>CM053593.1:307594233-307665676 GCA_028646575.1 Pseudocheirus occidentalis
TTTTTTGGAGGGTGGAAGGAAAGGCAATTGGGGTTAAGTGACTTGTCCAAAGTCACATGGCTAGTGACTGTTAAGTGTCTGAGGCTGGCTTTGAACTCAGGTCCTCCTGACTCCAGAGCCAGTCCTCTATTCACTGCACTACTTAGCCACCCCAATCTTCATTATTCTTGACTATAGAAACTTTCTAGTTTATCAATTTCTCCCTCAAAATGTAGCATCTCCCAACTGAACACCGTTTCAGACTGGTGTGAATAGAGTGGGACCATTATTCTTCTTGGTCTAGGGCAAAGAGCCTTGTACTGTAACCAGAGACACTGCCCCTGGGCCTGCCTCTGTCCATAATTAGCTGTGCTGCTTTGGGCAACGCTCAAGACTTGTTTCCTCTCTATGGAAAACGATGAGGCCTCATCTCTGAGACAGATAGTGCAAGAAGTCCTGATTTTAGATACTTATTAGTTATGTAACCCTGGGTATGTCATTTAACTTATTTTTGCCTAAATTCCTTTGTCTGTAAAATGGAAATAATGCTGTCACCCGCCTTGCAGGATTACTGTGATGATCAATTGAGAGAACAGCTGTAAAGTGCTTAATAAACTCGAACGTGTCATGCAGATACTCACTGTCATTATTATTATTATTGCTATTATTATTATTATTAGCAAATGATAGGGCAGCTAGGTGGTGCCGTGTATAGAGCTCTGCACTTGGAATCAGAAAAACTCATTGTCATAAGTTCCTATCTGACCTCAGACATTTACTAGCTGCATGACCCTGGTCAAGTCACTCAACCTTGTTTCCTCATTTGTAAAATGAGCTGGAAAAGGAAATGGCAAACCACTCCATTGTCTCTGCCAACAAAACCCCAATTAGGGTCACAAAGAGTAAGATATTGAAAAATGACTGAATTATTAAATGATAGTGTTAGAGTACATTTTCTTTAACATTTGATGATTCTGTGATTATAATAAAGTAGTGAAATGGGTTTTCTTGGATGACTCATGGAACCAATCTCATTTTTTCCCTACCATACAACACTTAATGCATCCTGAGGTTATATTTGTTTTGTCATTGGTTTTGTTTTGTTTTTTTTGGGGGGGGAAGCAGTCACATCTCATTACTCTGTCATATTAAACTTGTAGTAATCCATGTGACTTCACTATAATGCACATGTGAAATGAATTTTTTTAAAAATTGAAATGTGAGACATATTTCATTCTTTGTTAAATTTCCTCTTGCTCTAGTTTCTGTCTAGTGTCACAACCAGCTGAAATAATTTTGAATCACAATCCTGTCGTCTCTTCTGATTTACTCTGTTTCATCTGAAATCATGATAGTCATGTCTTCTAGGTTTTCATCTAAGTGCTTGATAAATAATGTTAAGCAGGACAGGACCCATCCTGCAGCAGGCCACCAGGGTTCCTTCTAGTTGGATCCTGAGTTATTATAATTTTTGGTACAGCTATTCAAGTAGCTATGAATCCACCAAATGGTGTAATCATACTTCCTTTATTTCTCCCTCTTGCCCTTGAAAGCATCCTGAGAACATTGATCATATGTAATGCTAGCTGGCATTTATAAAGCGCTTTGCAAAGCCCCCTATGCATGTTACCTCATTTGATCCTGTGAGGTAGATGCTATATGTGCCCCCAATTTAGAGATGGAGAAACTGAGGCAGAGAGAGGCTAAGTGACTTGCCCAGGGTCACACAGCTTATAAGTATTTGAAGCTGGATTTGAGCTCAGTCTTTCTAATTTCACTCTTGGCAATTTATATACGTTGTACCATCTAGCTGCCTATCAAATGGTGTGAGGTAGTGGAAAGAACACTGGTCTTATTCAGAAAATCAGGGGGCTCTTCAGAGATCTATTACCAGCTTTTGACCTGGGTATAAATTACTTGATGTCTATGAACCTCTAGTCCAGGGGTAGGGAGCCCTCATTCTTGAGGCCCCATGTGGCCCTCTAGGTCCTCAAGTGACCTTTGGTCAAAGAATCACACTTGAGGACTTAGAGGGCCACATGTGGCCTTGGGAACACAGGTTCCCTACCCCTGCTCTAATCCATCACTAAAATAAGTGCACAAATAATCTTTGTTCTGCTTATTTTTATAGGGCTGTTCTGAGCATCAAATGAAAAGGCTTTTAAAACTATAAAGCACCATTCACATATAAGGTATTAGGGTTAACTTAGATTTGTTGGTGGTAAATGTCATCATCACAAGATTATATGTTTCTAGATATCTCAAATTCATTTGAAAGACATTTTGTAATTCAAAAAATTCTACCCCCATAAGTTCTACAAACGTTACATTATTAGTCTGTTGCTGAGAAGAGTTTTAGAAGCCTTTTTAGAGTGGCTGTATGATACGTCTCATTGCTAACCATATCTGAAATTAACCTCTAAGAATAACGATTTTTCCATATAAAATATAAAAGCAACGGAGCAAAGAGATGTAGTTATTCCATCTTAGTATGAAAGTAAAATAACCACGTCCACAGAATTTATTCTAACTAAAAGAACTACAGATTTGCTAATCAACTTAATCCCCCATATATTTACTAGGCTGTAAAAATAAAAATAATGACAATTCCCATTTATATGTAGCATAGAAAATGTAGCATTGGGCATGAAGTAAAGCCTCAGAATCTCACTAGCTGTTTGACCCTGGGCAAGTCACTTAACTGCTGTTTGCTTCAGGTTCTTCATTTGTAATATTGAGCAACAGCAACTACCTGTCAATGTTGTAACGAGGATCCAATGGGGTAATATTTAGAAAGTGCTTAGCATAGTGCTTGGCACATAGGTGCTTAATAAATTATCTTTTCTTCCTTTTTTCCAGAGTCCTTTCAGGTTTGTAAAGTGCTTTCTCCACACTAACTGCTTGCCTACATACCTTAGTGGAATGGCCATTGGAAAAGTCAACCATTAGAATAAACGCAATGCCTGACTTAAAAAGAATTTACTTACTACTTCTCTAGCTCTTCCCCTTTTTTTTTTTGTGGTATTTGAATATTTACTCATTCTCTGAATATGAGCTAAAAATATTTCTCAAGTGCCATGTTCTTCTCTGCTTTATAAATTATCTTTCCTAAAAATAATGCTAAGCTCTCAGTGGATCCAATAATACTGTTATTGGTGGGCTAATTTCCTGTTCAATGTTAATTGTAAAAATTGAGGCATTAGGTGTCCTGAATTGAGGTTAGGGCTGGGAATATGCTACACTCCCAGTGTTTGGGTTTTTTGTTTTGTTTTCTTTTGTTTTAAACAAGAGGGGTTTACAACATAAATTGCTTTGAAGTTTTTATAGACATAATTAAGCAGGAGAGATGTAAGGTTCTTTGCTGATATTGCTCATTATTTCTTGTTTACTTTTACTTTTCAAAAGGTCTTCCTTGCTTTCCAAGATGAGGCCTTCATTGAATCAAAACTTTTCATTACATATCCCCACTCACAGATTTTGTGAACAGAACTGCTTAGAAAGGAGAATTTGACTAAGTACAAATCAATTTGTATTTATTGAATGCATATTATTCATTATGGCATAGATTTTGCGAGTCCTACAAAGAAGTCCCCATCTTGCCCTCAGGTAGTTTGCTATGTACAGGTGGAGGTGGAGGAAACATATACATTTACAAAGTTAAATAATCACAAATAATGAGTCGTAGATGCTAAAACTAGAAAGGAGGTCTTACATATCATCAAATGATTTATCCAAACTCCCACAGTTTGACAGGGCTGGAACTGGAGAGTTGACCAGGAAGCAGAAAGATCAATGACAGTAGAAAGATTTTGGCAAGTGACTCAAATTCAAATCTGACATTGCCTGGGAGATGTTAGGTGGGTGACTTAATCTCCCTCACCTTCAGTTTTCTAAGTTTTAAACTGAAAGGACTGAACTACATGGCCTCTGGGGTCCCTGACAACTCCAGATAGGATTCAAAAATCCTAATCCTATGTTCTTTGAACAAAACTTTAAGCATGGTTATGCTCTCATAAGAATAGGGAATACTGGAGGAAGAGATAGTTTGGGGGTTGGGGGGAATGAGTTAAATTTTTAACAACTTTCAATTTGTAGTGGCAACCAGATATCCAAATGGAAATAGCCATTTATATTGGTCTGTGGAGTGGGAAACAGGGATGGGTTCTGAACAAAGGAGCAGAATGGAACAGTGAGATAACTTAAAAAAAAATTGTTACATTTTGAATTCCAATCTGTCTTCTTCCCTCTCTCCCAATCCTTCACCAGATAAGGCCAGCATTTTTTTTCCACATTAGTCATGTTGCAAAGAAGAATTGGAACAAATGGGAGAAACGATGAGAAAGAAGAAACAACAACAAAAAGGAAGCAAATAATATGCTTCAATCTGCATTCAGACTCCGTACTTCTCTCTAGTGTTTTCCATCATGAGTCTTTTGGAATTGTCTTAGTTCCTTGCCATTGCTGAGAAGAGCTAAGTCTATCAAAGTTAGTCGTTGCACATTGTGGCTGTTATTGTGTATAATATTCTCCTGGTTCTGCTTACTTCACTTAGCATCAGTTAATGTAAGTCCAGGTTTTTCTGAAGCTCACCTGTTCATCATTTCTTATGAAATAATAGTATTCCATTACATTCATATGCCATAACTTGTTCAGCCATAGCCCAATTCCCTCAATTCCTAGTTCTTGACCATCACAAAAAGAGCTGGTATAAATATTTTTGTACTTGTGGGTCCTTTTCCATTTTTATGACCTCTTTGAGATACAGCCTTAGATGTAGTATTGCTGGGTTAAAGGGTATGCACATTTTTATAGCCCTTTGGGCATAGTTCCAAATTGTTCTCCAGAATAGTTGGATCAGTTCACAACTCCACCAGCAATACATTAGTGTTCCAATTTTCCTACATCTTCTCCAGCATTTATCATTTTCGTGTTTTGTCATGTTAGCCAATCTGATAGGTGTGAGGTGGTACCTCAGAATTTTTTTGGTTTGCATTTCTCCAAAATCACAAGTGATTTAGAGCATTTTTATATGACTATCCATAGCTTTAATTTCTTAATCGGAAAACTGCCTGCCTATATCCTTTGACCATTTATTAATTGGGAATGACTTGTATTCTCATAAAATTGACTTAGTTCTCTATATATTTTAGAAACAAGGGAAGGCCACCATTTGACATAGATGTGTGTGTGTGTGTATGTGTGTGTGTGTGTGTGTGTGAAACCATACAATACATACTTCCATGTATCAGTTCTTTCTCTGGAAGTGGGTACCACTTTTCTTTATAAGTCCTTTGTAGCTGATTTTAATATTTATATTACTCAATAACTTACTCATTCATAGTTACTTTTCAAACAATATTACTGCTACTGTATATAACATTCCCTTGGTTCTCATCATTTCACTTTTCATTATTTCGTGCAAATTTTTCTAAATCAACCTGATTATCATTTTCTTTTGGGGAGCTAGGTGGTTCAGGGGATGGTGTGCTGGACCTGCAGGCAGGATGACTCATGAATTAAAATGTAGTCTTAGATACTTCTTAGCTATGTGATCCTGGGCAAGTCACTTAATCTTCTTTGCCTCAGTTTCCTCATCTGTAAAAAGAGCAGGAGAATGAAATGACAAAGTACTCCAGCCCCTTTGCCAAGAGAACCTCAAATGGGGTCCTGAAGAGTTGGTCATGACTGAAAAACGACTCAACAACATTATGAAAAACAATAACAACAACAAAGTAGTATTCCATCACAATCATATACTACAACTTATTCAGCCATTCTTTACTTGATAGACATCCCCTCAATTTCCAGTTCTTTGCTACCACAAAGAGAATTGCTATGAATATTTTTGAAGATATAGTTTCTTTTCCTTTTTCCTTGATCATCTTGGGAAACAGATCTGATAAGTGGTATTGCTGGGTTAAAGGGTATACATGGAAATGGTTGGATCAGTTCACAGCTCCAACAACTGTGTATTAGTATCCCAATTTTTTTTCCATATCCTCTCCAACACTTGTCATTTTCCCCTTCTGTCATTATAGCCTATCTGATAGGTATGGGATGGTATCTCAAAGTTTTTTTTTAATTTCTATTTCTTTAATCAATGAGTTAGAACATTTTTTCACATGAATGTATAGGCTTTGATTTCTTCTTTCAAAAACTGCCTGTTCATTTCCTTTGACTATTTATCCATTGGGGTATGACTCATATTCTTATAAATTTGAGCAAGTTCTATATATATTTGGATATGAGACCTTTATTGGAGAAACTATCTATAAAATCTTGTCTCCCCTAATTTTATGTTTCTTTCTAATCTTGGCTACATTGGTTTAATTTGTACAAACATTTTTAAATTTAATGTCATCAAAATTATCTGTTTTACATCTCATAAAGCTTTCTCTCTTATTCATTCATAAATTCTCCTCTCCATAAATCTGAGAGGTAATATGTTCCCTGTTTTTCTAATTATGGTATCTTCTTTTATGTGTAGGTCATGTATCCATTTTGACCTTATCTTGGTAAATGGTGTATTGGTCTAGTTTCTGCCAGACTACTTTTCAGTTTTCCCAACATTTTTTAACCAAATAGTGAATTCTTAAGTGGGATAGCTTTCTTGATTCTTCCATTAAGCCTTCACACTGCACATGAAATGTAGTGAATTTTCAGAACATGTTCTTGTTCAAAACCAACCCTGGAATTTGTGGCCTTATCAACAAATAAAGGTTTTTTTCTTTTTTTAGTACCTGCTGTTTTGAATTACCTATACACCTGTTCTTGGCACAGATGACTAGAATCTACAGCTACTTAATCTTCCTATGTCCAGATAGTACATCTCTCCATTTCACTCTGCAAGGCAATACATTCATTAGGATATAAAGGAAAGTCAGAAATGTTAAGTAAGAAATAGTGATACTGGGAACAGAATACATTTAAAATAGACTTTGTTTTTAGTGAGAGTTAATTACTCTTTAAGTTTTATGCACAGAGAAGCTGTCATTTCCTTGTACCTACTACCAGAGAGTACGACTTTATAGCCTCTTTAAAGCAGTGAAAGTCAGACAAGAGGCATCATGGTGTGGGGATAAGACAATGGACCTGAAGTCAGAAAGATCTGGGTTCAAATCCTGCTTTAGGAACTTACTAGCTATATGATCCTGGGCAAGTCACTTTAATTGTTCTGTTTCAGTTTCCTCATCTGTAAAATGAGTATATAGCCTCTAAAGTTCTTCCTAGCTCCAACTCTGATTCTATTAGTTTTCCCTTTACGGACCTCACATAGCACCTCTTTAATATATTCATCTTATATTTTAGTTATCTGTGCATGTATTTGATTCTCCTACTAGAGCCCAAATTGCAGGAAGTCAGTAAACTTTGTACCATCCTTCTCTCTCCATTGCCTAGCCTCTGCCAATGTACACCAATTAAATCTTTAAAAAGTATTTCTTCAATTGGATTGACTACATTTAAGATATTTAATTCCAGCAGCAACTTTCTAAAATTAGTAAATAGGGTCATAGATAATAAGAATAGAGGCTTGAAGGTCACTTGATTGCACCCCTTCATTTTACAGATGAGGAAAAGAAGGCTGAGAGAAGCAAGTTGTCTGATGTCAGAGGGGAGAAACAACAGTAAGCATTTAAGAGAAGTTAGCTCAGTTTTGCAGATTGGGTGCATTTGGGTTTTTAGCTCAAGGCACGCAGCTTCCAGTTAGGACACATAAAAATCTTGCACTGTCTTCGTTTCACATCCTCCTTTCTCTTGAAGACACAAGTTGGTTTTGAAATAAGTTGGTAGATACCTGGTGTCCTTCCTTCCTCTGGGCTTTTGAGTCAATAGAAGATTTTATCCCCTCTGCCTCTCCAGCTGTAAAACTCATTTGGTTTCTAGTAATGGTAGCAGTAAGTAAGTAAGGGAGGGAGGGATGGTGGAATCTCATGAAAAGTAGAAACAAAGTGGGCGGGAAGAATTGGTTTTCCAGAACCTTGCTTCTTCCCTAAGGATTTAATTTTGACTTAGGTATATTTGAAGAGGCAAAGGATTGGTTTTACCCGTAAAATGACTTTAATTAGTTGCTGAGTTCTACTTTTGTCATTTAATCTGTGACCTGGATGGGGATATAACTATATTTGTAGCAATCAAGCACTTTTTATAGAAACTTTTCTTCTTTGTCTCTCTCTTAGATTTTTTTTTAAATGCATCTAAAAAATGCTAACATTTTGAGAGATATGGTTTCTAGAAATGGACCCTGAGTTTATAGAAAATGGATTTTATGCTATCATTTTCAGCAATTTCTGGCAGTTTTGATAGATCTGTTTAACCTCTACTGAAATGGAATCTATCATTCAAGAGATGTGCTGAGCACCATATTGATTCACTTTATTTTCTACTAAAATGCTTCAGGTTAAAGGTCATCTATGGGTTCCCTTCATTGATGTGTTAAAATAAGACTTCAGTTACCCCATCCTGCCCTTGTGAAAGAAATTAATGTTATATTTTCCTAAGGTCACTTTTCACATTATGTAGTGAGAGGATTTTAAAACATTTTCTTGGCTATTTCATTTATTTACTAGATGTTTATAAGCTGAAGTTCTCGTGGCAAGTTCATAGCATCATAGCTTTAGAGTCTGAAGTGACCCCAGGGAGCCATCTAGGCCAACCCCTTCTTTTTACAGATGAAGAAACCAAGGCCCAGGGAAGTTAAATGACTTTTCTGATTCATGCAGGTTGTGCCTTTCAGAGGCAGAACTTTAAATTCGGGCATCTGACACCAGTGACAGTGATCTTTCTACTGTACTATACCTGCTCATTTCAATTTAAATCTATCTTTACAAAAACAGGTTTGCAATTTCACTAGTGGAAACTTCCAGAGTAGAAGTTATAGTCTGAATTGCCAAATATTTTAGTGCTGAAAGGAGCAAAACAGCTAATTATATTCTTTGGTGAGTGATATTGAGAATTTCCCCCCTTTTCCCACCCTTTAAGAAGGGTGGGCCAGTTTCTTCATCATTAAATTGAGAGGTTTTATAGTATTTAATGATCCTTCCAGCTCTAAAATTCTATGAGTCTTCTCCACTTCTATTAAAGTCTATGATTCTTTAGTCAATTATCTAGATTTCTTACCTCATAACTTTACACTCCTTCTATCTGACCTTTATATAATATATAATTGACATTTTCTTTGAATGATCTTCTGTATCAATTCTTTTGTCTTAGGAGCAGTATTGGAATGTTGGATTTTGAATTGTCCCTTAGATTTTAGTCTCAGTCATACATTTTACAGATGAAAAAATTTACAGATAAGCAGAGAGGGGGAGTGACATGACTTAAAACCACCAAGAGAGCCTAGATTTAAAGGCAGACCTGATTCTGAGGTACAGTGTTCTTTCCAATTTCCATAGAACATGAAACTTTCTAACATCATAGGTGATTCATGAAATAGGCTTTACGGATCATCTCATGTAATATTTCTCAAATGAAGAAACAGGCCCAGAAAAGTTAAGTGTCTTGCCCATAGTCAAATAGATAAAGTGGTAGGTCCAGTGCTCATTCAAACCATACTATGATATCTTACTAAATTTGTTTTCAAAGTTTTTAATGCCATCATTCTGATTGAGGTCTCTGAATTTAAGAATGGGGTTGGGTCATATTAAAAAAAATAAAAAACAAAGCAGATATAAGTGAATCTGAAATAAAATCGGTATCCTGGTACAGCACAGTCTGATCCAGAGAATTTTGCAAGCCTGTCTGTCATTTAGTCTCTCAGTGTTTCTCACAGCATTAGTCTGTCTCTATGTATTCTCCAAGAAATGTGCTTCTTTCTCTCCCGTCAGTAGTTCTGTCAGCAAAGCTAAGCAGAGCAAGCTGGGCATCAGCCCCCTTTTGGACAAGGCCAGTCAGAGCACTCATTCAGGAGAGTACATTAGGTTTTCATGAACTTCGGCTGCTCAGTCCCATGTCCTCCCACTCTATTCTAACCTTTCCCCAAACCCTTCCCATCCCTCCCTACTCCTCTGTTTGCCATTCTGTTGTGTGCCACGTTTGGACGTCTCATTAAACCCGCATCTGTTCTGTTTTAGGAGAAACCTGATGCCAGCCCCACGTCACTACAGCTGCGATCCCAGATTGAAGTAAGCACAATGACTTTAACCAGCTATTTTTGTTTCCACCTCTTTTTTTTTCAATTTGATATTCTGCACAAGTCAAATGAAGCCCTTTACTCTTACACTTACACACATGACTCTTCTCTTATAGGAATCGCTTGGCTTCAGTAGCACGCTGTCAACCCCAGAGACCGAGAGAAAGTAAGTTTGTGCTTCCCCCCTTCTCCCTCTCCCACCCCTTTCCCTGCCCCAACTCTCTAAGAAAGAAATGATAAGTAGGAGTCCTTGTTACCTACATTAGTTTTATTTCTTGCATTTCCATAGTGGAAATCCTTTTGGTGAAAATGAAATTGACTGTGATATGCATGTGTGTGATAGATGTTAATATAAAGCTCTCCACACAGTTTGTGTGAGTATGTTTATGTATCTAGCTGATGTAGTTAAAGGTATATTTTGTTATTGAAGTGTAGCTGCCTGAAGATACTAGGCAGATGGATGGATTTCGCATTTGTTTAGTGAGTGAACCCCCCCAGCAAAAAAAGAAAAAAAAAAGATTTGGAAATAAATTCACAAAAATGGGAAAGGCAGATACGTCTTCTTAAATCACTTTCCCTTATGTAGCTACCCAACCTCACCCTCTTGAAAGAAATTAACCTTGTATTGGTGTGCTCAGTTCTATGGTATGGTACCATAACTAAAAGACTATGCCCCTCCCCCCTAAAAAAAAAGAAGCAAAACTGAACACCAATTTAACCTTCTTCCAAAATTCAGTTTTATAATATGAGGGGATAATATATAGATGGCAAAAACGTAAATATAGATAGGAGCTTAGTAACTCTTTCTGCTAGAAAATGTTTTTACTTCTGTAAACTGCCCATTTTACTTGGCATCTGTAATTCCCCTTCTCAGCATAAGTAATTATAGACTAAATTTCATATTTCTAGTAGTGCCATTATGTACCTTGGTGGGGGCGGAGTGGGGAAGGACATTTTTTCATTAAGTTGCCTTCTATCTCTTATTTTTCTTCCCTCTTAATTACCCTGAAGTGTTCAATGTATGAACCTTTTTAGGTAAAGCAGCCTCCAAAGGAGAAACAACACATCTGAATCTCCAAACATTGTCATCTTGGCAAAGGGCCACTTGGATTCTTTCATGCAGAGAGAAGCATATAAGTGGTTTAGAAACAAAGTATTTTAGGAATGAAAAGCCCATGTTGAAAGGGTGTGTGTGTGTGTGTGTGTGTGTGTGTGTGTGTGTGTGTGTGTACACGCTTTACAGGGCAGCTCAGGCTTAATCCAGCCACGTGTGTGTGCTGCTGGCACAGACACAGTTCTGTGTCAAGAAAGCTTACAAGGCCAGAAAGGCTACATGCTAGCCTTGAAGGTCTGATTCAAGGTCAAAAGATGTTAAAAGTAATGATTGTCATTCAGTCACTTTCCTTCGTGACCCCATTTGGGGTTTTCTTGACAAAGATACTGGTATGGTCTGCCATTTCCTTCTCCAGCTCATTTTACAGATGAGGAAACTGAGGCAAACAAGGTCAAGTGATTTGCCCAGGGTCACAAAGCTAGTAAATATCTGAGGCCCAGATTTGAGCTCAGGAAGATAGTCTTCCTGACTTCCAGTCTTGTACTGTATCTACTGCACTGCCTTGTACTATGCCAAAAAAAAAATGTCTACCCATGCAAATAAGACTAAGTACAAAGTTTGAATTTCTTTTTTATTTGTCACATCTCATGAATGATATGTCATCATGATAATCAAAACAATAGTGAATTACATGGTTTTGGAGGTGAAGAAAGTAGGGATTATGAAGAAGCTCTGAATAGCTATTCACTTTCTTGCAAAATGGATAAGATTTTTATTATTGATTAAGGCTCCATCCTAACATACTCTTTGACCTCCCCAAATCCTTCAGACAACAACTAGTATGTTTACTCTTGGTCCCCAGAGGAAATGACTCACTGAAATCGGCCTGATCCAGGAGTCCGGTTTGGGTGTTTTTCCCACCCCACAATTGTGGGTAGTCATTCTTTCCTTGTTTATGTCCTCTGACTTAGGGAAACTGTGGCATGGATCTTGTGGCCAGAAAGGAGACTGACAGCCTCCTCACAGATTACCAACAATTTTAGATGACACACACACATTTTTGACACTCCCATTTTTTCATCATACCAGCATTTTCTCCTTGTTTTCATATTCTTTCTGGGCACTTGGGGAAAAAAAAATCTCATTTTGTCCTCTCAGTTTCACTATTTAAAATATTGGTATATATATCTAAATCCTGACATCTGTGGTGACTAAAAATTCCATAAGACACAGGATTTTTAAAAGAAATGAAATGTTACCCCTGGTATTAGTCTAGTGTAGTAAATGTGTTCTGGTTACCTAAATCCTACTAAAGCTATGACTGTTCTTTTTTGTTTTTTTAAACATAAGCTATTATGTAACATGGATTAGTTTTAGATTCAGACCGCTCTCATTCAAGAAGTGGTTTGTTTTGGTTTTGAATCCAGAGTTTCTTCAACAATGCATGGAGGGTTTGGTGCTGCATTTTACACACACACACACACACACACACACACACACACACACACACACACACACACACACACACACTCTCTCTCTCTCTCTCTCTCTCTCTCTCTCTCTCTCTCTCTCTCTCTCCTCTTTGGTGTCTTAAAATGAAAGAAGAAAGGAGAATATGGGACCAAAATGCATATTAAATTAGTAGAGAGACGACTGCCAGCCTGATTGTTTTTCTTTAATGAGCTTAATTTTGGGTAGGTTAGCTTTACTGATTGGTGACCAATATCTTTTAATCACATATTTGGAGGCTTCACACAGCAAGTAATCCTAGCGACCAAACTTTAGGTAGGACAAAAGCCCACTGTAGCCCTGCTTTCCACGAGTACTAAGGAAGAGCCCTTCACTTCCTATCTCCCTCTCAGTGACATTCCCTGTCCATTCTTCCTCAGGCCTCCTGTGCCTGCTTACATTTTTTTCCCTGCTCTCTTCTTCCTCCCTCTCCTTATCAAAACCTGCCCTCATTAAAGTCTCTTAAAAACATTCATAATAAGATATAACAACTTTCAGCATTACCCTCTGCTGTGATGTTTTTATCTTTAAAAAAAAACCCCACACTTTGAATGTTCTAGTTTTTGGGGTTTTTTTTAGCATCGTTCCTTCCTGAGGTAGGTTTGACCCCTGCTACATGTTGGTAGGAATTTTTGGTGATTTGTTATAGCTAGTCATTCTGCTGATGAATCTCCTCAAATTTAGCCAGACTGGCACTCATGGTAGACTTGAAGTCCATTCCTAAGCCCTTGCTTGAAACATTCCTGGCTTAGTGTAGAGCCTGCCAAAGCTGGTGCTTTCATGACATGGGTCCTTCTACAGCCCAGTCTTACTGCCACATCACTGTGGGGCATCAGAATGAACTTCAGTAGAGGTTTTGCACCCTAAGAAGAATCAAAGCCTTCAAAGGGATCATAGGATTTAGAGCCGGGCCAGACCTTAGAGATCATTTAGTTCAACCTCATTTCAGGAATATGACACCCAAGGGGTGTAAATGACTTATCCGGGGTCATACAGGTAAGTAACAGAGCCACAGTTGAAGGGATAAAATTCTAACTCATAACCTGTAGAGGAAAGGGTTTGTTGTTGTTTTTGGTGGACGTTGCTAAGGCTAAGCATATATTGAAGTTGAATTCTAAGCATTAGTCCTGTTGATCGGCCTGTCCCTAAAGCCAGGTTTGTGGAAGTAGAAGTTCTGGAGAGGTAGCTTTTGGTCTGAGTTGAGGAGAAACTTCCTACCACTTAGAGCTCTGCAAAAGTGGAGTAGACTGGCTAGAGGAAGGTAGTCTTCCTTATCCCCAGAGATCTTCAAGTGGAGACTGAATGGCCATTATTGTTTATGTGGCAGAGGTCACACATAATCCTCTATGGATTAGCATAGATGACCTCTGAGGTTCTTGCCAACTGAAACACTCTGTGGTTCTGTATACTTTTTGAAAAAAATAAATTTGGGATAGGTATTCAAGGCAGCTAAATGGCACAATGGATAGATTACTGGGGATGGAGTTAGGAAGACCTGAGTTTAAATCCAACCTCAAACACTTGCTAGATGTGTGACCCTGCATAACTTAACCCTGTTGGTCTCTGTCTACCTCATCTGCAAAATGACCTGGAGATGGAAATGGCAGACCACTCCAGTATCTTTGTCAGAAACCCCAAATGGGGTCATGAAGGGTGGACATGACAGAAACAACTGAACAAATCTAGGTATAAATTGGGTCATATGATTTTGGAATTGGAAACTTAGAAATCATTTATCTTGTTGTCATCTGTTTAAAGAACTTTCAAAGAACAGATATTTGTTAAGGAAAAAGTCTTCAGGGGAGGGTGACATTAAGCAAAATATCCTTAGAGTATCAGTTAAACTTGAATTTTAATTTGCACTCTAAAGGGGGAACTTGAGTTAGACTCCAAATGAGTCTTATAGTATATAGTATAGCCTTATAGTAACGTATCAACGTGCTTTATTATCTAGGATGTCAAATGCAGTTGGACACACATATTTAGCTCTAAATAGAAATCTAGAGACAATTATTACTTTAATTGTTTATAAGAATGGAATTTTAGGACAAAAAGAATGGCTAACTTCTCTTAGAACAACAACAACAAAAAACACCATGCAGCAGTTTACTTATGATATTTTAGTTATGGATATGGGGATTTTAAAGACATCTTACATTTATTACTGTTAATTAAGAAACAATAATTAAAACCCAAGGTTTATTAGTTCTTATGGTAATGGAGAAAAGTGGTGTCCACTCATCCAAATAAACTTGAATGAGGCTGCATTTTCTTTCTTTCTTTCTTTCTTTTTTTTTTTGCTTTTTGGAGGGGGGAAGATAGGGCAGTTGGGGTTAAGTGACTTGCCCAAGGTCACAGGGCTAGTAAGTGTTAAGTATCTAAGGCCAGATTTTAACTCGGCTCCTCCTGACTCCACGGCCAGTGCTCTATTCAATGTGCCACCTAACCAGCTGCCCTCTCTCCCCCTGCATTTTCAATGGCTGTTGTCAGTTATTCACACTGAGGGGCAGTGAACTAAAACACATGGAGAAAATCCAAAATTCTTCAGAGTCTTTATTTACTAGTGGTAGGAACATTTTTCTTCTCTCTCAAGCCTCCATTAAGCTTTTCATCAGAACTCCAAATGTGCTGATATGAATTCTCTCATCTTTTCCTTTCCTTCGTATATCCTTCTAAAGAATTGTGTGTCTAGCATAGGAAAAGAAGGCAGATGAGAACTCAAAATGAATAATTAGGCCACTAAACAATGGTGAGTTACCTCTTGTGTATTTTGCAATCAAATGTACAATCTTTCCATTGCCATGGTAGCGATAGAGTATGAGATCATTGAGAGCAGAGTGTCTTTACCTTTTTGTCTGTGTATCCTCAGCACCTAGGACAGTATATGGAAGATGGTAAGCCCTTAATAAATTGTTGCTGAATCAGATTAAATTGAAATGAACAAAACATAGTTAAGAAGTGCCTTTTTTCTGCCCAAGGCATAATTTCCTATTTCAAATTATATTAAATTGAAACAGGTTTCCTCTGGAATGTTGATAAGTTTTTTGAATTTTAGGCAGCAAGGTTGTGTAATGGATAAGAAACCAGATTTTGAAGCTGGAAGACCTCAGTTCAAATTCTGTTTTAGACACAAATGACCTATGTGACCATGGACAAGTCACTTAACCTCTCTTTCTTTATAATATAAAATGGGGCTAATAAGAGCACCTACCTCGTAGCTTCAGCATTTTTAAAATACTAAAGCAGTATATAATCACAACTGTCATGGTGTTTATGATTATTATTGTTATTGTGAATGTGACCCCAAGCCTTACAGCATGCTTGGAGACATGTGAGCATATGAGTTGGAGACTCATACAGCATGCTTGGAGACATGTGAGTTGCCGGTTCCTAAAACTGGTAGCAAGGAAGATGTGCTTCTCATCGTTGCCCATCCGTTGACTTTTATTTTCCTATCTTTCTCACCCCAGAAGTAAAGCTGAAACTCTGAGCTTCCTTCTTGGAAAGTTGTTTGAAGAACGAGTCCAAGTTTCTGTGTTGCTTAAGGTTTATCAGGCACTTCCCTAATTGCAGCCTAACTATTATTATTTACATTTTTCAAAAAAGGGAGCTGCCTTAGAGAAGCAGCCACTTGCTCCAGGTCCGACAGCTGATAAATGTCAGCTTCAGGCCCTGAACTCACATTTTCTCAATCAAAGACCTTTCCTCTTTTCATTCTACCACTAAAGAGTAACTTAAGGGGAAATGATGCAGTTTAACGACTGGAGAAATGAACTACTACATGCCACAAATCCTAGTCTATGTTTAGGCTCCCACTTTGGCTCTGTCATCTGGTTTCCGATATCCACGGTTTCCTTATCCATTAAAAAAAAATGTTGATTACCTAGGTTTTGTCCTTAGCCAAAAGTACCTTCACCAAATCAGAGCTCTATTCAATATCACATTTTATTTATTTATTTTGTTTTATTTTTAATAGTATTTTTTCCAATTACATGTGGTGATTTTTAACACTTATTTAAAAACAATCCGTTTCAAACTGTCTCCCTAAAATAGTAAGCAATAGGTTATATATGTGCAATCTACATTTTATTTTTAAAGCTTTTAAAAACTTGAATGCAATCAGAAGTTGTATTTTTTTTAAGTGAAAACTATTTCAGTCCTACATAATTTCTTTTGTTATGACTGTGAAAAGTTGAACTTTGAATTCAGGCTTCACTGCCCATGGTATTACTAGATATGGGAAGGTACTTCCACTGTCTTTAACATGGTGCTGCCTTTCACTGATAATACAATACTTGCACAAGTGTTCTTTTTCTAAGGTTGCCACTAGCTGAGGATCCAGATGGAGGGTAGGACAGACCAGGAAACAGGGAGAGAGGAGGCTCAGATCCAATCATTGTAAACCTGTAACAATGCAAACCCACTTGGCTCTCTGGCTGCTGAGGAGCTGTGCATTTTGCCAGGATATCCAGGTCAAACCTAATCACATAAACTGAGCCTGCTGTATCCTGTCCCTCATCCTGTTTGTCACAAGCATGTTGGAAGGGAGTGAGGAATCATTTTGTTCCAGTGAGGGGAGTAAGTGTGTGTGTATAGTTTCTTTCTAGTCTAGAATCCTCTGTACTTATTTGGTAAGGGGTGTGCCCTTGATATCTCCTCTTGGGTCTTTGTGTAGGATAGGACAAAGAACAGTGGTCTGGGGGAGTCAAGTGACTGGATTCTAGTCTTACTGTTATTCTAATTATTGCTTATTAGTTGTGTGATGCTTGGCAAGTCATTTCCTCTCTGTAGGTCATATTTCCTCATTGATAAAATAAGACAGTCTGACTAAATGAGCTTTGAGAGTTTGTTTCAGCTAGTAGATTCTGTGACTCATTGTGTAGTGTGTCCTAAGACAATATAGCGGATTTGGGGTCCAGAGACTTGAGTTTGAATTTTGGCATTATTACTCTGTGATGTTGGGTAAGTTACTTAACCCCTCTGACTCTTAGTTAGAGACTCATCTCTAAAATGAGGGTATTGAATTCTAAGGTTTCTTCTATTTCTGAAGTCTCAAGACCCAACCTGCTATTCAGCAATTGATTAGCATTTAAGGCTGTAAGTGGCAGTGATGAGGCTGCTTACCTTTGTGTTAGTTCTAATGTGCCATCTTTCATTCATACCATTGGATTTTGCATGGAGAAAGATTCTTTCTTGGTTCAATGGAATAGATAATTAAATGATTTCAAGATGATAGGTTTATCCAAAAGATTCTGGACAAGCACATGACAAGTGTGAGTGGCCTAAAAATGTATTACTAATAGAGATGTTATCATGAGAGATATCTTGAAGGAGGTGTGTTATTAATTATGGAAGTGTACTGTCTGAATAGCCAACAGATAGTCACTGGACATCCCACATGCTCCCATTGGTATCTACTCAAATTAAAGTTTTAGAGTCAGACCTCTAGCATTCTGGGTAGCAGCTTTATGGGACAATATATGAAAGAGTTTCATTGAAGGGACTACCAACATCTGTGACATCTCAGATCCATTTAAGTAATTGCAAGGTAATTGAAAAGAAACTTTTTTCTCATGAGCTATTAGTTTTCTGTTGTGAGACTGCCATAGAACTAATTGAAAGACAAAATTGATTTGTTTGACAAGCTATTCAGGAAATTTGAGAGAGAGAGAGAGAGAGAGAGAGAGAGAGAGAGAGAAAGAGAGAGAGAGAGAGTGTGTATGTGTGTGTGTGTTCTCTGTCGTGCTTAATATCTGAAGGGCTCAACATTCCAGATCACAGGGGCCCAATAGTCTGAGCAGCTGTGAAGTAGAATCTTCTACTTCAGCTGTTCCTAAGTTAACACACTATTGCATTAAGCTATGTTTGCTTTGCAAGTCACCAGCTGACCTCCTCATAGCTGCAGCCTACATGTCTGGGTTGTGTCATTTTCCTGTATCAAGAAGTACCCATTACTGTCATGACTTCTGCAGAGTAGGAAGCTGCTTTGCAGGTTGAGCTACTGTATTATTTTACTCTCTCCCTTATACTATCTAATGGTCTCCCCAGCATTAGGTAAGAGCACAGCATCAAACAAAAATGTCGTAGAAATTTTTTTTAATTATTGTCTTCTACTCCCACCCCACCTCCATTCAAAAACTGAACTTTTGAATCTACCAGCAGGGAGATACAAAGACAGATGGAGTTGAGAGATACCTGTGGAAAAGACTAAGCACAGACATTGGGTTCTAGAGTACAACTGTACTCATTCCTTCTTTCACTAAAAAACTATTTCTCTTCTGGCTACTGCAAAACTTCCAAGTTAGTTCAAGCCAAGAGTATTGTAAGCCAAGTTTTAACTTACTCAGTAATTTTTGTTTAAATTTTTTAATTTTTTTTTCGGGGAGGGGGAATGTTAAGCAAGGGATAGGAGTAAAAAAGAAAGTGAATCTGGAGGACTCTCAGAATTGACCACCTAGTCTCTAAGATGCTTCTTTCATAGGTCATCACAATAATGTCACCTGATATTATTTGAGTCAGTGCAATGGCAAAAATGATCTAGAAAGGCACCAAGGAAATGACTGATCTCCAAAGTTAGGCCTCCTAGCAGAAGTCCCACCAGCGTGATAAGACTTAGAGGTTGTAGGTCGCTTCTCCATTGTGGTGACTCAAATTCTATCATAGCTGATTCTAGCAATTCTTCATGAGTTCACAAGTCATCCGTGCTAGGTGATGATGAGCTCATCTGCAGTAAAATAAGAGTGTTAATGACCAGAGGATGTGAAGCAATCAGAGGGCAAGACATAAGGACAACCAGTGGAGCAAAATGGAAAAGCTCTTGGAATGACCAAAGCAACAATTACGTGCAGAACAGACTGTTAACAATTTTTAAAAATCTTAAAAAATAAGTCTTTAAAAAAAAGAAGATTCAGAAGAATGATTTAACCTTTGAGTTTTTCACAGTGTTGATAATAGAAATTCACTGTCATCTGTGCCTGAGGAATCAAAGGATCTCCACAAAAGCGGGTATATAACGCTGTTCTCACTTAGTTATTAGAGCCTAGATTCATGGGAAGCCAAATTATTCATGCTGCCTGACAGAAAGCATCCCCCTAAGAGAAGTAGGGCAGGAAACTCCCACAATACTACTCACAATGGAGCAGGCAGCCAGCTAACCTCGGTCTCCAGCATGTGATGAGCCAGACCAGTGAGTCCCCAAGGCGGCTGGGGGAAGGGCCTTCCCTGCTAATAAGATGCTAATGCCCAGAGTCAGATGAGCTAAGCCAGAGATATATCCAGGACCCCTGAGAAGTCATGGGTGAGAGTGATATGTGTGTGTATATGGATCAGGATGGGGTCCTGGGAGTACATGGAGCCCCGTGGCTGCCAGCTCTGAAAGAGCATTTAGCTTTCTTAGAGGCTGTTTGACACCAGTATCCACTCCTACTCCTTGGAGCAGCTGAAGCAAAGAAAGGCTCTGCCACTCTTGCTCCTGTACATCTCTTTCCTGGTTCAACTGGGCTTCAACAGTGCCAGCAGCCAACATGACCATCCCTGTTTGGATGATGTTGAATGAGAACCGGTGTTTGTTTCCACTGAGAAAGTTTTGACCTGCTTAAAGAGCCATCACTATGGAAACGTAATTAGGAGATAATTGAATGGAGCCTCTTTTCCTCCCTTCTCCCCCCTCTGTCTTTCCCCCATTCTCAAGCTGATGCCAGTAAGGTCAGGGCCCTTGCAGCCCTGCCTTCCCTTTGGGCTCATGCAAATTTGATAAGAATACTAAAGGCCCATTTTCTTCCCTGTTCCAACTTCTGTTGAGATAAATTATCCCATATTCATCCTGTAACAGTTATAGTGGCAGGCAGTTTTCACACCAATTATGGAGCTGGGTCCTGCATCAGGCATGCAGATAACCAAATGGCCTTCCAAAGGAGCATGCAAATGTTTTTTATATTGCTTCATTCAGAGCCTTGCAACTGAGCAGCATTTTCATGTATAAAAGCCCTTCCTGAACTATTCATTGTGCACATGCAGTAAATTCTGAAGAGAAGTAGAAAAGGACGGTTTTCAGCTCCATTTGTAGGATAACTCAAACCTATTTAAAAATGTAAACAATGTAAAAAAAAATCCCAAAAAACACATGCATAGCTTTTAAAAGGCCACACAAATGCCCTATTGACTAAGTCTTACCTTTCGGCTTCAGGATTAGGTTTAACATCTTAAATGACCTTTAGAACATCCATGATCATTACACAAATGCCCTATTGACTAAGTCTTACCTTTCGGCTTCAGGATTAGGTTTAACATCTTAAATGACCTTTAGAACATCCATGATCATTAAAACCAAATCTGATTACATTTCCACCCCTTCTCATTTATGACAATAGATTCATAGCATTTCAGATACAAAGGGATCATGTTATCCTTTAATAGGAGTTAAAGGCTGCCCTATATTTATACTAATGTAAGGGACTCTCAGATGGGCAAACTTTGTTTACCAATGCAGGTAGGGACTTTTCTCTATAATTTGTGGTCTTTAAAAAATTGCTTGAGGGTACTGAGGGGTTAAGTGATTTGCCCAGGGTCACAGAATCAATATGTATCAGAAATACGACTTGAACCCAGCTCTTCCTGCCTTTGAGTATATCTCACTGTTATGTGCTATGCTGCAATATCATATAAAATCTTTAGTGCGTGTGTAAGAAAAAAAATGCGATTACCTGGAATCAAGACAAAAATGAATAGAACACCTGGGCTAAGATAATCAAAGCTAAAAAGCAAAAAGACTTTTTTAAAAAATTTCTGAAGTTTGGTTCTTCCTTTATACAAGAAACAGCCAAATTCTGTAATCTGGTCTCCATCTATCTCCACCACATTCTGGAACAGTTTTCTCCATAGTCACCGATGACCTATTACTTTCAAAATCCAATAATCCTTTCTCAATTCTTATCCTCTTTGACTTTTCTGAAGCATAAATGATCACCATACCTTCTTGATAATGCTCTTCTTGACTTCCATGATGCCACATTCTCTTGGTTCTCCTGTCTGACTGTGTCTTCTTAGTCTCCTTGGTTCATCTTCCTCTTTTCTTTTCCCCAAATATGGGTGTTCCCTAATGTACTGTTCTTTTCCATCTTTTCTTTTCATATTCATTTACATTACTAACTCATAATAGTATCCCTATAATAGGATCCCTATTATATCCATATGGTATATAATACCTTATATATACACCATATATATGTGGTATGTAATACCATATATATATATATATCCCTATGGTTTCAATTTTCATTTATGTGATAGTGATGTCCCAATTACATATCTGAGCTGATCTCTCTTGAATTCCAAACTGTATGCTGAAGATTTCCATGTGAATGCCCTATTGGTGCCTAAAATTCAACTTTGAAGCTGATCTTGTCACCTTCCTCCTAAAACTTGCCCTTTCTCTCAACTTCCTTATTTCCATCTAAGGCATGATTTCCCAAATCTTCCTGTAATTAAATAGCAATTGTGATATCAACATTTACTATAATCTTCTTCTGGTGTCATGCTGGCACCTAAAGGTACCATGAGTTGTCAAAGTCTATGAAAGTGGAAAACAAACTCTTTCAAGTACTTCTAAGCTAATTAGGCTCTGGGTACAACATCAGATGATGTAAACAACATCTGAAGACTTGCTTAGCTAAGTTAGAAGAGGCTTATCATCATGTTGACTGCAAGGCCATGAATTCTTCAGTCAAATCTGTTCTCAAAATCCATGGGATTTGCATAAGCAGAAGGAATAACTACACTGACAAAATATAAAATCTTTTAAGTATTGAAGAAAAACCAGTGATGTTTATTTAATTTAAGATAGTACTTCTTATTTCCAGTTCTTAGACCCATAGAGAAACCCATGAAGTCCCAAGTGAAGACAGCTATAACCCACAGTGAGGAAATGGGAAAGCCACTGGGATGTGTTTGGAAACTTTGTAAGATGACTGCAGTAGACCATAAATTTGATTTTCCCCACCCTGTCTGGGTCTACACCCACAGATCTCTCCAGCTGTGTATTAGTGCAGTCCTTAGAGATGTAGTCCTAATGAAGCTATATATCAGAGCACAGCAAAACCAAGGGGTCTGGGTAGAGAAGTAATGTCATTTGGCTGCCTTTCAGACATGCAGCTCTCAAACTTCTGCCAAGTGTCACTGCATCATTAACTTTCAGTACAAGTTATCAGGCTATGAATGGAAGAACACAAATCACTTTCAATGCCCATTTGTGAAGGAGTTTCAGATTCAATGAATGCTAGAGCAACACAGTTGGCATATCAAATTTGTGGTCCATTCAGTGATCCCATAGAATCAACCCACCATATGTCTAGAAATTGAACCATCTTTTTACTGACCATCATAAGAAGTTTGCAAGTCCAGAAGTGTCTACCAGCATGTGATAGGTCAACCACCTTTTTTTTTTCATTGAAACAGTCTTGTTCATCTATTTCAGCTATTCCAGCTTCTACTTTCTAGTCTCTTCAGGACATCAAACAGTTTTTCACGATCTCCAATAATCAGTGAACAAAAGAAAATTAATTTAAAATATAGCAGAGAAGATGGGCAGAAATAGCTGATGTGTATACAGATAGAGACTAGATCTGTGATTTCACAGGTTAAGAGAATTGGTTGAGGTAACTCCCTTGACCAGTACAGGTCAACACCTTCTCTGACTTTATGACTCTATAGAGTCATAAAGAGTTGTCTCGAGCTTGTTCAGTCATTTCAGTCTTGTCTGCCTTTTTGTGACCCTATTTGGGGCTTTCTTGACTGAGACAGAGTTAAATGACTTGGCCAGGGTCACATAACTAGTAAGTGTCAGTGGTCAGATTTGACCTCAAGAAGATAAGTCTTCCGACTCCAGGCCTGGTACCCTATTCACAGCACTGAGAAGGTAAGTGACTTGCTCAGCATCACATAGTCAGTAGGTATCAAATGAGGGATAACACATATTTAGCAGATTCAGTACTTCAGTGGTAGCTGCAAAATCTAAGGATAACATCCTAGAATAAGTCCCTCTCGCAAGTTGGTTAAGTTGTCTGTGAAGGGCTTTGAAGGAACATGGACAAGAATGGCATAGTTTGAGGGAAAAGTGGATGGATTGTAATTTACAGCAGTGAAGAGAGTCATCAACGAATTCACAGACCTACAGTATCTTAGCATTGAAAGATATGTTAGAGGCCAACTCATACCTGAATGGAAATCCCATATATGGTTTACCCTACCAATTGCCATTCTAGGCTTTGCTTAAGGACATTTAGTGAGAGGAAATCCATTTCCCCCTGAGGCAGCCTGTTTGACTTTGGGATACTTCTAATTGTTTAGAAAGTTTTTATTGACATCAAGCCTCAATTTGCTTTTTTGCACATTCTATCCTTTCATCTTAGTTCTGCTCTCTAGGGCCCAGAAGAACAAGTCCAGTCCCTATCCCATGTGCCAACCCTTTAAATATTTGAAAGCAATTATCAGTTTGATTCCTCTACCCTTCCCCCAATCAAGCCTTTTATTATCGTGGTTAGACAACTTCATTCCCCCAAACTCTCTCTCTGTGACAAAATTTTAGGAACCTTTACCATTCTGGGCATCATCCTCTAGAAGTTTTCTTGCTGACCAGTGTCTTTCCTGAAATGTGGCACATGGAATTGAGTATAATATTCCAGATGTGGGTCACTGTTAAATATTAAAATTGTTTTCTCATATTGTAAATTTCTATTTCTTAGTGTTTCAGAAAGTGAGGAATATCTAAAATTATTTTGATGTAGTCCTACATAAAGAACATAGTTAAGACTACTCACTTTCCACATTCCCTTATCCTATATGATCATAAATATGAAGAAATAAATAAAAGGGACAGTGGTTTAAAAATGCTTAGAAACATAGTTGAAAATGTTTAACTTTCATTTTAAGGATTTTCTTGCTACTTCATAAATATGTAATGTGTTTATATATACATACACTTGTATATTGGCGTATTCATATTGTAGGAAGATTTTTTTTCTCTAAATTGGTATTCTACAAAATAAATTTTTATTGATATCTCTTATTTTTTATTAGCTAAATTTCTTCCAGTATCCGTCCCTTTCCCAGAAAGCTATCCTTATAACAATAATTTTTAAAGAAAAAAAGGATGAAGAGGAAAAATAAATCAGCAAAACCATCAGTGCGTTAAAAAAATCTGAAAATATATGCAATAATTCAATAATTCCTACCTACAGACATTCTCACCTTTGCAAAGGAGTAGAGGAAAGTGTCTTCCTTTATTTGTTTGGGTTTTTTTAGGGTCATGCTTGTTCTTTGTAATTTTGCAGTATTCACTTTTGATTATTTTGTCATCACTCTTTCCATTTATATTATTGCAGTTGATATGTATATGTGTGTGTATATATACATATATATATTTATATTCTCCCCCTTTGGGCTCTAATTACTTCACTCCACATCACTTCATGTAAATCTCTATTCTTCTCCATATTCATCATATCTGTTATTTCTTATGGTACAGTAATATTTATCTACTACTATTACATAGTCATTCCCCCAAATAAGTGTGAATTTACTTTGTTTTAAATCAGTTTTATATTGGATTAATAATCTTACTGTAAGCCAGTCTACACATCTCTAAATCTGAGAACCCTACTACTTAGTGGCTTATGGAACAGGACTATTAGGCAGGCTCCTCTCCTCTCCTCTCCTCTCCTCTCCTCTCCTCTCCTCTCCTCGACTCCAGGGTCAGTACTCTATCCACTGTACCACCTAGCTGCCCTTAGATGACCCCATTAAAAAAATTTAAAAATCATCAGTATTCTCCTAAGTATACAATAGCTATAAATCATTGAAGACCATGTTCTCAGAAGAATAAAAAAGCTGGTATTCGGAAGGTAAATGGAAAGATGAAAGATGAATATAAGTTGTTGTTCAGTCATTTTTCAGTCATATCTGACTTAGTGGTTTCATTTAGTGTTTTTTGGCAAAGACACTGGAGTGGTTTGCCATTTCCTTCTCCAGTTCATTTTACAGATGAGGAAAGTGAGGCAAACAGGGTTAGGTGACTTGCCCAGGGTCACACAGCTAGTAAATGTCTGAGGCCAAATTTCAACTTGGAAAGATGACTCTTTGACTCCAGACCCAGGACTTTGTCCAGCAGACCACCTACCTGTCAAATATAGGTAGGTTGTACCATATTGTCAGAAGTGGTTTTGCATATAAGACAACATTTAAACATGCTTAACTGGTACAGGACTAGGTGGTTCATGAATGAAAAACAGTAGATGACTGACCTAGGAGTTATAATAGGATCCTTGAAGTACTAAAAAAAAACTTGAAGGAAGCCTCCATTCTTCTGGGTAGGTCATGTAGGGCAGAGATTCTTAACCCTCTTGTATGATGGACTCTGCTTTGGCAGTCCGGTGAAAACTATGGTCCTATTGTCAGAATGCTGTTTTTAATGCATAAAATACAATACAAAGGATTTCAAAAGAAACCAATTATAATGAAATGCTAATTTTTTCAAATTTTGCATCCAGATTAAGGACCTCTGATTGAGAGGATTTTTGAGCAAGTTACAACTAAGAATGAACTAGAAGAAGAAGCATTGAGGAGTTATAAACTGATTTAAGAGAGGGGAGAACCACAGCACCTGGAAATAACAGTTCCATTAAAGTGTTTATGTTTAAAAAAAACCCTTCATTAACAAAGGGTAGAATGCCATGGGAAATATTTCAGTTCTCTTTTACTTTACTTATGAGCCAAATAAATACAAAATTCTGTTTGATGAAAGAGGGAGCGGTGCAGAACATGTATTCCTGATAGATATTGGATGGTTTCTCATAAAACAAAGTATTGTAAATTGGAGTCCATTTATTCACTGATTTTCATTATGTCTGGAGAAAGGAATTTTTTTTGGTAGAAGGAGCACAAGACTTAGCTGGGAAAATTTGGTTTCTGAAACATAACAAAATGACATTTTAATAATGGATCAAACTATAATTTTGCAACACTAATAACAACACATTCTGTAGACTTCAAAAAAGATGGATTATTTTTTCATGACATAAATTCTCTAAAGAAGGCACAGAATCTGAGTAAAGTAGGCAGGGTTACAGTTAATTGGCATGGAATCCAAAAAGCATCAAGTCAAAAGAACAGTTGTAGTTTAATTCAATAGAAGAGTCAATTCTTCAGCTTTTATCAAATCCCTTTGCCAGAATTACAGAAGAGGATAACATTCATATCTTTCTGACTGCTAAGATTCTGTTTCCACATTTTGTGGGGGTTTCTTTGACTTGCAGAAATAAAGTAATTTGGGATGAAAGAGGGAAGAGACAAAAACAGAAATATAACAGGAAATAAACAAATATGGAAGTTTATTTCCTGGAATTCAGTTGAGGAGACCTAACAATTTCAAAACACTATGTATTTTCCAATAACAAAGAATCTTTTCTTTAACTTTTAAATTACTGAAATACTTCAAAGCTTTGTAATCTTGTCATTTTGCCTGTTGCTTCTGCTGACATGGGCTTAGTGAGTTGATATGACCAAGAAATTTATTATGTTGTGGCCAACTTATTGATGAGCCGACCTAGAGGCAATTGGTAGCTTGGTGGCTAGAGTGCTGAACTTAGGGACAGAAAGACCAAAGTTTAAACCTTGTCTCAGGTGCCATCTGTGTGAGTCTGAGAAAGTAGTCACTTAACCTTTCAGCCTAAGTTAATTTTTTTAATTAAAAATTATTTTCTCTCCCTCCTTTCTCCTAGAAAGAAGAAAAGGGAAAAAAGTGTGCCTAGTCAAGCAAAATAAACTCCTTTATTGTCCATGTCCAAAAATTTTTTTACCCTGACTCCATTACTCTATAAGATGAGTCACCTGCTTGAAGGAAGGAAGGAAGGAAGGAAGGATTGATTGATTTATAAAGGATCACTATATGCAAAGTACTATGTACCTAGAAAAGTGAGACAACCTATTCCTCTTTAGGAGCTCATGTTCTAATGGGGGAAAGAGCAGATGGAAAGAGTTTCTTACCTGTAAACTGTTCATGGTAATAGCAGAAAATAATAACTTCTACCTCCTAGGATTGTTGGGATAGAATGAAATCAAGAATGTTTACATTCTTTGTAAACATTTGAAGTGCTATATAAATGGTGGTGGTTATCAAATAGCCTCTTCTAATTTAATTAGACTTTTCTTGATACAAAAGCCATGTTTTCCATCATGTGGTCCAGACTAGAAACCTTTCTAGTAGGATCTGACCCATCAGAGTTTGTGTTTTCTTCAAGCAGGGCCTTTGAAAACTATCACAATACATCTTTTTCTATCATATGCTTCCTTGATTACATTCTTTATTCTGCTTTTTCTACACAATTACTTGTTTATACTATGCTACAGCCTACTTATACCCATTGTCTACCAGGCATTTTAAAATTTTATTTTACTTTATTCTGGATTTAATGAACATGAAAAAAGTAAATTTCCATATATGAAGTAGAATAGGAAAAAAGATTATATACAAAAAATGTGAGTCTATATGTAGAGCTCCTTTTAAAAAATGTATTTAATACATTCAACATGTTACTTTTGAAGTTATCCTGTACTTTGTGTGTATATACATGCACATACATACTTATTGTGTGTCAATGCATATACACACATATGACTAAGTGCAAGAAATCTTTGTGCATTATATGTATGTGTGTATGTATATATATAATATATATGAGAAATGGAAATTTTAATTGAAACAATAATAATGCTTGCCACATTAAAACTAAAATCAGTTTTAAAGTTGGTGGTTTGTTTTTCTTTAAAGAGATCCTCTAGAGCAGAGGTGGAGAACCTGTGACCTCAAGGCTACATGTGACTTTTTAGGTCCTCAAGTGCAGCCCTTTGCCTGATTCAGTCAAAAGGCCACACTTGAGGACCTAGAAGGCCACATGTGGCCTTTAGGTCACAGGTTCTCCACCCCTGCTCTAGACCAAAGTCTTCTTTAAAACAAAAAAAGAGTAAGTACTGATATATTTTGGTGGGAATTTTAAAAATCACTTTCATTTCCCAATTCCCACTTCTTCCTTTGCCATTTCTTGTAATAACAACAAAAAGAGGAAAACCAAATAACCCAACAAAATTAGCCAATGTATTAACCCGCCTCTGGAGTGTTACATTTCTACAAACCAACCTCTGCACAGAAGGTTCATCAGTGGGTGTTAGAAGTATGGCCTTCAGTTTTAATTTGTATTGTAGTTCTTTTCATTTGCATCATCCTAAGCATTTGTGTATATGATTTTACTTTGCATCTGTTCACATAAGTGTTCTCCTGCCTCCCTATAGATTCTCCATAATCCAAACTCCTCATTGTAAAGGTGAAGAAGCTGGGGCCCAGAGAGGTAGTATGGCATGCTTCAAAATAGAGCAGCTCTGTATCAACACACCTAGACATAGAACTCAGTTCTTTGTACTTAAACCTTACCGCTTACATAACTTCCCAAGTCGTCTTCCCCCGTCTTCCCCCGTCTTTGTCTCTTGGGCATCCAGAACACTGAGCAAGAAAGGGATTGTCCAGAGGGAATTGACTTTGTCTTAATATCTGTATGGTTCCTGTGCATAGTCCTCACTCTCCCAGGGCATTCCCCACCAAAAATATGTCCTGCTCCAAAATTAAATCACAATCCTATTGCAAGGAGGACATAGGGAAGAAAGGAGGAGCTTTTGAGTATTAGTACCTGGCAGTGTGCTGTTGTTTCTTACAAATGGACCAGTGTCTGACAGATTAGGTCTGTGGTCTGACTTTGCCCTTAACTAGCTACATGACTTTGGACAAATCACTTTACCTCTATGGGTCTTGGTTTTCTCATTTGTAAAATGGGAATAATCAAACCTTCCATTAGGGATTGCACGTGGATTGATATGCAGATGAAATAAATTGTGAAAGTGAAATTGTTTCAAAAAGATTGAATCCTTTTTTTTTTAATCTAGCAGAGGATTTTGCCCTTTGCAGGCTTTCAGTAAGGCTTTCTTAGGCTCCCGTGAACTAAAATAAAAATGCAAAGTGAGAAAAGCATAGGAATTAGAACATGAGAACTTTCAGATATAGAGGGAGGGAGCAAGCATTGATTAAGTGTCTACTATGTGCTCATTACTCTTAAGTGTTTTTACTCATATTATCTCATTCAATTCTGCAACAACCATGCTATTATGATCCATATTTTACAGTTGATGAAACTGAGGCAAAGGTTAAGTGAATTGCCCAAGGTCATAGACCTAGAAAGGCTCTGAGGCCAGATTTCAACTCGAGTCTTCCTAATTCTAGGCCGGATGCCCCTGATGCACTGCACCACTTAGCCCCCATGAAAGTTGAAGGATTGACTAGGTGGCCTTCGGATATATTTTTAATCCCTCTATTCCAGTGAGGGTTTTCTTTTGTTCTATGGTAGATTATGACATACGGTTTGAAATAATAATTGAAATTATTTCAAGGCAAGGCAGTTGAGTGATTCTTGTATCATGGACACCTTTGGCCATGTGGTAAAGCCAGTAGACCTCTTCTCAGGGTCGTATTTTTTTTAAATTAAAGGAAATACTTAATTATAGTTATAGAGGTTAGTGAAAAAATTTTTAATTTTTTTAATTTTTAAAAATTCTTTTAAAATTTTTAAAATTTTCCATCGAAGTTCATGGATCTCCTCACATCTATCTGCTGACCCTTTGAAGATGCATGAACCTCTGATTAAGACTGCTTTCTCTGGTGGATAAAAATTTGGCCTTAATGTAAGGAACATTTAGATTCAAACCCTTTCTCTGACATGTACTGCCTGTATGACCTTGAGCAAGTCATTTAATCTGTCAGTGCCCTAGGAAACTTTCTAAGACTCTAAAAGAAGTCATCAGTATGTGTAAGTGGAGGAAGTTCCCACACTGGAAGTTTCTTAGACTGGCAGAGTCATAGATCTGGGATCATCTCTGCCTCCAAAATGAGCTTATATGAAACCAATCTTAATATAATTTTAGACAGGGTGCTTCCAAATGACTATAGCAAGTTAGAAAGGGGACACTAGGTGTTTCTAGTTGGATTTTGGTCACAGTTGTTACTGCACACGTTTTACTGAATGTCAGTGTCCTCAGATATGACTATACAGAAGCAAATGTAATCTGATCAGAACAGAAGAATCACCTTCTTCTTTTGGATGCTTTCTTTGCTCACACTGAAAGGCTTTGACCCAGGGAGCAGAAAGCTATTGGCCCACGAGCTTCAGGAAAGTATTAGATTGTCCTCAAGCTCATGGTACAGTTGTTTAACTGAGAGATTATAATTATCCTAGAAATACTGTTGAAGGCAACATGTACAATATGGGCCAACCTTTCTACCATGAACACCTTCTATAATCTTTGTAGTTACAGCCTTTCCACCTTCTCTCTCTCTTGACTTCTCTCCTCACCTTTGTCCCTTTCATTAATTTTAATCGTATTTCACCCCTATAAAAATTTAATCAGGGCGCCTCTGAACAGCATGATCTGCCTCAGGCTCTATTGCTTCATAAGTATTGTGTACATCTAGGGACTACTGTTCCTTAAGTGAATCTGTAACCGAAGTCAGAAATTATTTGTCAATTTCTGTTCGGTGTACTTTATTAAAGGAAGGGCTGCTTGTGTAAGGTGCTTTGTGAACTTTTGAGGGAGATTTTTAAAGTTGTTTTTTTTAAAGTATTTCTGAAAATGAATGCAAAAAAAGTGCAGCTAAGTGGGTAAACAAGCTGGTTTAGGAGTCAGAAGATGGGGGCTTCATGCCTCCTTTCTCCTACATATTGTTTGTGACCCTAGGCAAGTCACTTAATATGTCTTAGGCAAATGACTGAGACTGGGTCAGGGTTCTTTGTTGGCAAAGGAAGTTTTCTCACTTAGAGGGAAAGTCTTATGTATACCAAAGAAAATACAAGTCTGGTTTAAAAAAAGTGCAAGAAGTCCTGGATTTTCAATTAAGCATCCTGGATCCTAGTCTCATCCCTTCAATTTGTGTGACTTTGGGCAAGTCAATGTCACCTCTACAGACCTTGGTTCGTTGGGCTCTAAAAACAGTGGTTGGAAGAACTCATCTCTAAAGTCCCTTCCAGTTCTAAAATACTATAACTCTATTGTAGTACTGATTACTATGGTACTTAAGATAATTTGCCCATGGACAATCTTGTTCATAATAAAATTCTGTCTATATTTTGGGGAAAATTTATTTGTTTTTATATCACATCCATTTCTGACTATCTACTTTCTTTCTCCCAGTGTGTTATTCCTTAAAACAAAGATTTCTTTTCAAAACTGAAAAAAGAAAAAAGCCAATTTGGGAAAAATAGATTGCTACCTCCTCAAGGAATGAGGGCTCTATCCCTAGGTTTTAAGTTAAATCCTTGGAATATAATAGGTATTCAATAAATACTCATTGAATTGCTTTTTAACAATTTAACAGTAGGTCAATTATTCCTTCCCAACCTACTGAAAATTCAACCTTTGTAACAATACTGTTACTTACTTTTTATATTCCATTGAAGCAGTCAGGACAAAATGTACTGTGAAAACCTGGCTCCAGGGCCCATTGTTCCATGTCCTGGATGGGAACACAGCATTTGGCAGAAGGGAAGATGCACAGTGAGGTGGTCAGTTCGCTTCCCATGAACCTGCGCTTCAAAGCATTAACACTGGTCCACCTGGGGATCAGTCAATGGCCCCTTCCACCTGGTACAGTCCAAATCTAGAATTTGGTCACATCAGTTGATTTTCTGTTCATGCCAGATTAAATTTCTAATCAGTCTCAACTAGGAAATCTATGGCATTTGACATGACTGCTGTGCCAGCTTCTGTTAGCCTGAACAGTTTACAGAATCAAAACTAAACTTCATACTGTGTCATTTCCCCTTTTGCAAATTGATGAGAGGGGTTCTCCTCTCTTATAAAATATTGGTATATATAATTGCTTGGCTAGTGAACTAGACAGAAAAGGGAAATAGTTGCTGTTTCCCCGCCAAGATGTTTTCTGAAATGAATAAAGGAATTCTAGTGTCCTCTGCTGGCAGACCAGAGAAACGCAGGTGCTATCGCCCAAGTGCCTGAATCAACCTTTATATTAGCATTTTGAAGCAGTACTAAATAGAAAACCAGAAACATCAGTGTATGTGAAAACTTATTTAAAATGGGCAAGATAACTGGAAGTTTGGAGGTCAGTATTGTACCTGAGTTGCAGTTTCTTTAGGATAATAATAGTGATGCAATGCTTATTTAAACCCTTCAATGTTTTCTTTGGCCTGAGCCCATAGAGAGTTAGGAAAACAGCCACTACCCAGACCATGCAAATGAAGGATAATGAGAATGCTTCCATATTGACTTTCAAGCATAAGCTATCAATAACTATATATTTCTCATTCAGGCTCTGATGTGTCTTTAAGCACGATCATTATAGCACATTGTTTGGTCCAGGCTCTCCGTGTATTCTTTTAGAAAAGAAATTCTTCTTTGAGAAAGAAAAAAAGTATTTTTAAAATTTGGTTATGATAAAAATATCCGTCTAAACTAGTAATTAAAGAAAGCTATAGTCCAAAGTAGCTAGTAATCCTAGCAGACTATAGGAAAGTTCTAGAATAGACAAGAAGAAATTTGGAGTCTTTGTTTTGAACAGCTATAATAAGCTTGTGCAGTCCAACTGGGGTGACCATGGCCAATAAAAATAAACTGGCTTGGCACATCTTATGATAACCTTTGAGAAGTCCCTAACACAGTAGATGGAGAAGGGGGCGAAAGAAATGATCTGATTTTTACTGGGCCAATATCTGAAAAAGCTGCTTATTGCTCTCAATACCAGTCTTTGCTTTTTTAAATGTTAAGGCCATTTTGTTTTGTTTTAGTAGACCCCAAATAGCTTAAGGCTGGGAAAATAATATTTACTTGTGTCCTTTAAAGAAATCTGTTTTTATCGTGAACATAAACATCAAACAGTTAATGTTCAATGGAAAATAATGGCTTTAATAATAGGTTTAAGACTTAGAAGGCTCTTTACTCAAGTTATTTCATTTGATCCTCAAAGTCATGAATGAGGTGCTCTTCCTACTGCTACTATTATCCCCTTTTTACATATGAGGAAACCGAGCTTTTTACATTAGTGACTTTCTTAGTGTCCCACAGCTAGTAAGTGCTTGAGGCAGGATTCAAACTCAGGCTTTCCTGATTTCAAAGTATTTACTAGGCTACTTGGCTTCTTCCAAACAAGAACAAGAAATTTAGACTATAGGAATTTATTTCTCTATGTTCTGTACATTTCTATATATATATATAATGTTCAATATATATTCAATATATATAAAGGAGCAAGTTGTATTTCTAAATCTGGTTTTCCTGGAATACTCCCCTTTTAATTGTTCCTTTAATGAGTTCATTTCTAGCTCATTTTCTTCCCCCTAGTTGACCATATCTTTCAAATTTTCGTTCAGTCGGCACTCTTCTCCCCATTTCCAAAGAAATGCCATCTGCTCTTATGCTTTGAGTAGAATACCACCTAAGTCACGGGCTGCGTTTATGAATAGTGCCCAATACTCAGCCAAGAGTCAGCTGAGCCTGTTAGAACAAGGCATCAACTTGCTTTCTATGGGTAAGAGCTGAAAGTCCCTTGTCTTCCTGAACAATATGGCATTTGGATCTTTAAAAATAGACTCATCGCATAGTAGGATCACAAGTTCACAGGTTTTAGAGCTAGAAGGTCCCTTAAAAGGGCATTAAGTCTAACCCTGCTTTTTGTAATGAGGGAATTGGGACACAGAGAAAATAAGTGACCTGCCCAGAATCATACAATAAGTATCTGAGGCATTGGTGAAACCCGGGTTGTCCTGACTTTAAGAGTCTATCTCACTGTGCTATCTTTTGATGGTTTTTCACCATTTTTTCCTTCATTTCATAAACCCTGACATCTTTGAATTCTACTTTCTGCTCCAAGATGGTTAATAAATTTGATGCTTAGGCATAAACCCCATAAGGCCTTCTGGTTTGTGTTCTATATCCCTCAACCTCTCGCTCTATCCTCTTATCCCTTTTGGTGGTTTCTGGGCAACGGATTCCTTCCAGTTCTGTGTTATAAAGGCCTTTATGTTGTGTCCACTTTACCCCTCCTTCTCTGACATAATCAAGTTTTCTCTCCTTGGTTTTCCTTTAAGCACACGTCTCTGTAATTCTATTATAATTGTTGTTTAATCCCACTGATCTTATTCTTACTGAATGTAGTTTTCTATTATTTGCATTCATGTATATATCTATTTGTATTTGATCTTTTTTCTGATAGTTCATCTTCTTCAGATTAGCAACTATGTTTTTGTTTACAGATTATTATTTAAAAAATCTTAGAACTAGAAAGGGCTCTCGAGATCACCTAGCCCAACCACCTTCTTTAATATTGTGCCTTGTGTCCAGTGGGTACTCAGTCAACATCCACTGACCATGGAAACCCTGTGCCACAACTGTATTTTGGCAACGACTTTCAAAAGGGTAAAGATGATAGTGCAAACTAACTGATGTGACTCTTCTTCTCCCAGTGGGTAAGAATCCCCTGTTAACTGACCTGTTTTCTTTTTTGTGTGTTCTAGGCTTCCTCTTCACAAATCAAATTCAGAAGAAGGCTCCCTAGGTCAGTACTACTTGCTTGCTTTCATTCTGGCTACTGGTGTTTGCTTTGCACGTGGGCTGTCATGGGAACTTCCACTGTAGTTGTCGCTTTACTTTAAAATGTTAAAATATTGCATATTACATCCTTAAACCTTTAAGAGCCCTGAACATCTACGGACCCTCTAGCAACCTACAGTTTCATCCCCCTAGTGTGGTTGGAAGGAGGGGGGAAGGAGATGAGCTGTAAGTTAAAGAAATGTCTTCTATTTAGACAAGTGTTTTGCCCTTTCTAGCAGAGGAGTAGACTGGTGGTGTCTGTTTCCTCTGCATGTTATGTGTCATTGCCAGGCTAGACTCTGAAAAAAGCAAGGTTGTAATCTTTGCTCTTGTGAAGCAAAATTGTGTGCACTGATCGCAGCAGAAGCACTGGGAAAGTCAAGACCAGAAATCATCCTGCTTGCTGTTTTGGTCATGCCATGTAACTGCAGCATCCAAGTGGCAGTTGTTTTTTTTTTCCCCTAGAATGAGTAATAGGCTGCTTCAAACCCACTCTCTTACCACCCACATCTTCTCTTTTCTATTTGCCATTTTTCTTAGTAATACCTGATATGGATCACTGGCTTCTTCTCATCTGTTAAAAATGGCATGTTTGGAGAGTGAATTTTTTTCCCCTTAACTCTGAAGTCGCAAATTTTAATGCAAAACTTGTAGAACAGGAGTTCTAGTGATCCAGTTCTTAAATGTTATGATCCCCTCAGGGCACCATTGTCTTCTTATCTGAGTAGCCAGCTTATAGTGATCATGTGCTCTGAATAAATTGAGAGCATGCCCTGTTTGTGGTGCAGATGAGAGTAAGTTCCTTGAACCCACTCAGGCCCAGACTTTAAGAAACATTCTAAGATCTAAGTGTGAGGATTAGGAGTGCAAACCATAAAATGCATAATATTCTGGTCCCTTTTGTCCCCTACTTAATTAATAGCAATGGCTAGAGACTTCATCATTGGTGTCATGCATTCAGATCAACCATAAGAAAGAGAAAAAAAGAGAAACAAAACAAAGTTAACCTTTCTACTTTCCTTCTCTTTCTTCTCTTCCTCCCTTCTTCCCTTCTTTTCCTTTTCTCGCCTTTCTTCTCCCCCTCTCTCTCCCTCTTCCTTCCTTTCTCTTCTCTCCCTCTCTTCCTTCCTTCTCTTTTTCTCTCTTCTTTCTTTCCTTCACTCCCTTGCTTCTTTTCTCCCTCCCTCTTTCCTGCCTTCCTTCTTTCCCTTTCTCTCTCCCTCCTTCCTTCCTGCCTTCCTTTTATAATTTAAGGTTTAGTCTAAGTAACTCTAACCAAACTTGAAAGGAAAAAAAAAATAGCACAGCCAAGACCTGATTAGATGTGCTACCTAAACAAATTTTGAAGAAGATGGAAAAGTCTATTTGTGTGAGAAAACATAAATAATGTCTCCTCATATCCTAGATTAACTTTCTGGACCTTTTCTTTTTTCCAGAGAATTCTAATTTCCTTTAAACTACTGAGTATTCACTTATTGGTATTTTTTTCATCTCAGAATGGGGGGAGAGGAATCATTCTTTTTGTTGAATCAAAATAATCTTTGCAAGTTTTGAAGATAATGAATCTACTTTTCATTTTCATGTATATGTTGTTTGCATCTTTTTTTGTCTTTTTAGGAAAAGGTGACTGGAAAAAGAAAAATAAGTATTTCTGGCAGAACTTCCGCAAGAACCAGAAAGGAATAATGAGACAGACTTCCAAAGGTATCATCGCATAAACCTTTTTTTTTTTTACTCTCTCAAACATTGAGAGGTTTATTCCATAAATTAAAATTGATGTTGTGAATTGGATAGCTCATTTTATAGCACCCATAAAAATATGTTAAAACTCTTCTTTATTTACTATAATTGCTCCAAGACTTGGGCTCTGCTTAGCTTTGGTGCTATGGAGAATGGAGTAGAAAGGGTAAAAAAGTCTTACTAGTTAGAGACAATTAATTTAGACATTGTGCTGAGCTCTTTATAATTTGATGCTCACGTTTGATGCTCACAACATGGGGAGGTAAGTGTTATTGCTATCCCCATTCTACAGGTGAGGGAACTGAGGCAAACAGAGACTGAGCAGTTTGTCCATGGTCAAGTCACACAGCTACTAAGTGTCTCAGGTCTTCCTGATTCCAGGCTAGCAGCCTAAACACTACATCACCCAAGCTGCTTCAAGACAGAAGTAGTGAGTTATCCAAAGTCAACATAGCTCATAAGTGGAAGAACCAAAATTTGAATCTAGTTCCCCAGACTCTAAATGCATCCTTCTTTCCAGGGCAGTAAACTGCTGCCTCCTGATGATTTAGATACTTTCCAAGCATTGGCTCACCCTAGAAAATAATCAGCTATTTTCCTGATAGCTCATGAGACCACCTGCACTTCTGACATTTTCCAGGGAAAGGGAATAACTTGGAACCTGTTGCCTCTGAGAACTGACTAAATGCCTTACACCCTGGGGATTTTCCCATCCTGCCTCATGAAGACAGTCCCACCTCCATTCTCTGCTTTGTTTTGTCTTGTTGTCGTTCCCATAGTAAATGTTACATTATGGCCTTGTGTTATGCTTTGCTAGCACAGCATGAAGCTACTTTTCAGAATCCAGCACAGCTGACTTGTGGGCAGCTTTGGTTAATGTCATATGAAAATTTGAGCTCCATCCCGTTGATGTGCCTACAGTTTTCACTTGCAAGTAGGAACCAGAGAACCTTGGGTACATCTCTCTGCTCAGAAGATTTCCTTTTCTATGATAAACTGAAGGGAAGTAGAAAAACTTATACCAACAGCATGGATTTGTGGGCCAGCACACCTGTACTTGTTGGCTGTGTTTGGTGTGGTATATTTTTGAGGTTGGCTTATGTTTGTAGGAGTCATTCTTATTGCAGCCTCGGAGGAAGGCTTGAACCATCAAGCCTTTTCTTTGTAGTACCTGCCTGGAATTATTCAAGAGTAAAGCTCAACCTCAGATCTGAGCACCCCGTTATAGATAAATAGTAAAAACTTCTCAGATCATGTAGATGAAAGATCCCAGATCCTTGTCTCTTCTTAATTCCCCTTCTCCTCAATTAGAAATGAAGTAGTAGTGAACAGAACACAAGCCCTGGAGTTAGGAGGACCTGAATTCAAATCTGGCCTCAGACACTTGACACACTTACTAACCATGTAGCTTTGGGCAAGTCACTTAATCACAGTTGCCCTCCAAAAAGTAAAAAAAGAAAAAAGAAGTTGTAAAATAAACAACATCAGCTATTCACCATATTCACCATTCCCTCTATTTTCAAATAGATGGGAAACAGAGCACCTGGGTGGTAGCTGTGTATTGGTTGAGAGTGAAATGGAAATGAAAAAGGAAAACATGGGGGTGAGCAGATCCAGAACCACCTCTGGTAGAATTTGTACCTACACATCTAAAACTAAACGCTATCACCCTACTTCTGTGCATCTGAGACTCAGAATAATGTAAGAAATCAGTAGAGGATGTACGAGAAAGACAGGACCGAGGCGGGAGAAGGATGAGTGACTACCATGCACGCTTATTCCCAGTCTGTTTGCTATAGGCAGCGCACTTTCACAAATGGATCCTTTCCCACAATGCTGACTAAAAGTACATCCCTTGCTAACATGGTTCAAATATATTAAAGATGACAGAAATCTGTTTGCAATGTAAGAAAGCTCTTTAAAGCGACCTAACTAGGGGATTTGCTTTTCAGCTGCAAGTGTGGCTGCTTTCGATATTGAGTAGGAAGCACCTAGCCTGTTATACTACAGTACTTGTTTATGATAACAATGCAATTTATGTTTTTTATGTATGTATGTACCTGTTGTTAGACATATGTACATGGTGTTGTCATGATAAAACGACATCTTCTAATGGTATGTGAGTGTGTATGTGTGTATGTGTGTGTATGTGTGTACATTTTGGGGGTGGTAGGCAAGTGAGGCAGACCAGTTCTTAGCACAGTACTAAGCACATAGTAAGTAGATAATAAATATTAATTGATTGGTGTGGGGAAACTCCCAGTAAGGAAGTTTCCTCTCTACCAATGAAAATCAGTAACTGCTCTGAAACTTAGTTTTAGGAAGTTACCTGGGAACACTGAGAGGTTAAAGGTTAAAGGAGATAGCTGGCCAAGGTTATGTTACCAGTGTGTGTCAGAAGCAGTTTTTGAATCTAGGTTATCCTGAATGCAAGACCAGTTCTCTATGCACTGTACTGTGAGCTTTTCATTCATTTAAATATAGATAGATAGATGACATATTTATGTATACATAAATATATATATACATATACACAAATATGCATGCATTTATGTATATGGATATCTCACCTATCTATATGTATACACATATATATTCACACACATACATATATGAATATGTATATACGTGTATATGCAATATATGTGTATGTATGTACACACATATATATACCCTTATATTGTTAAAAATAATTGACATTTATATGTTACTTAAGAGTGGAGCTTCATGTGGCCTAAAATCCTCAGAAAGCAGAATAAAAAGCAACTGAAAAATATTTAGCAAAATAAATACAAATATGATACAACATATAGATAATGTTAATTTATGGTTTTCTCAGTCAATGTGTGGCCTGAATTTGACACCAGTTGTTACTTTAGAGAATGTAAAGCACATCACCCCCACTATTTCATGTGAGGCTCATAACCATCCTATGAGGCAGGCATTATAGGTGTTATTATCTCCGTTTAACAGATGGTAGAACAGAGGCTCAGAGAGGCTAAAGGACTTTCCTGTTCTTTGAGAGCTGTTAAGTAGTAGAGGCAGGATTTGAAGAACAGTCTTGCTGATTTCCTGTCTGGGCCCCCGGCCATTACACTGTACTGAGTTTGTATGTGTTTATGTTTGTGGACATCTAAATATTTATAAAAAAGACCTTTTAGTGAATTAAAAAATGGGTCATCTGTGTGATTTTGCTTATTTTCCTTTGTCCCATGAAGAAATCCTATTCACTGAATAAAATAACTCATTAGCTTCATTTGACAGTTTCTGAAGCTTTGTTTTCATTTTTCCATTCACTCTGGTATCAAGTCCTTCTTTTATTACACTAGAACTCCCCTGTAGTTTCTGGGTGATATAATTTCTCTCGCCCTTATGGAAGTAAGAGAAGCTAAGGGAACCCTGTGCTATTTTGCAATTCTGTGATTGGAAGGGCGGAGGAACTACTGGGGAATAGTCCCACAGGCAAATAAAGGCTCCCTATATCCTTGAGGCTGAAGCTATCCTGGTGGGCCCCCCTTATGAAAGCTTCCAAGGAACCTTAGAGTAGCAGCTCTCAAGCTGTGGGTTGCTACCCCTTTGGGAGTAGAACGACCCTTTCACAGGGGTCAACTTAGACCATCGGAAAACACATATTTCCTATGGTCTTAGGAACCAAGACACCACTCCTCTATCTTTCACCAGGGGTGTCTGCCCACATGCAAGTATTAAAGGGTCACGGCATTAGGAAGGTTGAGAACCACTGCCTTTTTCTTTCATTTTTATCTTAACTTTGTTCCCAAACTGTGATGTATTATTAAATTGTTAACACAATACTACCACCTTACTCTCCCATTAATCCAATGCAAAGGGAGGCCACTCCACTCAGCATGGTTACTTCTGTGAGATTTACAGTTAGGTCTTTTGGCGATCTGTGATCTCAAAAATATTTTCCCCTCCTTTTTCTTATGTCCAGGAGAAGACGTTGGTTATGTGGCAAGTGAGATAACAATGAGTGATGAAGAACGTATCCAGCTGATGATGATGGTCAAAGAAAAGATGATCACTATTGAGGAAGCCCTTGCCAGGGTGAGATATGAGAGATGCATGGCATGACACTTCTTATAACTCCGCGGTTCTCAACCTGTGGGTTATGTTCAGTTTGTGACAATGAAAATACATCCTGCACATCAGATAGATTCATAACAGTAGCAAAATTACAGTTATGAAGTAGCAATGAAAATAATTGTATGGTTGGGGGTCACCACAACATGAAGAACTGTATTAAAGGGCCGCGGCACTAAGAAGGTTGAGAACCACCGCTGTGCTTGCCCTATCTTAAATCACCTTTGAATATTGAAGAGAATAGGCCTATGTTGGTCAAGGTGGTCTTTTGATGACATTTTGGTGGTATCCAAGATCGCTGTTCTTTTTTTCCCCTACTTTTATATAAAAGCAATTTTTAATACTATTTATTTTTTTAATTTTGAGTTTCTAATTCTCTCTCTCCTTTTCTCCCTTTCCTACTCCCTGAGATGGTAAGGGATTTGATATACCAAGACCACTGTTCTTGACAAAATAATAGTGATTCTAGTTTTCTCAGTTATTATGACCGGTATAAGGAACTACTGTAATAATAATGACTTTAATAACTACTACAGTAATAGCCAACATTTATAGAGTCTTTTAAGGTTTGCAAAGCACTTTAAATGTTTATTTCATTTGATTCTCACAACACCTATGAGCTAGAATGGTATTATAATCCCCATTTTGTAGTTGAGGAGACTGAGAGTAAGAAAGGTCAAATTGGCTTCACCAGGGTTACACAGTTAGTAGGTGTCTATGGCATAAATCAAACTCGGGTCTTCCTGACTCCAAGACCAGTGTTCTACCCACTATGCTACCCGCTGCCTCCCAACACAAATTGATGAAATGACAGGCCCAGTCTCTGTGTCCCCATTACAACCACATCTCAGCTTCTTGGAGGACATTTCCATGCCCAATGCCTTACATATATTAAAAAAAAAAATACTGAGATAACCAGTACATAAATCTCCGACGTTTTTTAGTTTACAGGACACTTTGGAGGAATAAAAAAGCAGCAACCCATAGAACAAAGTATAGTGGCTTGTCGTGACAGAAAGCTCTTAAACCAAATTGACAGACGGAGTAGAGAATACTCCCTTGATGAGACAGAAATTAGTGGTTCAAGATAACAACCACAACAACCATGACAACTGGCATTTATATAAGTCCTTTATAGTTTGCGAGTTTTTACAGACATTACCTCATTTGAGATAATTATTATAGTCATTGAATCACAACAGAATCAGAGGTATCCCATCATAAATAGGGGTTGTACCAGGTCTATCCCACAAACCATGGCTGGAGAGCCCTTTGGTCTAAAGGTTGATGTTTCTGTAGTTTTTAAGCTAGAATAAAACAAAATCTTGAGGAACTCTTTTTTTTGGCTCTGCATATTTAAGTTATTATTGCTACTTTTATTTAAAATTAATTAATCAGGCTAGATGTTCTCTTGGACTGCACTGGATGCCCTTAGGTGATATGCTGACTTCTAAGCTACTGTGTACCCATTTGCCATACTGAGACACAAGTTGGTTAATGGGCATTATGATGATGGAACAGCTAGATGATTGACTCAGTGATTTCTCCTTTTAGCTTGTTGGTTGAGTATAGATGATACAGTCTAAGATGGGCACTTTTGGAAGCTTCCCAAAGACTTTCAGGTCATTGAGGTGTCATTAATTAAAACTGTTACTGAAGCACTTCAGAGCCTGAGAATTCTAATCCAGTGCTTCTTAAACTGTGGGTGGCAATATGGGGTCGTGAAAAATGTGACAACAATAAAAGGTTTCTGAATGTAATGACCAAAAACTAATTCAGTATGATGAATCTGAGGTGCCTTGGTTCTGAATACAAAGCACATGCATTTTGCACTGTGCATGCCCTCAGGCCACACAATGCCAATTAAAGGGGTCCCCAGTGGAAAAAGTTCAAGAAGCCCTCCATCCAGTGAGTGTTTGCCCCAAATTGAAGCCCACTAATTGAAAATATAAAAACATAGTAAATTGACCAGTTTGAGGATGGACAGAATATAAAAGCCTCTCAGAGTGATTTCTTAGAGGGCAGCAAGGTGCCACAGTGGATAAAGTGTCTCACCTGGAATTGTGAAGATCTGAGTTTGAATCTGGACTTGGACAGTAGCTATGTGATCCTAAGCAAGTGAAATTTAATCTCAACCTCTGTTTGCCTCAGTTTTCTCACCTGTAAAATGGGGATAATAATAGAACTTACCTCCAAAGGTTATTTTGGGAATCAAACTACATAATAATTGTAAAGTGCTTATCACAATGCCTGGCGCTATAAGTGCTAAAGAAATGTTAGCTATTGTTATTGTTATTACTATTATTATTTTATCTGTAAAGCACTTTGCAAACTTTAAAGTGCTCTATAAATTATAAAATATTAGCTATTATTGTTTCTATTGTTTATTAATTTATGTATTTAGGTTAGTATTAATTTATATTATTTATATCATATATTAAAATGTATTATATTATATATTACAAAATATTAGCTATTATTGTTGTTTATTAAAGTGAATAAGTGTATTTGGATTGTATCCTTCTTGGTAATCAGTTTATATGGCTTAGTATTCGACTTCAATCTTTTGAATCCTTTCTTGTATGAGGTATTTTGCAACATTTAGATGTAGACACAGAAGGATATTCCTGCAGAAGAGCATCTAAAATACAAGGGCTAAGTGATCAAAAGACTTACAAGTGGGGAGCAGACAGGGGACCATTGGGGAGGAAGCACTGAGAAGGAACAAGAACTTATCTAACAAGGGAAAAACTGATTGGCCCCTAGGGACCTGTTTATAAGTATAAGAAATACCCTCAAATGGGCATAGCTTACAGATATAATTAATTCTTCTCCACTGAGGTTAGAATTTTAAAAAATAGATTCACGTTACAGCTGGAGAGTGTTTAGATTAAGTATAATGGAAAACTTTTTTTTTACAGCAACCAGAAGTCACCAAAGATGTGACTTCTACCCCAATCCCCATGTTTTTGAGACTAAAACAGGAAGCCAGTTGTACTACAATCCTTCTTAGATCCATAAGAAAGGACTCAATAATCTTTGAGGTCCCTTTTTGGCCCATAAGACTGTGATAGAACATAATCACAGAATCCTGAAACTAATGGCATCAGGGCCATGGGATAAGGATAAGAATATATGTTTAGGTAAAATAGGAAATAGTATTCTTTATTTTGTAATATAAAAAGTTTTAACTTGAATTTTCTGTCCTTATTTGCTTTACAAGATAGTGTATTATATTCATAAAATCATAATTAGATTGGAGCAGCAACATGGCACAGCGGATAGAGCACAGACCCTGGAATCAGTAGGACCTGAGTTCAAGTTCAGCCTTAGACACTTACTAGCTGTGTGACCTGGGGCAAGTCACTTAACCCAAATTGTCCCTCCCCTCACCCCCCCCCAAAAACTTTTTAACTAGATCAAATAAATTTTGAATAAGTTGCATTTGCTTCAAGGATCCATGATGTCTTCACACTTCCTCTGTCAATGGCAGATCTTAACCTCCCCATATCCTCTTTAGCAGATAGTTTAAAGACTTGCTGTGTGGGGAGAAAAAAAATGATTCCCTAGTGGCCAATTTTCTGTTGAGAAACTTCTCAAAAGGGAGAAAAATATAAGCATTTGTATAGTACCTTTGTTATTATTGAGTTGTATCTGACTTTTCATTATCCTTTTTGGAGTTTTTGGGCAAAGACAGTGGAATGATTTGCCGTTTCCTTCTCCAGTTCATTTTACAAATGAGAAAACAGGGGCAAATTGGGTTAAGTGACTTTCCCAGGGTCATACAACTAGTAAGTGTCTGAGGTCAGATTTAAACTCAGAAAGATGTCTTCCTGACTCCTCTCCTAGTGCTCTACCCACTGTGCCACTTAGCTGACCCTTATTTAGCACCTACTTGGTAACAAGTACTATGGTAAGCTCTTTCAAAGCTTATCTCATTTTTTTTATTATGACAACCCTGGCATGTAGGTACTATTTTTACTCTCCCATTTTACAGTTGTGAAAATTGAGGTAGGCCCAGGTTAAGTTTCAAGTTGCTTTAAAGTTGCTCAGAGTCAGAGAATTAGTAAATATTCGACATGGGACTGAATTCAGGGCTTGCTGACTCCAGACCCAGTTGAAGGAATCTGTGAATTTCACAGTGCTATAAAGTACTATACAACCATAAAATGGTATTATTTTGAAATCAGCATCATTAAGAAAGACTTTATCATCAAGTGCTCAATTGTACATGGCACTAAACTAGGCATTACCCAAAGAGAATTACTTTTACCCTCTGGGAGAATCCAAGTTAAGGCAAACCTAGTTACAAAATCGGGGAGACAGAATAAAAGCATAAAACTGCCTGCATGTGTGAATAGGGAAGTATCTCTATCATATTGAAGTGATGGGGATGTGCCTTTAAGAGACTGCTGGAGAGTAGGCCAGATGGAATGGGTGGGGGGGCAGCTGTAGGGATGGATACATGTTTATACAAACAAGGACTTTGGGAAGGATATGGGGATTTCAGGATCTGTATAAATGATGAGAGTGAGGCAGTTTAATAAGTTATGAGGCAAAGACAGTTCCAAGCTAAAAATAAATATATGAGACCTAACTTCTAGCTCTAGAAATGGGGAGGTCAGACTAGCTATATCTTAAATGCAAGACAACTATATCATTATTCAATCACTTCAAAGCCCTGGAGGTAGATTTAATATGAAGGAAAGCATAAAACCCAAAATGTTTGCTAATTTAAAAAAAACAGTGGAATTCCTTTATCTTTTTAAACACTGATGTTTAGGGAGAAAGGTCCCTCAAAGGGTGGAGAAAGCTATTACCCAGTCTCATGGGCTATTTTATCATTGCTTTTCTGTCTCTGATTGTTATCTTTCACAAAACAAAACTTAATGTTTGTGTCAAAATCCATGTATAATCTTTTTAAAAAATTCTGTGTTTTATTATACCACCAATTAATCAATAACAGTAGTAGCTAGCATTTTTATCTTAATGTTGCAAAACATAATATCTCATTTGATCCTTGAGAGGTGGGTGCTATTGTATTTTCCCTTTTAACATTTGAGAAAACTGGGGAAATACAAAGATTAAGTTACTTGTCCAGGGTCATATGACTAGATAGTACAGGATTTGAATTTGGGTCTTTTTGACTCCACATCCAGCACTCTAGCCAATGTGCCATCTGATTACCAAGCATTTATTAACCATCTCCCTGTACAGGTCACTGCTTAGCGCTGAGGATACGAATACAAGAAATGAAACAATCCCTAAGAACATAGATCCAGAATTGAAGGGCTAGATTAGGGATTATCTTGTCAAAGCACCTTACTTCATAGGAAACTGAGGACCTGGAAGAACAGCACAGGTCCTTGGATTCCCATCTTCCACATTCTTTCATTTCAGTGCCTTCCTCCTGTATTTCATAAACTCTGTGATTTCATCAATGTGGGAACTGTTACAGATTGAAATTTTTGCACACCTCTAACAAAGTCTTTTATGAGTTTGGGATCTCCCTTAGACCTTCCTTCCCCTTCTGGGAAAAAACAAAGCCTTCACCTGATGGTGAGCTTGCTAGTGTTAAAGCTCTCCAAACCTTGCTAGGCTCATCCTCTGAACAATTCGCTGCTAGGGCTGCCTCAAAGCATCCCGACTGTGGTAGGATCTGCTACAATTTGTACTTATAACCTTTCCAGACTCAAAGTCACTACCACACACCAGTAGCACATCAGAGGAGGACTTCAATGGAAGCGCAGCCTTTTGTGTACATTCATATTAAGTAGCAGGGTTGAGTTTCCATTCTTGTTGTGTGACGGCATGCATGAAATTTTGCAGAGATATCCTACCGAAAGATCTTGTGTTTAATGCAAAATCATCCATTTTGTTTGCCAAGGTCTTTCTTTATATTTCAAGCTTGTCATATAAGAAAGCTATAGGACGACTTGAAAGGTATGTTGTATATTTTGCAGTGTAGTTACACAAACTTTCAAATCCTCATTGTTTCCTACTAAAAATGCTCAAAGTTTATTATGTAATTATGCTGAACTGGTGGCCTGGAGTTCAAACCAGGAAGAAAAAAAGATTTTTGAAATATATTTCAGGATTCCATCTTTGTTGTGCTGATTACTGTGGAATGCTATGCAGTGTGTGTTTACAAACGGAGTGTGCGTGACTTGTGTGGGCAGCAGTCACTCGCATGCCAGACTGTAGCCTGTTTCTGAATTGCTGTAGATTTTATTTGGCCTTGTTATTGAACTTGCAAAGGAGAAGTTTTAGTGCTGGAAGTCAGAAAAAAATGGTGAAGAAAATGAAGACGTTTTCAGAGAAGGCAGAAATTTCTTTCTACCTATCAGTTTGGTTTAGATTATACCCCACAGCGTAGGGAATGTATCTTCCTCTCATTTCTCCTATGTCCTCTGTTGCTATTTAGTGAACAGCAGTAGCATGAAAAAGGAGGCCCAGAGTAATTAATGTGTGACTGGTTGGTGTGTTGGCCCTTGTTTTAAGTGTCTTTTCATTGCAGCTCAAGGAATACGAGGCCCAGCACAGGCAGTCGGGCACCTTGGATCCTGCAGACTGGCCAGATGGCTCTTATCCATCATTTGATGGCTCCTCCAACTGTAATGTAAGTAACCCACCCTCTTTGAACACTTTGATCATTTTTGACAGGACAAGGAAAACTATACAGCAGCAAGACTTTTGAGCTATTGTCGCATGTTAATTTGCTTGTGATTGTTGGAAACTAAGACAGAGTACTAGACTCGGAATCAGGGAGACCTGAGTGTGAATCCTGCCACTGACACTTATTAGCTGTGAAACAACGGAAAAATCTCTTAATCTCTCATATTTATTTTGTTCATCGGTAAAGCAGGTGTTGTACCTACCTCGTGGAAGTTAAAGCTCAAATGTGAGAATATATGTAAATGGTTTGCAACTTTATGGCTGTATAATGTCAGTTTAAGTGGTGGTATCTTTGGCAAACTTTTTTGTTAGATATTTATTATTAAAGCAGTGCTGAAAGGTATTATTTCTGGAGACTATCCATTGTGGAATCCAGATAGAAGAGGCATGGTCTGTGGATGGGGAGGTCCTCCGCAGTCTCCTGTATGGGCCTGGGGATGGGTGTGGATGATAATATATTGATTGTATCAAGCCCAGGAAAATTGTAGAAATTTCAGGAAGAGATTTGTAATCACTCAGTGTATTTGGCCTTTCTGTCCACAGAAGAAAGACCAAGTGGATGAAAAATGCTGTTTCAATATGCATTTGAAAGGAACCTTTACAGAGCTTGTCCCAACAGTATACATATGAGGGATAGACAGCAAGTCGGATTCACAGTTGAACAGGAGGAGAGTAGCTGACTTTCAGGAAAAATGAAAAATCCTTTTGTTTACCCCAAGCTCCCAATAAACACCCAGACCCTTCTTCTTCTGTCTCAACTTTCTACCAGTGTTGCTATATGGCAGTAAGACTTGGAGTACAAGTGCCTCCAAAGAAATAAAAATGAGTATCACATAGAGGGCAATGACAAGATGCATGATGAGTGTAAGGAGGCTGCAGCATATAATCATTGAGGGATTTGGAAGGATAACTAGATGTAAAAGATGTGATTAAAGAATTATAGGATAGGAAGAGAAAATGGGCTGGTCATGTGACAGGTTCAGGGTATGGCAAGTGGACAGTCAGAATGTTTTATTAGCACCCTAACAATGTTGGGAGAAAGCAAGGAGGACCTTCAACATGTTGGATAGATGCCCTCTTATGAACTTTTGTGAGGATATGAGCAATGCTTTTCCCCAGATGGCCAGGCATGGATAGATTGTGAGTTGCCCTGATGGAGGGAACTCTCAGAATGGAACTCTCAAATTCCTGTCTCTACTCTTTCTCACGTGTCAGTCTATCTTTCTTCATACTGTGCATTAGCCATAGTTCCTGCCATGTAACTTTTGCTCAGAAATGTCCCATGACATGTCCAAAAGGAGAGTTCAAATTCCTCATCTGCTCAGCATTCATGGACCTTCTACATCAGGTGCTACCTTAACTTTCAAACTTTATTATGTGTTACTATCCTCAAATAGAACCAAACTAGATTGTTCCCTGGCTTGAACACACTGTGTGATTTACTATCACCATGCCCTTGCTCACATTGCTCTGTAGGCCTAGAATGTCCTTCTTTCCTCTTGTCAGTTGTTGAATTATTGTTGTTCAGTCATGTCCAACTCTTTGTGACCCCAGTTGAGGTCTTCTTGGCAAAGATACTGGAGTGGTTTGCCATTTCCTTTTCTAGTTCGTTTTATAAATAAGGAAACCGAGGCAAACAGGGTTAAGTGACTTGTCCAGGGTCATGCAGCTAGTAAGTATCTGAGGCCAGATTTGAACTCAGAAGATGTCTTCTTTACTGCAGGCCCAGCACTTTATCTACTGTGCTACCTACTACCCTTCATTTAAAGGCCATCTCAAATGATACCTCTTCTCTAAAGCCTCCCCAATCCCAACTAGACTAAAATATATTTTTCTTCATCAGATTTCCAAAGCATTTGGTTTTATACCTCAAATGAGGTACCATATGCAAAGTGCTTTGGAAATCTTAAAGCATTATATAGATTTTATCTATCATTATTACAACCCTTTTATTGTACTTTGATGTAGTCTTCTATTTCAATTGTCTTTGTAATTTTCTCACTGGTTACCCCAGAGAGATATGTGCCAAAAACTAAGAGTTCTTTCAGGGCTAACATGTAGACCTTGAAATATAAAAGGTGATATCTTCAGATATAAAATACAGAGCTGCTGTGGCTCAAGAAAAGGTAGGGGTTGGAACAGCTCAGTTACATAGGAAGAGGCTAATGAGATAATGAACTCACCTTTGGGGCACATACTACATCCATACCACTATCCCTAGCTATATTTCTGTGTAAGATCCCCAGAGGATTAAGGAAAGTGAAACTGCCTGAATTCAGAGTGATCACCCTAAGACAGAGTGGAGTGGCTTATGGAGGGTGGGGGTTTAGAGTAGAAAGATCCTCAAAATTGGAGAAGCCAGACCTTTCCCATCATCCTGCCTGAAGTATCTCTATGTAGGTAACATTGCCCCTTCTCCACTGTAAACTCTATGAGGGCAAAGATATGTTTTGTCTAAACTTTGTAACTTTCCTAGATCTCACTTGGCACTCTATAAATTATAGGTGCTTAATACATATTTGTTGAATTAATTAAAAATGTGCTGTGGTACTTTGAAGTTACCTTTCAAGATGTGGTTTGACATTTTACTTCTCAGTCCTTTGTGTTCTGTCTTTCAGTTCCTCCAGTCAACAAAAATTGCTGTTTTCCAGAATACCAAAACAACCAAATGCCAAATCTAATCATTTTTTTTCTTGGTTCTTATCCTATTTGACCTCTACAGCCTATCATGTCTTTGACTACTCTGTGCTCTCTACTTGGATATTCCCTCCTGGGTTGTTTTTGTTTTGAGGCATTTGGGATTAAGTGACTTGCTCAGGGTCACACAAATATGTGAAGTCAGATTTGAGCTCAGCTCCAGGGTGAGTGCTCTATCTACCTTGCCACTTAGCTGCCCCTCCTCTGGTTTTTCCTACCTGTATGATTATTCCTTCCCAATCTTTTGCCCATTCATCTTCCATTTCCCACCATCTAATTGTGACTTTTTTTAGGCCTTTTCTTCTGTCTTTATGCTCTATCCCCTAGTAATTTCAGTCACTCTCATTGGCTCAATGATTAATCTGTGTGGAAAACTCCTAAATCTGTATATCCATCCCTAATCTCTATCCTGTGCTATTTGGCCTACTGCTTATGGAATATGTCCATTTGGGGTTACCTCTAGTAATTAAACTCATTAGGACATAACCTACAATAGAGCCATATTTTCCTGAATTATGGCCTCCACTATTAGATTCAAAAGATGAAGTCATCAGAACTGCTCATCCTTTGTTCTGTAAATTGTACTGGATAGCTGGAGGAATAATATACCTTAGGCTTTATTTTTGATGTGATTTGACGTTAATCCTATTAGATGCCACATTCTCTTTGAAAATAGAATAGGCATAACAAATGATTTTCAACAGCCACTCAGTTACACACAGTGTCTTTGGGGAATTTGGGGGTATTTCATCATGTTGTTTGTAGCTCACTAGTAGAAGGTCACTCACTCATTTTAATTCCGCAAATACGTACTGAGCATTTATTCCGTACTGGACAATGTGCTAGTTTGGGGGCAATATAAAAAGAAGTCATATAAAAGGACTTCCTTTCTAGACTGAGTTTTAATTTAGCAAGTTTTCAGATTCTGTATTTCAAAGAAAAGCATCATTTCTTAGAGTCTTTTTCTTTTCCAGCTGCCCACATTCCCAAATTCCCAAACTTAGACAACCACCCAAATCCATCCAGCTAAGATTCCAGGAAGTGAGGTTAGTGTTTGACTTAATGAGTAGGAATTTGAGAAATTCTGTCTTCCTTGATCTGTTTATTTTAAACTTTAAAAGTCATGTTCATACAAGTCATTCTTCAGGTGGTCAAAGGATATGAACATGCATTTTTCAGATGAAGAAATTAAAGTCATCTATAGTCATATGGAAAAATGCTCAGAATTGCTATTGTTTAGAGAAATGCAAATCAAAACAACTCTGAGATACCATCTCACATCTATCAGATTGGCTAATATGACAAAACAGGAAAGTTAGAAAGGTTGGAGAAGATGTGGGAAAATTGGTACACTCCTGTATTATAATTGTATTGTACTGTTTGTTTTTTGTTGTTGTTTTTTAGTTGACTTTTTTTCATAAACACACATACATTTACTTGTCTTCCGGCTTGTTGAAGCAGTAGGTTAGACAACACTTGCTACAGTAATGTCTGTCAAAATGACTTTCACCATAAAGACTCCAGCACCACATTCATCAGAAGGGCACTCTCCTTGGAGGTGGCTAATCTTGCCATTCTCATCAACCTTGTAGTACTTCGGAGCAGCAAGCTTAACATTCTTTCTCTTGTGCTTGTTCTTTTTGGGAATGGTGTAAGACTTCTTTCTCTTCTTGACACCACCACGAAGCCTCAGAACAAGATGAAGGGTAAATTCCTTCTGAATGTTGTAATCAGACAAATTATGTCCATCTTCCAGTTGCTTGCCCACGGAAATCAATCTTTGTTGATCAGGTCGAATACCTTCCTTATCTTGTATCTTGGCCTTAACATTTTCAATAGTATTGCATTGTTTGAACTCAAGAGTGATGGTCTTCCCTGTCAAAGTCTTCATCGTGGTACTGAATCCACTGTTGATGGCAGATCCAAAAGAGAACAATTCTATTGTATTGTAATGAAATGTAATGATATACTTTGGGGTATAGGCCCCGTAGTTATATCATTGGGTCAAAGGCTATCCAGGTTGGTGAGTTTGGGGGCATAGCTCCAGAATGTCTAACAGGGGTAGGGAACCTGTAGCTTCAAGGCCACATGTGGCCATCTAGGTCCTCAAGTACAGCCCTTTGACTGAATCCAAACTTCACAAAACAAATCCCATTAATAAAAAAAAAAATGATTTACTCTGTAAAACTTGAATTCAGCCAAAAGGTCGCACCTGAAAACCTAGAAGGCCATATGTAACCTCGAGGTCACAGGTTCCCCAACCCTGGCAATTCTAGAATAGTTCACGGAAGAAAAAGTGACAGTAGGTAATAGAATACTTGTAATAGAATTTCAGCCATCATGCTCTATTTGGAAAATGTAATACTTCTTTGTTTTATAAACATGTCTTGTGCTGTTTTGCTTATAGCCTAATTCAGTACTTTCCTTCTTTAAATTCAGGATACAAATAGTAGCTTGTCAGAGGCCCTCACAAACCGCCCCAGTTTCTTCTCTTCCCAGTTTTCTTCCTATCCATGTTCAGTGGGGTCTCTTTGCCTTTGTTGCTGTGATGTAAAGGATTATTAATTCACTAACTTCCTTTGTGTAAAGGAGACTAAGATCTTATCATTTATAGTAATAAATGTAGCTAGTAACATGTAGATAGTAGCTAGTAACATGTCTCTGGACTGTGAAAGTAATTAAATGAAATGCGTCCATAATTTTCAGTGTGTTTGTTGAGTCATTTAGCCCAATCCTCAAAATATAGTGTAAACCCAGAACTTAAAAAAAATAATAATGTAGGGTGAGTATAGTCATTTAGGACTAATAACAGTCGTACCTTGCTAGAAAAAGAAAACAAGGGTGAGATTGTCAATAATGGGGCTGTTAGTGTCTATCCAGATGACATTGTCTTAAATGCAGGCCCAGCAGCTCTTAGCTTTTGTCCCTATTAAGAAAAGATTTGTAATAAAACACCACTAGTTCAGGCTCCTGGGAGGAAGGCTCATCTGATTCAGTAAAAAGTTCAGATTACAGGGGAAGCTAGGTGGCACAGTGAATACAACATAGGCCCTGGAGTCAGGAGAACCTGAGTTCAAATATGGCCTCAGACACTTGATGCACTTACCAGCTGTGTGACCTTGGGCAATTCACTTAACCCCAATTGCTTTGTCTTCCCCCCTACAAAAAAACCCCTTCGAATTATAGAGTATTGTAAAGATATACCTCAAAAGAGTTGATATGCTTAACTAAGGCTTATCAAGTAGTGTTCTGACTGTAAGTGCTTTGAAGGAACAGTTATAATTTTCAGGGTATTTTTGTACTCAATACATTAGTTGTTTGAATGCAAATAAATGTTCCTGAAGTATTTCTAAGTTATTTTATTTAGCATATACCTGTGAAAAGTACTTTATATTATGAATTTGCTCAGCAAACATTTTTTAAGTTCAAAATTGATTTTATTTCTTCCCAACCCTTCTGTCTTCCTAATTTCCTTGTTCCTATTATTTCCCAATCAGGAAGGCTTACAGCTTAGGTGCTGAGTCATTGTTGATTCAGAACTCTCTTACTCCATGTAGCCAATCATTGGTCAAATCTTGCTGTTCCTACCTTCATAAAATCTTATATATATGCCCCCTCTTCTCATCTGACATTGCCACCACCCTGGTGAAGGTTCTCATACCTGAATACTGCAATATCCTGCTGGCTGGTCTCCCTGCCCCAAGCCTTTCTCCACTCTAGTCCATCCTCCATCTACCTGCCAAAATGGTTTTCTTTAAATGAAGATCTGACTGTGCCATCCCCCTACTCAACAAACTCTAGTGATTCCCTATCGCCTTCAGGATCAAGTCTCTGGCTTCCAAAGCCATTTGTAACTTGGCCTCTTAAGACCTTTCCTGCCTTATACCTTACTCTCTTCCACAAACCCTGGAATCTAGTAACACTGGTCTCTTTTGCTGTTTCTCAAATCTGCTGTTCCATCTACAGACTGTTTTCACCGTCCATCCCCTATGCCTGGAATGTTCTCCCTTCTCTCTCTACCTCCCAGCTTCCCTGACCTTCAGCCAGCTAAAGTCTGACCTTCTGCAAGGAACCTCTCCCAGTCCTCCTTAATCTTACTGCATCACTTTGGAGATTACCCCCCTTTTTATCTGGTCTATGCCTTGATTGTATGTAGTTGTTTACTTATTATCTTTTGCTTTAGACCAGGAGCTCCTTGAGAACAGGAATCCTTTGCCTTTCTTTATATTCCTAGGGCTTAGCCTAATGCCTGACACATAGGAGGTTCTTAATAAATGCAAGTTGACAGTCTTGACTGGCACAAAGACCAACCTCAGATATCTTTAGTTTAATTATTATAAATCCCTAATCACTTGGATCGTGGTTTATATTTTTCATAGTTTTGCTGGAACCTACCAAAGGTAAGAGGGAGTGAATGCTTTTTTTCATGGGAATTGTAGCATTAAGAGAAGAGGGACAGCAGTGAGAAGGGAGTCTAAAGCAGACATCCTTTAGCCTTATTACGGAGTACATTAATCAAAATCCACAGTGCACACTTGTATATGTGCACATTCACGTGTTCCCATAGATATGCACATACGCACACTCTAAATCCACAATTTTTTTTTTCAGAAAAGAAAACTGGCCACCTGAGTCTGTTTACTTGAACTCCAATCTTTTCTAAAGTACATGAGGCTTTCCTATAACTTTTTAACCATGACACTAATTTAAGTGGCTTTTAATGTAATTTTATTTTCTTTTTCCTTTTTGTTCATCCTTAGTAAAGCCCTAACTTAAAAAATATTCTCACAGTTACAGGTTTCCTCTCCTGTGTTGCCAATTAATTTTTAGCTAATCCTCATTGCCTTCTGCCTTGCTTGGGTCACAGAAGAGACCCTTGGGCACTCTACTCTTTACAGGCCAGATCTTTTAAATTTCCTGTCCCATACTATGAATATACTGTGCTTTAAATAGTTGACTGTCTATAGAAAGGAGTTGTCAACTCATCTAGGTTCAAGGAACCAAGAAGGCCTTTGTCACCAAGTCTCAATGCATATATTGATGCGTGTTGTGCTTAGAGATTTAATTTACATTTATTTCTTCTCTGTCCCCAACCCCCATCACTGACATTAGATAATTGTGTACTGTCTAACAATAAATCTAAATTCACATTTCTGGTTCGCTAGAGAGTTAAGTCCTAAAGATAGTTATGAAGGCAAGTGAAAAATAGCTTTCCCCTCTGTCTGGGGAACATCTGCCCTCTGTTGGTGTTTAGTTAACAGTAACCTTCTACTGGAATTTGGCATTTTTCTGTTTGTTTTTGTTGTTGTAGTATAGACTTGTCTTGATTCCTTGTTCAATCTCTGAAGGGTATTTATGGACTATATTAGTTGTAAGTGGAAGGGTTGCATAGTAGAAAGGGAGCTGAAAGGAAGGAGAGGGAAATAGGGAACCAGAGGAGCTGGATTAACATTTTAGTCCTATTACTTAACTACCCATATGACCTTGGGTAAATCATATAACCTCTTTTTCCTCACTGGAAGAATTTGGAAACATTTCAGGAAGAAAGTATTGTGTTAGTAGTTAAAAAAAAAAAACCAGAGGACTCCAAAAGATGGGAGCATATCCCAGGCCTTGGGCACAGTTGATGTCAAGATCTGGAGATGGGAGATGAGTATTGTGTGAGGAAGAACAGAAAGTCAGAAAAATAATGTATAAGAAGATTGGAAAGGTAGATTGGTTATGAATGAGGTTTATGCTTTTAAAGTTTGTTGAGTAGGAAAATGGCATGGTCAGACTTCAAGTCACTTTGGCAGGCTGGAGGTAGGACTGGAGATGGAAGAGATTTGAGGCAGAGATTCCAGTTAAGGAGTTAATGCAATCTTCATATCTAATGGTGTTGAAGGTATAAACTGGGCTAATGGAGGAGATATTATGATGAGATTTGGCAACTGATTGGTTATGGGAATGAATATACCAATGAAAATCACCTATCAGCTTCCTCTCTCTATTTACATGTATGTCTTAGCAATTTACCATTGTACCATTTTTGAGGTATATGGGAGAGGCATGTAGAGGAATGATCCCGAAACACTCCCTTTCAGGTATGAGAGACAAAGGTGGCCATAGACTTCAGTTCTTCTATATCACAATGATGTTTCTTTTTTTTTCTCAAATAAGGCCTTTCAAGGTTCCTTTCAAAAGATCCTATAACAAGATGTCTTTTGTACCACTAAGGAACATTATTACAAGATCTGGGAACTTGCTAAACATTTAAACCAAAAGCTGTCAAGTTCTTTTCTTGTGCTCAACAGTCAGTAAACATTGTGTAAATGCCTACTGTGTGCTGGACACTGTGCGAAGCACTGGGGACACCTAAAGAGGAAAAGACAGTCACTGACCTTAAGGAACTCATAACCCAGTGGGGGAGACAACAAGCAAAGAAGTGTGTACAAACAAGACACATACAGGAAATGTCAATCAATAAACTATATTCTCTTAAGTCTGAGGCCCCATTCCATATTCCTCAGTGACTTGTATTAACGTCATATCAGAGGATGAAGATTTATGCTTTTTTAAATAAGCTTTTTGGTGGCTGCTACTATTATTTTCGCTGGGATGTTTCTCAAAGGTCATTTAATAATTCTGCCTCCAAATGGAGCTGGTACAGAGCAAGAGTCACTTGAACATTTAGTAATTTTTCAATTGTCCTTGTGGTGAATGACTTTATTTTTATAATGGAAAAGTGACTGATGGTCATTTAATCATTTTATTAGATTGTTGATAGCGCAGCCTAGTAATAGCTCACCGAAGTCTACTTCAACAGCCTAAACTACGATTCACTCAAGGCACAAAGCTGCCATGTGTTCCTGCTGGTCAGAATCCATTCACTGCTTAAAAAAAATATTCTGAGTTCAAAAGGATAGACTAGCAGGTGATTGGTTCAGATTTTAGCATTTTTCAGCATTTAAAAAAAAAGGTTTCCACATGAAATTTCTTTATGTTTCAGTCTTTAGATTTGTAAAGTTGTAGGCTCTCAAATTTAGACCTTGCTAGAAATGTACATAGCTTAAAATACAGTAGAATATTGCATGTCAAAGAAGAGATATTGGGGCAGTTAGGTGGGGCAGTAAATAGAGCACCAGCCCTGGAGTCAGGAGGACCTGAGTTCAAATGTGGCCTCATTCACATAACACTTACTTGGCATGTGACCTTGAGCAAGTCGCTTAACTTCAATTGCCCTACCCTTGCCCATCCAAAAAGAAAAAAAAGAAGAGATATTGACAGTAGGATTATCATTTAGTATACCCACATAGGTAAGCCAACAACAAATGAGATCGGCCTTTTTTATGACAAGGAACTGACAGGTGTTTTTCCAGTTCTGGGATACTATTAATAAATTCAAAAGGAATGTTTTTCAACATTATGGAAGTTCGTGCTTGTGCTAGTATCACTTGAGAGATGGTATCACACACGGCAACAATGATAAAAGCAGTTTACATTGATATAGTGGCCTTGTAGGGGCAGCTAGGTGGGGTAGTGAATAGAGAGTGCTGGGACTTGTGTCAGGAAAACTCATCTTCCTGATTTCAAATCTGGCCTCAGACACTTAGTAGCTGTGTGACCCACTTAACCTTGTTTGCCACAGTTTCCTCATCTGTAAAATGAGCTGGAGAAGAAAATGGCAAATCACTCCAATATTTTTGCCAAGAAAACTGTGAATGGGATCATGAAAGTCAGACATGACCAGAACTATAGGTGCTTGAAATGAGGGGAACCTGAATTCAAATCCTGCCTCAGACACTTACCAGCTGTGTGGCCCAGGGCAAGTCACCTAGCCTCTGTCTGCCTCAGTTTCTTCATCTGTTAATGGGATAATCAAAGGATTTACCTCATAGGGTGCTTGTGAGGATCAAAAGATATAAAACTTGGACAGCATTTTCATATTTTAAGGACTAGGCAAATATTAGGTCTGGAGTAATTTGATCCTCACCAAAGCCCTGGTGACTTCAGTAGTACAAGTTTTCTTCCCATTTTGTTGCTAGAGGACACCCAGTAGATCAAAAGAGGTTAATCACATACTAGTTAGTATAGTATAGGTCACATTAGCTGGCAGATAGCAGAGCTGAGTGGGGACCCCAGCTTCTCTGATTCCGAGGTCAATACTCCTCTAATTGTACCATGCTGCACGGCTGAGAATAATTTCCACTTTGTTTCTGCTGCCTTTATGGTCATTTTGTTATTGTGTTTCTTAATAGGAGCAAACTCTCAAAGAAAATGGAATTTTAGTGGAACAATAACGGCATCACTGTAGAAACTATCCCCCTTTCTGTTTGGATTTCTTTTTTCTGGAGGATGTTTTAAACTTTTCATAACCCTGAACACATGGCTTCTGATTTCTTCTTTAAGGGGCAAAGTGTCTAGCTCATCACATTATTTTTTCTTCTGATTTGTAGCTAAGGCATTGGTCTCCCTGTGGTAGGACTTGTGGCTTGTCAAGCTAAACCCTAAATTCAGGACATAGAGATCTACCTTTGTGCCCCTTACTCATAGGACATTAGTTGGGTGACTTTTTTCTCAATCACTGCACCATTTTTGCTGGGATAAAAAGAGATGAAAACAATGGACAGTAACAATTTGTCCAAGTGCAATTATGCTTTATAGTCTTGGAACAGCAGCAGTTAAATGCACCCACTTTTTAAAAAAAAGAAGTCTTTTTTTATTTGAGCCTTTTAATAAATAATATATGCTAGAAACCTCCAACTGATGGTTCAGGTAATTATGTGTAATTTAATAGAATCTATATTGTTTGACTTGGGGAAGGAAGGAAAGAAATTGTTCTCATTTTAAATAATGTAACGATTTTAAAATGAAAAAGACGCTGATTTGCGTGTGACTATCACGGTATTCTATTTAATAGTATTAAAAGCCAACAATCTCTCTGCAGTTTGTGGAGAAAAAAAGAGTCATCACAGCGGGGAAAACGGTATGGACAGGATGAACAATTAGAAATTGGATTTTTTTTTTCCCTTTTGTAGTGACCGAGCTTAAGTAAAAAATAGAGACTATGAATGTTTCCAGGGTGCATTCTTGTAAATGCAAAGAGGGTAATAACCAACATTCTCCTTCAAGTACCTCAAAGTTTCCTTTCCAATTACTGCTACTACTCCCCTCTGTCCACCCAGTCCTCCTTGGACACAAAAATCTAACATATAGCTATATTGGTATTTTTAATTTCATACCATGACTTGAGAAATATTCGAATCTTTCAAGGCAATGATCTTTACAGACAGATAAACAGATAGAACATATCTTATATATGTTCTTAGAACATATCTATGTATGGAGAGTCTGGGTAGGACGAGCATCTCTTTACAGCAAAGGATGAACAACAATGCCATGTACTACTAAGTGCTGGGAATAAAAACACAGGCAAGGGGGCGACTAGGTGGTGCAATGAATAGAGCACCCGCCCTGGAGTCAGAAGGACCTGAGTTCAAATCCAGCCTCAGACACTTAACACAAAAACTGGCTGTGACCTTGGGCAAGTCACTGAACACCAATTGGTCTACCTTACCCCCTCCAAAAAGCAAAAATAAACCAATAAATAAACAAACGAATGAATGAACGAATGCGGGCAAAACCAGAAAGATAGTCCCTGCCCCTAAGGAACTTATTTTCTAATGGGAGAGAACAATAAATACATCTAAAGGAGCTGAAAGGGATACAGAGCAGTACTCCGGTAAGGGATGAGAATTCGGGAAGTAATTCAGGTAGTCATAGGTCAATCAACTTTGGAGTCAGGATGCCTGGCATAGGTGTTTCCCAAATGTCGGTTCTGGGTATAAACTCAGCAGAGGAGGCTACGATAGGGGTAGTACAGAGATTTCAGCTGGAAGATTGTGGTGACCTTTTTCACAAATGGAGCTCTGGCTTTCCTGAGGACTGAGTTTTAGGTAAATAAGTCCAGCTTCAGTCTTAGGAGAAGGAATTAAGAGAGAGCCTGCCTGAGTGCTAGACTTGAAATTGGGAGGCAATCGGGTTTGAATTTCGCCCTCAACTATTTGCAGCTGTGTGACTATGGGCATTTTTCCTCAGATGGACCAGATTCCTGATCTTTGAAATGGGAATAATCATATCTCTAGTATTTGACTCACATGATTATTATGAGGATCAAATGAAATAATACGAGTCACATGCTTTGTTGTTCTTAAAGTGCTAAATAAATGCCATTATTATGCCGTACTCTCTTTGTGATGAGCAAGTACATTAACCTCCCTTGACCTCAGATTCCTCATCTGTAAAATGAGGGCATTTGTTTAGATGATCTGCAGGGTCCCTTCCACCTCCAAAGTTACACGATCCAAACTTATTAGTTCAATTCAACCAGTATTTAAGGCCTGTTCTTTCCAGTTACATTGTTGCAGCCACTGTTTATATTGTTACCTTGGCTTCACTTACTTCATCCTCCATCAGTTCATACAAGTCTTTTCATGTTTCTCTATACTTACCATTGTTGTCCTTTCTCAAAGTACAGTCGTATTTCATTACATTCAGGTACCATCGTTTGTCTGTTTCCTGACTGACGAACAACTACTTTGTTTCTAGTTCTTTGCTATCACAAAAAGAGTTATTATACCAAAACAAAAGAAAGCGTTACTGTAAATATTTTGATATACATGGGAGCTTTTTTTCCTTCTCTGTGACCGCTTTGGGGTCTATGCCTGGTGGTAGGTTATCTGTTTCAAAGGATGTGGGCATTTTAGTTCCATTATTTGCATAATTCCAAATTGTTCTCCAAAACTGTTGTGCTGACTTACAACTTCACCAACAAATCACAAAGCATTCTTTAAAGAAACAAAAAATGACGTAAATAGCTGGAGTTGTACTAGATACTCATAACTGGGCCATAACAATACAAAACTAAAATATATATATGACAAAATAACTCAAAATTGGTTTATGGTTTTAATACTATACCAGTTAAATTATCAAAGGAATATTTTATAGAACCTAATGAAATATTTTAAAAGTCATTAAGAAAACTGCATTTGGACAAGCAAAAGATCTGAATATTAAGGAAAATAATGAAAAATATGAAATAATGACAAAGGGTAGGAATAAAGGAAGAATTGCACTTTCTGTCCTCAAGCTACAGTATTAAGCAGCACTCATGAAAACCATTAGCATTGGTTTACAAATAGAGAAGTGAATCATTTGTATTAGATTTTCCAGGTAAGGAGTTGGTGTCCAAAGCACATGGATCACCATCCTTGCCATGTGGACATATTTGACAACTATGTCACATCTTTAGAAGGTAGAGAGAGCCAGACATACATGACTCTCAAGCCATACCTACCATGACCCATGTTCTAGAAGTAGATTTTTGACCTGGAAGAACATTTTAAATCTATTTAACCAACATTCGAACAGCTAAAATGTTACCTGGCCTTGGCCTGTCTTTTCTCACCTCTGTGAACTGGTGGGGTCACTCTCCACATCTGTAATATATGTTCTCCCTGATTCTAACCATTAAATTCCTTTTCTTCTTTAAAAGATGAATTCAGTTGTCACCTCTCTGAATCCTCCCTGGTCTTCTCAACCTGAAGGTGTTCTATCCCTTGTCAATTTTTTTTCCTTAGAATACTTTGTCTGGATTTCTCCTTTGCCCTGTTGTATTTTTAATTTTGTATCGGATTTATCTGGGAACATGTCACACACTTCCACTCCCATGAGAATGTAAGTTCATTAAAGACTGGCTAGAAGGCACTTAATGTTTGAACTGTACATCAAGTATATGATTGTGACCCCCAAAACTTTCTACTCTGTAGAAAATAGCTATGACTATTGGAAAAATTGTTGAATTGGGGATTAAGAAACAGACATTCCAGTTCCAGTTATGCCAATGTATGACCCATACTGGTTGTGCAACTTCTCTGAGCCTCAGTTTCCCCAGTTGTAAAATGCAAGCATTAGATTACATACTCTCTGATCCAGTTTGGTTACAATTCTATTTCTATGATCCTTTAGAGCCTTAAACAGGATTCTGATTTTGAATAAGAACTGAAATTGTGCTTCTTAAGAACTGAGTTTTAAATTTCCATTAACTGTGCTTAGTCCTAATCCTGGAAGGCTTTCAGGGAATTCTATTAAAGGCAAGGAAAGAATCCTAGACCAGAGTGCTGTAAATTATTATTCAGCCCTCTTTACTATCTCCCTGACAAATGACAGCTACTGTTTTGAAGGTACATTAGGAGATTGCTTTATAGAAGCGAGCTTTGTGAATGCAGCTTGCCTCTGGCTGCCATTTAGTACTGTTCAGTTTCCATTTTTCCACATCCACTTTTGGCTAGACAAGGATATTTAGCAGCATTGCCTGGATAGCCCATCGTGTCTGCTCAATGAATCAGCCAGTCAGGGAGGCCATAAAAGTTATGTGGCTTCCCTACCACCACCCAGTCCCCTCTGAGACTTATTGCTTCTGGGACAAAACCTTCATCATCCCCAGAAATGAAGAGACTCAAACATTGCTTGCACTGTAATTGCCCTACTTGGCAGCCATATTCTGAATCATCCTTTTTTCCATGGTACAATGCAATGCTAGAATCTAATTTGTCACTTTCTTCTCTTGGGAATAATAATAGTGAGTTAACATTTATATGGCACTTTAAGGTTGGCAAAAAGCCTTTTCTTCACAACAGCCTTGTGAGCAGAATATTATTGTGATGATCATTTTACAGGTGAGAAAACTGAGATGCAGAGTAGTTAGTTGGTTGGCTTGTCCATAATTGTACAGCAAATAAGAATCTGAGGAAGGAGCTGAACTAAGGTTTCCTGACTCCATATTTATCATTTTATCAGCTGCATCATTGGTAAAGGTGTGTGTGTGTGTGTGTGTGTGTTGCTGTGTGTTTGTGTGTATGTCTGTGTGTGTAGGAGCAAGGGAGATGGAGGGAGGGAGGGAGAATGTATTTTACCTTCTCTTTTCTTTCAACAACTCTTTCATACCCTTAATTGAGAATTCTTTGGGACTATGCTCAGTTTCCCACTATGTCTTCCAGCTGCTTTAAGACATTTATGTAATTCCAAAAACTCTATTCTCTGGAACATGGATGGGAACCTACGTTGAGGCAAGCTCCTATGGGAGAGTTTTCTGAAGATTTCCAAAGGGTTGGAAGACTTTGATTCCTTTCTCTCTCAACCTTTACCCCTCTCCCTCTACCATAGAAAATGAAGACATCTCTATGTCTTTGTTTTGGCTATCCCTTATGCCTGGAATGCACCCTCTCCCTACTTCTACTGCTTAGAATCCCTAGTTTCCATCAAAGCTCAGCTAGAGTACTACATTTTATACGGGGTCTGTACTCCAAATTGCCTTGCATTTGCTTTATATATACGTATATCTACACGCTATGCATACTTTTCATGTTGTCTTTTCTTTGAGAATATAAGCTCCTTGAAAGCAGGCAGTGCTTAATTTTTGTCTTAATATCTTCAGTGCCTAATACAGTCCCTTGTGCATAGTATGTACTTTATAAATGCATTGCAATTGCTTGATTGTGGGTCCCATTGACAGATGATGGGAAGTCCAGGCACACACCCAGGCCAATGAGGGGAGAGTTATGCACTGGAGGGATTCTGATATCATCAAGGTTATAGGATTTGGTTCTTCACCACAGGGCTTCTAAAGGTATGGGAGTTGAGGATTACTTTTCAAGGCCTCATTTAAAGTAATTGGCTTTCTAAGACTTTACATGGCACCTGAGGGAGCTCTCAATATGAATATTTTTATTCTTCACCCCTATCCCTTACGAGAATACAGGAATACTCTTATTGAGAGTGATAAAACATTGAAGGCCTGTGAGTTCAAGTGGGCAGGAGGCATTATTGCTATACATAATATGGTGTGAATTCATTTATTATTTTGGTTTTATGGTTAATATTACAAATGTGCCATAAATGTATTCAGGAACAGCAAGCCTTTTATTTCCTATGTCTTCATTTAGATTTTGCTATAACTAGTTAAACTTTGAAACTGCCTGAGAGATTGTTTCAGAGTTAACACTGTACCCCTGGGAGAAGAATGGAATCCCATCTTTTTTCCATACAGCTAACAAAAAAATTTCCCTCTAATTTCAGAGGGCAATGATGTCACCAGCTAATGAGCAAAATATTTCTTACTAAATCGACTTGAATCCTTTCCTGACCTCTTTGTGAAAAAACACAATGTGTTTCAGATTTTGTGTAGTTACTTCTGGCAACTCATAAACACATTTTCAGCAATACTAATTTACTTAAATAGAGGGGCTAATTTTTCTTATAAATATCAAGCATCATACATTAATCCTATTACTGTTCCCAGAAAGCCTCTGCTGCAGTAGTATGCTATACTACTGATAAATCAGTTTGGAAAAACCATAACATTCCCATGATTTTGAGACCTAGTCATGTAGCTAGGCAGAAGCCAATATATTGCCCCCAAGGTAGGGAGTGACCTTGGATGGGAGATCACTCCTTTGGACCATTGGAGATTAGGCATGTTGGAGAGATTATGAAATCTGTCTTGGAGCAGAAAAGGAAGGCCACAAGGAGGTTGTTGATTAATGTCACATGCTATTTACCAAGGACAATAATATCCGTGATAGTCAGCTTCATTGTGTCTCTGGTTAGGTTTGTATTTTGCTTTTGGTCAATAGGAGAAAGTGCTTAGAATGTGGGGAATTCAGGGTCACCTGTACATGGGTGCCACATAGCTTCTCATTTCTGTTTTTACTTTTCCTTAGTGATGCTATTCTGAATTCCCATTCCTTAGTTGAGCTAAGGGCACAAATGGGAGTTTGATTAACAGTTAACCTAGACAAATACAATATGAAACTCTAGGTTTTATTTTCTTAATTTGTAAAATGTTTTATTAATGCATTTCTAACATCCTAATTACTTCCCTCTTTGCCTTGCCTTTAACCCTAACTCTAATGCCTTCTCTCATTACAGCAAAAGCTAACAAGACCAGCACTCTACTGAAAAGAAGCAGGCCGTCTTTAGTTTCTTTACCCTTTATCATGCCTTTCTTATTTTGGAGACTCTTGGTTCAGATTCCTTGCACTGCTTTCTAACTCTCAGCTTTTCAGAAGTTTCTCAGGGAAGAAACATAAGAGGTGTGCTTGCCTACCATGGTAAGGCTTTGCTACCGTTTTGTCATTGGGGTGTGGAAATTGAAGCTTTTCTGTTCTTTGGAAATTGTGGGTAAGAAGTGGAACATAGGATAGATTATTGGAATTGGTGTTGGGAAGACTTGGCTTAGAGTTCTGTATCAATGAGAGGGAGAGGGGAAAGTAAACAGAGAGAGGGAGAACAACAAGAAAAAGAGGGACAGAGACTGATTGATCAATCCTGAGCTTATCACAGCCTGTTCAATCCTCAAGTTTTCTATGTAAAATGAGAGGAACTGAACTTGGTGCTCTTTTAAGGTACCTTCCAACTCTAAATCTTTCATTTTATCATTCTATGTGACTTTGTACTCTTTAGCTGCCCCCTTCCTGTTTTACATCCATGACTACCGCTTTCCATTCTGATTGTCCTCTGTATTGTTAGATTCCCAACCCAGACTTTCACCAGAATTGCCTCCCAGATATACTTTTGGCTAGTGGCAGCTCTATTGGTATTTAATGTGTGTTGGAATGAGGGGTAGGGGATTGTCAACAATTTGGTACCTCTAGACCCCAACCAAGCCTTCAGTACCACAGATCCCAAACCTGTATTCTTATATATGATACTTGAAAGATTAGGAGATTAATTGCCCCCTGCTACTTCATTCCACATGAAATATAAATAAATTTATTTCACATATTCAATTAGTCTGATGAACCACTTGTACGAAAGACCTCATCAAATGCATGCTGCTGAAGGACCTACCCTTTTTTACTCTTCATTTGCTTTGACGTAGGAAATACATATCTATCCCTTCTGTATTTATAGAATCATTGATCACTGACACTTTGTGGGAGTGTTTCCAAAGATGCAGTGTGAACATACAGTGTATAATAACAGAGTACCAGATATCACTAGATGTCCCAAGATTTGCAAGTCAGATTTCTTGAGAATCATGTGTCTGACCTTGGTACCTGTTACTTAACTATATTCCAGACTTACTTGAATTTATATTCAAATATTCTTACCTTGAGGTCCATGATTTTTTTTAATATTTTGATAATTTCATTTCAATATAATTTGGTTTCTATTGTAATACTACATATTTTATTTTATTTTGCTTAATCAACAATGAGACCATGTCTCCTTATCCACCCCAGTCTGGAAGTGCAGCAGCCACTCATGGGCCTGATCCCACTGTGGACTGGTATAAAAACTTTTACCTTCTGTTTTTGTGACCTTGATATTTTCTCTCTAATAAGGCAGCCTGGTGACCTTCTGATCCTGAGGGTTTATCATATCATTAGTGTGGACAACTAATTAGCTTAGCCTATTGCGGTTCAGAACTCTTAGACCCAAGAGCTCCACAGAAGTGTACCCCTACCCCTGGTCTATTACATTTTATTTAATGCATTTTAAAACCTTATTCTGAGAAGGGGCTGAGAAGTTTCATCAGACTACCAGAGGAGTTCATGACACACACAAAAAGATGAAGAACCCCTGACTTAGAACTTATTGGAAAACTGATTGTTCAAATCCTCTGGTGACTTACTTAGGACACAGGGTTTCAACAGTTTCTAAAGGCACAAGAGATATCTTTACTAACAATAGTGAGCTTGAGAATTGGTCCTGACACAGAGTAAATACTTAATAAAAGTACTATCTATCTACCTACCTACCCAGCTACTTGTGGGGGTAGGTTTTCTGTCTCTACCAAAGAATGGGTGCAATGATTAATCTTATCCAGGATTGCTTAAAACCTTGTAAAAATATTCCTTGAGATTCTGCCAGAAAGTAACGCAAACTAAGAATTTTTTGTTGTATGGCACACTCCGGAGACTAACTTAGGAGCAATAGGTACAGGATTATGAGAAAGAAGCTTTGCAGGTGGGATAAACTACCTGCCACAGTGAAAGAGTCCAGTTCCATATAGTAGTTAAAAAGTCTTTTAATGTTTTCTGTATAATTAAAGTCAGGGGGATTTTATGTGGCTTTTATTGGTGAAAGTTCAGTACTGTCTTGTTTATACCATTTTCTGTTAAAATAACAGCATGTGCCTGGGTCTCCCTGGGGACCTCTGAGAAAATGAACTGACCGTCTTATGACACAGACCTCATGTGCATGGTTCACCATGGAAAGAAAGCTCAGCTGGGCTGAAATTATGATCAGAACAATTAGAGAGTGTCCTTGGCACCAAGGGAGGTTAAACCACCTAAGTTATTTTTTATAGCAGTTAAAAGAGAAAGTGTGGGTGAATGCCAGGAGGTATAGGGAAAGGTATGAAAAAGCAACAGCTTCCCAGGGAAACCAAAATCACAAGTGTTCATTTTAGCCCTCTCAAAAATAACCTAGAAAGTATCTATTTTCAATAGTGGTGACTCCCTTACAGGGGGTTCTTTGGGGGAAAAGGGGATCTTTTTTAAAAGCTGAGTTGTATTTCCTCTATGTCCTGGCCTCACAGTCTTTCTTTTTTTTATTTTTATTTTTGTGAGCCAGTCCTAATCCTGGATCTGCACACATTCTCTATTTCTTCTTCTTTTCTTTTACTGAAATTCCATAGACAGTAATTAAGGAACTGGAGGCCAGCAAGAGGTCATTGAGCCTTCCTCAGTGAAAACCGGGATTGTTGGCCTTCTACAACACTCTCTTTTTTCCTTGTGGTGAATAGAAGATTTGCTTAGAGCTGATGACTTATGCCTTTCTTATAAGTTATGCAGTTAGCAAGTAACTGGGGAATCAGTCAGGGAACAGAAAGAAGCTAATTGAACCCAGTGTCTTCTTTTTTTTTTCTCTCCCCCCCTTTTTTTTTCTTTCTTCATCTTAAACTGTGACACTGGAGCCTTTTTGATAATGTAATTTCTGAGAGAGGCAGGTTCACCTAATGTCTAATCTTCTATTTGAGACTGGATCTGACAGAACAGAAATTAAGAAATCCTTGGATTTGGGGAGGGGGGGGTGGGAGCGAGAGAGACTTCCAGATCTTTGCCTCAGGCCTACTAAATGCCTAAGCCGGTAAGTCATTAATTGTGTTGCTTGAAATGAAAAGATATGCTTCTTATCTCTGTGAGAGAAAAAGCTTCCGGATTGCTTTTCCTCAGGCTATTCTTTTCTTTGTATATTCTCCTTTATTCTGTTATTTTCAGGGAGAATTGCTACTTGTCTCCCCTTTCCTTCATCCTCACCTTTTCATAGTAGATTTATTTGTAACTGATTAAGGGTGGTGGTTTTGTTGTTGGTTAGCTATCTGTGATGATTATTTTGAGTAAAGAGAGGGAATGTATATGCAAACTTTAGCAAACTGGGAAATGCTTCTTAACTCTGAAGCCACTGAAAGATTAAATGTGTCCTTAGCTTTTGATTAAAATTATAAGTTAATTTTGTTTCTTAGAACTTCATCTTTTTATCCCTAGCCCTAGTAAAGTAGCTGGTACATTGGATGCACTTAGTAAATGATAATTGATCAATTGCTTATATTAAAATTTGTCCAAGTGTTTGAAGTATATATCTGATTTGCAGTATTTCCTTTTTTTTTAAATTGCTGTTGAAAGTAAAATGGCAAGCTTAAAAGTAATTGCTAGGATGTTCAGTTAAGAAGTTCTCTTCTCTTCTCTTCTCTTCTCTTCTCTTCTCTTCTCTTTTCTTCTCTTCTCTTCTCTTCTCTCCCCTCCCCTCCTGTCCTCTCCTCTTTTCTCCTCTTTTCCCTTCTCCTCTCTTTTTTTCCTGCTGGCAATTTGACAGAATCCCTGGGTCTCTTAGAACAGTTTTATAAGCATAAAATTTAACACATAGTTACAGAGGAAATATTTAAAGAATCAGTTATCTTGTTATCAGAATATTTTTACAAACAAGTTTGTAAAACCCCAAAACCTTGTTTTCAGTATTTTGTAGTGGTTTTTTTATTCCCCTTCCTAGACCCAGCTATTAAAAGGACCTAAATATTGCAAGTGGCATTTCTTTTCCTTGGAGGAAAGATAGCAAGCTCAGAAGTTACTTTTCAGCCAAGGATATCCTTGTGGTCCCCATCTGTCATGGCAGTTCTCTGGAGAAGCAGGAGTTGCTACTTCCAGGGTCATTTCCACATCTGTTATAGAACGTTCTCTGTATACATGAGCAGAACTGCTGTGCCCGTAGTTTTGGAGAAGGCATTTTCTGTGGCATAGTGGTTGCAGGAATCATTTACCATCACTTGGAGTGAAGGCATTATTACCAACCCGGCAGCAACAGGCCAGAGTTTAGCAGTTAGCGGGATGGGACCACTTTTAGTTGACTTTGTCCTCCCAACCTCAGCCTTTACAGATGCTGTTAATTTGGTTCCTGTTTCCCTGTAGTCCTTTATGTGGTTGTGTAATAAAAAGTTCTCCAAGCTGGCTCAATGTCTTTGCTATTAGAACATTGCAGATGTGTCAAGGATGCACTTGTTCCAAATGAAGCTGAGAAGGAAAGAGGCCCCGCCCTCCTCTGCCTGCCAAATCGGCCCCTTAGGTTCCTCATTCAATGCCCTGGCCCCTTGAATGGCGTGCTATCTCTTTAAAGCAACTAGTTTTGTGTATTGGCTTGGTCAATTTGTTATGGTTTAAAACTGTGGAGCCAGCTGTCTGCAATCTGATGTAATGTTGCTATGGAAACTAGAAATGAAACACTTAAGCATTCACCACAGAATTACTACATATAGCATTAGCCAAAATAATTAAAAGTTGAGCCATATGGGCTTTCTGGTGGAAAAATCTGCAGCAGCAAAGCTGGAAAGGAGTTATGTTTCTATTTACAGTGCTGTAAATCCATTTTTTCTCATCAGTTAGCATAGGCAAGTTGCTCTTTGAGGAGACAAGAAGTAGAGGATAACACTGAACTTTTCACAGTTAAGGAATAATGGAACAATGGCAAATGCATGGTAATTTAGTAACCTCTGTCAGGTTGTTACAGAAGATGCCTCTGAAAGTTTCAGGTTCAGTATTGAAACTGTCATAGGCATAGGTGTGTATTATGTATATGTAATATGTGTGCATACATATTTGCAGATGGCTATTGAAACATTGTTTCTGTTTCCAATTCTTGTTAAACTTTCCAACAGGAAGCCATTCATTACCCTTTGTAGATTGCCTTTTATTCCCTAAAAAGTTACTTTGCACGGGAAGTTTTTAGTGGGTCTTTTCTATACCTACATTTTTTTTCCCCATCTGTGGTCACATATTTCCCAAATTCAGAGACACAATGGGAAGTAAGCACTGTTTTGAGGACAGATGTAAGGCTTCCTGGCAAATGCCCATTTTGAAGCTATTGCGGCAACTAGGTGGCACAATGGATAGGGCGCTGGGTTTGGAGTCAGGAAGACTCATCTTCCTAAGTTCAAATCTGACTTCAGACACTTATTAACTGTATGACCCTGAGGAAATGACTTAACCCTGATTGCCTTAGTTTCCTCATCTGTAAAAATGACTCAGAGAAAAAAATGGCAAATTACTCTAATATCTTTGCCAAGAAACCCCCAAATGGGACCAGAAGGAGTTGGACTTAACTGAAAAATAACTGAAAACATGGATTTAGGAGTATGTACTTATCTCTTCAGTAGAAAAGATCACCTCTGTTTGTGGTATAAAAAAATACCCATTATTCTTAATTTAATTAGAAAAGTAAACACAGAGATGCCTTAGATAAGAAGAGGAATTTATTCCCTTTCTTCCGGGAAGAAAGGGGTGCCCCATGAGAGGATGTCTTACCCATGTTGATGCATGAGGCCG
>CM053593.1:307665776-307720520 GCA_028646575.1 Pseudocheirus occidentalis
CTCTCCTGGCCAACTGCCTTCTTTCATTGGTGAAAAATTCACCTCCCAACCTCCTCCCCAATGAGACTACAAGGGGGTTGGCCTTCACCAGGCGGGAAGAAATGAACAAAGGAAGATAAAAGTAATTGACAGGAGAAGGGGTAGACACTCAGGAGGAGGCGGTACATTCCAGACTGAGAAGCTTTTCACTAATTTTGTGTCCCACACACCTCTAATCTTAATCTGGACAGAGATCTGGTTTTAGGAATCTTTGTATTCACTTCAGTGCTAGCTGGAGAGGACTTTTGCATGCATTAGGCATTTAATACATGCTTATAAAATTGGCTTAATATTGCAACTTCTGGGGAAATCACTTTCTTTTCAGACTTTTTTTCTTTATCCCCCCTCTTCTTTCTTTCATCCTGTCTTTCTACAAAGGCAACTTCTAAAATTGTTTTTTATCAAGCATTTATTCTCTGAGACCATTTTTTTTTTCACTGAGGAGGAAGTGAGAAGTCATCACCTTCCCAGTAAAGAGCATCCCTTGGATTTATTTTGGAGCCAAAGTGACTTGTAAGCTGTCAAGAGAGACCTTTCCAGAAATAAGCCTCTTTCCTGCACACCCCCCCCCCCAAGACTTTGCTTTCATTTAGCATTTTTAATCTCTTGGCTAACAGGATAGCTGCTCCACAATGAGCATTTCCAGCTGGATCTATCTTGTCTAGTTTCCAGCAGAAAGTTCTTGACTGCCTTGAGTTGACATTTGGTATGCCACACACCTCCAGAACCTTCTTTCTCTAAGAAAGTAAAAATAGCATTGGTTCAAAGTCCTAAAGAGCTCAAGTTTCTCAAAAATAGTTGGAGCATGTGAAAGCAATTAACAAGTACCTGGAATATATTATTTTCCAACAAAATGAAGCTGGGCATAGGAAACTAGGCCCTCAGAACAGCCATTGCTGTTCAGTCTGTTGTCATGGTTTAACTATATTTGATTTCTCATCTGGAGGCTTTGCAGTAATGGTATGCCATTATAGCAGACACTCTGTGGCTCGAGAACCAAAGATTATTTCTGTGTCTACATACTATTGCTTTTTGCCTTTGTTCTTTCACCTTCCAGAAACCTAGATCACAGGGACTCTCACATCAGTAAGCACCTTGAATTATCAGTGATGGTCCCGATTTTAAAAAATACTACTTTGAATAGATGCAACAAACCTAGTTCACATGCTTATTCCACACCTCTCTCTCTGTTTCTAGAGTCTGAGGTTTATAATTCGGAGCCATTTTGCATTAGAAGAGCTTAAGTTTTGTACTATATTAAAAAAAAACACAACACATAGTACTTGGAAAGTTCATGTGCTGTTGTTTAGTCGGTTTTCAAGTTGTGTCCAACTCTTCATAATCTCAGTTGGAGGTTTTCTTCGCAAAGATATTGAGTGGTTTGCTATTTCCTTCTGCAGCTCATTTGACAGATGAGGAAACTGAGGCACACAAAGTTAAGTTATTTGCCCAGAGTCATATAGCAAGTACATGTCTGAGGCCAGATTTGAAATGAGGAAAATGATAAATCTAGCTGACCCCTGGTCTGGCACATTTGCCAGAAGGACTTGTCGTAAAAGAGGCAACTGGAGATTTTTAAGGGACAGATTAATCAGATTATAGGTTAATAATCTATCCTCCCCTATTTAACAACTTTGTAGCCATTTCACTCGCCATTGGCAAATTCAGTCAGCATGAATAAAGGAAATAAAATATGAAACCAAACTAGTCAACACTGCTGCTTGCTAGAAATTTTTGAGAAGCTGAATCTGTTGGCTACAATAAGGGTATTATAATTCAATCTCAATCATGAGATTAGTAGTAATCCAAAATTCACCTATTTCACTGATACAGAAATTGAGGCCAAAATAACTACCAAACGCCCAGATCTCTTCCCAGACCAGCATTTTGTTCATAATTGGAACATTCTCAGTAAGTATGATGATTGCTTAATTGTCAAAAGGGATTTATTCCTGGTCATGCGGGGTGTCAGTAACAGTGAAATATACTATCATTTCTTTACAGATATTTCATTCTTCTTCTTCCAGACCATTCTTTGCCATTTCTTGTCTTTGTTGTTGTTAGCCTTGTAATTAGCAATTGATGAAGTTGTTGCGCAGTTTTGCACATGCCTACTTAGACTGTGCTTTTAAAAGTCTTTTTGTTGTACTTAAGTGAAAAAGCAAGAGTTGAAAGAGTTACTTGCAAGGAAGTGGAATCGGGATGCCAGCTTGGGGAGGATGTGCAGGATTAGGTGGGCTGGAGCCCAGGCAAAGTCAGTGAGGTATCCTGGACTTGCGTGCCTTGGTCCAGCTGTGCTCTGCCTTTGCTCTTTTGGAATGCACTCATGTACTGGGGCCAGTGCTTTGCTGTCATTTTAAGGGAAACTCCTTTCTTTTTTCCTAAGCTTTCTGAGCAGATAGAACAGAGGAAATAACATATTGAATGTGGGAGCTGGCTTGAAAATGAAGCCCTCAGTCCGTTCACAAGGAAAGGATTGTTTTAGCTTGTGTCACTGCTGCTGGAGAGTGAATTTTTTTTGTCTCTGTAATGTTTGATACTTGAGGGAAAACAGCTGGGGCTGAGCATACTTGATCCGATGCGAAACGAAATGGGATGCTGGGGAATATGGACTGTACTGTATAGCTGGAAAAGGTCAGAATTTTCCCTTGGTCATTGTCAGAGGAATGCTGGGTCCATCCTCATGCTAGCCTTCAGAAAGGGGCTGGAGAGGGACGAGGGCTGGCTGCAATGTGGCAGGGTGTTGTTACTCACAGATGGGATACGAGGGCTTTCACATCTCTTCCTCCTTCCTGCCCGGCTGGTTTTGATTTTCTGGGAGGACTGGAAAAAGTCAACAGATTTTCGGTTGGGGAGAAGTAGTTGGTGACCACGTTCAGCAGCTAGTTCTGACGGGCTAGACAGATGAGTGCCTGACCCAAACCACAGCAGCATAACTGGAATTACAAGAAGAGCCCTGGAGAGAAGAGTCCTGCCTGAGTTACGCTAAAAGCGGACATGAAAGTAGTTGAGATCAAATACATGAAACTCAATCCGAGGTCAAGAATGTGTATTTGGGGGCATAGGACCTGATTTTACACTGAACTAGTCGTTAAGATGGTAGGTGCAACTTTGTGAAACCAGTCAACGTTCTGTTGTTGTTTTTGTTTTTAAAGGAACCTTTTACTTGGTACCACAAATTCCATCACTGAATTGCCTAAATTCAGATGGGCAGTGAGGTGGGGATAAACTGGGATTAAGCCATGAAGCAATTATTTGATTAACTTTTCCTTTATTTCTTTGCCAGTCAAGAGAACAATCGGATGATGAAACAGAGGAGTCGGTGAAGTTTAAGAGGTTACACAAGCTGGTAAATTCTACTCGAAGAGTCAGAAAGAAACTCATTAGGGTGGAAGAAATGAAAAAACCCAGCACTGAAGGTAAAAAGCAAACTACACCTCAGTTCTTCCAAAGTAAATCAGACTTTGAATGAAAAGGACTGTTTTCAAGTAGGATTCTATACTTTGAAATCTGGGTAAGGGTGAGTGGAAAGAAGTGTGTCTATAAGTTACTAAGATAGTGTTTTACGAATAGTCTAGGAAGGCATCCTATATAATCAAGCAATGTTTAGGGTCCCCATATAGTTTGATAGTGACAAAAGGGGGCATGGTCACTGTACACTGATGCCTTTATAGTCCCCATTTTTAAGAGCTGTCGTCAAGTTTGGCACTGCTGTCATTATTTTTTTCATCTGCTTCATACTTTCTTACTATTGCTCTTATATAACGCAGTGAGTGTCAGAACTGAGTAAGGTACACCATAAAGGAAAAAGAATGGGCCATGACTCCTCCCCAGTGAACTCAGATCTTAGTTTGACAGACATATCTTGGACATTAATTTTAGCTGGCAATGTAACTGGAGTATGTATCTTTAGTGCCCCTTCAGATTTTCCCTGTGTTGATTGGTAGATTTTACTTTCTTTTTTTTTCTTTCTTTCTTCCTTTTTTTTTTTTTGCAAGCCCAGTAAACAAGTTTAGGCTTAAGTTAAGTGGGTTTGTTTGTTTGTTTTTAAGGACATCAAATATTAATGGGCACTTAAAGGGACCCTGTTGTCCCAGTGAGTTATTATGCTAAAAAAATTAGTAGCTAGGGAGAAGTCAGCTTCTGTCATTGTAACAAGCACAATTTGAAGCTTGATTATGGCAACTTCAGCACTGACCTTATGACTCTTTGTATGCATGGTGTGCATTTATAGGAGTTGTGACATTGTGAGACTCTTTAAAAAGGCTGTCACATAAGAATAAGGTTTCTTGTTTGAAGCAGTTACTTACTGTAAATGAGGAGATTGATTACTCAGGTCATTTAGTTTGAGGGCCTCACTTGTTAAAATGTAACATGGGACTTAGGTTTGGGGTTGGCGAGGATGCAAACTTGGGACCAGTTGATCATTTTCCTTGTTTTGGGGAGGCTTTTCATTGAACAAACTGAAGTCTAAGCAGAAGAGAAAAAGACATTTCCATTGAGGGCTTCCTGTCAATTGTTTGGTTCAAATTCCCCAGAGACATTTTGAAAGGGAAAGAAGGGAGAGGCAGAAAAAGAGGAGGGCTTTGGGAGGAAGTGCATGGAGGAGAGATAGAGACTGAGAGAGAGAGAGAAAGAACGAGATTTATTTTTATGATCCAGGAGTAGAGAACTCTTTTTTAAAAGTTGATTTTGTTTTAATTTTTGTTTTCATTCCTGTTGCTTCAGACCCAATTTAGATTTCAACTACCGAGGCAGGCTTATGGAATAGTTATGTCTTCTTACTATATTCCCATCTACCTGCTCTGTGGCAGTTATTATTCCGATAGCCAGGGGAGCTATTTATATTATGGTGCAGTGAACTTTTCTCAGCCTTAGTCTGTTTTTATGTAACTAACTTTTTTGTTGTTGTTTGTTTTGAATATAGTATTGTGCATAAACTAACTGGGGTAAATGGATTTTTTTTTTTTTTTGCTTTTTGGAGGGGCAATTGGGATTAAGTGACTTGCCCAAGGTCACATAGCTAGTTTGATGTTTGGTGTCTGAGGCTGGATTTGAACTTTGGTCCTCCTGACCAGGGCTGGTGCTCTATTCATGGTGACACCTAGCCTCCCCTGTAACGTTTCTTAAAGGCAAAACAGGGAGAAGAGAAAAACATTGCATATAAAGAGATAGAGTTTAGTTTTAAAGGCAAGTGATGAACATGCTCCTTCCCCTGTTCTTCATTGGCCTGAAAATTGCTCTAGATTTCTTCAAATGCAATACCTATTGTTAATAGGAGCACAGAGCTGCCTGGAGTCTGACTCTTTGTTCCATTACATTGATGAGGAGAAATCTCAGGTATGCTTCGAAAGAGCCTTGTTGCAACAGTGGCATTACAGAGGAGTCTCAGCCTGGGTCAAAAACCATGTAGCCAAGGAAGAGAAGGGGATAGAACAATCAAAGGAATCATGAGAATGTCTCTGACAGAAGGTCTTGAATTCTACCTTTGTATCTTGCAGCAAATGCAAGCGTTCTTGGAGACTTAAAAAAGAATTCTTTTAATGCATGAATTTACCAAAACAATAAGGAATGGTAATGCTTATATTGATTATAGCAAGATGAACATCCATTTTCTTTGTTATCTGTGTATATATGGGGGAGAGACAGAAACTGAGAGAATGAGATTTATTTTTATGATCCAGGAGTATAGAACTGAATCACAAAAACATAAAAACATAAAAAACTCCTTTTTACATATATATATATATGTTTCTTATATATGTGTGTGTGTATATATATTTAGGTTTCAGAATCAGCTTAAGTGCAAAACTCTGGATTTAAGGTCATGGGTTCATAGACTTACAAATGGTGGGGACTTTAGACCAACTCTCACATTTTATAAAGGAAACTAAGCACCTAAGGGGTAAAGTCTCTTGCTCAGTATCCCCCAAGTAATAAGGGATTGAACAGAGTATTGAAACTTAGTTCTTCTGGCTCCAAATTCATTCCTTTAACAATAGATGGTGATAGATTTGCTGTGCTGCAGTCAAGAAGAGCTGGACTCAAGTTTTGTCTGTGAATACAGCTGTGTGAATACAGACAAATCACTTAACCTGCCTGAGCTCTAGAGCTATCAGAGACAGATCTCTGAGATCTGTCTACTTAGTCATGGACAGGTTGTTATCGTGGGTTGGCAGAGAGAGTCCCTACACCCAAGAAATCACAGATCCTTGAAGTATTTGCTGAAAGCCTGGGTGTCTGGGGCAAAAGTAAGGTCTATAGGGATTGGGTGCTTTGAATTATCTCTGATTTCTAGGACTCCAGAGGTGGCAGTTATATAGTCAGCAGAAGTTTCTGGGTCACAGGTGATATTATGAAATTGGTAACTTCCTATTTTTGTTGTTTTTATGTGTTTCTGCTGTCACCCTTGCTTCCAGGTACTAGGTATCCTGGTGGTGGCCACAGCACAAAATCGTAAAGCACAATAAGAATGTCAGCTGCCATTATCATTGTGGTGTTATTAATAAGCCTGTTTCTCCAGCTCAGTGTCCCATATTTCAAAAGTGACTCTCCTTTCTCTCTATGTAAGAACTCCTCTTTTCCTAGTGTTTTGGTATCTTCTAGTCTTACATATATATATATATATATATATATATATACACATATACACATATATACATATGAAAAATATATTTCTTATTAATATATTCACCCAATTAAAATCAAATAGGAACTACATTTTAATCTGGTTCTGCCTACACTCACAAGTGTTGTGGGACATTTAATCTTATAAGAAGGTAAGTGGATACAGTTAGTTTCCATTGTGGTGTTAAAGATTGTATCTGATAAATATGTTTTACCTTTTAAAGTATATTTGCATTTTGAAAGAACAAGACTTTAATATGTAATACCAAAGATGCCTGAGTTTCTTGATGGTAAAATTTCAGGTGAAAGGTCATTTTGGAATACAGCCCCTTTGTGTCAAAGAGACCATTATGGCTGTATTTGGTTATGATTGCCAGATTTCAGTTGAATTGACTTACCAGATTATGAATTTCTGAAAATAGAAGTCATGTATGACATATACATGTGCCTGCCACCTGATTTCAGAATCAAATAAAGACAGCATGGGATGAGGCAATGCTACAGTTAGATAGGAGACATCTATCCCAGACCTGGCTGCTCCATGTCCCTTGTACCATTTTAGACTAAGTTAAGTCCCTACTCATTCACCTTTACATGGCACTTCTTTTATCCCATTTCTGTCCCTAAGGTTCCAGCTGTGTCTCTTCACAGCTGACTGCAATCCGTGGTTCCCCAGACTGGTGGCTTCGTCTCCCAAAAAAGAATTTTGACTGCATCCATGAGCACCAAAATCTCATTCATTCCTTCAATATTTACTTACTAAAGGAATCAATGAATCAGCATTGATTAAGTGCCTACTATGTATGTTTGGCATTCAGGTATAGAAACATAAAAGGGAGACCATATCTGTCCTCAAAGGGTCTGTATTCCAGTCAAGCCAGGAAGCATTCATTAAGCACTTACTACATGCCAGACACTATGCTAAGTCCTGAGGGTACAAATACAAGCAAAAAGACAGTCTCTGCCCTCTAAGAACTTGCATTCTAAAGGGGGAAGACAGCTTATAAAAAGGAGCTGAAAAGCAAGGTAAGGGTTAGGGGGAAATTGGAGAAGGAATGGTGAAATCCAGAGAATCAGGAGAGGAGTACAGGAAGACTGGTGCGGGGAATTCCTCAAAATAGAGCTCTGGGAGGGAGTTGTAGGAGTGGAGGGAACTTCCAGGGTAGGAAGGCAGCCAGTGAATGATGGAGCAATCCAGAGACTCAGGAGTGGAACTGAAGGATACAACCGATATAGAAGATTAGGGGCCAGAGAACTTTTGACTGGTGGAGACACAGGAATTGAGTAGAGCTTTATAGTGAACTCAGTTGTCAAAACATTTCCAATAACGATAGTAAGGCTGGTTTAATTACTGCTCCTAGAGTAAGACCAAGAGATAGAAATTGTTGGGGGCTGCCCAGGGGGCTGGGAGGAGAGGCAGATAAAAGAATATTTGTATGTCCATAAAGAGAGCAAAATGTTTGCATTTGGCTTACCGTTTTGTTTTTTCTTCTGCTTGACTGTGTGGGAGGTAAAGCATAGTCTATGGCCAGAAAATAGAATGAGTTATCAAAACTCTTTCACACTCACCATTCAGGATAGTTCGTCTTGAGAGCTGAGTGCTAAAACTGAACGGATTGACTTCTTGTGGGTAGGGGTGATCTCCAAAGATCCAGTCAGGATCTGGAGGGTGGTACCCACTATGTATCGACCGTGCACTAAACGCTTATATTTAAAGATAAAAATGAAGTAGTCTCCCCTCCCTTATTTTGGGAATGGCAGGGGAATAAAATGTACAATTATATAGGAGTGTAAATAAACACATTTCATATTATATGCTTAGAATAAACACAAGCTTTTTAGGAGAGAACTAGGGATCGGGGGATCAGGATAGGCTTTGTGTATAAAGTGGTATTGGAACTGAGCCTTGAAGGATACTAAGAGACTAGCAATGGGGACAGGCTATACCAAAGCACACAGGCAAGAGATATCCCTTGTCAGGGGGCAGCAGGTTGACAGTTAAGCTTAGAGTGTTTGAAGAATATTATGTAAAAATACCTGTCATAGCATAAGGCTGGGGCCCTGAGGTTCAGTGACACCCAGTTTAGCAGCCAGGTAGCCAGAAAAGCTAAAAATGTAAAATGTCTTCCTGGTTTGAAAGATTTGGAAGCCTAATCATAAACTCTGTAGTTTGGTGTTATCATACTAGGAAGCTACACTAGCATTCATATCCTTGGAATTGTTTGGATAATAGTCCTGGGAAGAGGGCTCCCATTACACCAGGAAACTACAAAATTGAGGCCTGTACTCCCTTGGTTAAAGGGACCCTGAGGTTTGCAGAAAACCAAAGTTGCCCAAAATCAGTCCCACAGGCCCAAACAATTATTTTAGTAAATGGAGCTGGGCTCTAGGTCAGAAAGAACTTGTGACTTCATGTGTGCACACTGGTTAATCTCTTTTTTTTTCCCTTTAATTCCTTATAAGACAGTTCTTCTGTTGCTTTCTGTGGTGACATTTTCTTAGGTTAAAGTTTTAGCATATAAAAATTATGAAGAGGCTTTTAATAATGAAAGGCTTTGTTATGATTTTGCTCACTCATCTCCAACAAAAGTTTCTCCCTTTTAGCTCCCATGTCTAGTTTCTCACCAATGCCCCTGTCCCAGCTGTTATATTAATGCCATCCCTCTGTTCCAAGAAGTTTTTTTTACTTTTTTCCTCTTTAAAAATTCAGCTGGTGGAAAGCTGTGGTGTTAGAAAATTTCCTTCACGTAATTAGAGGGACACAGCCAGGCTCGGTACACCCACAATTTGACCTACTTCTTTTCTTACATCTGTTCACATAAGACACACAGGAAAGGACTCGAGTGAACCCGCACTCCCATCCCTCCCTGTCAGCAAGTTCAGGCATTTCCACTGGGTTCTGCAGGGCTTAACTAGATACTTAGAACTAGGGAACACATAGGGCAGTCACTAACACACTTTGGAATCCTGGAAATCAGATAGAATGCTGGATGTGTCTGCTTCCACGTCAGTACCTGAATGCTCTCCTCATTTAATGACTTCACTGGTATTGATGGGAACGTTGAACTGAGATCAGTGGGTATGCTGGGTACTGTGTTTGGCTGGTCAATGACAGGCCATTCATTAATTGTATTTGCAAAATATAACCCTTTAAGGTTCTCCCCACCAAAATCTCCCCGACTCAGGGCTTTAGCTACTCAGACCTAATATTCACTAATAAAAATTCAGCGTCATCCACCTGGCATTCCTCAACCCCTCTACAACAGCCAACTGGAATGAATGTAGAATGCAGCAAAGGATGGCTTAGGAAGAGGATTGATTCTAAGTGCAGCCTTTTGAAGACCAGCTTTAAAACAGTGAGGGAGAAAAATTGTCTTTAAATGCTAAGCAGTAAGTTGGTAATAGTCTTGTCAATTATAAATGACAATTTTTAATTGAGCTGTTACTTGCTTTTACTTATATAGAGAGGACCAGATATAAAATATTTAAAGGGACCAAGTAAGACTAAACAAAACTTTGTGTACCTCTGTGCATTTGATTACATAGTAAGGTAATGTTCTTTACCTTCAGTGTATGTTGGGGCATAGAGTGACAGAGGAGCAAGAGGTCAGAGTGCAAGAGAGGCAATTTGGTATATGAACTTAGTTAGCTATGCACAATACAATTTGTCAAAGAGCCAGTAGTCAGTCAGTTAAAAGGCATTTATTAAGTACGTACTGCATACCAGGCCCTGTGCTAACAACTGGGGATATATTTTTAAAAGGCAAAAATAGTCTCTGTCCTCAAGGAGCTTACATTCTAATGGGAGAAACAACATGAAAATCACCAAAGTGGTATGAATCCAGAAGACGTATTTGTAAGAAGTGTGTGGATCATGCATGCTGTTTTGTTCTCCCTCCAGGTGTGGAGGACCATCCAATTGCCAGCTCCCCAATCCTGGATGAAAGGTCAGCTCTCTATTCTGGAGTTCATAAGAAGCCATTCTACTTTGATGGCTCCGTTGAGAAGCCACCAGAGGATGATTCAGACTCCTTTACCACCTCGCCTTCATCCAGCAGCCTGGACACCTGGGGTGCAGGCCGGAAACTGGTTAAAACCTTTAGCAAAGGAGATGGCCGTGGCCTGATAAAGCCTCCTAAAAAGATGGGGACATTTTTCTCCTATCCAGAGGAAGAGAAGACCCAGAAGGTCTGCCGCTCTCTCACTGAGGGAGAGATGAAGAAAGGTCTCGGCTCCTTAAGTCATGGGGTAAGTACCGAAAGCGTTTGCTTTTATGATAGCAATCGACATAAGCACCACCTTCTGGTATCCCTAGAGGAGGTCCAGAGTGTCAGGAAGCAAATTCGGTTGAAGAAAATGGATACTAATTATTCCTGTTCCCGAGCTTTTCTCTGCCAGCGCCCCTCTAGAAAGGGCCTAAGTGCAACCACTTGCGACCTGCAACTTTTCCGGCAAAAACCCAAAGGGGGAGGCAGCTGCGGCTTCCCCAGTAGAAGGCTACGGGGGCGCACCTCAGTCAGCGAGTTCAATATCACCTATGTGGTGGAGCGAAGCCTATATAGCCACCTCAACCTGACCCAGCTGGTACGGCCTGTCACGGACAGGACCCTAAGCAAAGCCGACAAGCAGGACCTGAGGCGGTGCTTGCTGGAGGAGGAAGAAGAAGCCCATAGGAAGTGGGCCGCCACAGTGGACCGCTGTACTAAACGGGTTCTCTTGAGAATCCACCAGAAGTCTGTGAGTCAAAGGAGCTGGTCATTTAGATGGCCTTGTAATGCCTGTGAGGTTGCAGTGAAGTACCATGGAATCTCCTCCATCTATTTTCTCTTCATTCCTTTCTTCTCTCTTTTACCCTTTCATATCTGGGTCTGTTCTACCATCCCCTAAGAACAGCCACCTTCCCTTTCATTTAATAAGTTTGCTCTTTTTAGTTTTTATGTTGTTTCTTTGACACCTGAGGGTGTCAGGTTTTTAAATTAGAGCTAGAACAAAGACACAACAGGGATCCAGGGAGGGAATTCCAGCCACCGTGGGAGTCATTTACACTTGTGATTCTTTTGGGTAGCTGTTTTTGCTTTGAAACTTAATGTCATTAGATCTTATTATAGAGCTATCACCCCCTTTCCCCCCCAAAACAAGCGTATCACAAACATTTTGAGATTTTAAATTTTTTAAATTTATTTTTTAAAAAAAATGTTTGAGTCTTTAGTAAATTAGAGGAAATGGATACTGGGAAAGATTTTACTTAAAAAAGAACATTGTAAAGTATGGATATTTTAGGGAGAAGGGAAAAACTTAATTAAAGCAAAATAAAAACGATTCAGTCCCATTTAGTCTACCTAGATCTCTTAAAGGTTCTCATAAAAGAAAAATGAATTTAATTAGAAATCTCTGTCCTCATACAGGCTTTGAAATCTTGTGAGGATGAGAAAAAAAACCCATTAATTTGAAGATACTAGTTTATTTAGCACTGCATTTCATGTTCTCTGGCATCTGTAGAGATCATTTAGGCCTAACTCTTCAAAATACTGAGGTGTGATTTGCAGAAGGTAGCAAAGGGAAGAACGCAGAATTTGAACCCAGCTCACCTGCCTCCAAATTCAGTGCCCTTTCCACCGTACCTTAGTAGCTTATTTCGGAGAACTACATGATTAAGTTTATGTGTATATGTGGCTGAATTCCTATAGAGACCTCCCATTTAGGAAAACTCTACCAATAGTCTTAGAGACCTGGAGTCTTCGGGTTTGGGACTTACTGAGAAAGGAAGTAACTTGATCAGGGTCACCTAGCCATCCTGTGTCAAAGCTGACACTGCTTTTAGCATTCCTGTCCTGGCTTTCCTAGAAGAATTCACTTGTGACTCTGAGCTTCTGTTTCTTCCTACAGTCCTCATCTGTAAAATTGGCAATTTAGATCTCAAAAATCCCTCAAAGTTCAACGTTTCTGTGACTCTTTCTGTACTGTTCGTTTGTATGTAAATGAGGACTGTGTAAGGAAAGAGAAGTGAAAAGTCTTCTCTTTTGCTATGAGTTACCTACCCAGCACTATATGATTTCCTTCCATTCCCAGATAAAGTCCTTTCCCTTTATTGATTGCTTCCAGTCTGTCCTGTCCATAGTTTGTACATATGTTGTCTCCTCCGTTAGACTGTAAGATCCTCAAGAGAGCAGAGACTGTCTTTTGCCTTCCTATGTGCCCCATAGCTTACTTAACCCAGTGCCTGGCCCATCCTAAGCGCTTTGAAAAGAACTGTCTATTTAATGAAGGAATGAAAAGGGGCCCTACTAAACACTGACTGGGATACTAATAAAAAATGAAGACTGTTCCTACTCTCAAAGAGCTCACATTCTAATAGGGGGAGGGAAAATGAATAAATAAACCAATAAACATAAATAAATACTTTAACCAGTCATGGTTGGTTTCATTTTCTTTCTTCTCAGTATAACACCACTCCTTGTAGATTTCCCATCAACTTTTTTAAAGTGAAAAAAAATGATCTATACATAATCTGGTTCTTCTCCATTAACCAGTTAATCACCCTATAGTATAAAAGATCATTTAATGATGCAAAATAGCATGCAAAATGAATAGTCTGGAGCTATAGTGGCTCTGTTCTGCTATATTGTCATGATAAATGGTGTTATTCCTTAAGAAATTCTCCCTGACGGTTGTTAATATCAACTCCTTGACTGAGTCTTCCTTGACACTGAAATGGACATCCAGCCTACCAGTGGACAGAACATTAGAGCTGGAGTCTGAGGACCTAGATTCAAATCCTTCTTCTTTTGCTTAATGTCACTGTGACCTTGGGAAGGTCATTTCTTGGAGCCTCAGTTTCTTCATCTGTGAAATGAGAGGTTTGAACTAAAATTCATGGGGAACCTATGGCCTCAAGGACACAGGTTCCCCACCCCTGAACTAAATGGTCTCAAAGACTCCAGTTCTAGATCCTTGATTATTTATCAGAGCAACTTTTCAATAATAGATTCTTTCATAAAATTGGTATTATTAATTGTTGTGACTTTATATACCAACAACCCCAGTATGAAGCTAAATAATTGCAGTTTAGCTACCTTTGCACAGGAGTTGTATGGGATGGTTCTGGATGATAATTTCATCAACAAATTAGTAATGGGAGTAAGAAAGGATGACATTTTGTGCTTCCATCCTTCCCCCCAGATTAAAAGACACCTCTGTGTTGCCCAAAGAAATGCAAGTGAGCCCCTCTTTTTTTTCTGAAGAGAAGTCACAAGTCTTTTTAGTTTCCTTAAGGAGTTCATAACACTCACCATTTCATATACTTCTCCCTTCTTTCCCCAAAGTACTTCAGCTTTCTTTGATTTTTCAACCTTGAATTTCTTGCCCTTCCCAAATGCCAGATTTGCTTGTTGCAACCTCAAGGCAATGACAATGCCTTTGTTTTCCGTGGAAGTGGTCACCTGTCTTGCCATTAACTTAATCATTTAATTTTGGTTTTGATGGTATAAACATGCATGAAATTTGAGAATCTTGTCAAGTTCTTCATTTTTTTTTCCCTTGGTGGTTGTTTTTTTGTACATAATAATAAAACATTTCAACTGCATGACCATTCTATGGAAAAAACCCTCCTCATCCTTAGGCTTAAACACTTTCAGAATTATAAAGAAAAGAGATTTAAGCATTAGAAATTGTCAGCTAGGGTGTTATTTATTCACAAAGTCCAAGTATGATTCTGTTGGATTTTCCTTTATTTTTAAGAAAAAAAAATTTACCAGTTTCTTATTATCTCTATTCAGCAAGGACTACTCTTAAAAACTTGAGATTTTTCAAAGATAATTTTGCTTTCATACCTTAGGCTGATATATTTCTGTAGAGTAAAAGCTTATTCCAGGCTTCCTAGCTCATTACTGGGGTAAGAATAAGAGAAAGAAGATTATATTTTATAACTGAGAGTTGCTCCCCATGCCCTAACTTGTGGTTTGAATGTTAGGCCTAAAATCCTTTACTAACTCTCTGGATTCATCCAAATATATATTTGGACAGTATCAGTGTATCCTTTGGTAGTCATTGGAAGATGGCAAAAGAAAAAAGGAGTAACTTGTATGCTAACCAGGGCCATAAAAATTTAAATAAACCTTTAATTTATTGCAGTCATCATTTTAATCGAGATTCTTTGGAAATTATTTTATTTGCATTAGAAATGACATACTGGGTCCCCGGTGTCTGCAGTAACTTACTCTGGCTTAAAGCTGAATGCTGCAAAGCCATAAACTGATGAGGTATCTGTAGACCATCCTGTATCTAGGAAGCAGTAAGTCAAAGGAGAGACCACCAGAGCTCAATAAAATGTCTTTTCTATTGTTAAGAAAGGTTTTTTTGGACAGCATAAATAGAAGGAGGAGAATTAATATTAAAGATTAGCCCTGTTGGATCAAGTCATGCAGTGGTTTGCTTAAGTAAGTTGGTGAATGTCTTTTGCATACGTGGTATCCCTCACTCACTTTATAACATAGATGTATCCCAGCCAAGTTATCTCTAAAGTGAATTCTATTCCCTCCCCCACACTCATTATGAAATTAGAAAAAGTGGGGAAAGAGAATCTCTACATTGGTCAAATTTAATTTTTTTGGCAAGGCAAGAGAAGAAAGTGGTGGTGAGGTCTGTGACGTTGTATTATTAGCTCTGAGAGTGTTTGTAGAAATATGTCAGCCTAAGGCTTGAAAGTAAAATTATCTTTGACAAAAATCTCATATTTGGTCTATAAAATACCAATTATTTATGCTCTTTTGTCACTCTGGCACCTCTGTTTTACCACATCCCCCACATCTCACACTTCCCAAGGCCACAAGAATTTGTCACATTCCTTGGAGCCCAGTGACACCAGCCATGACTGAGGATCCCAGAACTTATATCCCCTACTTAGATTGTTTTCACTGTTAAATAAAGATAATCCTCCCTTCTGTTGTTTGCCATAGGGTTGTGACAATGTTCTCCACATAATCTGAAGGTGTCAGGTCCTCCAAACAAATTAATGCCTCATTCAATAAGTTTAAATTCTATAATTTTAATTTATTTACACTGAGGTATATTGGTAAGGATCTTTATGTATTTCGGCAAACATTTTTTTTCTTTTGAATGTTATCGTTGCCACAACTCTACTTAGGAAAACGCTTTGAAAAAGTATTGAGTACAAATCTATTTTTGAATTTTTTGATTCCTAAACCACCACTCATTTTGCCCATACACAAGAATATTGTATTTTTTTTTCATTTTCCTAAACAGGTGTTTTTTTCTTAGAAAAAGAACATGTAATATAAACCAGACTTAGGAAATGTACAATCACTTCTCTGTAACCAACTCACTGAAGTATCGTTCCCCAAGAGGCAGTTCAGAAGTTTCCTCTTTTGCTCAATTTGAACAGCTGTAACAGGAGAGGTTGGACAAGATGATCTCACAGGTCACTTCCAACTCTCAAGTTCTGTGGTTTTGATTTTGTACTTTACTTTAAAGACAACTGTGTTTTGTAATTAATTGAGCTTAAAGAGACTGGTCCACAAAAATGCTTATCATTCAGAAAAAACATTTATTTTTCTTTTGTCTTGGAAGATATGGCTTTTATTGGTTGATGGGATTGTTTCAACCCATTTGCTAAGGGGAGAGAAGTAATACTATAACTAATTAAATTATAGTTGCTACCTTATTACCTTGGGCAATTTAGTCAACCTCCTTAGGCCTTAGTATTTTCATTTGTGAAACAGAGGGGGTTGGACTAGGTTTTTCTAGGATTTCTTCCACAGCTACATCTATGGTCCCATGATCTTCACATTATTAGGGCTTTTGGCTGGGACATACAGCAATGAGTAAGTCATTCTGTTATCCAAATTGGACCATCATAAACATCACCTGTTTTTCCCTTCTGTTTGGTGTTTATGTCTCTAAAAAAAAAGATAGTAAGTTGAGGAAGACTAGATAGAGTTCATGGTCTCCTAGAGTAACCCCCACAGCTCTCCTTAATGCCCCTGCCAGAGTTTCTGAATCCCACTGTAAATATTCATAAATTTTCCATTACTGCATTTGGCCAATCTGAGGGGGTAGTTCAGGGTTGGATGTTGAAATTTGGTTGCCCAGAGACTGGAACTCTTACTACATGGAATAATTGGAGATTTTCTTCAAACCAGATGATTATTAGCATATTAAGGAGACCTTGAACTTTAGAAACACTGGGTCTGGGCAAGGTTCAGCGTCCCGTGAAAAGGGCAAGATGAAGTAGGTTTCTTCACTACATGAATCATGAGATTTCTCATCATTCCTCATTCCAGCTACCATCCCCGTAAAACCATTTGTGATTCAGTGGTGTTCTGCAAATGGGAAATGTACTTAATGTGGGGTTTGTTCTGCCGTTTTGCCTGTGTTTGACCTATATCCTACCCTGTCCTTTCCACAGAGGACCTGCAGCTTCGGAGGATTTGACTTGACAAACCGTTCTCTGCACATTGGGAATAATAATTCTGACCCAATGGTGAGTGCAAGACAGGGGAAAACAAATGATTTGCTTTCAAGTGATGTAGCTGCAGAGAAAGTTTCCGTTTTAAAGTCTCTAAGAATTTATACTGTATGGTTGCTGCTTTTTTTTCCCTTGCAAGGAGCCTAAATCTTCTTTTGAAAGAGGGCTCTATATCAGCAACCTTAATGCTTTCCACTGCACCGTAGAAAATGAATAATGATCCTCTGTGGTCTCTGTCCATCTTTCCTTCTGTTAGCTTCGAGGACAACAGATCTTTGATGCCTTTATCACCACATTCTTTGATTGTTGTTGTTATTAAAGTTAGAAGTACTAGAAGTATTTTGCTTCTTTAGATTTAGCCATTTGTGTGTCCGTAGAATTCTTTATGACCAGTTTGAAGTACCTGAAACATATACACATGGGGAGATGGCAGATGCTAGTTCACAGAGAAGAGAATAATTTCCTAGATACCTAGAGAAAAAGCAGTGGCCACCCCAGAGCAGTAAAAGCCAGGCTCCTTCTGGAATGCTTAGTGTCTAGCAGGAAGGCCTTTCACCCTGTCTCTGCCCCATTTCATTCTGAGGATTCTCCACAAGTATTTCTGGAACCTCACAGGGGGAGAACAGCTCCTATATCTGAGTCTGCCTCTAGCCTTGCAGCTATAAATCTAAGGGTCAGCTCTGTGATAGGCCAAAAGCACAGACTCTGGGTCATCTTGGCATGAAAGGCCTTAAAATGGATCCAGTCTCACTGGGGCCAAACTAATTTAGACTTTCTGAGGCCATTGTAAACTACAGGGGAACATCTTAGGCACCTTGGGTGTGTTGACATTTTCTGGGAACATTGAGGAGAACCAAGTTATAGGACTAGGGCATAGAAATGTTCTCCCTGAATTGTTTTTTCCTTTAGTCTTAATAAGATCACTTTATAGATGGTGTGCTGTTATTCCTAATAATTTTGATATAAAAATGCTTATTATTATTATTTTTGAAATTAATTTTTTAAAATGAGCATTTCTTTTCTCTCCTTCCTACCCACATCCTTCCATTTAAAAAAAAAAGAAAAACATATACATAGTCAATATGCTTTCTCTTTTTGCTAGCAGGAATCACCTAAGCTGCCCATAAAAGTAACTTTGATTTTTGGGAAGAATTAAATTATTATGTTTGGGGTGGGAGGGAGAAAAAGAAGAAGGAAGAGAAAGAATAAATTCTCTTTATTTAGTTTTTGTAGAATTGATTCAAATAAAATGGATTGAGAGGGACCTTCAATATAACCTAGAGTTGAAGGATAAAATTTGAGACTTGATAAGTCAGAAATATAGTGATAAGAACTCACTCTGGTGTTAATGTTGGGATAAATTTATTGGTATAGCTTTTAAAAATCCTTAATTGTTAAGCCACTTGTTAACTCCTTGCTTTGCTTCATACCTCCACCTATCAACAGTAGCACAGCTTTTTTTAGTTTTCTTTTACATACGTAGAATCATCAGTAAACACAAAGATTTCAATATAAAAACAACCAAAAAGGATCAGATATGAAACTATAGCACTGAACTTCCCCCCCTGAAAAAAAATGATGACTTGTGGAATCTTAAACATCACTTATTCTAGGCCTTTCATTTTCCAGATGAAATAATTGAGGCCCAAACATCGTAAATGATTTGCTCACGTCATACAGTGAATAAGTCCCAGAACCAAGGTTTAAACCTAGATCCTTTAAATCCAACTATGATGCTCTTCTCACTTTACTATAATTGTCTACTACTGAAATTCTCTAACTTGGAAAATAACAGCAAAAAACTAATTTATTTTGCATTTACCATATGTCAGGCATTGTATTAAGTACAAAGAAGCAAAATAGTTTCTACCTCTTGGAGCTTATAATCTAATATGGGGGAACAAGATTTAAAGGATTACTGGCATAAAGGGTAAAAGAGAGAGGTTCGTGTGTAAGTAGCTTAGTTTAGAAAGAATGGCTGGGAGGTCACATAGAGGCCTTGTATTCCAGGCATGCTCAAGTCGAGGTAAATGGCAAAAGGTCAACTTTCAGAGACCAAGGTCTTGAGGACTGAAGAAGGAAGGGGATAAGAATGAGAACTAGAATTCAGGGAACATGGTTTAGAAATCATGATCCAGAAATAAGAATTTGCCCAGGCTTCTTTGAACTAAAAGCTACATTTTTGATTAAAAGACTCTCCCAAGTGGTCAATACTATTTCAATAAGAGATAGAAAAAAAAAGTGGCATTATCAAAGTGAATTTTAAAAAGCTACTGATAATAGTAATGAAAATAATTCTTTTTGTTGTTCAGTTTCAGTCATGTCCAACTCTTCATGACCCTATTTGGGATTTTCTTGCCAAAGATAATGAAGTGGTTTGCCATTTTCTTTTCCAGCTTATTTTACATCTGAGGAAACTGAGGCAAAAAAGGGTTAAGAGACTTGCCCAGAGTCACATAACTAGTAAGCACCTGAGTCCAGATTTGAACTCAGTAGCATGATTCCTGATTCTAGACCTGGCACTCTATTTGCTGGGTCATCTGGTTGCCCTAAAAATAATAATAGCTCACATTCATATAGTGCCCACAGTGTGTTAAGTTTTTTTTTTTTACAAATATTATCTTCATTTGATCTTCACAACAAGGAAAAGGATACTCCAATATTATCAGAATAGACTGAACATAGAGAACCAGTGTGTTCCTTTTGTCATTTTATGAGATTAATTTTATTTCTAACACTTTTCTCTGTAGGGTAAAGAGGGGGATTTTGTATATAAAGAAGTCATCAAGTCACCTACTGCCTCCCGCATCTCTCTTGGAAAGAAGGTGAAATCAGTGAAAGAGACAATGAGGAAAAGAATGTCTAAGAAATACAGCAGTTCTGTTTCTGAGCAGGTATGTAACTGAAAAGCAGGCCAGCATCCATAGCGACGTGACAAAAAGTGGAATTCTCAATATGTGATCTTTTATAAAACAGAGCCCTATGTTTTCTTCAGGACCTAGCAGCTCCATCCATTCATCACAAAGCAGACTTTACTTTGCACAATATCTCTCATTACAAAGTAGGTATCTGGTATTGAAGAGAAGCCCAAATTGGCAGTGGGGGTAGGGAGGGCGTGGGGATCCTAGATCTAGGGCAGACAGAGGAACTGAGTTCAAATGTGCTGTTACCTACTTGTTTGACATTGGCCAAATTACTTGTTCCTTGGATGGAAAATGAAGGCATGAAATTAGATGTCCGCTTTCAGGTCTAAGATCCCATACATTTTATTTTTAGGAGCCAACAAAATAGACAGTCCATTGTGTTATTGTATTCTGGACATGTAGAAAGAATTTAATTGCTCTAGAAATACACAATAAGATAGTGGACCCTAGCTTACTAGGGCTTAAATAGTAATTGTGTTTTCACAAATTGACAACACATAAACCATTAAGGTAACATAGAATTGATTTTTTGTTTCTCCTATGATTCCATCCCTTAGGAGCATGACCAATTTTAGGCCTTAATTGCAATGGGAGAGAGATTAATGGCTAAGTAAATAAATGCTGTCTTAAATCTGGGCTTTGGGGGTAATTCTGACCAATTTTTTTCCCAAGAAAGCCATTTTTAGCAGTCTTTATTCATTTCTGTTGGGTGGGTTGTCAGACTGTCTTACATATTGTGTGTATGTGCATGTGGACACTTGCTTTTAAAATTAATCAGTTTTTCCACTTGAAATATATAAGCAATCACTCAGAAACTTAACTGCCAAATAAAACAGCTGGGAAAACAAACATTTTTGGTCTGATCAATATCGCCCTCTTGTGGACCATTATAAAAATACATAAACCTATAGTTAGACTTCTGTGATCAACATGAACATGGCTTTAGTGAGTCTTGTACAGTGGAAACTCAGTCAATAAACATTTATTAAGCTCCTACTACATGCCAGGCATTGTATTAAACACTGGGAATACAAAGAAAAGCAAAAGTTCTTGCTCTAGAAAAAACTGACAGCCCATGTGCAAACAACTATGAACAAGCCATGTACAGAATAAATTGGGGGAAAAAAATCATTGGAGGGAATTTGGAAAGGGTTCCTACAGAAGTTGGGATCTCAGCTGGGTGTTGAAGAAAGCCAGGGAAGCTAGGGCAGAAATGAGAAGGGAGAACATTCTAGGGACAGAAGACAAGTAGTAAAAATGCTTGAGTTAGGAGATGAACTATCTTGTTAGAGGAACAGCAAGGAGGCCTATGTCACTAGATAGTGAGGAAGGTGAGGGTGCGAGGTGTAAAATGTACTGTAAGGTAAAGGGGGCAGGTTATGGAGAGTTTAAATTGCTAAAGAGGATTTTATATTCAATCTTAAAGGTAATGGGGAACCTCTAGAGTTTTGTTTTGTTTTGGTGGGGGGAATGACACCGTCAGAATTGTACATTAGGAAGAACATTGATAGCTGGAGGATGGACAACAGCAGGGAGAGATCTTTGTCCAGGAGACCAATCAGTAGCCTAATGCAATGGTCCAGGTGTAAGATAATGAGGGTCTGTGCCAGGGTGGCGGTAGTGTCAAAAGAGAGAAGGGCGCACATGAAAGAAATTTTACGAATAGGGGAATTTGGTTTGAATCCTGACTCTCCTGCTTACTAGCTGTGTGATGATGGTCAAATTAAATTCTGAACCTCAGTTTCCTTATCAGTAAAATGAAGGGGTTAGATTAATGGTCTAATCTATATTCTTATTGTGCTATGATCTATAGCATCTTACCGATCAAATATAACTTCAGAAACATTATTTAGCATTAGTGTAGGTCTGTAGGATGACCTCAGGCTAAATTTGTTATTATTCTGATCTGTGGACTTCACCAGTGTGGAAATGGGATTCTTTTGTTTGGTCTTGCTTTTATGACTGTATTGGCTTGAGGTATGGGAACAATTCTGTCTTTCTGTCTAACTGTAAAGCACTTGCTATGTGTTTTTAGACAGGCTGCTCTTATGCCAGTGAAATTAGAGCCTTCATTCTGAAGTCACTTCATTAATGGATCATGTTTCTCAATAAATTGTAATAGCCCAAAAGTTCTTAATGAACAAAATGTCCTGAGTTTATAAATATATGAATAAAGACATAATCTTAATATTTAATTATATATAAATGGGATGTATAATATATCATAAATTATATCAAATAAGTATAACATATAAATATGATATTATACACAAAATTAAATGTGACTGAAATTAAAAGCATAATTTTAAGGTCATTGATAACATTGTAATTTGATTAATGTGCAGGTGCCTTATTTAGTAAGCAGTTGTTCTAAGCCTTAAGTTTGCTCTATCATTTAAAAACTTGGGGTGATTTTGCTTCCTATCACTTGTGAGAGGTAGGGTTGGTATTTTGGATTGACTGGGAGTTGTGCTATTTTATTTTAAAAAATACTAAAGTGCACATACAGCATTGCATTATGCATTTTCAATTTGGTTTTCTTTTATTATGATATATTTCATATCTAATAAAGTCCAAACTGCTTCACCTACCATTTAGCATCCTTCACAATCTGGCTCCACCAGCCTCTGTGGAGTACTTCATACTGTTCCACTGCCCACACTCTTGCTGAGCTAAACTGCCCCCTGTCCCATGAGTAGAAGGTGCTGTTTCCCATCTTCATATGTTTCTTTGCTTTTACCTATTCCTTGGATGCTCTAGGCACCATCTCCTCCGTGAATCCTTTTCTGAACCTCCTAAATTAGAAACAACTTTGCCTCCCCTCACCCAGAAAAATCTCTCATGGCACTTGATGTCCCTTATATATTAATCATGTTGTCTTTTTGGTTTGTTTTATCTTTCCTACTTGGTCCTTGAGTGTAGGAACCCTGAATCTTAATTAGCGTTCCACTTCTTATTTGTTTTCCAGTGTTCCTCGGTGCCTAAAACAATGTACTTAATTGATATTTGGTGAATGCATACTATACAGGAAACATACTATACTATACTATATGATTTTGTGTAGGAATCATTTTTCCCCCATGTTTTAGAAGAATGATTTTGTTCAGGGCTTCAAAATTTAGAATCTCTGGGACCTTTTCATACTACATTTGCTTTATTAATATTGGTCTCTTTGTGTACTCTAGAAGTAAAGTATGAATTTATATTAAATCAAAAGGTCCTATTACTGTTGACCTTAAATGTTTGCATGGCCTGTGGAATCCCATACTTTGTAGATAATTTTTGATGAATCTGCACCATGTAAATAATAGGTTTCAGTTCTGATGGTTTCATGTTCACATGCCCACATACAAATTGTGCCAAATCTTTTGACATTTCTGTATTGAAAAGAAGTTTTGCAATTTATTTTTAAGTCTCATATTAACTATCTTTGCAGCATTATTTCTCAAAATAAGTTGCTGGACAATGTATAGCAGCAAGCAACTGTCCAAGATGGAATGGATTACATCTTTTCTCATAGGATAAAATTGACAGTCTTCTAATATGGAGAAAACTTTACAGACTGATTGTAAAATTGGAAGGAATGAAAACAGGGAAAAAATCAGACCATGCTGTTGCATGTGGAAAAAAGTATTATTGAATTGGCTGAAAAATAAAAACTTTGCTGTCTACATGAGTTTTTAGCCAGCTTAGGCATGCATATCTGCCTAAATGAAAGCACAAGAATCCAGTGAGTTAGGTTTTTTTTTCCACCTGGCGTAACATTTTGTTTCAGTTAAAATATTGTGCTTCTTGTTAAAGCAGCATAATTATTCTATGTCAATAGCTCCAGATATGTATTCCTATTCTGTGGGCTCTATTTGGATCACTTTTGAAAGTTATACCTTTTACTGAGACTATTGAAAGTGCTAGAGAACTGGTTGGGGTTTTAGCTCAGCATTTTGGGAAAACATTCATTTGTCTCACTTGGAATTCTTGAGGAAAAACTGAAGTGATCCATGAAATACTAATAGGACAGCATGAAAAATAGTTGTATTGACTACAACTGAAGAAACAAAATGTACGTGTTTTATTTATTAAGCACTTGCTAGATGCCCAGTAACTGTGCTAAGAACTGAAGATAGAAAGAAAGGCAAAATAGTCCCTCTCTCAGAGAGAGGGGAAAGGAAGGGAAGGAGGGAGAGAATTCGGAACTCAAAATTAGTTTTTTTTAGTGTTTAAAAAACGAAATATTAAAATGGAAAAAAAACAGTCTCTGTCTCATGGGACTTACATTCCAGTGGAAGCAATAGTAATAATAGCTGGCATGTATATAATGCCTACTTTGTGCTAAGTGATTTACAAATATTATCTCATTTCATCTTGCAACAGGCCTGTGAGGTAGGTGCTATTTTTATCCCTATTTTAAAGTTGAAATGAACCTGAAAACTAGTTCAATAGAAGATATATACTGATTAGATGTAAGGCAATCTTGAAGAGTAGAGAAGGGCTCCTGAAAAACCTAGGATTTGATACTTGTCATGGAATCAGATATGGGACCTTAAGGAAAATTTGAAGGTTAGTTATGTACCAGAGAATTAGGGAAGGACAAGTTTTTCAGCAACACAGTGAAATGTGTATTTATTGTAATCTATTTTCAGGACTCCAGCACTGATGGAATACCGGGGTCTCCTCAATCACCCCAACCTGATAAAGAGTCCCTGGATAAACCTAAACTGAAAGCTGGAGGGTCTGTGGAGAGTCTGAGGAGTTCTCTCAGTGGTCAGAGCTCAATGAGTGAGTTGAATACCTAACTCTGATGTTTGTTTTTGTGGGTGACAACCAAGTGCCTCAGGACAAGGCTCCAGTAGAGCTGTCCACAAGGATACATGTAGCTACAAAAGACAGTGATTTTAAAATGTCAGTTGATTTTATACTGTAAACATTGTAATAACAGAAAGTTTGGTAATTTCGTTTCTAGACCTCCCATTGAGAATTCCAAATCCTTTTCAGCAGTTTTCACACCAATCATGGGAAAAATCACTTTCTTTCATTGGGAAGGAATGTTCTCAATCATCAATGAAATTATGAAAGAGATTGAGTTGGTCATCAGTATTCCTTAAGCCCTCTTCAGGGACTGTCCTTGAGGCTTACGTAGGAAGCAGTGTGGAATACCAGAAAGAGAGTAGGGTTTGGGGTCAGAAGACCTGGTTTGAACATCAGACTCTGCCCGCTACTACTTCTGTGACCTTGGGGAAGAGGTTTTCTTTGTCCCTCAGCTAGCTTCTTTATTGGTGAAATTAAAGCATCTGCGCTTAATGACCCCTAAGCTGCCTTCTGGTTCTATATTAATGATCCTGTGATCCTATGACCCTTCTTAGTCCAGTGACTCATAATGCTCCCTAAAACTGCTGGGACTTTTTCTCTGCCATGTTCCTTTTGCCCTACTAAGGTAAGTGAGAAGTGGATTGATCGCTGGATTTAGGATTAAGTTGTGTGACCCAGGACAAGTCACTTAACCTTCGTCTGCCTTGGTTTCTTTATCTGTAAAATGGAAGCAATAAAAGTATGTGCCTCCTAAGGTAGTTGGGAGAATCAAGTTGCATTATATGTAAAATGCTTTGAAAAAAACAGTGCTATGTAAATGCTACTTACTTAAATTTTTACTAGCAGAAGTAAAGCTTATCTGTCCAATATCTCACTCCCCAAATCTTCCCTGGGTGATAATTCATCAGATACAGGGATCTGATTTAATGTGCTCATGAGAAAGAGGTGAAGGAAATAGTTTCCATCTTGCTATGGAGTCCAGTTTCCTCCCTGTTTCAGCCTTCCCCCCCCCCCACCGCACCCCCAGGATAACAGAAGAGGGAATAGTACCATGAAGGCCAGCAAGAGAGATGTTTGCATAACTAGTACTTCAGTGTTTCCTCAAAGCATACCGCAATGATGGCATCTTGCATTTCCTAGGCCAAACACTGGGTGAATGAAATGATATTCAGACTTTATTGGAACCACTTTTCTCTGGTTTTTATAAAAGACAGATTTCTGGTGACTAAGCCAATGTTGATTTAAATACTCATTCTCCCTACCCATGATGAAGAGAACCAAGTGTTACTATACGTGTTTTATCCTATTATATGTATTAACTTATATAACCTTTTTTACTGCCTTAAAATGATGGGAGGAAGGGAAAGGGAGTGATATAATTGCAAGGTTTTTGGTGTTCTGGGTTTGAATATATGTGCTTATGGAACATTAGGTGACAATTTTTTTTAAAAAGCCTCTCTTTGTCAGAGTAATAAAGAACATTATAATTAGTGTTTGACATTTCCAATACTAGAAAGTCTCTCATTTGCACAATGGCAAACTGTCTTAAGAGTTGTACTGTTTTCTCTTCCATCATTGCTTTCCCCTGATGGTCAATATAGGCGTGTTCCTTAAAAAAAAATTAGTGATACATGTAGGCATCGTGGCACAGGGGAAAGAAACCTGACTTTGGAGGTAGGGGACCAGGGTTTAAATCATGCCTTTGGTGATCACTATTTGTATGACCTGGGCAAGCCAGTTTGTTTTTCTGGGTCCACAAAGGGCCTAAGAATTTTATAGATAAGGAATGGGACTCAAACTTATTCTTGTTGTCTTCCTCACCAAGGTGGTCAGACAGTGAGTACAACTGATTCCTCAACCAGTAACAGGGAGAGTGTCAAATCTGAAGATGGTGATGATGAAGAGCCTCCCTATCGAGGGCCTTTCTGTGGCCGAGCAAGGGTTCATACCGACTTCACACCCAGTCCTTATGATACAGACTCCCTCAAGCTCAAGGTAGATCGGGCCATTTTGTTCCTATAACATGCATTTTGTTAATTTGCTTTTGCAAATGTTTAAAAGGACTCTTCCCGTGACTTTTACATGCTTAAAACCTTGCTAAACCGATCTCTCCTACAGTAAGAAATGGGACAGAATCTAGATAGATTTAAGAAACTGGGAGAAACTATATTCACTCTACTCTTGCCATCTGCTGACTTTGGTTTCTTTCTAGAACAGGAGTTCTTCAACATTCATTTTTGTAAGATTTTGAGTTCAAAATTTTTCTCCTTCTCTCCCTCTCTGTCAAGACAGCAAGCAATCTGACATGGGTTATACATGTGTAATCATGTTAAATATATATTTCCACATTAGTTATGTTATGAAAAAGAATCCCAAGAAAAAGGAAAATCCATAAGAAAAAGAAACAAAAAACACACTGAAAATAGTATGCTTCAATATGCATTCAAACTTCATAGTTATTTCTTTGGATGTGGTTGGCATTTTCCATCACAAGCCTTTTGGAATTGTCTTGGATCATTGTACTGCTGAGAAAAACTAAGTCTGTCATAGTTGATCATGACAGTGTTGCTGTTACTGTGTACGATGTTCTCTTGGTTTTTCTCACTTCCTTCCGTATCAGTGGAACAGGAGTTCTTAAACATAGGTCCATTAGCTAGTTTGATAGACAGATAACTATTTCAATATAATTAGTTCCTTTTGTAATCCATTATGTTTTTATGGGTTTTGAAACGTTCTGAAAAGGGGTTCACTGTACTTGACTGCAAAAGGGGTTCATGTTCCAAGAAAGATTACGAATTACAAATTTTCGTTTTCCATCGTGAGACTCTGTTCTGTATAGATGAGCCCTAGTTGCAAATTCAGTTTTTACAGCAACGGTTTAGCTGAATTGAATAGACAAGAAATCTTTTCTTCAAAGTGCGATTTTAAGAGCTTTTTAAATGCTGAGGAAGAAAATTGGAAGGCTTTGAGGTAAACGAATTTACTTTCCTGTGAGCCATAGCCATGGGATCAATTACTTGGTGATTTCTGTGCTGGAATGTGACTTGGTATATGAATGAGGGAGAACATGTAGAGTTCTATATGCTTCATTCCTAAAGTTCCAGTAAAAGCACTGAAGGACCAACAGACATAGGAGTAGAACCAAGTACCTGCAATGCCTAGCTCTGTGCTACATGTTAGGTTGAGAAAGTATAATCCAACAAGTGGAATGTCTGAGCACTAGTTATGGCAAATCAGAGCATTCCCGGCTCATTTTTTGTACATCTTAATGAATTATGTGTAGAAATGTACTTAATGGAGAGATTCTAATGGAAAGTTCTGTACTCCACAGAAAGGTGATATTATTGATATAATCAGCAAGCCTCCAATGGGTACCTGGATGGGACTGTTGAACAACAAAGTTGGTACTTTCAAATTTATCTATGTGGATGTGTTAAATGAAGAGGAGGAGAAACCCAAGCGTCCCACTAGGAGGAGGAGAAAAGGAAGACCACCACAGCCCAAATCTGTAGAAGATCTTCTGGATAGGATCAACCTAAAAGTCAGTTACTTTTTTTCTCTTACATTTCTGAATTTCAGGGAAAAAGTAGGGGCGGTTCCACAGAGGGGCTAGTTGAACTGATTTGGTTTAAGCACTTTTATAAGCAGTCAATGGCAGAGATGTAGCTCATTATTACTTAAATAAAACATAATCTAGTAGAGTGAATAGAGGGCTAGCCTTAGAGAGAGGACAACCTGGGTTGAAGTCCCACCTCTCCTGCCTCTGACACATTGCCTGAATAAGTTACTGAATGTCTTGGTAGAACCTAAGCTGGAGGTGTCAAACATGTCAAAAATGTGGCTCATGATATTCCCAAGTAGGCTTAAACTAGACTAAAATGTAATTGGGAAATATTTAACAAAAGAATTAAAAATACAATAAAATGTAAATCACATTACATTTTCAAATTAAGTCAAAATGTGACCCCAAGGGATCCTTATGTACAGATTAGATTAGCGGACCCTATTTCTGTTTGAGTTTGATATTGCTGTCCTAAGCAGCTCACAAAGACTAGAAATCACACACACACACACACACACACACACAAATTGCTAATCTGTATTGGGTTTTCTACAGTGATAGAATTAGAAGGTCTGGACCTTTCCTCCCCTAACTCACCAAAAAAATCCAAAAACAAAAAACCTACCAAACCAATTACAGCTAGATCCTGATATGTGGGGAAAAGTAGCATGAAATAGTCACATGTGTTTGAATTCTGACCATTAAAAGTTATAATTGGGTAAAATATGGTAATTATTTCTTGCTTAATGGAAATATGGAGTGAAAATTCAGATATTACAACTGCTTCACATGGATTCCTTATTCCCACTGATTAGTAGAACCTAAATGTACTTAATTGTCTAATGGCCACTGACTAAAGATAGTTGATGAGTACATCTGGGGGTGATCACATGTGAATGGGCCACCAATGCTGCATCAAAATGTGGTCACATAATACAGGAGGCTTTTTCTTTGAGATGCTACAAGGGTAGATATGATGGTGCCAAACTGTTATTTTCTTGCTGCTGAAAAGTCAGTTCCTGAGACAAATCAGTACTGAGCCAAAAGGTTCCTCAGTGGGTCTTGAGGATATCCACCTGGTAAAAAAGTTATGTTTCAATTTTCTGGTACAAAATATCCAACTATCAATCCCTACAAAAATCCAAAGGAGTTCCCTTTTTCCCCAGGGCACTAATGACTCTGTGCCATGATATACTGAAGTCAACAACTCATCTACAAGAACATGTTCATAGATCCATCTGGGAGAACCAGTCGTTACATATAACGTATCTACTATTAAATGGAAACATCACATGCGACAAGCAGCACATCTTACAAATTCCCTATTCTTAAGATAAATAGAATTGGCTCTCAATCACAAGTATGAGAACTCAGAGTAGTTTTAGGTTTATAGATCTTATGTGGCCTGGTGAACCATATTGCATACAGTAGGCACTTATTGGTGGTTCGACCGTATGAATCTTTTTCTTTCTATGGTAGGAGCACATGCCCACCTTTCTGTTTAATGGGTATGAAGACCTGGACACCTTCAAGCTTCTGGAGGAGGAAGACTTGGATGAACTAAACATCCGAGACCCAGAGCACAGAGCTGTGCTCCTGACGGCAGTGGAATTGTTACAGGAATATGACAGTAAGTGGGGTGCATGTGTTGGAGCTGATTATTTCTGGAGGGAGCAAGTAATTCATTGGAAATAATTTAAAATTTTTACCCAAAAACTATTTTTTTAAGTTGGTATAAAAATAAGATGTGTTTTGAATAAAAGAAAGGCCTTAATTAGATCAACAACATGGTATGGTACAAAGTGCCTTGGATTAGGAGTCAGAAGGTCTAGGTCTGCCAAATTCGGTATATGACTGGCTTCAATTCATTTCACCCCTTTGAGTGAAACCTACAAAGTAGGAAAACTAGACTAGGTCATCTACAAGCCCTTCTGGCACTGACTTCTTTGGCTCTATGAGCCCCTGAAGTCATGTATTTTATCTGATTGTTTTCATAGTTAATATTTCTATTAATAAATGGGCAAAGACTAGACAAGCTCTGCAACCGTTTGTTAAGCACCTGTTGTATCCAGGTGCTAGTACCTGTCCTAGCTACTAGTACTACAAAGCAAAACAAACGAAAAACCAACTTAATGATCCCCAGCTTCACATTCTATTAGAGCAATGGTTCTCAACCTTCCTAATGCCACAGCTCTTTAATATAGTTCCTCATGTTGTGGTGACCTCCAACCATAAAATTATTTTTTTCATTGCTACTTCACAACTGCAGTTTTGCTACTGTTATAAATTGTAATGTAAACATCTGATATGCAGGATGTGTTTTCATTGTTACAAATTGAACATAACCCACAGATTGAGAACCACTGTATTAGAGGAATACAACATATACCTATATAAGTAAATACAAAAGGTTTTCTTTATGAAAATTTATATCAGGAGGAAGAGGGTAATAAGAACTTGAACTCAGGAAATCCCAAGTTCAAATTCAGCCTCAGACACTTACTAGCTCTCTTTTTCTGGACAAGTCACTTGACCTGTTTGCCCACATTTTCTCATCTGTAAAATGAGAATAATAATATTACCTACTTTGTAAACCTTAAAGTGATATTGAAGTGCTGGGTATTATTATTGTCACCATTGTTATGTCAGCAAGGACTTTACGTAGGAAGTGCTAAGAAGGAAACCAGGCATTCTAAGGGGAAGAGGGTGAGGAAAAAAAAAAGCATTCTAGGGCTGGAAAATGGCACATGGGGAAGACTCAGCCACCCATTTTAACAGGGAGAGGCAGAAAAAAAGAGAAAGAAGAGGAAGGGAGGGGAGAGGGGGGAGAGCCCGGAGGTAGCCACTAAAGATTTTTGAGTAGAAGAGAGTTGTGCTCTCAAAAGAAATGGGAAAGTTTTGGAAAGAAGAATGAGTCCTCCATTAGACAGGCTGAATTTGAGGTATACTTGGGCCGTACATGTGATAACAGGAATGGCAGTCAAGAGAGAGATAAGAGATTTGGGGATTGGCTCCATGGTTACTCGATTTCATGGAAGCTGGTAAGACATTTGGTTCAATAGACGTTTTATTCACTGGGTTGTGGCACTGACAGAAATAGTGGTGCCAGAAAGAAAGACAGGTTCAATATGAAATTCAGTTTTGGACATGCTAAGTTTGAAGTGCCAGTGGGACATTCAGGTTGAGATGTTTAGTAGGCAAGAGAACATCTGCGTCTGGTGCTTGGAAAAGAGGCCAGGGTTAGAGATACAGATTTCGTAGCCATCTGTGTGGATATATAATTCTGTGGTATCAGACTCAGATAGAAACAGAGGGCTGTAAACCATATGTTTGGATCCCTGTGGGATGCATATTGGTTAGAAAAACTATATTTTACCATTATCTATGTCTTAAAATATTTTTATTTATTTTGTTAATTGTTTCCCAGTTATATTTTAATCTAGTTTGAGCCACATGCAGTCCATGTGTTTGATGCTATTGTTGTTGCTGTCATAGCTCTAGGAATGAATGAAAATGCCAAGGGAGAAATTGCAGAGGGAGGATAAATAAATCCAGGACAGCACTCAGGGAATGCCCATCTCAAGGGATTACTAATGTCAAGGCAAGGAAACCACGAAGGAGAGAATTGGTTAAAACCAAGGGTGAGCACCAGATTGGCTCATCTCTGAAGTCAAGGGAAGAGGAGAGTATCTTAAAGGAAAGGGTGGTCAACAAAAAGTCAAAGAGGCCGCTGGATTTTGTAATTAAAAAAAATAATCAGCAAGTGTCTTTTAAGTACCTACTCTGTGCCAGGCTCTGTACTAGGCTCTAGAGATAACAAACACACACACACACGCGCACACACACACATACACACACACACACACACATACATGAAGTCATCAAATAGAGGATAGTTTAGGAGGAAGGGCACCAAGCTTCATGCAGATGATGTTTGAGCTATATGTCTTCAAAAAAGACCCTGTGAGGTAGAGGTCAAGTGTGAATGCTGCAAAGGCATGGAGATGGGGTGTTGTGTGTGAGAAATGGGGAGAAGGCAGGTTTGACTGGATGTCAGAATGTAGCAGGGAACTTATATCCAGTAAGTTGGAATGATAAGTTGGGGCCAGATTGAGTAGGGATTTAAAGCCTACGTGGAAGAGGTCATATTTTATGGATTAAGGGAGTCACTTGGCCAGGTCTACTTTTTAAAAACTTGCTTTGGCAATAGCATATAGGGAGTCCTAAAGTGGAGAGACATAAGGCAAAGAGATCAATTTGGAGGCTGTTATAGAAGTCTAAGTGAAAGATTTTGAGGCCCTAAATTAAGCAGATGGCTTTGTGAGTAGGGATAAAAGGTTCAGAAGCAAAAGATGTTGGATGGCAAACTTTGGAAGCTGATTGGATATGTGGTGGGAAGGAGATAAAGGAGTCCAGGATAATGCTGAAATTATGAACCTGAGTCATTAGAAAGATGGTGGAACCTTTGATAGAAATAGGGAAGTTTGGAATAAAAGAAGGCCTGTGTAGAAAGATAATGCGTTTTAGTTATATTGAGTTTTAAATGTTTCCAAGACATGTAGTTTAAAACGTCCAATTGGTATTGTAGGAATGGAGTTCAGGGGAGTGAATGGGGTTGGATACTGAGGAAAGAATGCTAGAAAGGACATAGAGGCATCAGATCCAGGGGAACTTTTTAAGTAGTGACAGTGAAAAGGGAAGAGAGATGTGGAGTAAAAGGGTCTAAGGAATACTGCTTTTAGCTTTGTGAAGACCCCAGCATGCTTGTGGAAGATGGAAAGGAGACAGTGAAAAGAAAGGGATTAGAGATGGGCACAAGGAGGGTATCGAAAATACAGACAGCAGTGGAACTTCTTATAAAGGATTAATTAGCACAGAGACTCAACTTTTTTTTTTCATGAACTCCAGGGGTAGATGTACTTGGTCCTCTGATACATGAGGGTAGGACAACAGAATATGTGATCATGCTGATCATTTTTGAGGAGAACCAAATGACAAAGAAGGCCGAAGTCCTTTGTTGCTAGTTTTTAGGGGTAGAGGTATAGAAGTGGACTGGCAGACAAAGGGAATGATTCTTAGTAGAGGAGAACCCAGGCACTATCAAAATACAGTGGATAGAATCAGCAGCTTGATCAGGCTTGTTAGTAGAAGTTTCAGGACACTTGGTCATTTTCAGTCTTGTCAGACTCTTCAAGATCCTTTTTGAGGTTTTCTCGGCAAAGACGCTGGAGTGGTTTATCATTTCCTTCTCCAGCTCATTTGACAGATGAGGAAACTGAGACAAACAAGGTTCAGTGACTTGCCCAGGGTCACACAGCTAGTAAGTGTCTGAAGCCAGATTTGAACTCAAGAAGATGAGTCCTCCTGACTCCAGACCCGGCACTCTATTCATTATGCCACCTTAGCTGCCTTACCAACAGTTTGTGTGTATGTATGTGTGTGTGTGTATTAAGGTTTGAAAAGCACATTACAAATATCTTATTTCCTCCCCACAATTACCCTGGAAAAGAGGTGCTATTATTATCCCTGTTTCACAGATGAGAAAACTGAGGGAGATAGAAAATAAGTGACTTACCCATGGCCTTGCAGCTACTAAGTGTCTAAAGTTAGATTTTAAACTTGGATCTTCCAGACCTCAGGTTCAGTGGCACTACACCACATAGCAGCTTACATAAACATACTAAGAGAAATGAGTTGCTACCTTTAGGTAATTTAAGGAGTTGAAAGTGGGAACATTTGCAGTTGAGGTCCAAATGGTAAAATTCCTTGGTGACTATCTGTCCTTTAAAATCCTCTGAGACCCAACTTCCTACCCTGAGGCTGTCTCTGTTTGTCACATACTCCCCAGCACATACACATGGCCAGTCCTGTCTGCAGAAAAGGCACCATCATTATGGAAAACAATGTTGAAAACTAAAAATAAATAAATATAATAGAAAAGTCACCATCTATCCAATCTCCTACACCATTCTGTTCCCTCTGCCTAGGAGTACTTCTCACCCATTATTACCCCCTCCCTCCCTCCCTTCCTCCTTCCCACTTCTCTGCCACCTGTCTGATAAAAAATCATCTAAGACTCATAGGCTATGCAAACCTTTCTTGGTGCTATAAACCATAGATAGATAGCTATCTCTATGTGAGCTAATCTTTCTCCCTAATCACCATCACCTCATTAATGCCTCCATTAGGGCACTTAGCTTATTTTGACTTATTTTTTAATTATTTGCACACTTATTGGCCCTCCCATTATATTGTTAGCCTCCTAAAGGTAAGGATCACATCTTTTTGCCTTTGTATCATCCACAGGAGTGGTGGAGTAGAATACCCCCTCCATTTCACCCTTGCTTATTAAAATTTCCTCCATCACTTACCTCACAGACTTCAGTACATTGCACATAATAGCATATGCATACATGTTTACTGAATTGAAGGAAAAAAATATACACACACACACACACAAAGTACAGATAAGGAAGGAATTCTGTATTGATTTATGAACTTGTAACCAAAAAATGATAGTTTATTCTTACAGACCATAAGCTGAATTCATTCAGCTCATCATACCTGCAAGTCCACAGCTATACCTCCACCCATAAAGACTAGCAACAGAGAACTTTGGCCTTCTTCATCAGTTGGTTCTTCTCAAAATTTGTCAGCATTATCCCATATTCTGATGTCTGCCCTTTATGTATCAGAGGACCAAGTACACCTACCCCAGGAGTTTGTGAAAAAAAATGGTTGAGTCTCTGTGCTAATTAATCCTTTATAAGAAGTTCCACTGCTGTCTGCCTTTTTGACGCCCTCCTTATGCCTCTCTCATCTCCAATCCCTTTCTTTTCGCTGTCTCCTTTCCATCTGCCAACAAGCATGCTAGGGGTCTTCACAAAGCTAAAAAATGTTTTTAAAAGACAATTGTTTGTCTTCACAAAGCTAAACGTGCACACACACACACACACTCACTCACTCACACATTGTTTAGTAAGCTCACTTATCCCTTCTCTATTTTCCCAGGATTGAGTCATCATATATTAGGCCTTATCCTATAAAACATCATCTAAAGTATTCCCAAAATTGCTCAGTTGCTAAAATGGAATCCCTTTTGTTATTGAATTTAAATACTTTTTCTTCCAATACTTCTGCTCTAGTGAGATGAGATTTTCCCAGCAGCTTGTTCACTGCCAACAGTAGACGTGCCAGAAAACAGAGTTAGGCTAATGGTCAGATGATTATAATATACTGATGCAGCATTTGAAGCCCAAGAGAGCAGCAATCAAATTATTCATGACAGCAAAATTCAGTTCTGTGTAATCGGTCATTTCCTCTAAAAGAACTAACAATATTGAGACATACAAAATTTCAAGAGTTCTGAAAGCTAAAAAAAATGACATCTTAATGGTCTCTACATCTTGCAAAAGAGATCACCTTAAAACAAGATCATTCAGAAGCTAAATCCATAAGAAGAGCAGTGAGGTCTGAAACTCACTGTTCTAGCTCTCATCCATTCAGGAATGAATAGTAACAATAGAGGTTGTAACTTTGCCATGACCGTGTCTCCTTTGCTGTCTCAACATCTCATATGTTCATGAAAGTGGGAGTCTTAGGTATTTATTTCCTTCTACTGCTGATAAGAGTGCACTAATTCTCCATCTTGAATATGTTAGCCATCAAATGGTCTTTGACATTCAAGAATTACTTCTTATATCAGCTCACCATGACTCTGTCACTAGGAAGATTCTTTTCACTGATTCTTACTGAAGTCAGGATGACAGATCATAGAATTGGGGCCAGAAAGGACATTGGCGACCACTTAGTCAAATACCTTCATTTTAGAGATGACCAGAGGAGTTCAAGAGATTTGTCCAAAGTCTCAGGGGTCTCCTTTCTTTCCACTGTACCATACTGCTTCTTCCCTTTGTGTCTTAGTAAATGGCCTTCCATAGTAACCCAACTTCACTAAACAGGTCCTCTGATAGCAGACATACATCAGTCTGAATCATCACCTAATGGTGATAAGGCATCCAGTGGGAATTTAGTGGACTCAGTTAAAAGTAGAAGCTAAATAGTGAGTATATGAGTCCATGCCAAGGACTTGAGAAATGTGATAATCAGCCAGATCCCTTATTGTTCCAGCCAATAGTTTGCTTATGGCAGTGGTTTCAAAGGACATTTTATGGGACAGTCTGCCTTCCATAATACCAGCTTCAAAAGATTAGAATGAACCACAGACAGCCCTAGCTTCTTTTCAAAATAATCTAATTTTCATTGATAGCTTTTGTCTATATTTCATATTCATGTCCAAATATGCATTCTCCCATACAAATACCTAGTGACTTTTCTTTTGAAACAAACAAAAAAACTCAGTTCAGCAAAATCAATCATATCTGACAGCATAAGCAATAATATTCCACATCTTTGGCAATAAAAAGTGAGAGACACTTTTTTTTCCAGTTTTTCTCTAGGACTGAGTTTTATCCCCAGCTTAATAAATTCAGATATGGAGCTATCATCCATGAATGTTTTTTTCCGCAACTCCTTTAATCTCTGATAATATTTTCAGGCTTTCCTCCCAATTTTACATTCTACATCTATGAAACATAGAAGTAGTGCCTTTCATTGGTACTCACAGTCCATCTTGCCCAAATTGGGTTAACATGAATTTGTTCACATTCTCTATCAACTCTTCCTCCCATTCTTTTCTTGAGATGGGGAGAACAGAATGAGAGGATACACAGGGATTATCTTTGATAGGGCAGGATAATGTCTCCTGTTTTGTTTCCAGTGCTCAGCACTTTGTGAACTGTTTTGACTTTGGGAGCAGTTGGATTTCTGTCCTCAGGGGCAAGTTACAACAACTCCAAAATCCCTTTCCTGGGTTTTGACCAATAGCTTAGAGCCTATCATTTTTAAGTATAGTTTGTATCATTTCCTCAAATAATAGGTTAAGCTAAAAGAGAGACCGCAAAGAACCATGAGTTCTCACACATAGTGAGGCCATCACTTTAGAATTTCTCTTTTTCAGCAGTCCTATGCATTTTTTTTGGTGGGGGGGTAGAAGGAGTTATACTTTCTGGCATGCAATTATTTAATTCTGCATCAATTATTTTAAAATAACACTTATAATGTTAATTTTCATTTAAGGTTTTGTTTTGGCCTTGATTTATTTTTTTTTTTATAAATGCTTTCCATATGAGAAAGGCAAACATGAACTGGTGGGTGAACAGTAGGAACAGCTGGAGCAGATGTGGTGGCCCTCTTAAAGTCAATATTTTTATTTTGATGACCTGAAAATAGGCATCATATTGATGGTTTCTTGATTTCTTTGAAGGAAAAAAAAGATAAAAGGAATGTGGATTAAAGCCGTTCATCCTGCAACTGATTATTTCATGTAATGAAAAGGAATTATTGGGTTCTGTTTTATTTGAGCAAGCATTTATTCTATATAATAACATATTTTGTGTATAAATGCATTTGCCTGTGTAGGGCTTCCATCTGTCTTAGGCAAATTGCATAACCTTTCAGCCCAGGTTCCTCGTCTCTAAAATGGAGGTAATAATAGCTCCTACCACCCACTTCCCAGGGGAGTTCTGAGAATCAGATGAGAGAATGCATATAGAAAGCACTTTGCAGACTTTTTAAGTGTCATATACATTTTAGAGGTTATTGATATTTATGTGTAACTCTACTACTATTGGGATGTTTGAACAGAAATTAAGCTTTTTTCCACTTCAATTTAAGGACCAACTGATGTCAATAGGACTTCCCATATTCGGGGGGGGGGGAGGGGAAGGAGTTCTCACCAGTCTGAAATATTCAAAATTTGCTGTGAAAAAAAATTTTTTAATGAATCCATTCATCATTCTTTTATCTGAATGTGGGTTATCAGCTACATGCTTAATCCCAGGTTAGCCTTTTCCAGCCACTTGGTATGCTTGGGCCTTGTCTCACTTACTAATTGGTCAGAGTACACAAACAAGTGTTTATGTTGGCTCAAGGCTAAGTGAACTTGGAACCGGAACCAATCAACAAGTATTTTTAAGGTATTTCCCATGTGCCAAGTATTCAGGATTCAAAAGCTAAAAACAAATAACCCCTGCCCACTGGCAGCTTATATTCATCAGATTAGAAGTTAATTATTCCACAAATATTTAGAAAAATGAAACATAGTCTTTGTCCTTGGGTAGGTTGGATTTTAATTGGGAGAGGCGACACCTTTGAACATAGTTCTATATAAGATACATGTGAAGCAGATACAAGGTAACCATGGAGGGAATGGTACTAGGAGCTAGGGAAAGGCCTCTTGAAGAAGATGGAGGTAGGGATGGGGTGGGAGACCATTGCAGGCATGGGGAGACAGTCATGGAAAAGGTACAGAGGGAGTGTCACGTGTGAGAAATGAGAGGTAGGCCAATATGGCTAAACCACAGAGTATGGGGAGGTGAGGCCCTAATAGCCGAAGGCATCAGGAAACCCCATTTATAGGAGACCTAGCCAAAAAGACAGATGACGAACTAATTATTTTTTTTTAAATGCCAACATCCAGTGGACATGAAATTTTTATTAGTCATTCTTTGCTACTTTTTGCCAACCTAATTTCCAATGGTTTAACTCTAAATGTGTCTGAAAAATTAAATGAAAACACCCATGATCTTTAGCAAATGCTGATGTTCACTGCGTGGGATACGGGTGCCAGGCTGGGAGTCAAGAAGACTCATCTTCACGAATTTAAATCTGATCTCAGATTCTGACTATTTGTGTGACCCTGGACAAGTCACTTAACCCCTGTTTGCCTCAGTTTCCTCTCTGCAAAATGAGCTGAGGAGGGACATGGAAAACCACTTTGGTATCTTTGCCAAGAAAACCCCAAATGGGGTCACGAAGAATCAGACGTCACTGTAAAATGACTGAACAACAGCAACAGTATTCCTTTAGTTCTGGTAAAAATTGAACATCTCATACTTTCTCTTAATACTTGGAAAGTAAGCTTTGAAATTTGATTCTTTCTCAAGTCGCTGGAAAAACCTGTGGTTTCATGGATAATAACAAGACTTCCAAGCAAATGAGTGCTCGCCCTACCTTTAATTAGCTATGTGAGCCTGTCTGAGCCTTGGTTTCTCCATCTGTAAAGCCAGGACAACAGTAGCATCGTACTTGTACCAGCCTCATGCAGTTGGGAGAATCAGAGGAGATGAGGTTCTATAAGCTGCTGAGTTCTAGAACAATGTGAACTGTCATTATTACAGGTCCCCTCTATTTTGGAATTTTGTGCTGGCCTAAATTTTTTTTTTAAGGAAAAAGGATGTGGAGGAGGGACACAATACACCCTGGCATCAGTGAGTTAAGTCACCAGGTAGGAAAGAGAAGAATAGGGGTGGCTAGGTGGTGCAGTGAGTGGAGTCAGGAGGACCTGTGTTCAAATCAAGTGTCAGACACTTAACACTTACCAGCAGCATGACCTTAGGCAAGTCACTTAACCCCAATTGTCCTACCTTCCCCTTCCATAAAAAGCAAAAAAGAGAGAGAAGAAGAAGAGGAGGAGGAGGAGGAGGAGGAAGAGGAGGGAAGGAAGGAAGTAACAAAAGAAGGAAGGAAGGAAAGAGAAAGAGAGAGAAAGGAAGGAAGGAAGGAAGGAAGGAAGGAAGGAAGGAAGGAAGGAAGGAAGGAAGGAAAAACAATTTGCTTCCTGGGAACACTATACTATAAATTTCCCTCCTTCCCTAACTTTCATACTCTGTTCAAACCAGTTACAGCTTTAGATCTGGAAGATATCTCAGAAATTATCTAGTTCAAATCCTTCATTTTACAAAAGAGGAAATAGAGGTCCAGAGAGAAATTAAGTATCTTTCCCAAGACCACACAGGTAGCGGGTGATCAAGTCAGGAGTTGAAGCCAGGTCCATCAGCTGCCAAATCCTGTGCTCCTTCCACTTCCACATTATCAAGGATCAGTTAATGATCATTTATTAAGTGCCTACTATATACCAGGTCTTTCCCTAAACACTGGGGATAGAAATACAAAAGAAAAGCAGCCCCTTGCCCTCACGGACCTTACTTTTATTCTAATAAAGAGCTTATATGCAAACTTCTAAGTATATCTTTTGTTTTGAATCTCTGTACTTATTCCATGCAGAGGCTAAACCTTGGGCCTTCACAGTGTGGATATTTTTAGTCTCTTTACTAAGTATGATATTTTCAAAAAGAGACAGTCTCCCCTTCAATATCCCATATACTCATTTTTTTCTGAAGGATGACAATGAACCCTTCTCCAAACGCTCTAAACTTCAGGATTATAGTAAATAATAAGTACAAGGGAAAAAAATAAGGATTTAGAGGATTGCTGCATTTTTCTTTAACTTTTATATACCTTTGTCCACTTTTTCTAGGTAATAGTGACCAGTCAGGATCTCAGGAGAAACTCCTCATCGACAGCCAAGGCCTGAGTGGATGCTCCCCAAGAGATTCAGGCTGCTTTGAGGGCAGTGAAAACCTGGACAGTGGTAATGACAAAGACAATCACCAGTGCTTAATTCTCTTCAAACAATCTTCCACTTTTCTCTTCTGTCCTTTGGCTGGTGAGGCTGCTTCATGCTCGGCTTTCTTGCTGCCTGTCTCTCAGTTCCTCCTGTGGTCTGAATCACTGTTTTTGACATCTTTTCTCTCTTTCTCCTCTTGCACCCTCTGTTCTGGCAATTTTCATACCAGGAGCTCTTTTACTGATGAAATCACAGGCCCAGGTCTCATCCCCACTTCCTAACCCCGGCTTGTTTTAGGTTGAGTTTACTCCCTTGTAGAATTAAAAGGCACTGTTGCCTGGTAGAATCTGGTGAAATATTTATTGTGAACAAGAAATGTGTGCCAAATGGATGAAATATATTTTAGTCTTTCAGAGGAGATGTGATTTAATTGGTGCAGTTGCAACCTACACTGACATAGATCACAACCCTTTCTGTGGTGAAAATAAAGCCCGGCTAGGCTAATCAGCAGATGACCCCCACAAAGTTAATATTTACAGTCATACTTGGAACCATCAGAATTTATTAGAACCTGACAGAGTTTGGGCTCTTAATGGATGTCAGGATAGATGCATGGGAAAAAAAATAGTAAGCGCTTATTATATGCTAGGAATTGTGTTAAGCTCTTGGAATACAAAGACAAAGACAGAGACAAATTGCCTTTAAAGAACTTACATACTAATGGGGAAAGAGACAACATAGCTAGGAAAGTATTGGCCATGGAGGCATATTTTACCCTCGAAAGTTATAGGGATAGTGTGGAAAGCCACTGGAATGTAGATTGATACATAGCTTTGATATGTATTGATACATCTTCCTTTGCTAGTAGAAATGGTAGTATAGGGGCGGCTAGATGGCACAGTGAATAGAGCACCGGCCCTGGAGTCAGGAGGACTTGAGTTCAAATGCAGCCTCAGACACTTAACACTTACTAGCCTTGTGACCCTGGGCAAGTCACTTAACCCCAACTGCCCTGCCTTCCCCCCTCCAAAGAACCAAAAAAAAAAAAAAGAAAGAAAGAAATAGCAGGATGGTTCTGAATATGATTTTACAGTTGGAACATACAGGGTGGGGAAGAGTGAGCATGTGAACTTGGCAAGGTAACTACGGCTGAGGAATAAAGAATAGATAGAAACTGGCCAAAAGTTAGAGACTTTCTGTTTCATATCATGGTGCCAGTCCTACGTAGTTAAATCATTATGAAACACGCACTATATGCCAATGCTGAGGATACAAAGGGAGGCAAAAAACAGTCTTTCTTCTCAAATAGATGACAGTTGTGATGGGGGAGACAGCATGTAAACAATTGTGTACAAATACAATATAAACAGCACAATTGGTAGGTAATCAGCCTAGGAAAGGTACTAGTATTTAGTTGCTGTACCTGCTATTACAGCCCTGGAATTTTGGAGTAAGAAGGGACTTTGGAGCTACTTAGTCTGATCTGTATCTGAATGGCATTTTCTATGACATACTCAACAAATCTCTGTGTAGCTTTTGCTTGAAGACCACCATTGTGAAGGGGAACCACTCCCTACCTCTCAAGGCAGTCCACTCTACCAAAGCCTTGCTCACATTATAATGTTCATCCTCATATCAAACATAAACTGCCTCTATGCAACCTTAGTTAGGTTATAATTGGTGAGAAGGAATTATTATTCTCTTTTTTTGGAGCCCAGCTGAATTCCATAGGATATTGTGTTTCATACCTTCTAGTTCTCCAGGGGATCTGTGCTCTCCTCAATGTGAGTTCTCCCCCCAGCTGGTGAAACACCACCTCTCCATGTCCTCCCATAAATATAACATGAGAAAATCCACACAACATGCTGAGGCCTTTCCTTGAACTCTCTTAATATAACAGGAATACCAGTGAAGCACACCAGTAATCCATTGATTATCCTTTGCCTTTGCTATATGACTGGCCCAGTTTTTTCATTGTACATTTCTCAGTTTTTTTTCTTTTTTAATGATAGCCTTTATCCTACTTCTTATCAGTAATTCTTTGTACTATGTTGTAGCTTGCTCATATGCACTTTTTTCTTGTCTTTGGATGATGTTATTATATAAGATATAGAATATTAAATATATAATAAAGATCTTTGTTTTAGAGAGATTAGGGTCATCAAAGAAAACAATTTGAGATATCCCAAAGACAATCTATCCTGCTTCTTTTACTGTTTAAACCCATTGTCTGCTTGTAGAACCTGTCCAAGATCTGTCCAAGATATATATACACAGATAAAAATGCTTTATAGTTAGTTTGTCCAGTCATATGTCATGGTGCTAGTAAATCACTAATCAAACTTCTTGGGGACAGACTTTTATTTTATGTTTAACACAGGGGGCAGGTGGAGACACATAAGGTTGGGGACATTTGAATTGAATTGAAAATGAGCAAAGAATCTGTTTACCATATTGAAAATCTGCAGAAAAACAAGCTTTGAAATTGTATAGACAATAACAAAAACATCTAGAGTACTTAAAAACTGTGGACAGTGAACATTTAAAAATTTATAAATACATTCAACTCCTCCCTGCTGACTTTGGCCAGATGGTAACAAAGTACACAATTCATTACCCACATTATTTATTCAAACATGGATCAAACTTTATAATACATTTGTGACTCTCACTAGGAAAAAAAACAAACATTTATATCAATTACTGACACTAAAGCAAAGGGGAAGATAGGAAAACTACCACTTTAGATCACGGATTGGGCAAACTGGCTTGAAGGCCAGATCTCAACTGCCACCTGGTTTTGTAGGGTCCTCAAACTCAGGATGGGCTTTTCAATTTTTCAATAAAGATTTATGCTATTTAAACATGCAAAACCCAGTCTTAGCACAATGCCCAAGGTTTTTACCTTCAGACCATAGTTTCCTGACTCTTGCTATGAATACATTCTGGAGCTTCTGGGTCTGCCTCCTTTAAAGACTGGACCTTGATCAGAAAAGACTTTCATAGTCATTGTTGGTCAGAGGATGATCCTTTCCCTACTAAAACTTCCTCCTTGTCTTGATGCACAGTCTTTTCTTCCTGGCTGCTCAATCAGGCTAAATATATACAGCACAAAACACTCGCAGCTGCAGAACCTTAATTGTCTCTCATGTCCTTTTAAATACAAGGCGCACCAGTATTGGAGTGTTGGGAGCTATTAGAACCATGAGGAAAAACAATTTACCAGGTAGATGACACACCAGGTTCAAACAATCAGTGTGTCTTCCAAATATTAAACTCTTACAAGGCTAAAAAAAATTATAGGATAGAGAATGTGAACCACCCACACTCACCCCTTTCATCCTTTCCTTTTTATTTAATATGAGTTATTTATTAGATAAAGAAACAATGGATAATTCATTACTAATCCCTTTCTTTTGTGAATTCCCACTGAAGGGAAGAAGATAATAATAAAAGATATTTCTTACACATTGAATTACATACACACACACACATACCAGTTAAATCTTGGGAGACAAGTTAAAAACCTCTAGAGAGTGTTTTAAAATGCTGTTACAATGACATTCATTAATTCAAATGCTTGTTGATTGGGAGCACCGTCAAATGGAATGAATACTGGTTTGGGCTTTGAATCCTAGGAACAACATTTGCCCTCAGACAAGGGACTTAATGTCTCTGGTTTCCTCTTCTGCAAAATAATGATAATACTTAAACTTTCTACCTTGTAAGATTATGAGAAAAGTACTTTGTATACTCTATTATCATCGAGTACTCACTGTCACATCATGCTAAGTTTGCTTGGAATTACAAAGTCCTATACATGGTCACTCCCCTGACTGAGCATACACTCCATTTAAGGAGGCAGTAGTCATGGCAAAGACCGAATTTTCATATATACACCAAATAAAACTAATGCAAGACCAATGCACATGAAATTAGGAGGAAATAAAAATGTACAAAGACAAGTAGATGGACTTGTAATCAACAAGTCACACTTCATTCAATCTGTCTTTGTATACACAACATTCACAATAGCCCTGGCCATTCATTAGATACTTAATAAATGCTTGTTGGTTGTTTTATTGAAACTCCTGAGCTCTATACACTATCCCATTCTATTGTGAGTTGGCTTTCATAAGTTAACCTTTCTATTGATGATTGAAAAGCTACACAGTGGGTGGAAGAAGCTAGATTGTACTAACAATGATGTTTTGTACGTGAAAGGGAACACATAAGTCTACATCATGGCCATGAATCACCTCTGAAAAATGAGACAGGCCTGCTATCTAGTAAAAAGTGATGGATAATAGCCCAAATGTTACTAATTCACCTTCTCCCCTCAAAGGAACAAGAAAATCTGGACCCTCCATAAAGGCTCTATAGAAAGACAAGGATAGGGGGTGGCTAGGTGGCCTAGTGAACAGAGCACCGGCCCTGGAGTCAAGAGGACCTGAATTCATATTTGGCCTTACTAGACTTGTGACCTTGGGCAAGTTGCTTAACCCCTGCCTACCCCTTTCCAAAAAATCAAAAAAAGAAAGAAAGACAAGGATATGAACTATACAGGATGAAAAAGTGTTGTTGGCTTATAATCTGCACCAGTAAAGGGAGTAGACACATTGAGGAGATCAGGGACCTAGCAAAGCATCATTAATTAGTCTAGAAGGGGGCTTAATTTTTTCTATGTCATGAACCCCTTTGACAGTCTGGTGAGCCTAGTATTTTGAAATACATAAAATATATAGGGATTACGGAGTCAATTATATTCAAATAAAGTTATCAAAATATTAATTTTAAAATGTTCACAGATACCAGGTAAAGAACCTCTTGTCGAGAATGAAACTACAATCTTATGTCATACTTGGTTCAGAGAAAAATACTTATATTTCTTAGTTGAAGGACTCATAGAAGCAGGAATTTTATTTGAGTTTAGGGCAAAAGTAATAGACATATCAATAAACCAACCAACAAAAATTTATTAAGTGCCTACTATGTGCCCAACACTATTCTGAATGCTGGGTATGTATACAAGGACAAAAATGAAACTATCTCTGCCCTAAAAGAACTTCTATCAGCAAAATCTATTGATATTTAAAGATATAGATGTATAAGGTAATGGGGGGGGTGAGAAAAGAGTGACATTAGCACCTTCAGAATAATCAGGAAAGGTTTTTTGTATAAAATGGTGCTTGATCTGAGTTTTGATAGAGACTAGGGATTCTATGAAATGCATGGGAGAGGGCACTGCATTCCAAGTGTGGGCAAAAGCATAGAGATGGAAGATGGGATATTATTTGTGATAAATAGCAAGAGAAATTTGGCTGAATTATAGAGCACATGCTGGGGTGTAATGCATAATAATCCTAAAAAAGTAAGTTGGAGTCACATTATTAAGGATCATAAAGAAACCCGGAAGACTTGAGTTCAAATCCAGCATGGTCAAGTCACTTACCTGATTCAGTTTCCTTGTCTGTAAAATACTGATTACTTCACAGTGTTACAAGATTATATAACCCAATATAAGTAAACTACTTTAGCCTTTAAAGGTTCTATACAGATGTGGATTATTATAATTATTATATTAGAGCACTTGCACACATTGTCATGAAAACTGCTTAAAAATTTTGACATTAAAAAATTTTTGATTAAAAAGAAGGTGGGGCACAGCTGGGTGATATAGGGAATAGAGCATTGGCCTTGAAGTAAGGAGGACCTGAGTTCAAATATGGCTTCAGACACTTGACACTTAACTAGCTGTATGACTTTGGGCAAGTTGCTTAACCCTGAGTGCCCTGCCTCCCTTCCCCACCCCCCAAAATGACATCAAGGTTTGTTTTTCTCCCAGGTAAGACTCGGAAGACTGTACCAACTAAGTCAACCATAGATCCCCACTTCAAGGATTTCAACAGAAATCAGCTGGCCAACTACCCAACACTGCCTTTAACCAAGTCAATAGAAGCTTTGAAGGAGGGAGAGAAGGAAGCCCGGCTTATTAGCATTCACACTTCTGACACTTGTGGGGAGCCAAATGTGACCAACTCTAAAACGAACCGAAGAAGCCTACCAGTTTCCATCTGTCGGAGCTGTGAGACCCTGGAGGGCACTGACACCACAGAAACTTGGCCAAGGTCCCATTCCTTGGATGACCTTCAAGGAGAGCCTAATGTTAAACAAGAAGTGCCTAAAAAGGAAATGGAAGCGCCCCCTCAGAATGTACCAGAAGTGCCCCAAAAGACAGCTGTGTGCAACCTGAAGGCAAAAACTCCCTCAGATGTCTCTTCTATACAAGACCCACTGCTACTGACCCAAAGCATGCGATTTTCTGATCCTCAGAAAATTAAAACTAAGACATCAGACTGCTCATCTACAGTCTCTTCACATGGGACAATTCCTTGTTTGTCTAAAAATTATGAAGCTCAGCCTGCCTCAGTTAAACAAACTTTAACAAGGACTCCTCTAGAGGGTCACAAAAAAGGGCATAATCTTGAAGGAACAAATAACCCTCCAGTCACCAAAGAAAGGGTTGAAGTGGATCAGAGGGTCACTGAGGCAAGAACGCAGCCAAAAATTCCTTCACAGCCTCCACCCGTTCCTGCCAAAAAGAGCAGAGAACGCCTCACTAATGGACTACACCATGCACCCGTTGCCCATAGTGGTGCCTTCTCTAATCCAGATGTACCATGCTTGCCAGTTAAAAAGAATAGCCCTGTTACCCCTAGTGACTGTCATACAATAACAGTTTGTAGGTCTTCCCCAGAACAAGAGCCTGGCAGCCCCCCAACCACACGGCCACCATGGCTGTCTGAACTCCCAGAATCTACTAGTATTCAGCAGCATGGGGTCAAGCTGGGCCCTCCTTTGACAAGGAAGATCTCCTGTGCCAGAGGAGTAGATCTTGACATGCTGGTAGAGAACAAGTTGCAAGCTGAAGTTATTGATCTCACTGAGGAACCATATTCTGATAAGGTATGAAGGTCCACAATCTCTCACTGGCTTTCTTTGAAACACAGATTGTCCTTCAATGGGCAACCGGGTCAGTCAGGGAATGAAAGTCCCAACTTAATCTGATCATGCTTTTCCTGTGAGGCCATTCAGAACAAACTGGAATGGAAACCTCAGTGGTCCATAGATAGATGCTCTGTGCTCATTAGCATTCAGAATTCTGAATGTTAATAATTCATTAGGAACATAGTGCTCTTAAATGGAAGGGTCTCAACAGTTGAAATCAGAACTTTCTGCTCTGATTCAACCTGTTCATTCTAGTAAAGGGAGTCTAAGGCTTTCTTCCCCCCACTTTGACAGCTGTACTTTGTAGGAAAGACATCTGGTGTTGAAAGAAGGTTGTCTAGACAACTCTTTAAAGATGTAACTTGTAAAGGAGGCTCCCAATAGCAGTGGAAATAGAGCTGTTGCCTCATCTTTGCCATTAACTAGCCATGTAAGCTTAACTTCTCATGCCTTACTTTTTTTGTCTATAAAATTCGATAAATCATACATGCCCTTCTTCACAAAATTATTAGAAGGGTCACATAACAGGTATATAACACTATACAAATGTTAAGGTAAAATTTATTTTCAAGCATATTAAGAGTCTTTTGTAGGATTATGGCAGTAATGTAAGAATAAAAGAGCAGAAAGAAAACATATGAAGTTCCCCCCGCGCTCCATGTATGATACAGAAACATATAGAAATCTAACACTTCATTCAGTAAACATTCCCTGTTATGTGTTTGGTAGTGTGTGCCAAGGAACTGGAGATACAAGAACAAAAGCTGAATAGTTTCTGCTCTTACATAAATTCATAGAGAAAACTCTACGAATAGAAAATATGGCCCTATTTATTAAAAAAATGGCATCAGTGGCAAAGAGTACTGGTTCTACAGATCCCACTCCCTCCATTGTGTGTGACCTGCATGACCCTGGGTAAGCCCCTTAACCTCTCAGGGCCTCTGTTTCTTCATCTTTAATAAAAGGATTCTTCTAGATGGCCTTTGTGTTTCATTCCAACATCAAATCAATGATCCTCCTAATAAAAGGACACATAGCTAGTACCTGTTCCACTATGTCAATTTTTAGTATGCCCATGTAATGGCTCATCTTAGAGGAAAGAAGACTTTGTAACACAGTCCTTTTAATACTTCAGTAATACAATTCACTTAGAGAATCAAGAAGGAACCTACTTTACCCTATTTTTGCTTTATAACAAGTAGTAGTATAGAAAAGTTGAAATGTGAAATATTAAGAATATATTTGTGATACTTTTTTTAGCTAATAACTCTCATGAAGTTTAAAACCCTTCTGAATTCACACTCAGAAAGTTCAGATCAGTGCTTCGAGAACCAGTTGTTTGGAGTGCTGTGCAATGACTCCTAAAATACAAGAAAATTGTATTCAGTGCTTAGTTTTTCTAAGAATTTCCCTAGAAAATGAAGTTATTTAAAAGATAAAGAATAGATTCATTTCCAAATAGCAATCTCCAAAACATCCAATTTGCAATTTAAAAATAATGAATTGCTTTTAAATAAAGCTTTTAGTGATATTAAATAGTTTTTGAAGGTCACACCATTATCCTGGGTTTGGTGTATCTTGGGGGAAAATGTACTATTGAATTTGATCGATGGGTAGATTGGTATAAAAGAGCATGATCATAGAGAGGACAGGAGTCAGATGTCTTGGGTTTCAGTTTGTTCTAATGCAATAGCATGACCTTGGGCAAATCATTTCATCTCTCTGGGTCTCTGTTTCCTCCTTTGTCATTTGAAGAATTTGGACTAAGTAATCATTAAGGTTCTTTTTGATTCTCCCTTGGGTTTCAGCATGGCCGTTGTGGAATTCCTGAAGCTCTAGTACAAAGATATGCTGAAGATCTAGGTCAGCCGGAGAAGGAGATTGCTGTGAAGATGGACCAAATCCGGGTGAAGCAGCTTAGGAAGCAGCACCGGATGGCGGTAAGCTCCAGTGCTATGCTTCTGAATCTTCTTTTGAATCTTCAAAGCAGCCTCAACTTTCATTCCAAGACTACAAAAGTGGGTTTATAGATGGCTAAGGAGAGCTACAGGAGATATATTCCCTTCCCCCCAAGTCAGAAGATGGGTGGCCATCAAATACACAGGTGTAAAGTCCATAGCTCCTACTGCACCCGAAAATATGTATTAAATATGGAATTATACCTTGGGAAAGATTTGAACTTTCCCTTTAAGAGTGGGTATAGGAAGGTTTGTTACTTGTGAATTATTGTGAAGCAATGCAGTGTTCTACATTCGAGCTGTTTCTGGAGGATGACATTGAACTTAACACAAAATTCAAATTACAGTCAAATTGTCCCCTAATATATCAATTTTATTAGAACAAATGTTATAGTAGAATTGACTGTGTGTATGTATATATGTATATACATATACACAATACAGATATACACATACTTATACACGATTTTTAGTGTATATTCAAATTAGTCATGGAAAGGATACTTAAAACATTTTATACACATCTTATTTTGTCCTGTCCCATAATCCCACCCACAGAGTAGTCTAAAGGACTTAATTTTGGTCTGCAGAGACCAAAATTTGAAAATTGTTGACTCACAAGGAGCACAGTGAGACAAGATAACAGTAATGGACGGTAAACATGAATAATTGGGCAATCAGAACATAGATCTGGCCTTTGATCCCATTCCAGATACTTTCCCCAGTGTAATGGCTACCAAGATGATCGATGTCATCATCTGGGGGTAAACATGATGTACTCATTCATTATGCTGGTCTTAACATTTGAAGCCTCAGTGCCATCTCCTTCCAATTGTAATTGGAGTCATTTATAGAGCACTATTTACCTTTAAAATGCCATCATAAAAACAGTCAGGGCTAGTCTTAAGAGTTGGCACCCACATGGAAAATCTCTCTTGCTGATGTATGTCCTTCTTCCACCAAACCCTATCCTCTCCTTAACTTGCTGATCCTTTACATTCCACATGAAATCTTTGTGCGTTTGCCTCCTGCTAAAGTTGAGATGTCCTTAGAAGTAATGTTTTAAGGAACTGGTCATTTATATATTAGTGTGAATGACTTAAACAAATGCTTTCTGAAATCAGGTTTTAATAGGTAGGAGTACAGAAAGAGAATAACAGCTAATTCACGTTAATTAGTATTAAGTATCTGCTATGTTCAGACAACAGAGAGAGGGAATGCTATCCAAGAGGAAAAATGATGCAGAATGGTAAGTTGGGCTCTGAATAAATAAAACTTACTTTCTTCAGGGGGACCTTGAAAGGAATATCTTAAATTCTTTTGTATCTCCTACAACCCTTGCACACAGGAAGCATTCAGTAATTATTTATTACGTTACTAATGTGGAAATATATTTAGTATGATTATACATGCATAACTTATCATCTTGGGAAGGGGGAATGGAGGGAGAGGGAAAAAATTAGAACTCAAAATCTTATAAAAACAAATGCTTAAAAATAAAAATAAATTTAGGAAAAAAAATTATGTTCATTGATTTATAGTTTTGCCTAGTGCCAGTCCAGTATGAGGTTTTAATAGAAAATTGGCTGAGGAATCAAAAGGACTCCTCTCTGACTCACCTATTTAAAAAAAAAAGACTAATGCTAATACCTGTCCTTCCTATTTCTTATAAAGGTTGCTAACATCACAGAGTTTCACAGGATCATAGAGATAATTTCATCACCCTCACTTTACAGCCAAGGAAACTGAGGCTCGAAGAAGTAAAAAGATCTGTCCAAGGTTAATGATAAAGCTGGAACTAAAAGTCAGATCTCTTTTTATTTCTCACCCAATACCATTTTCATTAGATCATTCCACATCCCATGTGAAATAATACATATGAAAGCCCTTAAAGTGTATAATGTACTTGACTGAGGCTAGATTAGATGGAGAGGATAATTAACTGGCCTTAGATCTAGGAAGACATGGATTTCACTTCCATCCGTGGCACATGCTGGCCATGTCTTCCTGGGCAAGTCAGTTAACATCATAGAACCTTAGTCAGTGCTCTGGTATCAATCACATATTATAGAGTATACGCTGGTTTATCTACATTGTTAAAGGGAATTTCCTCACCAGAAGTTCCCCAAATTACAAGTCTGATTTTTTTTTATCCCAATCCAAAAAGCGTTTTTTTCTTCTTTTTAAATACAAGGTAGGAGGTATAGGTAGGAATTTCAGAAAATTAAGACAGTCAAGGAACTGTACGTGACATGAGCAAATGATCCTAAACTTTGGGGTCTTTGAAAAGTATGATGTTGTGGGCTCAAAGAAGAGCTCTAGGCTTGATGTAAGAAATCACAAGGAATGAGACTGTTGCTGAGTTACATGGACAATGAAAGAATTCATAGCATTCTCCTCTCTCTTTATCTAGATTCCAAGTGGAGGACTCACAGAAATCTGCAGAAAACCCCTTTCTCCAGGATGTGTAACCTCGGTCTCTGACTGGCTGATTTCTATTGGTCTGCCTATGTATACCAGCATCCTCACGGAAGCAGGATTCAACACACTGAGCCAAGTGCCTTCTCTGTCACAGACTTGCCTTCAGGATGTTGGCATCACAGAGGAGAGACACATAAGTAAGCTCGTCATGGCAGCCAGACTCTTCAAACCACCCCTGAATCCGGAAGCCATGTAACTGAAAGTGGGCGTCCCATTAACATCCACTACCCTTTCTTTCACTGTGCTTAATAATACCTGTGCAATTTCCACAGATGGCCTCCAGAAGAGTAGGGCCAGCCACAGGCCTGGTTCCAGCACAGCTAAGTGAAAGCTTGATCAAGAACTGGAAACTTTTCTTCTCAGTGAAGACAAGTAATCAGGTCCATCCTCTACCCCAAAGGAAAGTCAAAGAAGAATTTTTGTTTTGGAAGTTCATGGGAGCCACCATGCAAATCTGCGACAGATGTCGTTTGCAAATCTGTCTTTTTAGGGTAGGATAAGAATGGGTGAGTTATTTGAGGGAGCTAAGCTGGTTTCCCAATGCATCAGAACATCATTCTCCTTCGTGTTGCTCTGTTTAGTACTGAGCGGCCAAACAGGTTTTAGCTAGGCCAAAGTAACAGACTCTGGAGTTAGTTTACAGTATTGCTCATTTTCAGTTACTTATGGGTAATTAAATGAGACTGGCACCAGGAACAAGAAAAGTCTTGTTTTGGTTTGGTTTGGTTTTTTTTTCCCTTTGATTTTAAAGTAAGTTGTTTTATAATAATTGCTTTCTAGCAATCAGTTTTTTATTTGCCTTAATGTGAGCTCTTCAGCAGTATCGTAACTAATGTCCAATCACCTGTAACCATATTTCCTGATCTTTAGCTTAGACTGCCATCTAACATCCTGGGATGTTTCTGGACAAAAACAAACAAACAAAAAACTGGCTTTTTTAAATGTCTCATTTTAGTATGGCCCGTGCTTAGGATTCGTTTTCAGGCACAGCGTTCATGTTCGGTTTCAGTTGTCAGACTAACAAAATCAGTAAAAATGTCTACAATTTACAGAGATATCTTTTCTTGTGTGTATACGTCTGTGTGTGTGTGTGCGTGTACAATAACTGCTTTTCATTTTAATCATTTTTAATATTGTTACCGTGTCAATCATACTCCAGCATCAACTTGGTATTATGACCACAGCCATTCCAGACTTTATTTTATCTGCTCATGGGTCATCTTTGTAAAAGCCATTAAGAAATTGAATTGTTCAGGAAGAGGTTTCAAAGACAAAGCGAGTTCATAGGTTGAGGTTTTGGTTTTTTTTTTCTTTTTTTGGAGAGTTAAGGTGTTTATGTTGCATTTTTTTTAAGTTGCTGTCTTTTTCTTTTCTGAATGCTTCTTGTATTTCAAAGAAAGTTTCATTTCTGGAGGGTCGGACAAATGATTTTCAGTCATATCTGTTAAGGATTTTTACATATATTCACAAACTGATGTAAAATATTTTAACAAGTTTGCAGCTTAATCTCTTGTTTTCTAGCAGACACCGAATTCAAAGAACTGACCCATTAGGTAGAGTTATGCTATATCCCTTCCAATAACATCTTTTTTAACTTCGTATTATGAACATTCATTTGTACAATAGATGTCACAGTCACAATTCTGATAACTTTGGACAGACACCAGGCTTTGCTTAGTCAATAGTTACAAATACTTTCATTTAGCCACAAAGTTCCCCGTGAAAAATTATTTCATTACGTCCAAAGTATCTTTTCGTATTCTATCGCTGCCAGCAGATTTGTGAGGTGAAAGAGAGAATCTCTATGGTGACATTTTTTAATGGGAAGATTAGGTGTGACTCAAATGCTTTGGTCAGTGGCAGGACTTTAGTTTTTTTTTTAAACAAAGAAACGACTATATTGGACTTTATTTTTTGTTGCCATTTTTTTCCCCAATGATTTGTTTTTCAGTAATATTCAGCTTTTCCAAGATCTGGTGTAAAGGAGATGCTGGGACAAAGTCTAAGAACAGTTAAAGCTGTCAACTTGATACTTAACCCTAATTTGCATGTCATTTTATCCCAATGAAGCACTTGCATTCATGTGTCTCCCTTCATGTTTCTGGAAACATGACTTATTTAGGGTGCCCAGAGGTTGGGGGTTGCTGCTGTGACCAAATTATCTGAAAATATTTCAGGAGATAAATTGTGAGATGTGAGGTAGGAAGTGGGCTCTCTTCCTCTCTTAGCAATTGGAAGAATAAACCAGAAGGCACTGTTTGGAAGCTCTCTGTAAGCCACCAAGAGTACCATAGTTTGAAGCCCTGTGAGACCTGGATTAGAGATGATAAATTGCATTTGACAAACCCCAGGGAAGGAAATTTTATCTGAATTACTGATTTTTTTTT
>CM053593.1:307721020-307743752 GCA_028646575.1 Pseudocheirus occidentalis
TGGGAGTTCTGACTGGGTTGTCTTCCTCCCGTTCCATGCTTTGATCCTTTTTGTCCACAAAAAAGGATTCTAGAGTTTTATTGCTGTTCTTATTTTGCTTCCTTTTCCTCATGTTGGCCAGTTAATTAATTGGTTGGTTTTTTAGCTTTTTGGAACTCTGCTTCCAGGGGGGAAAGCTCTATTGCAAATCACTTGGGTTTTCCCAGCTGCCGGAGCTATTAGGGGGGTGTTGCAGCCCCCTCTAGCTTTGGCTTGCTGAAAATGCACCCCAGGACCACCTCCCAAGACCACAATCCAGATCCAGGCTGCTTGGTGCAAGAGTACTTGATCCTGATCAATCGACTCAGCCCCCATGCAGGGTCCTCAGGCCAGGGGCTCTGAAGCAGCCCAGTGGGGGCAGCTGCAGGTTACAGCAGTTCCTGCCCTTCCCCCACTGCTTCCTTGCCCTGGGGGCAGATTGGCGGAACTGCTTTTCCTCCCCCAAAATTAAGTTTCAAAGTTTCACTTTCACTGACCGTCTCTAATCCTGGTTTGTGCAGTAGATCTTCTCTGAAGTAGACTCAAGCTGACCACCCTTGGGCCTGTTTTGGTCTCGGGCTAGGCTGGTCTCGGCTCCTGGCCTGCTGGCCTCCTAGATGAGCCCCTCCTGCTGAGATGCTTTTCTTTAAACCTTGTTTTTCATGCCTTGGTAGATGCTTGAGGTGTGGTAGATCTTCCCTCTTGTAGACTGGCTGCCTCTCGGCCCAGCTCAGCTCCTTCCAACTGCCCTGGGGCCTGGCCTGGCTGTGTTTCTGTTTCAGGCTGGGCTGGCCTTGGCTCCCAGCCTGCTGTGATGAGCCCCTGCTGCCGAGCTGCCTTCAGCGAGAGATGCGTTTTCTGTATTTTTGTGAGTTTGAGAGTCCTAGAATTTGTCTGGGGTCATATTTTATGGGTATATAGGGTGGTTGTGTGGGAGCTATGGAACCTTGCTGCTTCTACACTGCCACCTTGGCTCTGCCCCCACTATTTCTTGTTTTTATGGATGTACTGCATACCATGGGAAAAAAGTAATGTTTATATATGTTAGTTTCTAAACAACACAGAAAATAAGTATCAAAAGTCATATTTATTTCCACATGTGATATTTTCAGTATATATAAGATTTTATTTTTTAATTGTACCCCAGGAAAAGAAATATTTTTAAAGATGTTAAATCACAGACATTTTTCTAAAAGTATACAATGCTGACTACTTTATACAGCTGTCTCAATCTGAAGGACAGGTTCAAGGAATTGTTAGTAGTATCCTTTAGACAAGGGATTCTTAATCTGGGATTTATGTAATTGTATTTTAATATGAATAATTTCCTTTTGTAATCCCACGCAATTTATTTTACGTATTTAAAAATATTATTTACAGAATTCATTCACAAGGCTGAACAAGGGTTCTATGACACACAGGAAGTTCATTAAAGGCCTCCTGCTTTAGATATAAACTGATGACAGAACAGTGGCATATACATGTTGCTTTATGTTCAAACCTGCCTTGGCACATTCTCTTTTGGGTAATTTTGGAAGATTCTCTTCTTGTTTATTCTGATAAATATCTGAGTCTGTATATTTTAAACAGAGTTTACTTTTTTTAGGGGAGAGGGGTTGTTAAATTCAGAAACCTAGGACATAAGGAATGGAAAAAAGAGATCTGTAAAATCACATTGCTAACACAGGCTATACTCTGCAGAAGCCTCTGTAGAGCAGGACAAGCCCTGCTCTTCTGGTTTATACATTCTATATAATTTGGTGACCTAGAATTAGTTTTCATTTGACATTGTGCCAAACAAAATTTACTTGTGTAGAAACCTTTAGGAAAAGCCACTAATGAGAAACAGGTTGTCCTCTGGGTCTGCATCAGCAATTAATTCCAACATCCTGAGATTACTTGGGATTTTTAAAAAGCCCTGAGAGAAAGACAATACCACCCTGCCTTTCAGCTTCTTTGCTGTCTCCCCCTTGAGGTCATGTCATTTTTTAGGCCATTCTGCCTCCCCTTTCCTCCTTCCAAGAATCTTAAAACCTGTTTGTTGTCTGATGATATTTTCCTGGAACCAAAGGAGATTAACTCCTAGAGATTGTCAAAGGTCCTGAGGCAAATGCTACAAGTTCAGTACTGGCATCAGCAACTGTGGGAAAAGTTCCAGTTCTCAAGGCAATGGGTACAAACTCATCTTTGGTAAATGAATCTCCACTCAAATGACTACTACCTTCATTGAGGCTCTTAGAACTCATCACCACACTCTAAGACTCATTTTGCCCTAACTCTAAGTTCAAGAACTTTTATGAAATGATGCACAATCTTAATTGTGAGGAAGCAGATCAAAGAATCATAGAAATTAACCTTGCAAGTCACTGAATCATACAAATAACAGAAAAAATATTGCAAGGAGAGAACTCAGTCACTGAATGCAGCCTTTTCCAAAATGAAAGGGAAAGGAAAGTTGTGCATCCTGGAATGTAAGATTAAATAGAGCCAAGAGATGGATACTGTGTATAGAAGAGAGTTTGTTTATTAAAAAAAAAAACAATAACAACGAGTCTGCTGTCCTAAGAGTAAAGGAAATACCCAGTAAAAACTTTCAACAAAACAAACTAATTTTCTTCAGCAATTAAACTCAAGCATTACCTGACTCCGTCTGGGTCTAAGACAGCTGTGTGTAGGTACTATTTGTTGGCAGGCCTGGGTCGCTACATGGACTTTGGAAGTATTATTTACTGTATAAATACCACAAAAGAAGACCTGAATAATCCTACTCTGTGTGAAAGTAAGCCAGCACCTAACCACGGTATTTTCCTGAACTAGGAACCAACATTCAAAACCATACACTTTCAACCTCTAAGTCAAGCCCTTAAGTAAAAACAATTTGGTAAAGACATCACGTTGATTAGATAGCAACTGAACTTTGTTTAACATTAGAGAAAACATTTTCTCTTAAAGCAAAAACAAACCATAACAACAGATCTAACTTAATGAAGCCAATACTCTTTCATTTTCTCTTAACAGTTTAAGCAAGATGATGTTTTTAAAATCCTTTGCAAACTTTAAAGCTCTGTACAAGTATAATTTGACATTGTCATCATATTTTAGAACACTGGCATCACATCAACTTGCATCTTGCAAATTTGTAAAATGTTCTCCGTCTTCCACAAAGGCTTTCTTATGTTTTCCTCCTCTCCTACACTCTGACTCTTGAACTCATGTCAACACTCTCTTCCTCTTAAAATGACTCTGTATGATTTCATATATATTTGGTGCTAACTTACATATATATGTGTGTGTGTGTGTGTGTGTGTGTGTATGTTATTAGCCTCCCCTCTCCCCCCCCCCCCCGCCCCGTTCAATGTAAGCAGAAACTGTCTTGTATTTATCTTTGTACTCCACACCTGGCACAGTACCTCGCATATAGTAGATGCTTAATAATTTTTGAATTAAATTTATTTTAATCATCCCATATTTTTAAAAAAGAATCATCGGAATGACCTTAGAACACTGACCTGGGAATTGGGTGACTCCAGATTCTCCTTCTAGTCTTGCAATAGCTGTGTGGTCTCAGTCAAACGATTTCTTCTCTAAACCATTCACTCTCCTCGACTCAAAAAGGAGGAGATTGAACTAAATGACCTCCAAGGTCCTTTCTGCCTTCAAATCCTATCATCTATTTTGGATCGTGCCCTGAAACGTCCAACTCAGACTCGAACCGCTGTTACGCTGTTACTCGTCAGCTGCTTGAGTTGTGTCCAACTCCCCGTGACCCACTTGGGGGTTTCTCGGTAAAGACGCCGGAACGCTTCGCCGTTTCCTTTTCCAGTTCGTCTTATAGATGGAGAACTGAAGCAAACAGTACTAAGCGACTTACCCAGGGTCACACAGCTGGTGAGCATCTTGAGGTTGGATTTGAACATGGATCTTTCCAACTCTAGGTCCAGCTTTGCCACCTAGCGGCGCAGCATTGTTTATTCCCAGTTAATTATAAATATACTATGTATATGGCATGTATTTGAGGAGAGTGCCGACAAAACATAAAGTAATCTAGAAAATTTACCATTAAACTAATGGCTTAAGGAGTAGGGATCACAGCTTCCGGTCTTTATTCTGTAACCTTATCAAGACTATGTAATTTTAATGACCCAGTTTATTGATTCTTGAAATCAGGAATGCCTCTGTTTAAGGTAAAGTACAGTAGAAAGATCCAGAGTAAAAAGCCCTAACTCAGAATCAAAGCTCTGTTCCTTATGACTTTGAACAAGTCACTTATTCTCTTCTAACCTCAGCTTATTCATTGACAAAATGGGTATAGTAACAATTCCAGTAACTTGGAGGGGAGAGAGTAAGACAACTGGGGTTAAGTGACTTGCCCAAGGTCACACAACTAATAAGAGTGTCAAGTGTCTGAGGTTGGATTTGAACCCAGGTCTTCCTGACTCCAAGACTCTATTCACTGCACCACCCAGCTGCCCCATAAAGCTAGTCTTAAAATATTTAACAGATGTAAGCTATCATGAGATATTTCAAGATGTTTGGTGGAAAAGTTTGTATGTCATTCGATTTAACAAATCTAAAAAAAGATTTCTAGTTGTTCTTCATGACATACATAGAAGGTCATTTTCAACTGGCACATTCCTTTGTCCTAGGAAGTGACTACTATCCAGAGTGCTCAGTTAACTGGAACATTCCATTCCTCAATCACTGGACAAAGGAAGACAAGAAGATGCATGTCTGAAGTCCTTTTCTGGTAACTTATAATGACATGGAATTTACTTTGGATTCTCAAAGGATGTATCCAAAGCAAGTAGTCTCTGGCAGATCTTTTTACACACACACACACACACACACACACACTCATATTATTCTATTCATCTATTTATCAGTTCTTTCTCTGGATGCATACAGTATCTTTCTTCACATGTCTAGTTATTTTTGGCATTTATAAGAGTCAAAATGACTTATTCATTCAAAGTCATACTTAAAACAATATTGTTGTTACTGTATACCATGTTCTCTTGGTTCCACTCCTTTCCCTCTTCATTATTTTGTACAAGTCTTTCCAAGTCTTTTCTAAAATAAATGAGCTCATTATTTCTTATAGCACGGTAGTATTTCATCACAATCATATGCCACAACTTGTTCAGTCATTCCCCAGTAGACGGACATCCCTGAAATTTACAGTTCTTTGCCACCACAAAGAGAGCCACTATAAACATTTTATAATGTATAGGTTCTTTTCCTTTTCCTTTTCCTTTAATTATCTTTTGAAATAGACCTAGTAGTGGTATTGCTGGGTCAGAGGGTAAAGGCAATTTAATCACTCTTTGGGTATAATTACAGATTGCTCTACAAAATGGTTGGATCAGTTCACAATTCCACCAATAATGAATCAGTGTCCCAAATTTCCCACAATTCCCTCCACATTTGTCATTTACCCTTTCAATCATTTTAGCCAATTTGATAGATGTAAAATGATATCTCAAGGCTATTTTAATTTTCATTAATCAATAATGATTTGGGACGTTTTCTATATGATTTTAAATTATTTTGATTTCTTTATTGAGAAACTGCCTGTTCATATTCTTTAATCACTTATCAATTGGGGAATGGTTCATGTTCTTATAGATTTGACAAAGTTCTTTATATGTTTGAGATATGAGACCTTTATCTGAGAAACTGTCTATAATTCCCCCCAATTGCTTTCCTTCTGCTTTCCTTCTCATCTTGGCTACATTTTTTTTGGTACAAAACAATTTTAATTTAATGTAATCAAAGTTACTCATTTACACCAAAATTTGCTATCTCACTTATTCATAAATTCTTTGCCTATGCATAAATTTGATAAGAAATATGTTCTATGTTCTTTTTATTTTCTTATAATATTTTTCTTTATATCTAGGTTATGTATCCATTTTGACATTATCTTGGTAAATGATGTGAGATATTGTTCTATACCCAATTTTTGCCATAATGTTTTCTAGTTTTATCAAATAATGAATTTTTATCCCCAAATCTCAAGTCTTTACTCCTGTCAAATTCAAAGTTATTATATTTATTTGCTTTGGAAATTGTATGCCTACTCTGTTCCACTGATCTCCCTTTCTATCTCTTAGTCAATAACAGATAGTTTTGATAATTACTGTCCTATAATGTAATTTAAGATCTGGTACTACTAAACTTCTCTTTTATATTTTTTTTCTGTTAAGTCCTTTGATATTCTTAATTTTTTGTACTTTCAATTAAATTTATTATTTTTTCTTATTCATAAAATAATTTTTATGAATGGATGGCACTGGATATGTTTATTATATTAAATGTATAATGTGCCATATTATATATTCACTGTTAGAAGACATTACTGACTGTTCTCCTTGCTTAACTTGGTACTTCTGCCTAAAATGAAAGGCAGTTGTGCTGAAGCTCTGTCAACTGGACAGAAGCTGGAATTTTAAAAAAATTCTTTTTTTTTATAAAGAACTCCAAATTGGAATACTCTTTGGAAAAGTACTATAGAAAAGATGGATGACTTATGACTTCTTATTAAAAACTGCAAGAGATTACATCTGAATTCCTGAAAGCTTCTTGAAAGCTTTCATTTTTTTTCCTGACTAATAAAACAAAAATATTCCTTAGTTAGACTCCTATCAGTAATAAAAAATATCCATTAACACTAAATCTTCAGTGAGGGAAGAGTAGGTAAAGGGAACCAAATGTTGTAATGGTCTTGTAGCAGCTAAAAATCCATCTTTCCAAAACTAAACTCATCATCTTAGTCAAATTCAGCTCTTTCTCCATACTTCCTTATGGCTATTTGATAGAACCAACACTAACCAAGCCACTGAGGCATAAGACATCAATAGACTCCTCTCTTTCCCTCACTTATATTTAATAATTTGCCAAATCATGTTGATATTCCTTCCAATATATCTTTCAAGTCTGGCTCTTTTCCATTTTTTCATAGCTACCTTCCTAATTCAGGCCATTTTATTTTCTGCCCCATCTCCCTCCAATATACCTATACACTTCTGCCATAATGATATTCTTAAAATACAACTTTGATTGACACTTGTCTGCTTCAAACAATTGAGTACTTTCTCATCACCTAGCAAATAAATTCCAAATCCCTCAGTCTGTCATTCAAGGCTGGCTTCAATCTACTGGAATTTAGTTCATTCTCATATCACACTACACATATACTCTATAATGCAACCCAAGTGGATGATTTTTCATTTATCAAATGCAAAGGCAGCTTGGTGGCACAGCAAATGGACTGCTAGAGGTGAAGGTAAGAAGACTCTTTCCGAGTTCAACTCTAGCCTCAGACACTTATTAGCAACATGATCTTAGGCAAGTCACTTAATTCTGCCTCCGTTCCTCATCTGTAAAAATAAGTTGGAGAAGGAAATGGCAGAGTACTACAATATCTTTGCCAAGAAAACTCCAAATGGAGGGGTCATGAAGAGTCAGACATGACCGAAATGACTGAACAACAACAATAAAATGCAAATTGACCCTTCTCATATCTGAACCAATATATAGTCATTGCTCAACCCCTATCTAGCCAGTAATAGCCTTCCCTTTAATTCTGCCTTATAAATTAATGGCTATCCTTTTTTAAGGTCCAGCTTAAATATCACCTCTCAGAGGAATACAGAATTTAGAAGGAGAAGGAATCTTACTTAGAGATCACATAATCTAATTTCCTCAATTTTCAGATGAGGAAATTGAGGTTCTCCCTAAGGACAAGTTGTTTGCCCAAAGTTAGATACATAGTAAATTAAAAAGTTAAGACTTATTGTAGGACCTTTGACTTTAAATCCTATGTTATTCCAACTATACCTCATTAGACCTACTTAATTTTAAAATCTTTTTTATAATTTTCAATATTCTGCCTTGTAGTATAACTATTTTTGTACTTGTGTGATCTCCCTTCTGAAAATATATGCTCCTGGAGAACAGAGCATGCATATCCTTTGTTTGCCAAAGCTTTACACATATTAGGAATTCATTAAATAGCTTCTAAATAAATATAACCCTGAAAGAATAATATATTTTCTTTTTCTCCAACAAGAAAAAAAGACTAGAAGTAGGAAGTTCTGCTTTAAAAAATAAAACATAGATGGACAAATGATTTGGAGAAAAATGCCTTCTCTATCACTGGAAAAAGCAGTAGTCATATCAGGTAGGAAGTTAAGTTATGCCTTGCTCTGAACCTAACATGTTTTCTAATGGGTTTTCTTGGCTTAAAAGTCTAAAAACAATAGAATCCTAGGGATAGCAGGGTCCTCAGAGGTCACCTAGTCCAACCTATCCATAAGCAAAAATGCTTTGCATAGCACCCCATATGACTAGTTGTGCAGCTCTAATTGAAAATTTCCACTGATGGAGAATATTTTCTGAGACAGCCTATTGTAGTAGAAGAAAAAAAATTTCCATTTTTGGAGAAGAATTCACATGCTAATAAAAGGGAAAATTACAAAGCATATATCAGAAAATATAATAATGCACAGATATCTCACCTAGCTGAAATTTAGCTATTTAAGAGTTTCACATACATGGAATGCAGCTGAGAAACAGGAAATAAATCCAAAAAAGCTTCTGGAGGCCCCAGAAAAAGAAGATGTGCCAAAAATTGGATTTGCTTCACAATTCCCTAAACATGAGTTCATTTATAAGATTCTTAGACACATCTAATAATTTAATGGCTTTTCAGAATGTTTCTCACTTGATCCTTATGTTAATTCCCCAAAGAAATAATGACTAACTGAAATACATATTATTCAAGAAAAAATGTTTAGCCATCAGAAGTATGTTGATGCTTCTGTAATAATAAAGTATTTTCCAGTAATTCTTAAGTAGTACATTTTTGGTTAAAAATATTCCACAAAGTACATTCTTTGGTAAGGTTAAAATTACTAAAAAGGAAAAATGGAAGTCCTGTGAGGATACTCATAACTGCAGAAGAAGTTGTCAGTACTGTAATAGTCCAGAGGAGCAGGGTCTGGACTTACAGCTTTGTTGCACAGGGCGTTAAACAGGTATGTCTCTAAAAGGTGAAAAGGCCTGACTAAGCAAAAATTAAATGTAGTGTGTGTGCTTCTCTGTGTAGCTACAGATAGAGGGGGGAGAATAATACAGATGAACACTGTCCTGGTAGGTAGATAGGTTCTGGGATCAGACAGACAGTAGGATGTAGCAGAAAGAATACTATACAAGAAGCCTCTGGACGGAGGCTTCCCTATTCCTCCACCACTTCCTTTGAAAGTCACCTGTGACAGTTTATGCTGAAGCACTTTGAACCTCAGTTATTTTATCTGAAAAATTCACACAATGGCATCGTATCTTACTGAAGGTAAGAGATTGAGCCAGATGACCTCTTGCAGTTCCTTCTGGTGCTAATGTATTTGATTCCATGATGCCTTGTCTTGATCTCAACACATGGAAAGTGATCATCAGATTTTGAGAAGATACTAAGTGCCAAACTTAGTTGAGAGGAAAGAAATAGAAAAAAAAATTTTTTTCCCTGACTCTATTGCATCAAGGTTCACTTATATTTTTACTGGAGATGTTGTTTGGGAAATAAGAACTCCCATGCCATTTACAAAAAATAAAAATACAAAACTTGAATTTCTACTGCTATAGGAGATCTTTAACAGAAAAGAATAGGGTGACTATTGAACCTTTAAAGCCTATTTTGCTCATTTTATAAATTTTGGTCCTTCAGAGATCAGTCAAGGAAATCACTGAAAGATCTTGATAGGAATTATAAACCTTAGGAGAATATATATATATATATATATATATATATATATATATATATATATATATTACAAGTGGATGAAATAGAATGCCTTGTAGGACCTGGCAAAGTGCCTGGCACACAGTAGGTGCTTAATGAATGTTTATTAGATTGAACTGAGTTCTTGAAAATCCAAAATAGTTTTTTAAAATTGTTTTGAAAAACCCTTCTAATAGCTTAGTCTACTATCTTAATGTGCTGGCCCCAAAAAGCAAAACTGAGACCAATGGTGGAAGGTTATAGACAGGAAGATTTTGTTTCAATGCGAGGGAAAACTTCCTAACAATTTAGTGGTGCAGAAATGGAATGGGCAGTTTTCCATCTCATGCAGCAAAGAGAGGAGGTCACATATCAGGGATGTTGTGGAATAGTGTTTTGAGCAGAAATTGGACTGAAGGTCCTATGGGAGTACTTCCAGTTCTAAAACCCATTAGTCGGTGATCCCTTCTGGCTGTAAATTTCTAAGATATATCCCAAGATTCTCCCACCATTTCTTAGACCACAATCAATATATTCTTCTCTGAACTTGTTTTATATATTTGCTAATAGGAAAACCTGAACAGTAATAAGACCAGAGGAACCATTACTGAATACATTTAAAATAGTTTTAGTGTAAATTTCTGGCAGGTGAAGAAAGCTTAGGAAAATACAATAATATTTCATGTTTATTTGCTCTCCTATGCAATCATATGAAAGAAATCAAGGGTGGTGATTTCAAAAGCTGGAATCTAGTAGCATATAAAGACTTGATATACCTAGAAATTAGTTATTGTGAATTACCCAGCTACAATAATGAGGACTGAGAACCAGAAAGTAAGAAAAACAACAAAAAGTCAAAAGTGATATTCCAAAACTGAGTGCAAAAGTTTATGCTTTGTGGGAAAAGGACCCATATGTACAAAAATATTCATAGCAATTCTTTTTGTGGTGGTAAACAATTGGAAATCAAGGAAATACCTTGATTGGGGAATACATTCAATTGGGGAATGGCTAAACAAGTTGTGGTATATGAATGTAATGGAATATTATTGTGGTATAAGAAATGAGGAGCAGATGGACTTCATAATAACCTGGAGGGACTTATATAAACTGATGCTGAGTCAAGACAGCATAACCAGGAGAACTTTGTACACAATTACAGACACACCATATCTGTGATGACTAACTTTGATAGACTGGGCTCCTTTCAGCAATGCAAGGTTATAAGACAGCTCCAAGGGACTCATGATGGAGAGGGCTATCCACATCCAGAGAAAGAACTATAGAGGCTGAATGCAAATTGAAGCAAATTACTTGCGCTCTCTCACTTTTGTTTTGTTCCTTTTTTTCTTGTTCATTCCATTGGTTATACTTCTTCTTTACAACTTGACTAACATTTAGTGTGAAAGTATTTGTAGAACCTATATTGGATTGCATGCTGTCAAGGGAAGGGGGTGGGAGGAAAGAGATGGGGAGAAAATTTGGAACTCAGGGGATTGTGGAATGGAATATTGTAAACTAAAAGTAAATAATTATTTAAATTTGTGATAAGTTTATGTTTTTTATTCAGCAAACAGTCCTTGTACATTCATCTGGGTCTTTTGTACTCTAACGTTACACACAGTTCCAACAAGGTTAATGACAAGATTTCCAAGCTCACAGAAGAATAGAAGAGCAAATTAGAAGAATAAGTAAGTAGACACACTAGTAATACTGAAATATAATAGCTGGCAGCCTCACAGGAAGAGATGAGACTGGAACCTATAAAAATAAAATGTAAGAATTCAAAACCAAAGAAATCTGGGAATCATTCAACGTGACTGAAAATAGTTTTAGGTGTTACTATATTATAGCCCTAGCTCAATAATTAATGTTCATAATGATCCTGAATCATCAAGGAAAGGTTAAACTATAGTCAACATTTACCTCTTAAAAAGACACAGGGTATTACATAATATATTTTTAAAACTATTCCTATGCCAAATGGCTAAAAGGAAAGTTTTAGTGCTTAAAAAAATTAAGCATTAGGGTGGCTAGGTGGCACTGAAAATAGAGTACAGGTCCTTAAGTCAGGAGGACCTGAGTTCAAATCTGCCCTCAGATACTTAACACTTAGTAACCACGTGACCTTGGGCAAGTCACTTAACTCCAATTGCCCTGCCTTTCCCCCTCTGAAAAAGGGGGGAAGCATTAATTGAGTATCTACTGTGGGCCAGGCATTGGGCTAAGTATTTCATAAAAAATTATCTCACTGAAATCCTTATTATAACCCTGGGAGGTAGCTGCCATTATTAGCCCCATTTTACTTGAGGAAACTGAGAAAACAGAAGTTAAGTGACTTGCCCAAGGACACACAGCTACAAAGTATCAGGCTACATTTGAATTCAGGTCTTCCTGACTCCTGGTCCAATCCTCTATCCACTGGGCCATCTAGCTGCCTCTTAAAATGCTCAGCTTTCAGTTTATCAGTTCTTCATTTCTTTAAGTTCCCAGATGCCTGCAACCTTAACCTACTTTTTTCCTGAATATAAGCCTCTTTGCCTACCTTCATTATGTTCAGACATATCATTTATACCTACTGTTAATTTTTCAAGCTTTAATTTATTTCAGAGAAATTACGAAGTACATAAAGAATAAAAAAATCCCCCCACAAAAATTGAAAGCATTCTACTAGTCAAAGTCTCTTATTAAGTCCCTAAGATTTTAGGTTCCATACACTAAAATTCCAGTTTTCAGCCACTTAACATCCATCCAAAAGAGCACGAAAGGCTTGTTGTAGGAGGTGACATCTGAACTGAACCTTGATACAAACTAGGAACTGTTAGATTCAGAGTTCAGATAGGAGTACATTCTAGGCATGGGAGTTGTCCATGGAAAGAACTGGAAACTGATGATGGAATGAGTTATTGCTGAAAAATAATATTACTCTCATGGCAAGCCTTCTAGTAATGGGTCTTTCTACCTTTAGTGAGGTATGTACTTAGACAACTAAAACATAACCTGCTGTGTGGCCTATCTGTGAACTTGACTGTGCTTTGGAGACAGTAGACCACTCTCTGACCATGGAATTTGCTGTCTATAAATGAAAGATTCCTAGCATAGTCTGGGTTCTGACATAGTAGAAAGCATGGATAATGGCTGAAGCCACAGAAGTTCCATTAGCCTTGTAACAGTCTGGTTCTAGATCTCTAGAATTAGGAATGCAGTCACTCCTACCTCTAGTCTCTCACTACATGTTTATAAATAGTACCCAAACAAATGGTGGCTTACTCACACAAGAATGATCCAAAGAGCCATGTGCTTCCACTTTACCACTACTCTCAGATCCCAGTCTAAGTCAGGCTCTGGAAAAGGAAGCCACATATATAATTGCAATCCAGGAAATTGGTTCTATCCAGACTTAGACCTTTTTGGATAAGCACTAAATCTGTTTATGTCAAAGCAACTTCCTTTTCAATCACCCATCCCCTTTTTATTGGACAACACTTTCTGACTGGAACCATGGTCAGAGGCAATATGGCATACTTGAAAGGTCATTGAATTTTGCATCAAAAGGACTAGGGCTGAATCCCAGATCTGGCACTTGCAAATTTAAATCATTTGCTTTACTCTTTAGTTCAGTTTCCTCATCTATAAAATCTGGGAGTTGGACTAGGTAACCTCTGGCGCATCTTTTAGCTCTAAATATCTATAATAAAGCTTAAAGATAACATCTCATTCCTACTGATTTAAATAAGGAAAATAAAATTCACAGAATTACTAAATGAAAAATAGAAGGCATGCCTCTACTTGAAACCAGGACATAAGGATCTGAAATAAACCTTACCGCTGTTCCAGTTTAGAAGGGTAACATCCTGTTATTTAAAGATAAGATCTTGATTTTATTTTTTCCTGTGGAAGGATGAATTTTTTTTCTTCTCTACTACCTGTACTAAAATATATGGAAAAGAAAAAAGGAGGAGAGGAAGAAAGAAAGGAATGAAGGAAGGGAGAAAGAAAAATAGAAAGAAAAATAGAAAGGAAGAAAGGAAGGAAGGAAGGAAGGAAGGAAGGAAGGAAGAAAGAAAGGAAGAAAGAAAAGAAAGAAAGAAAGAAAGAAAGAAAGAAAGAAAGAAGAAGGATGGAAGAAGGAGAAAAGGAAGGAGGGAGGGAAGAAGATCAGCAGATAGAAGTCCAACTTCTATGACATTCAAGCATGACTTTAAATGAAAACTACAGCAGAAAATGAAATTATATACTAGATGCAAATGGAATTTTTCTAATTTTCAAAAAATTGGATTCTCCCTAGGACCAAATGTACAAATCATCTATATTATTTTGAATGTGCAAAAGTAATGGACTAACACTTATTAATCATTATATAACTAAGGCTCTTTTAAATTTCTCATTAAAGGAAAAATGTTCACCTCCCATTACCTATAACTTTCTACTGTAAGACTTTAGATAAAAACAGAATTGCTGAATTGACATTCTATCAAAGGTTGAAAATGGACATTTTTGAAAGCTAGCATTTAAACAATGCTTTAAGGTTTGAAAAGTATTTTACATATGTTACCTCATTTGATAGACTATATAAACTAATTTCCACTTCCAATCATTCATGGAATATTAAATCAATTAAATGTATTTTCAGGTTTTTATTTGCTGAGATTGGCAAACATTGTGCTAGATACTGTGATACTACAAAAGGAAAACAAAGATTCAGGACCTTGTTTTGGAGAATCTAGTTGAGGAGGCAAGGTTTATACACATAGGAAAAGTAAATAGTAATCTGTTGGTGTATGTGCCAGATGAATGATACTGCTGAGAAATATTAAAGAAGTTCAGAGGAAGAGTACAATTTGGGTCAGAATGGTCAAGAAAGGCATTCTGAAAGAGATTAAGATTTGAACAATACTAGACAGAATGTTGGACCTAGAAAACACCAAGACCTGAGTTCAAATCCTGCCCCAGACACTTATTAGCTATGCCACTGAGAGCGAGTCAAATTCTGTTTACCTCAGTTTCCTCATTTGTAAATTGGAAATAATAATAGCACCTACTTCAGAGGGTTGTTGTGAGAATCAGAAAAAATAACATCTAAAGTACTTTGCAAACCTTGAAGATTTATATAAAAGCTTGCTATTATGAGTGGGTAGGATCTAGATAAACCAAGAAGGGAGGTGAGAAAACAGCATGGGAAGAGGCAGAGAGACAGGAATGAGTAATGGACCAAGTACAGGAAGAGGACTGGCTTGACTGGAGTCAAATATTCATTTTGTAGTTGAGCCCATATAGATAGTGAGGAAAGTGCAGTGTGGTGTAGAAGGCACTGAATGGAGTAAGGAAGGCTTGAATTCAAATACCACCTTAGACACAGACTAGAGTTGTGACCCTGAGCAAATCCCTTAACCTCCCTTGACCTTGATGTTTTCCTCTAAAATGAGTATATTAGACTCGATGACCTCCAAGGTCCCTTTTACTTCTAAATCTATGATCCTTTGAAAAGAATGAGACTGAGAGCATTGTAAAGAGCCTTGGCTTCCATGTCAATGATTTCTACATGATCCTCTCCTCTGTAGAAAGGCACTGTAATACTGTAAGCATAGGAGTTCCATGAAAAGTACAGTGCTTTAGGAAGATTACTCTATTGTCAGTGTAGGGAATGACTGGTAGTAGGGAGATCAGATGAAAGATTTCTACAATAATTAAGTGGTGAAGATATAAGAATACCTAGATTGGAGTAGTAAGAGAATAAAGGAAGGGCTAGACACTTAGACTTCAATATTTCAAAGACCCCTAGTTTCACCCATGGAAGCAATTCTTCCAGCAATATAAACATTGACTCTTCTTCAACTTGGCAGACAGCCTTTGAGTATGGCTGGGGTAAAAAAAATTAAACACTCAATACTCAGTAAGTGAATGATTGATACAGAGGTAGCATGAAGAAAGCTATGGTCATAAAGGGTCATAGAAAACAAGGGGAAAGTTTCAAGGTGGCGATGATAGTGTATGATGTCAAATGAAAAAGGCCAAGCAGAATAAGAGCTGAGAAGGAAATTAATAAATTCTTGGTAACTTGAGAATTTTGTTTTGGTAAGAATAGGAGGGGAAGGGTGGGAACGCCATCTTCATAAGGAATTAAGAGGAAAGCAGGTGTTGAGGTAAGGGACCGCTCATTTGAGTTTGTTTTTAAAGACATCATTAGCTAAAGGGACAGAGAATAGTTAAATGAAGATTGTTCCCTGCCCATCCCACAAAAGGAAAAGACTATTTGAAGAAAGAAGTGAGAGAGACAGTGGAGAAGGAGAAGATAAGTATGGAAGCATGGTCCCTCAGGAATCAGAGATGAAGGGGGCTGGTTTAGAACACAAATGAAGGAGTTGGTTTCAGAGAGATGACTTACTCTAATACATGAATAAAAGATGAGAGGACAGTTGTGGAGAAAATGCTATATTGAACTGATGAGGGAGAATGAGTTTGATTAGCCTTGTTGACTGAAAGCATTCAGCCTCTGCCCTCTTCTTAATCAGAGGTGTAAAACAAGGACCAACAGGGAGAATGGAATGCCCCTAGCATAGTTTAAGAGAGTTTACAAGGGTCGGGATATCAGGAGGAGTTCTTTTGTCACTCTCCCCTGACTATCAAAGGTAAAATAAAAGAAATATCTGTATGCACATGATTTCTATGTACAACTTGCCTATCAAAATAGCTGGTGAGCCCTGCTTCCCCCCACCACCAGCCCCCTAACAACAAATGCCAACATTTAAGTTTGCTGGAGATACCATCATTTTACCCTCAGAAGTGTTCCCTGAGCCATATTCTTTGACCCCAGGAACTAGACTGAGAAACTTGGCTGTTATTATAAGTACACAACTTCAACTTTCCACTTCCTAAGGTTTTAAAGAGGAGAAGAATATGTATATTGCAAAAAAAAAATAAATAAAAATAGATTCAATCATAGTATTACCCAAGTGGATAAGGCTGAATATTTCTTTTCCTGTATAGTTAGGGAAATGTGTTCTTTGCTATTTTCATAGCCCACTAACTCATTTTTACTTGAAAAATGAATCAGGCACTTAATATTCATGAATTTTCATTCCAAGAGAAAAAAAAGAACATTTAAATATCAATAACTTAAGTAAATCGAAAAGACATGGAAAGAATTTTAGTTCCTCAATATAATTTGTCTAAAATACATTTTTAACTACTTGTCTTTGCTTTTTAGGAGGCTCAAAAATAATAAATATATATTTATTAAGTGCCTAATACATACCAGGCACTTTCAAAAAGCTGAGGATACAAAGAACGGCAAAAGATAGCCCCTGCTATCAGGAAGCTCACAGTCTAATGGCTCCAACAAAGTTGGCCTGCAAAGCAAATTTCTGTAATGTAAATCTGACTTTCCCAATGATCCCCCATTAGAAACATGGAGAATGTGTTCCTATCTCAATATTTCACGGGTCTGTGATTTCAATAGCATCAGTACAACACTTTGCTAAGATCGAAATCACAACCACCAAACTCCTGGGCTTTCATGCCCAAGAAGAAGCTTCTTAGGAGAGAAGTCAACGAGTCCTCATCTGGAGCCATGTATTTGATAGTCTTAGGCTATTCACCTCTTCCTACCTAGTACTTGTTGCACACAAACTAGGGGGTAGTAACTGGCAATATTTTGAAACTAGAGGAAAAATTATTTAACTCAATCATTTCATAGGAGAAAATATAGTGCAAGGGAAAATTAATCAAGTGATCAAAACGTGGTCCTCCTATGTCATACTTATGTTATTTTGGGAGGCCACTTGTACTCTCTGTGTCTGTTACCTTATTTGTAAAATGAAGTTATCTAGGATTCTTAATGTGAGAATTATGAATTAAAATGCATATATATAGATAGATACATATATCTATATATATCCCAATGTAATTGGTTTCCTTTGTAACACTATATATTTTCTTCTATGCAAACATTATTCTAAGTCCATTCATTTCACTGGACTGTCAAAGGGGCCCATTACACACAAAACATGTTAAGAATCCTTGAAGGATGTATATCAAATGTCTCTAAAGCCACGATTTTACAAATTAGGAAACTACTGCATTAGGTACTAAGTAATCATAGGAGACTAAATTCCAGTCCTGATTGTCATTACCCAGTTAAATCACTTAGTTTGTCTTTTCCTCAGTTTCCTTATTTGTTAGATAAAGAGTTAGTACTAGGTTGTTACTAAAGTCCCTACAACTTTAAAATTCTAGGATTCTAAAAAAATGGAACTATTTGCTGTGGTACAATTTGATAAATACAGTATAGCACTCCAGCTAGAATTAATCCAATTTCTTTTTTTTCTCTGGAGTAGTTTATAAATTCTAGTTGACTTTTTAAAAATATTCTAACAAAATAAGAATTTTTAAACTTTCTTGACTGAAGGGTGGGGCCATGGGTTCCAATGTCTTTAATGAAAGAAGGGACTCAGCATAGTTTTTCTCCCTATTTCTTACCAGCTAAACTGCTTTTGGACTTCTCTAGGATTCTGCACCATGCTCTTGCACTGTGTACCTTCTCCAACTCCTTTTCAGCTTTCTTTTATATATTGTCTTCCTTCATTTGACTGTCAGCTTCTTGAAGGCAGGGACTGTCTTTGGTTTTTTTTTTAACATTTGATTTTAAAACTTTAAATTTGAAATTCTTTCCCTTCCTCCCTCATCTCCCATCCTTACTGGGAAGATAAGCAGTTCAATATAGGTTGTACGTGTGTAGTTATGCAAAACATTTCCATAGTGGATACATTGTGAAAGCCTGACTATATTTCCCTCCATCCTATCCTGCCCCAACTTGTTCTATTCTCTACTTTGTCCCTGTTCCTTTACAGAAGTGTGTGCCTCTAACTACCCTCCCCCCTACTCTACCCTCCCCTCCATCATTCCCCCTCTCATCCTCTTCCCCTCTACTCTCCTGCAGGGCAAGATACCCAATTCAGAGTGTATATTGTTCCCTCTCTAAGCCAAATTCAGTGAGAGTAAGGTTGACACTGTCTTTGTTTTTATTTGAATTTGTGTCCCTAACATTTAACACAATGTCTGGCACATAGTAAGTACCTGATAAATGATTATTGACTGATTACCTTTTGGCAGTATGGTGGAGCCTATGAACCACTTTTCAGATTAATGTTTTTAAAAGCATAAAATAAGATACTATAAATGAATTATAAATGAAAATTGAATATTACAAAATAGATTACAAATTAAACCAATCATAATAAAATTAGTTGTCAAAAAAGTTTTTAAGTTCATGGACCCCAGATTAAGAACCTCTGCACTAAAGGGAATCATTTCCCCCTCTAGATCAAGGCACAAAGTTCAATATACACGCCAACAATTACTATTCAAAACAAAGGCAAGCTTAAGAGTGTTCCCTCAACTCCCCACATACAATTTCTAGGATGTGGATTTGCATCAGCAAGGCCAGGTTTATGAGGAAAGATGAAACGAAATGCTTTCTTTAATTTTAACAGCTACAACAATACTAGGAAAATACTTTATTTTTTCTTAATCATTTTGGTTTCCACATAAAAAGATAGTTTGTTAAAGTATAGTATCCTTCTGTCATACATCATAAAAAATTGTTTGGAAGAGTTGGAAGTGAGAGTACAAAAAGTAAAAAGAATAAAAAAAGAAAGAACGAGCTATATATTATCTGTATTGGCAATGAAGCTATACGAACTAACTATTCTGACAATGCAAATACTATACAAAATGCCCAGCTCTGCCTTAAGCAGGATATGTAAGGACATTACTGTCTGGCAATGGATTCCAAAATACCTCTTTAACAAGGCAGCTAGGTGGCATAGTGCATAGAGAACCAGCCTTAGAGTCAGGATGTCCTGAGTTCAAATGCGACCTGCCACTTGACATTTACTAGCTGTGTGATTTCCATCAAGTCCCTTAACCTCAATTGCCTTGCCCTCCCCCCGCAAATTTTGAAAAATGTTTCATTATGTTAGGGAGACACATGGGTATCTGAATGGAACTAGAAAGAAGAAAGAATGAGATGTGGTATACTGACATGGATAGAGCTCTAGACCAGGAAACCTGGGTTCTAGTCTAGCCTTGGCCATATCACAGGCATGTGACCTTGGGCAAGTCACTTGATCTCTGTTCCTTCAGCTGTAAAATATGGGGATTGAGACTTCAAGGTCCCTTCTAACCCTACAATATGGGTATAAGCAGAACTAGGAAGACTTTTCAGAATTCTCTTATTTGGTTTAAATGATTGTAATCTCTTGGTTTAAATCAGCTTTTCTTAGTACCTTACTAACTTCAAAAACCTATTTAAATGAAATAATAATCCCAGAACAAGAAGCTTGATTTACTCTGGGCTCTAATAGTCTCCCAGAAACAGAAGCTAAGTAATTAGACTGATACATTAGTGACTTTACAAACTTATTGATGGCATTCCTGAAAATTTTTCCCAATCTTAAATAATAATAATAATAGCTAGCATTTATGTAGCATGGTAAGATTCTCAAACTGTTTCACCTATTTCATCTTATTTGCTCTTCAGAAATATTCTGTGAGGTAGGCACTGCTAAGTGCTCCCATTTTACATATATAGAAACTGAAACAGATGTTAAATCACTTGCCCACGGGGATACAATTATAGTAGGTATCCAACGCAGGATCTGAATTCAGGTCTTCATGACTCCAAGTCCAATCCTCTATCCTATATGATAGGGATTTCAGATGTTCATAAGAGGTACTTAAACCATTTGAAATAATTAAAATTAGAAAATTAAGTAGCTACATATAAGGATCCTTTTTCCACAGGCAAAAACCACTTCAGAATCCCATCTAAGTCATTTGGAAGTGAATTTGTAAAAGTCATGTTTGGCTTAATAAATGTGAGTGGTATACTGGGTATGTTTAACATGCTACTAAATTATTCATTGTCTGTATAGGAAAAAGATTATCTAGTATTCTGAATGTTATTTTCACTTGGTAATTAATTATCTATGAGAATTAGCTAGCTAAAGATTTTTTTCACTGTCTAGAAAAATAGTACAGGAATATTCTTATTGTTTGAAAAAACTGTACATCTGGAAAACCAACTGAATGTTTCTGCTGATATATTTTTATTATAGATTCATTCATTCATTCCACAAACACTCATAATTAACCTTGTGCGGGACTCTGTGGCAAGTACTATAGGAGATCCAAGCTAAATAAGAAATAAGCCCTGCCCCTTAGGGAGTTTATAATCTGGCAGATAAAATCAAGCAAATGTAATGCAAGTTTGATGACCTAAACTAGGTATGAGAAAAAATAATTTACTAGGACAGTCCCAAAGAAGGAAAAATTACTTTTTCAGAGAGATAACAGAAGACTTTGTGAAGGTGGGAAGTGATATTTAAGACATTAAAGGTGTGATTAGAGAACAGGAGGAAATGAGGGGAAGGATGTTACAGACTGTGTCTGTAAAAAAAAAAGGTATTTTGGCTTCCATATAGAGTGATGAGTAATACAGAATTTGGAGATAAGGTTAAAAAGTTAGATTGAGGCAAAGAGAGTGCCTTGAATATTTTCTTAAGGAGTTTATACATCAGTAGGCAATGAGGGATTGTTTATGGCTTTTGAGCAACATAAGATGTGCTTTATGTAAATTAATCTTATTGTAGTATGTAGAAGGATGTGGAGTTGAAGATAGGAAGCAGGGAGATGAGTTAGAAGGAAATGGCGAAAGTAGCAGCAAGAAGTTATGGGGTTCTAAACTATAGCAGTGGCAATAGGAATGAATTGGAAGATGGCTATTAAGAGAGGTCACTTGCATAGCTTGGTGACACAGTGAACAGAGCACTGGCCTGGAGTCAGGAGGACCTGAGTTCAAATCTAGCCTTAGACACTTAACACTTACTAGCCCTGTGACCTTGGGCAAGTCACTTAACTCCAATTATCCTGCCCTCCCCCCTCTGGAAAAAAAAAGCAAAAAAAAAAAGAGGTCACTTATTTGCCTTATTAAAATGGACATTTTGCTACTTTTTTATTTGCTAAGTTATTGGTGTTTTTAATTGTCTTTAAGTGGGGTCATATTCTTACTAACAAAGCCAAAATTTGTGAGTTTGCATTCAAACATCCATAACACCATGCATCAGCAGATTCCCAAAAGAATGCTACTGGGAACAGTTTTTAAAGTTTTGATTACATAGTAATAGTGACCACTATTTTTATTCCATTAAAATTCAGGGCAAACATTCACAATATATTGCAATATAATATTCACAACATTACATCTTATCACAGAAAATCATAATATAGTGTTCATTACAGCTTAACATTAGAATGGCCACACAGTTTTCACTACAGTGACCACAATATTTAGAACAAGGAACAAAAGAATAATCACCTGGTCTCCCTAAGGGAGAAACCCTTATCATTTAATCATTCAATCAATTCACAATATATCAATCTTCTACTCATGGGGCAACCATTAATGTAATCAGTCACTAATCTAGATTCCTGATTACTATCATTAATCACTAGTACAGTCATTAGAAAACCTCACAAGCCCTCCACCCTTTAGTGTCCTGCAAACCTCAGTTTTGTCCAAGGGGAGGCCTTTTCTTTATCTTGACTCTGGGTGGCCCCTCTGATTCCATGGATCCCCTTCCATGGTTCCAGCTCCCTCCTGAATCCACGAAACAGTCACCTGGATTCAGAAGCAGACAGCTGCCACGTTCTTGTCCAGTCCTCAGAGGTAGACAGCTCCCAGGTCCTTTTCTAGTCCTCAGGGCAGTCCCTGGTACACACTAAAGTTCACAGGGTCTAGCACATCTCAAACCCTTCAGCACTTCTCTTGCTTGAAACTCAAGGATCAGCCAGGCCATAAACAAACAAAGTATTATCCTGGTAATGCTTCTTCAGTCCTCCAGCAGTTCAGCTGGCCCTAGGACCCAGAAGGAATAT
>CM053593.1:307744252-307766182 GCA_028646575.1 Pseudocheirus occidentalis
CTCTCTCAGCTCCCAGATGCTGAGACTATCCAGCTTCCTCCAATAGGAAAATTCTAATTCTGTCTCTCTGTCTCTGGAATTCTTGCTTATATACACATACTGGCCTCCTGTCTCAGCCAATACCCTTCTTCCATGTCAACAGGGGAGTTCACGCCCTCTCAACAGGGGACAGGGCTCACACTTTCCATACTTAGCCCTAAGTTACTAGGTGCTACTTAGCCCTAAGTTACTAAGTGCTACTTAGCTCAAAGTTACTAAGTGCTAAGTATCTGCTAAACTGATTGCTATTATAATATCCAAGTCATATACATTTCAAAATGGTAGTCAAGGAATTCTACTGAATTAACATGCTCTGGTTTGATAGAAAGAGTACTGGATTTGGATTCAGAGGACCTAGGTTCAATTTAATTCTATTGCTTACTACCTGCAGGGCCTTCAGCCAGATACTTCACACCTCTGGCTTCAATACCTTCATTAATAATTGTAGCAGTAAGGGGCAGTTGGTGGCACAGTGAATAGAGCACCGGGCCTGTAGTCAGGAGGACCTTAGTTCAAATCCGGCCTCAGACACTTAACACAAAAACTAGCCGTGTGACTTTGGGCAAGTCACTTAACCCCCAACTGCCCTCCAAAAACACAAAAAACAAAACAAAATAATTGTAGCAGTAAGGACAGTGATAATAACATTCATTGATAAAGAGTACCTTGGACTGGATGTCCTCTAGATGTCCTACCAGCTCTAAGTCTGTGATCATATGATACTTTTAGACATCAACAATATGCCAAACATCCCATCAAAAGTCCTTCTATTTTTATGGATATACCAAAATCCAAATTACACAAATAAATTAGAAGGTAACTAACAAGATTTCTGCAGAAGACTTCATGCATTTAAGGATTTGCTTATCATTTTACTCACAACCGAGGTACCAAAGCTATTTTGAAGAGAGTCACTGGAAATTAAAGCTCAGTCATAAATGAAAATTATCTCCCAAACTAAAATGTGACAGTAGGCAAATAGGATTTAATCCACATCAACATATTCCTACACAGGTTTTAATAAACAAATGTGTCACACAAATTAAAGTGCACTGGAATTAAGGAACTCCCCTTTACAAATTCAGTGACAGCAAAAGGTAGATCAATCAGGGAAATCCAGAAAAAGAAGATAGGAGAGACTAAGAAGAAAGGTAAGAATATGAAAGCAATTAGAAAATATGTATTTCAGTATTACTTTAATTTTTACTGGAACAAAATTGTGAGCAGTATGCTTTATGAGAGTGAGAAATGTAAGTTATGAAAATGTGTTAAAGTAACCAACCTTTCTGATCAGGAAGCCAGAAATAACAGGGAGAAAGCAATCTGTACATATATCTGGCAAGATATCCTATTCTGCCACAACATAAATGAGACTTGAAGCCAGCTAGCCTACCCACCATCCAGAGTAATTTTCAGCCAACATAGAGTTTCTGCCAAGCTAGGAAACACCTAACAACATACCTAAACACATACCGTATACACTAAAACTCTAGCCATCAACAGAAACATATTCTTTGCACTATGTAATGATCCAAAATGTATTTAGACATCATCAGTAGAAAACAGCACCTACCTCTCTGGTATATAAGAGTGGATCATCCTTGGAGCCAAGAATACATAGGCTTATTTCCTGCTTCTGACACATACTATCTGTGTGATACTGGATGAGTTGTATAACCTCTCAGTGCTCTAGATTCTTCTCTAAGACTATAAATTGCAGAAAAGGGAACAGCCTGCACTGAAAGAGAGTGTTTCCTGGGTCCAGTCTCTATTCCCATATTTAGTAGATGTGAAACAAAGCTTTTAAAAGTAGTTAAATTGTTAAAAATTGATTTAACTTCACAAGTCAAAGATGATAATGATGTTTACAACTCTTAATGACTCCATTTGGGGTTTTCTATTTTTTTTAATTTTTTCTTTTTTCTTTTTTCTTTTTTTTTGGAGGGCAGTTGAGGTTAGGTGACTTGCCCAGGGTCATACAGCTAGTTTTTGTATTAAGTGTCTGAGGCTGGATTTGACCTCGGATCCTCCTGACTCCAGGACTGGTCCTCTATTTACTTCACCAGCTAGCCGCCCCCATTTGGGATTTTCTTAGCAAAGATACTAGAGTGGTTTACTATTTCCTTCTCCAGTTCATTTAACAAAGGAGAAAACTGAGGCAAACAGGGTTAAGTGACTTGCCCAAGGTCACACAGTTAGTAACTCTCTGAGGCCAGATTTGAACTTAGGAAGATGAGTCTTCCTAATTCCAAGCCCAGTGCTCTATCTACTTGCACAACCTAGGTGCCTTGCTCGAAGAATTTAACTATTAAAATTTCAGCCTTCTCAAGACCCAGGAAGATGGTTCAACAAGGAAAGTAGTAGTTTGAGTTCAAAAGGGCATTAGGTGAGAAAACTAAAATATAACAGTTCCATTTTTATTACACTAAAAAAAGATTTTGCTCTTTGGTCTGTTACTCCTTTGATTCATTCTCTTTTTCTGCTAACCTTTTAAATGGCTTTACTATCATTTATTAGAGAAACACTTCTGTTAATCTCTCTACAAAATACAGAGAACATTTTCAGGAATGATAGGCATTAACCAAAAATTATATAAACTATTATAATGGTGATGTCAACATTCTTCTCCCTTTGGACAGCTGTTCTGAGCAGAAACTCATCACTGGAATCATAAAAGGGTGACTATTTCTCAGCTATCCTGCCAGTGTGGCAGAGCAAGAAATATGGGAGTGCCCAAGCACCCTAGTTAAACATTTCACTTACCTCTAAACTCAGCATTTCATTGGTTCCTCAACAAATTCTCTCTTCTGTTTAAGTGCTCATAATGACTTCCTCTCTGGGTAAATAAATGCTATACGTGACTTTATATACATTTCCTGCCAAATAGTGAAATGTGTGTTTCTGACACAAGTTCCATAAAGTTGAACTAGGTCTATTCTCATGTATCCATTTTCTTTAACATGCATATCTGCTTCCAAGAAGATGAGTCAATTTCACCAGTTTTTATAGTCATTAAAAAAATCTCTCCAGAGAAGAATAAGCAAAATACCAATTACTTTTGTCAAGTATCTCTTCCCAAGGCATGCAAGGCTTCTAGTACTGTAAGCAGGAACTTCTCACAGATGGGAAGACACAGAATAGAATAAACATTTCTTTTTGTTATGGGTGGGCATGATGAGATAAATAAAATGATTTAAAAACTGTAAGTGTGCAGCAAATGAATTCCAGTGAGGGTGGGAGGTGGGGTTCAAATACGAGGGTGGCTTCAAGAAGGTAAGAAGCTCTGAACCCAGGTCCTAGGGTTACAGGGGTACCCCTAGAGATGGACATTCAATCTAAAAATCACTTCAGTTTAAGCAAGATGAGAATAAGATATCGGTCTTCCTAGAGCATGTATCCTAGATAGAAAAGTTTCTGTAGTATTATCAAAGTTATTGACTATGACCTGCTGTGTTGATTATGAGGAAATCAATGAAAATAATTTTAAAGACATAAAATTGAAATGTATTTCTAAGACCCACATGGGAAATTGAGAGATTCCATGTGGACAGTAATTGTCATTGCATCTTCTAGTTGAAGAAAGGGATTTAGGAAGAAAGAGGTCTATTGTAAGTGAATTACTGATTAGAAGATGTAAAAGAAAAGGATTTTTTAAAAATTTAGTGCCACTGCTTAAAATAGTCACATAATGAATACATGGCAAGAGACCTCCTCATAAGAACTACGAAACTACTGTGAATATACAAGGAACTCCTTAATAATATACATAAGTCATAAGGAAGAGTCCGGAACCTCTAAACATACATTATCTCATTTGACAGTCACAACAAAACTGTGAAGTACTTAACATATTATTACCTCCATTTTATAGATAAGAAAGCTATCAAATTAATTTTTCTGAAAAGCAAATCCGACCAGGTCACATTTAGTCAGTAAACTTTGCTAGCTCCCTCTCACTTCTAGGATCAAATATAAAATCCTACATTTGGCATTCAAAACCTTTCACTGCCTGTTTCCCTACAACCTTTCCAGTCATCTTATATTTTACATCCCTGACCTACTCAGCAATCCAATAACACTGGCTTCCTTGTTTTTCCAGAAACAAGACATGCCATTTCCTGATTCCAGGTATTTTCACTGACTGCCATGCCTATAACACTCTTCATTCTCCTCTCCTCCTCTTAGATTTCCTAGTTTCCTTCAAGTTTTAGCCAAAATCTCACCCTCTACAGGAACCCTTTCCCAATCTGTCTTCATTCTAGTGCCTTTTCTCTGCTGATTATCTCCAAATTTATCCTGTATGTATCTTGTTTGCACATGGTTGTTTTCGTGTTATCTCCCCTAGGTTGTGAGCTCCTTGGTGGAGGCACTTGTCTCCTGTCTTTCTTTGTATCCCCAGTGGTTAGCACAATGCCTGCTACATAGTAGGTGCTGAAGAAAAGCTTGGTGATCAACTGGCCCAAGTTCGCATACTAGCAAGCAGCACAGCTAAGATCTGAATGTTTGTCTTTCAAATCTAAGATTAATATTCTATGTTCTATGTCAGGCTGCTACAATATGAACACTGCTATATCCCCAACAAATCTCATTCAATAGCATTTGTAGTTTAAATCTTTGAAGAAATATGTTGTAGAACCAGGGCTCAAACCCAGGTCTTCTGAATCTATATTTAATGTTTTTATGGATATCTAAATTCTCACCTGTAGAGTGTCCTTCCTTTAGTAGGCTCAGCCCTCAGCTCTACACTGCTCATTAAGTAGGTGGCAGAGACCAACAGAACCGAGAAGAAGAAATGGAATGTGTTGGAGCATCACGAAACAGGGAGAAAGATGAATTTCTCTCTCTATGTCTCTCTCTGTCTCTGTCTCTGTCTCTGTCTTTTTTGTCTCTGTCTGTCTCTGTCTCTCCGTCTCTCCCCCCTCCGTCTCTGTGTCTTTCTGTCTCTGTTTCTGCTTCAGTTTGTCTCTTTGTCTCTCTGGCTGTCTCTGTCTTTCCCTGTGCATGCCTCATACTCTCTCACTTTTAATGTACTAAAGACATTTGGTAGTATACTTTCACCACAGACTAGTACTAGTTTATGAGCTGACAGCTGGGAACCACTGATCCAGTAGATCCCATTAGAACATAAGTTCCTTAAGGGCAGGGACTATCCCATTTTGTTTGTATCCCCAGCACCTTGCTCAGTGCCTTGAACAAGGTATGTACTTGATAAATGCTTGCTGAATCAAACTGAGCCCTCTAGTTTTACAGATGAAGTAACTGAGGCTGAAAAAAGTAAATGTTTTGCCCAAATAACACTGATATTAAAGACACTGAATCTGGACTTAAACAAAGTCTTTTTGACTCCAGTCCTGTGCTCTTTGCACTAATCAATAAGGCATAAATATTTGTTCCATGTGTCAATGTAGTATCTACAATATTCTCCCGTCATACTTCAACTCCTGGAGAAGCAAACTCAGGTTCAAAGCACCCACTCAAAACCATAGCTCACAAGTCCCCTTTGATAACACATTAATTCAAAACAAAACACCTTTTAATCAAATAGTATACAAATTGTATGCTGAAAAAATAGCCTTCCCCCAATGCACAAATGGCTTATGCTCTCCCATGTGTTGCTGTGCTACTAGTCGGGAAAAGGTAATCTTGTACGACCAGGGAATATGCATGAAAGGGTACACACCGTGAAAACTGGTGGTTAGGGAGTGTGTGTGTTGGGCCAAATCATACTTCTGACCCTGTAAAGTTGGTAGTTTCCTCTGGTGATGTAATCACACTGCTCTCAGGCATTGTGGTTCTACTAAATTTTGCCTCTCTTCTTTTCCTCATTGGCCATTGCTTCTGTGTATTAATCCTGTCCCTTCTGTTGAGAGTCTCTGCTAGTGTCATTGTCTCTTTGAGGTTGGGTTTCAACTCTTAAAATCTGTCACCTGTTCTCTGTTCCAATCTCCTGTGGTACAATGGCTAGCAAACTTCTCTGTGGACCTACCAAGAGCAGGCATGCTTTTAAAGTGAATAGGCATAGCTGTGAGTCACAAAACCCAGCTAGGGGAATCAACAGAATTTCCCAGACTAGGATTAAGTCTTTTTGCTTTCTGTTCCAGATTGTGGCATACTGATTCAAATTCTATGATCTCTGGCAACTATCTGACTTTGCAGATAGAAAATTCCTAGTAACACCAGCTAAATTCCTGAGCATAACTTTGTTCCAACCCCATATTAGGGACTCTGCTAAACACCACTCCCCCTGCCCGACAAACTGTGTGGGAGACTGTGTTGTTGAGTGTGACCTTGGTTATAAGGTCCTTTTTGGCATTAAAATATGAAGCTAGGTACCAGAACAAAAGTATGCCTTTCTTATGTATTTGACATATACCCATTGTGGCTAGCCTCAAACTTTGATGATCTTATAGGAGCATTCCTTATTTGGACTTAGTTTTGATCTATTTGTTGAGACCCTGAAGGAAAGCATTCATATACTTCAGGATTGAAAACCAAAAACAATTATCATATGAATGATATCATCTTCATAATGGCAAACTGTGGTACACATAATCATCTATGTCCAGAAACAATGTATTTAAATTTTAAATATTCATAGCACAGTATTTGAGAGTTGCAAGTGGCCTCAGCAACCATCTAGTCCATGCCCAAAAGGAATCTTTACTATAACATCTGACAAGTGGTCATTAGACTGCCCATTGGGAAAGACTACTACTTCTTGGAGCTACTCCATTTATCTAGGAAGTTTTTCCTGGTATAAGTTTGAAATGTGCTTCTTTGTGGTTTCTACACATTGCTCCTGGTTCTGCTCTCAGAGGCCAAACAGTTTAAATCTAATCCATAATGGCCCCTCAAATACTTAAAGACAGTTATAAAATTCCCTTGCCCCTACTTTTCTCTAGGTTAAATACCCTCAGTTTTTCAACCAAAATATTTCTATGATTCAAATCATACAAAATTCACTTTTTCAGTTCTTCATCTAATAGACTGTTTCTGTAGATTTCACTTCATAGGTTCCATATCACTTGAACTCACACCCTTTGTTCTCCTGGTTGCCTTCCTCTAGACATTCTCCAGCTTATCAGAACTAAACACAAAATTCCAGATGCTGAACAGGGCAGACTCCATAGCATAGTGGAAAGAGTGTGAGACTTGGAACCAGAGGGTTTAGACTCAAATTTTGCCTCTGTTACTTACTATCTATATAGTCACAAGCAATCAACAACCCTCTTTGCCTCAGTTTCCTTAACTGTTAAATGTATAGATTGTTAGATGACCCCAGAGATATCTCCTATCAGCAAATCTACTATAGTATGACATTCATATTTCTGAAAGTTTTGTTTTTCTTAATGTAGCCCATTTAGTTGTCATATCACTCATGTTGGGTTTATAATCTACTTCAGATAACTTTTAAGCAAACTGCTTTCTATGATTCTCCTAGTCTGTGCTTGTGAAGTTATTTTTTTCAAATGCAGTTGTAAATGTTTAAACTTGTCTCCACTGAATTTCATCCTTTTACATCTAACTCAATACTCTAGCCATAGGCTGAATAAAGTATTCATTTAACATGGTTAATAAACTTACAATTACTTAATCAAAGTGACAGTTAACATTTTAGAGTGTTTTAAGGTTTGGAAAGTGCTTTACATACATTATCTCATTTTATCCATTCGATAAGCCTGGAAGATAGGTGCTGCTATTATCCCCATTTTAAAGATGATGAAACTGATACAGATTTAGTCATTTTTATAGCCTAGTAAAATGTCAAAAGCAGGATTCTAACTCAGTTCTCTCTAATGCCAAGTCCAGTACTCTACATACTATGCCACCTAGCAACCTGTGGCAGTAGTAATAATACATTTACTTATGATTATTTAAAGTCATGAAGTAAGATTAGTTCAATAACTTTCTCAGAGCAAGTTTAAATGCTGGTGAATTAAGACCTAATTTTAATGGCATTCCATTCCTGTATCCTATGATAAAAATCTAGTTATTCTGTATCCCCTTTGGAATCATTAAATGCTACACTCTCATTTTCCTAAGAAGCTTAAGGCCACATTTGAAATGTGATTTAATCTGACACAAATCACTGCCTGAATGAGGCACTGGACAAGGCTGAGAAATAAACTGTTATTCTTCTCCATCGTAAACTGGTTACTTTCAAGGTCAGGGTTAAGAGGAATGACAGGAAATAGGAAATGGGAAATTAACAACTGGAGGTTTAGAATGAGTTTGGGCATTACAAATTACAGGTAGGGCTATGGAAATTTAGGTCTAAACTCCTCCAAAGTGGTGAACCTTTAAACCTTGCACCAGGACAACCGTTTACATAAATGAAAGAAGAATCAACATAGAATGTGTGTTGATGCTTGACACTGAGGATGAATTAATGCAATATAAGGGGGAAAATCTGTGGTCTGAGTTAGAAGAGAGGAGAGTAAGGCAAATCAAAGCTGTACCAGTTCTGGTATAACCTTGTTTGATTCTTTGTGGAGAGGTTTCTTACTTCTTTCTTCATACAGCTAATAAGTTCTTCACACAGAACACGATTTTGCAGGATGACAGATAAAAATTGTGTCAGGAAATTAATTCATTAAACAAATGTTAACTGAATACTCATCATTGGAAAGACAGAGCATTGGGTGCTATAGGGAAAATATTATTTCCTTGCCCTTGAGGAGTTTACAATCTAATAAGAGCCATAAAATGTGGACACAAATAGCTATGATACAAGGCAAAATGAGACATGGGAAGTCCAAAGCATTGCTAGAATTGAGGCAAAAGAAAAAAGATAATGTTTTCAGTCATCAGCATAAAGGAAAGAATTGTAGCTGTGGAAATAGATGGGCTCTTAGAAAATTAGAACTGAAAGGGACCTTAGACATCATTTATTTCAGCCTACCATTTTTCTTGAAGGCAGCTAGGTGGCACAGTGGATAAAGTGCTGGGCCTGGAGTCAGGAAGACTCAGCTCCCTGAATTCAAATCTAGCTTCATATATTTAATAGTTGTGTGGCCCCAGGCAACCCTGTTTGCCTCAGTTTTCTCATCTGTAACATGAGCTGAAGAAGGAAATGGCAAAGCACACTAGTATCTTTTCCCAAAAAAGCCCCAAATGGGGTCACAAAGAGCCAGATACAATTGAAAAACAACAGTTTCAGCAGCAACAACAGCAACTTTTCTTGGAATAAAGAAGTTGTACTAAATAAATATCTGGCCTTTTTGATGAATGCAATGTTATAAATCATTCACAGGATCAGAGATTTATAGTTAGATGGGAACATCAAGGCCATCTGGTACCACTCCCTCATTTTACAGATAAGAAAATTCAAACTGAGGGCACATCAGGCTGTATGTAACTAGCTGGCATCCTCCTGACTTCCCCCTCCCCCCCACTTCCTATGGAGCTTCTGCTTGCTGTATCTGTGTGTACTCAAATACTCAGCCTACTGCTAACCAATTCATTTCAGGAACCATATTTATACATCATCTCTGAATAACATGTAATTTTAATAGTAACAATCACTTATTGTTCCAGTTCTTCTAAATATAATGTTGCAAAGTGAAATCTACTGAAATAGTTTATTTGATCAAAAATTTCAAATGAATCATGCATGAATTTTAATCATATGAAAATCCTGTTTCTCTATGTTCTCAACCATAGCCTTCATAAAGGGCCTTACATATTTTTGTTTTCCTACTGTGCTCATCTACTCCATTCTAGTTAGTAAATCTGAAGTCATTGTATTTGCGCATTAATGGTTTTGGGGGCAGAATGGTATAGTTGAAAGAGCATTGGCTCTAGAGTCAAAGGTTTTATTGTTCAGTTTTTTTTCAGTCATGTCTGACTCTTTGTGGTCTCATTTAGGATTTTCTTGGCAGATACTGGAGCAGGTTACCATTTCCTTCTCTAGCTCATTTCACAAATGAGGAAACTGAAGCAAACAGGGTTAAGTGACTTGCCCAGGGTCACACAGCTAGTGTCTGTGCCATATTTGAAGTCAGGAAGAGGAGTCTTTCTGACTCAAGGCCTGGCACTCTGTCCACTCTACCACCTAGCTGCCAAATCAGAGGACCCCAGTTCAAATCCTAACTCTGATGCTTATTGCCTATTTAACTTTGGGCAAGTCATGTAATCTCAGTGTTCTCATATATAATAATGAGACAGCTGGTCTAAATGAACCCTGAGGTCATCTCTGCTCTAAGGTCCTATCACCTGTCTTTAGACATTAATTCTGTCATTTTTAAGACTTCTATAGAATAGTTAAGATACTTTATCACCTCCTCCCATTTGATAAGAAATGAGGAAAAGAGAAACAAATTACAAATCACCATATCTGACCTAAATGCACAGATCCAACAATTTGTTTTTCAGACACGCCAAGTAAACCAGGATTCAAATACAAGAAATGGACATTCTTTTGAAGAAATCCCTCCCATCAATTAGTTATTATTGTGCTAAAATGCATGTTGATGACTTACTCCCTAGGAAAGGAAAAAAAGGGGCAAGAAAGATTGAGGGTCAAAGAAGAATAAAAGAAGTTATAGGAAGAGTACTTGTGAACTAGAGAGAACAAACACAAAACAATCAGAGCAAAACATTGCTCCCTTTTTCAAGTACTCCAAGGACAGTCAATTAAAAAATATCACTTCTGTGGTACTTCATGAATTTCTATAGAATTATTATGTCTACAAGGGATATTTTGAGCACTAATACTAGCCAGGTTTTCAATCTATTATTATTTTCATTTCTGACATCCTTACAGCTTACTGGATATCACTGGCACTTGAGTTGAGTTCGTATAATGAAAATTAGGCCTAAGTAAAACAGAACTCCTCATGGTCAATTCTGATATATAATAAAGAACAAGAATTACAAAGGAATCTATCTAGGAGATTTCCCCTACTATAAACTCATTTAGCATATCTCTCATTCCTCCACACCAGTGTTTCTTTTTCAATTATACATCATTGACATGAACACAGCTGGAGGACAAGCTACTGTTGCTAATAATTCATCTTTTAAAGGGGAAACAAAAGATGCTGTTTCTTTTAGGACACAAAAATACTGTTTCCATTTTTTCATCTCTGAAACAAACTCCTCAGTGTTTTAAATCTGGACTGATGGCAAAGACCAAGGCCCAAGGAGAGGGGTAGTATCCAGATGATTAACTTTTAATTAAATGTATTAATACAGTTATTTTAATTTATGAATTTAATTATAAATTAATTGTATTAAATTATAAATTAAATATATCAACACCTTTTAAAGATATCCTTAAAAAGAGACCCTTATACTCCAACCAACCAATGAATATTGCAAACATTTTTCAAGTCCTGTGTTTTTCACCATTCAAACTAGTATTTCTTTTCTTCTTGGAAGTCCTCTGAAGTTGCATTTCACTCTCTGACCTTGCTTGGATGTAATTCCACTGTATCTATTTCCAATATCATCATATTTAAAATACAAAAAGTTTTCTTCTTATCACATAAAATTCCTTTACATAATTTCACCTCTTTGTGCCTTTTATTACTTAGATTACTCTTTTGTCTCCAAATCACTCCATTAAAAATATTGTGGGTGTATTGAAAAGAAAACTGGAGAATAACAGATTAGTTGTGTGGCCTTCCAAAGATTATGCCTAGTCTCTGGATCCCTGTTTCCTCAGTTGTAAAATGGTGACCTAAATGCGTATTTGGTTGGGGGTGAGGTGGTTACTAGATACTGTTGAAGGTTGCTCACAATTCTAAAGGTCTATGATCTAAGAATCTGAATTTGGAGATATGGACAGATTGTTTTCTAACAAAGGCTGAAATCTATATTTGTCCATTTTCCTATAATTAATCAAAATTTAGGTGTTCCAATCTTGCCAATTTAATGATACCATTTAAGATGTGTTGTTTGAAAAATGCAATTTGTTTGACTCAACATTGTGGCTGCCATAGTAATAAGTAAGTCAGATGTTTTTATATGAACAGAAATATGCTAATGTTGTGAGCTTAATGGGAGCTTTAAATAGTTCACAAAAAAGAAAATATGTAATTTTGAACATCAACTCCATTCAGGAAAACAAATTTAATTTACAGAAAGGCAAATTAGGCATCTAAAACATGATGATAGTTTAAGCATGCCAGTTATCTAAAATCAGTAGTAAGCCATCTGGCTAACTATATTTATTTCAATATAATGAGTCTTACACAAAGATTTTTACATTTTTGTAGATCATGCATAATGAAGCTAGCAGCAAAAAGACTACGACATCATCAACTCAATTCTGGAGGAAACCTCATTTGTGGTTTCTTATCAATATGTTTAAAGCTTTCTATGTGCTACATTTATCGTATACTTTGTATATGTTCCTGCCCTCTCCTTTTTGTGAAAGACTGTCAAAAAGAACATTCTCTGTAGGTTCTCCCCAAGCTCTTTTCTACTTTGAAACAGCAAACACTGCCAGCAAAAACTTAAGTAATATATATATATTATATATACATATAAAAGACCTTGTCCAGACAGCTACTGGCTGGGGTAGAAAGAAACTTGTTAGTCCTTACTTTTCTCCCTCCCTCCTTATTCTCCTTCATCACCTAGTGACTTGTACCCATTCTCTCTCTAGCTTCCCCTCCCTTCTATATGCATTAGTGGCGGAATGGGGAAGATAGGAGAGAAAGGTGCAGAACTGTCATCTCTGTTTTTCAATGCCTTTCCTCACCTGTGGGGCACCTGCAATGAGGAGGAACCTAATCCTTCTTCCCTTGGACCAAACACTCTGAAGTCCCAAACCTGATGCCTGAAATGATAATAAAAATAATATACTTCTATTCAAAGAAGGGATACATACATTATCTTATTTGATCTTTACATACACCTTTATGTATTACACCTGTATCTTCACTCTATTAGTCCATTGCTTTCTCCAGAGAGGTAGGGCATTATTATCCCTCTTTTACAGATTAAAACAAACAAAACAAAGGTCAGAGAGAGTAGATGATTTGCCCACAATCACAGATATAAATGTGAGCACAATCTTATAGATTACCTTCCTCTCCTCTCATTCCTTCCTTTTTTCCCCTATTTTTCTTGAATATGCATGAAACCTTCATTAAAGTAGGCTCCCCCCCATGAGAAAATACCAAAGGAAAATTGTCAAAGGATTCATATAATTTTAGTAAATAGAGGGAGACATCTCAAAGATGAAGAACGGTGGCTGAGTGTAGCAGAGAATCGGGGTTCAACCAGTATTCACTATTAGAAACATTATTAGATGACCAGGTTTTGCCCTAAAGAGAACTGTTGACCATCACCATGGCCTCTTCACTGAAGAGCTAGAGGACACTGAGTTTAAAATACTGAAGATAGTGTCAGATATGGTCTGTGTATTGGTTGGCTTTGTTGAATCATCTTCCTTTTTAAAATCTTTATTGCAAGGGATAACTTACTGGTTAAGGAAAGAGTAATAATATATTAAGAAATAAATGAAACACATAGACAACTAGCATCAATCAAAACATTATTATAAGTGATAGTAGGATTGGTAATGATCTTACCATAATACTATAAGGTATTACTAATAAATACCCTGGAAACATAATTTTATGAAAAAATAATTTGCGCCCCAGCTTACAGTAGAGAAAGATACCTGCCTAGAAACTGTTCAGCTGGAGAAACTGAGACAATGTTTGCCAACCACAAATTTTGGTTTTATGGAACAACAAAAAAATTCAGGCTCTGTAATAGCAGAATAGAGAAAACATGGTTTAAAAGGCCATTCTGTAATCATTTTAGACATTTGTTATTAAGGATATAGTTTTGAAACTCTTGAAAACCAGAAGCCCATATTTCCCTACAATCATTTTATTGTGTGTTGTCACATTTACAATAACGCTGAGCAAATTTGGCTTAAGATATTGTTTATGGTCCTGTCAGTATCAGGCTTTTTTTTTTACCTCCAAGCCCACATATATTGGAATCTTAATTATGAATTAGTAAATGACAACACCCATCTGCACTATAGTCAGCCTTTCAGGACTCCTAGCCCTTTGGGGAAATAATGCTGTTGCCAATTCACTTTGCCCAACTCACTTGCTCCTAACTACTCCCAACTAACTAGTTTCTACTAACCATCCCAGTTTCAGATTTAATTTCTTCAATCACATATTGAAAGATATTGCTGGGGCAGCTAGGTGGTGCCTTGGAGTCAGGAGTACCTGAGTTCAAATCTGGCCTCAGACACTTAACACAAAAAAAACTAGCCATGTGACCTTGGGCAAGTCGCTTAACCCCAACTGCCCTCCAAAAAGCAAAAAAAAAAAAAAAGATATTGCTGAAAATTTCACCTGATGATTTTGCTGTATATTTGAATGGAATAGCAAGTTGTGTATAGCAGATTTGCAGTTTCATGCAAAATCATCTTCATTATGGAAACGCTTGTTTTATTACATAAATTAAAAATAAAACTTTAAAAAGAAAGATATTGTTGCTATAAAATAACTGTCAGCATTCATATCATATGCCAACTTTGCTTTATTCTCATAAGTATATATTCTTTTTGCTGTAAAAGGATCTCTGCAGTTGCAAAGGTTCTTGATCTTGAGTCAAAATAATGAAATCTGAGGCATAAAAGAGTCCCTAGGACTCTTCATTTAACAGGTGAAGACATCCAGGCCTAGAGAAGTTAAATAATTTGACTGTTACATAACTAGTTCATGATGGCAGACAGAACTGGATTGAGTCCTTTACTAGTTCATGATGGCAGACAAAACTGGATTGAGTCCTTTACTAGTTCATGATGGCAGACAGAACTGGATGGAGTCCTTTACTAGTTCATGATGGCAGACAGAACTGGATTGAGTCCTTTGACTCAAAGTCCAGTGCTCTTCCTTCACCCAACATTCTCTTTAATAGAGCTTTTCTTTTCTTTAAATTTCCACACTTTTACATTTTTTTACCAAATCCTTGGAAGAAAGATCTTTAAAGCTCAAGAGCACTTTAGCATTTTATCAAGCTTATCTTTGATTGTTGATAAATGAGACTGACTGTATAGCAACCAACAGGAGTCCCCAAAGCTTTTCAAAACTAGAAGTGAAGCTTAAAATTCAAAATTAACTGATATTTACCTCTGGTCAGAGGTAACACTCCTAGTTCTGCCATACTTTTATGGAGTTGTTAATCAAGATTGTATTACAGAATCCTAGTTACACAGCTGTCATTTAACCTGCCTTAAACATTTTGAAGACACCTCATTATCATGATATTCTTACAGAAAGAAAAGCAATTTTTTTTACAATATGAATTTCCATAAACAAGACACTCAACATTTTTCTTTCATTATATTTAATCATGGGCTACTATGGTTAGTGAAATGATGCACCTAATATCCTGCTGGCTATTTTGTTTCCCCTTCTACCCTCTTCCCCTCCCAAACAGGACTGCTCTGTAAGTGTGGCTTTTACTCAGAATGAATGTAGAAGGAAGTGGAAAGGGGGAGTAGAGAGTAACCAAGGAAGTTAAGTCAGCTAGGACATTTTTGCTTATTTCAGGTCAGATTTTTGCTTAGGCTTTCCCTTTATGTTTCTCCAGATCATCAGTCATGACACTGAATGTCTTGCTTTGCTCGGATTTATCATCCTCCTGAGTTTACAAGAAGCTAGAGCTCTCACAGATCCTCCTCCCCTCAGCCCGACCTCCTCTGACCACATACTTTGCTGGAGACTCACATTCCTCCCTTGCATTAGTCCAGGGGAAGAAGTGAGCTCCAATGGAGCACTGAACTGTCCCCGAGAAACTGACAAGAGAAGGCAGGACTCGGCAAAGGCGCAGCGTAGGAGGCTGAGCCTGTGGGAGGAAGCTGGGAGGGCAAACACACTATTAAAAAAAAAAAAAAAAGCTCTTTTCCTTTTTCAGAAACCTTTCCCCTCACGGACCAAGGCGTCTCTTAAAACAACCAAAAGATTCCGTCTTGTGTCATAGTGAAAATGATCCAGGACCAAACAAAGTCAAAGCTGCAACAGACGAGACAGGCATACACTCTAATGGCCGGAGGCTACGTCCTCTGGAAGCCCGAAAAATTATAAAATGAGGTAAAATAAAAGTACCCCCAGGCGTTGCCAGTTTTAGCCTGTCAAATTAGCCGATAGGAAGAAGAAGGATGTCCAGCTCATGCGAGAGCAAGACCCGGTGGCAGCAAATTGCAGCCACAGCTCAACTGGAATCCAACATGTAAACTGCACTCACACGGCCCAGCTGGGGGATGGCTGAGGGCTGGGTGGGGAGGGAAGGGTCGGCAGTGAGGCTGAAATGCGGAGAACGCGCAAACTAGACAGCGGAGGAACACACACGCACACGCACACGCTCACACGCACTCGCTCACACGCACTCGCACACTCTGACTCTAGACCGAAACAATGTGAAGGCGGAATCCACCCTCCTCCTCCTTCTGCACAACCTGGCCACGAACACACAGCCTGCGCTCCAATTTTTGGGTGGGGAAGGGTTCGCTGTTCGCTACTCCCTCCCGTCTGCCCGGCAGTCAACCCAAACCACTGCCACCCATCTCACCCTCAGTGCGGACAGCTGCAAAAGAGGAAGTCCCACGGTCGGTTGCTATGGCATACTGATGCTCTTTGGCTTTCACACCTGGCGAGCTTTAGGGGGAGGGGTGTAAGAGTTAGGCGAAGCGGGGAGTCATCCCTGTTGCACCCCATTCACAGTCCCCTTCCCCTTTCTAACTTTCTCAATCGAGCGCCCCCCTCCCCTTCCTTACCCAAGTACTGCCGCAGGTCGAGCAGGAAGCGAGGGGGTCCCCCGTTGAGCTGATAGAAGAGGGATCCCAGGCAGAAGATGAAAAGGGTGGCCATGCAGAAACCGTAATCCCGGAGGGAGAAGCGCAGGAAAGGCAGCAAGGAGCCGGGGCGTTTCCAGCTGCCCGGCCCCGGAGGGGCTCCCCCCAGGGGGGCCACATGGGTCCAGGGGTCGGTGCTGCTGTGGTGCTGCTGCTGCTGCTGCTTCTTCTTCATCGCCTGTTCCGCCGCCTCAAACAGCCTGCCCCTGCCAGGAAAGGGTCACCCATCCGCCTGCGAAGAGGAGAGCTTCGGCAGGGAGGCTGCACATGGGGAAAGACAAGGCGCGCGGGGAGGGAAGCACCAAAGGGGAGAGGCCAGGGAAGCTCGGGCACCGCTGAAGTTTGCTGGTGCTACTCAGGAGACTTTCCTCTCCATCGCTGCCGCCGCCGCCTTCCCTGGCAAGAGTGTCCCTGCACACTCAGGATCCGGGGCGCTGCTGCCTTCCCTCCGAGGCTCCTCCGCTCCGTCCTGGGCGCGGAGTTCCTGACCGGCTTCTCTGGCCCAGCCGCTCCGTTTCCTGGCCCGTTCGCTCCTATCCCCAGCCCCAGCCCCCAGGGTTCGCCTCTAGCGTCAGCGCCAGCGTGTGCCCCCCTGCTTTGTGTCGAGTTCAGTGTGTTTTGTCCCCGTTCAGGCTCCTCCAAAGAACGGCAGGGAAGAACAGGAGGCGGACACCATCTCCCTCGCTCCACCTCCTTGACAGGGGTTTTCCTTCTCCTCCTCCTCCTCCTCCTCTTCCACCTCCCCTCCTCTCCCTTCTCGCCCTCTCTCTCTCCTCTCCCAGCTTGTGTCTCAGGGCTTCGTTTAGGTGTCACATTACTGCCTCGGAGCAGGGGAGGGGGGGCGTAGTTTTTCCGCAAGTAGGAAGAAAGTTTCTCGGGTTTGGGTTTTGTTGTTGTTGTTAGTTTTCCCCCCACCCCTTTCTTTCCCCCTTCTCTTCACTCTAATCTTGGTTACTGCGCCACCAGCGACCTCTTGGGGGCTCTGCTGACTTCCTTCTCATAAATCGTCTTGGGGAGTAAGGGCCGCAACTTCAAAGAGGAAGAAAGGATGTTTTTCAGACCCCCAAAGTTCATTCTCTTGCCTATCGCCTGCGAGTTGCCTAAAAGGTTGAAGAAAGGACACCAAAGACGGCGGAGATTTCATTACTGGGATGGAGAGAAGAGAAGAGATAGTCAAGTATTCTTGGCTGTAGTTAAACAGCATCCTGGTGGGGATAGAGGTCATGAGGTCTCCCTGTAAATTCCATGAAGAAAGGGAGATAAAGGAAGAAAAGAAAGGAATTAGAAGAGAGAATATCCTGTCCTTATTTTTCTTGTACCTTTCCTATCTCTCTCCACCTTCCCGGTTTTCCTATAGCCCCTCCGCCATGCAGGGACAAATGGGAAAGTACCTTGCTCTATCATATGGAAGCAAAAGGAATAGAAGCCCATGCATCCCCAGCCGTCAAAACATACACTTCTATTTCTCTATCCATCTTCTCCTTTCTCCCTACATAGGAGAAGGGAAAGAATATTAAGAAAAACAGAGGGAGATGCTACACCGGAAAGTCCATTCAAGATGGATCACTTAAATAAGAGTCATTGGAGAGAAAGAAATACTGCAAACCTAAGACACATCAAATTAGGAAGTCTCAGGAAAAGACCATTTGTCAGATAATAGCCAGTTCAAGTGAGTTCTTTTGACTCAAAATTTGAAAGATAAGAAGACAAGCTATATAGTCATGGGTTAATAGGTACTCTTTAGTTCACACAATGTACAAATAACAGCTTCTGCTTTCAGCCTCCCTTCCAATCAGTTTTCAAATCTACTTCATTCTTTGTGGCAGATATAGCTAATGATTTCATATATACCCTCCAGAGGTAGCATGTTTGGTGGAAAGAACAACTGACTTAGGAGTCAGGAGCAGTAACAAGGGAGGGACACTCTGGCCCAGAAAGTTACAGCTACGATTTATGGGGCCATAGGGAAGTAGATCAACACAGTCCATGCAGAAAAAGACAGTTATGCCACTTCTTGCATGTAGTCATCACTGAAAATATGCTATGATTGAGTCATGTCTACAATACATCTCTTCCTTGTTCTTTGGGTCACCTGAAACAGATTCCTTAAATATTGTGATTTTCCAAGATTCATATCTATACGGCACCACTGGACATTTATGTCAGAAAGATGAATTGTTGTGCTAAGGAGAAACTTGGGATGAGTAAAAGCATTGTGTGATTTCCCAAATGCAATTCAAATTGTTTTCTTCCTCCTATTTTTCTCTGACCTCAGTTCACTGTCTACCTGCATTGGCTATCCCATATTTCTTTATTGATGTTCTAACTTGATGGTCTAGTCATCCAAGTCCATCTTAAAATCTCAACAAAAGGAAATGTTTCTGTAATGCTCCCTCAGATTTCCCTTACCCAACTCATACCATCACTGAACAATTTGGTCCCCAGAGGGGTGGTAGTTGCTATTCTCAGGATTCTAATGATAATCCTTTATTGGCAGCTAACCTCCCAAATGCTAGATCATGAGCCCCCATCAGTGCATCTCCCCTTAGCAACAAGCCCATAAATTCAGTTCTGTAGCAATGTCATGTAATCAAATGGCATAGTAAGAATAGTAATTACAAATCATTTCACCCAACACCAAGGGCATATTTCCCCACAAATATACCCAGGTTCCAAAAGCATGTCAGAGTGGGCAAGAATCCAAAGTACAATGGTAATGAAACATATGTATGGGGGACCTACAATGCTAAGGCAATTTATAACTCCTAAACTGTACAACCTTGATGTCCTATCTCTGGCTGGAGGGTCCTCACAGTGTTTGCCAAAAGTAACTCTGCTCTTCAGCTGAACTGGATTCATAGGGCACAGTGTCTCTGATAGACTGGAATTAATCTGAGCTAGTTCCTTCTAGGGCATGATGTCTCCAATAAATGCCCCAATCTACTGCTGAGGTCTGGTTAGATCACTCAGTGACTGTATTGGCTCCTCACCAAAGATCCAAGGCTGCTAGACTAGGTTGAGTTGGCAGCTCAGCTGTTGGATAGACGCTACCTGGATGAGCAAAGCAGGTGGCTTGGCTCTGTGCTCATACATTGATCTGCTGGTCTTCTGGGCAATCATTTTCCTTCCTCAAATCACTAGCTGGGCTAGGGGGTACTGTACTCTCTCCAACTGGAATGGCATGGTGCTCTTTTTTTAATTAAAGTGCTACAAAGTTTTTCTAGCCTGGGAAATGACCTTAAGTACAGGATCTGCTGAAGCTTCTTTCCTTTCACTTCCTCAGCACCTGAGTCCTGATGTGTGTGTGTGTGTGTGTTTACCTCTAGCAATAGATTGAAGGAGAATTGCTTCTTCTTCTGAAAAATTCTTCCTTGCTCAAAAAGACTGATTCCTCCACAAACCACTTCATATTCCCTTAGGTTAAGCAGTCTTTCCCACCCCCATCATACTATTTGGGAATCTTATGGTAAATGAGAGGCTAGGGACTACTTTGTGAATATAGCCTATGCTCTGGATACATGTTCATTGTCTTGCTGTCTTCTTCATAAGCAACTAAAGTATTCAAACCACCTAACCTTTCTAGGCTGTGGAATGTCTATTTTAAAGTCTCAATCTTTTAGCCTCAGTAAACTTTGATTTCTTGCTGAAGTCTCCCAGGGCACACCACTTTCTGTTCATTATTTTCTTCCAATCCAATGTGGATTTTGGGCCAATTTCTTTTGAGTGATAGCCATTATTTATGTACCACTTTATTGTTTTCAAATAACTGTATGTATGTACACATACACATATATACAAATATATACACACATATACATATATACATAATCTCATTTGATTCTCACAACTATCCTTTAAGGTAGTTATCATTAGTCTAAGGTGTTATCATTAGTCTTGTTTCACATATGAGCAAAATGTAGCTCAGAGAGATTAAGTGACTTGCCTAGGGTCACACAGCTTTTTTTTTAGAGACAGGATTTAAATCCAAAGCCCAGTGGAAGTCCTGTAATCTTGTGGTGTTCAATTCAATCATCAGAACATCATTCATGACTTGGAACATCCAGAGGATTTCACTATCTGTAATGGAGGTTCTTAAACTTTTTAGTGCAATGGCCCAGGGGAAGCCTATAGACCTCTTCTCAATGTTCTTAAATAATTGGAGGAAATGTCAAATTTCAATTAGATGCTAGTAAAAAAATAAAGTTGCAATTTTTTGCCATGCAAGTGTATGGACTTCTAGAATGAGTGGGTCTAACAAGAAATTATGGAAACAATAACTTCATTCAAGTGAATGACGATAATGAGGCATTATAACAAAACTTGTAGGATGCCGCAAAGGCACTTCTTAGGGGAAGTTTTATATCCCTGAATGCATACATGAATAAATTAGAGAAAATGGAGGTCAATGAATTGGGCAAGCAATTGAAAAAGCTAGAAAAAGAACAAATTGAAAATCTCCAATTAAACAGTAAATTAGAAATAATGAAAACCAAAGAAGAGATTAATAAAATTGAAATTAAGAAAACTATTGAACTAATAAATAAAACTAAGAGCTAGTTTTATGAAAAAAAACAATAAAATTGATAGACTCTTAGTCAATATGATAAAAAAAGACAGAAAAACAAATTTTAAGTATCAAAAATGAAAAGGGTGAATCTACCTCCAATGAAGAGGAAATTAAAGCAATAATTAGGAATTATTTTGCCCAATTGTATGCACATAAATTTGACAATCTTAGTGAAATGGATGAATATTTACAAAAATATAAGTTGTTCAGATTAACTGAAGAGGAAGTAAATTACTTAAATAACCTCATCTCAGGAAAAGAAATTGAACAAGCTATCAGCGACTTCCCTAAAAAATCTTCAAGGTGAGATGGATTTAGTAGTGAATTTTCTATCAAACATTTAAAGATCAATTGATCGCAATACTCTACAAACTATTTGGGAAAATTGGTGAAGAAGGAGTCCTACCAAATTGTTTTATGACACAAATATGGTACTGATACCTAAATCAGGAAGAGACAAAACGGAGAAAGAAAATTACAGACCAAT
>CM053593.1:307766682-307791990 GCA_028646575.1 Pseudocheirus occidentalis
AATCAACTCCCTCTCAGGGAAATTAGGTCATTCCTTTTGTTAATTGATTGATTGAATCTTTAGCTGGATTGATTGAATCTTTAAATGTGAAGCTGGTTTTTCCCTTAGGGAAACCAGGTGATTCTTCTCTTGTTCCTTGTTCCTTTCTGTAATAAGATAATATTGAGACTTTTCTTGTTCTAAATATTGTATATAATATTGTGAGTTGTTGATACTGTGAACATTGTACTGAATATTGATTTGTAATGGAATAAACAGAGTGTTCACTAATACTGTGTAATCCAAATCTTAAAAGCTGTTCACAGTAGCATTCTCTCAGGAATCTATTGCTGATTGGCTTTACAACACTCCTAGAGGTTCTTTCTAGGATTTGTGAATCTGTAGTACCTACTATTCTTTTTTTTAAGTATAGTACTGGAAATGTTGGTTATTTTTCTTTAGAAAGACAAAATGAGCCATGTAGACTAGTAGGTGATACTAAAAAATTTCTTGAAAATTAATACATATAACCAACATTAGAATTTGTACCAACAAATTTTAAACTATTGTCTCCTATATTCTGAAGCAATTGTTGATTTTTGCCTTGGAAGAAATTGTAGTATTTTTTCAGCCACTAAATTTTCTTAGGATAACATAAAATGTAGCAAATAAAAAATCCTTCAAATCTAGTAACAAGAATCCACGCCCTGACTTCATGTCTTTTTACCAGCAGTTCCCCATGTCTGAAATGTTCTTTTTCCTTACTTTACCTCCCAAGTTTCCATGACTTCCTTCAAGAATGAATTCAAATCTCACTTTTCTATAGGAGTCCTTTTCTGGTCCTTCCACCTCCTCTGGTCTTCCATTTGAGACTGCCTTCCATTTGCATATATATATATATATATATATATATATGCACACAATGATTGGATTATTGCCTCTCATTGTAACGTGAATTCTTTGCACTCAGGGACTATGTTTTTGCCTTTTGTTAAAATATCTCCAACACAGTGTGTTGTTGTGCCTGGTATACTGAAGGGTTTTAAAAAATGCTTGCTGACTGATTAATATAGCAGGTGTTTAATAAATTATTGTTAAATTAAACTGTAAGGTAAAAATGAATTGTCTTCTTCATTTATCTGAAAAGCTCCTACAGATTACAAAGGACACAATTCTAATTTTTAGAAAACATAAATGTGATTAATGCTGTGTGGAAATAATAGATACTTTTTGTATTTTGTTTTGAAATAGTCATGACTTTCATCACAGAATTTCAAATAACATTGTGATTTTCATTTCCTTCCTTCTAGCATATTCCTCTATAATTGATGAGCACAAAAATGATCATTTTCATTTTGTTATTCCAAAAATAGAGAAAATGAAGCATCAGTATGCTTAAAATGAGTTATTTTGTGATACATCTCGATGTACTATACTCCCAAGCTAAATTAAAGTTGATTAATATTCAGTCTCTTTTTTATCATGCTGTGTGTTAAGGCATAGGACAAAGCCCCATGTTATATAGAGCCTTATTTGTATGTAATGCCACAGCAGATTTTTAGTATAAGCAATTATTTGAAGTACATGATATAATTTGTAATGTATCCCTATTGTTTCAATGACAGCCCATGTTAATAGCAAAAATTTCTATTTTAATATCTTACATATTATGTAAATTATATGCACACATATAAACACATGCATTTGTACACACATACATGTGTGTATGCATACACATATGTATAAATTTGCAATATATTTCAATGGATCTATGCTCTCATCACTGTGCCTGCTCCTTTGCTTTATCACTAAAGATTACAGCCCCATCCATAACATCTTATTCTCTGTGACTCTTGTCCTTGTTCTTACCAAATATCTAGAACACCCTCCTCTAGCTTTTTTGTACCTTTGTGGATATCAGGGAAGCACTTGGGATTTTCATCTGTTATCCTTCTTTCTTGCCACCAGACTATTCCACGTCTTTTTCCAACCATACATCTCTCCAGTGACATTCCTTATGCCACGTCTTGAGCACAGAACATAATAGGAAATAAGACACAGTCTAATTCACACAAAATGCATTTCTCCATTGCCCTTTGGTCATCTGCAAGCTTTATTTCTTAGAGATCATGGTGTTTGCAGATTCACATTCATTCAGCATCACCAGCAAAACAATTGTGTTGAAGTGATTGGTCTTTATTCCAACAATAAGCAGGGATTCATTAATGACACTGTACAGTTTCTGAAATTCAATTCAGTTTTATCTTTTCCTTATGCTTATTTCCAGACAGAACAAAGTATTCAACTGTGATTCTTGTCCTAAATATATCTACCAATATACTAATTCAATAAGTTGGTCATAGGTAGTGTGCACAACAGGTGTTTTGCATCCATTTAACTTTTTCTGTATGGATTGTTAGACAAATCTCTTTTGAATATTCATGTACTGCATTAAAGGAGGTCCCATAATGACCGGTGTATTTATGCAATCAGGACATTATCATCTTAAAACAGGAAGTGCATGAATGACTTCCCAATTTATAGCAAATACCTCTTCCATTTGAATCCTAAACAAGAGACCCCATGGCAGTGAACACATCTTGTTCTATGTCTTATTTGACAATAATCAAAGGAATATTTTCATTTAGACCATTGCATTTGTCAAGGAATCTTGTATTAGTTAAACATACATAGGAGAGAATATTTACTGGAGGATATTCCTGGGATCCTCTTAGATTTGGAGCTATAATAGTCCTCAAAAGTTAAATTCAACTCTTTCATTTTGCAGATGGAGAAAACTGGCTCCACAGAGGTTTATTGGCTTGCTCAGGGTCACAAAACTAGCAAACTCTGGCAATAGTAATGAAATCTACACTACCATTCTTGGAAAAATATGTGTCAATCACCTATCCTATAAATCCATAGAGAATACCCTCTCTAGTCCATCCAATGAGTTGTCAAACTGATTTGCTAAAGTGCAGGTTTGATCATGGCACTCCCATATGCCACAAAATCCAGTGGTTCCTAATCACCTCCAGGATGAAATATAAAATTATGTTTGGCATTCAGCACTCTTCTTGATAATCTGAACCCCCCTTTTGTTGTTGAGTGATTTTTCAGTGTGACTCTTCATGACTCCACTGGAGGGTTTCTTGGCAAAGATACTGGATTGATTTGTCATTTCCTTCTCCAGTTAATTTTACAGATGAAGAAACTGAGGCAAACAGTTAAATGACTTGCCCAGGATCACACAACTAATAAGTGTCTGAGGCCAGATTTGAACTCAGGAAGAACAGTCTTCCTGACTCCAGGTCAGGCACTCTATCCACTGTGCCACCCAGCTGCCCCACCTGGCACATAGTAGACATGTTCTTCCTTCTTCTTTTACTTCTCTTGCCTCCGGCTGAACCATGTGCTGCCTCCCCCTTGGACTTGAAGCCTCCTTCATCACTCCCTCCCTGCCTCCACCCCACCTTCGTGGGCAAATGTGTATTATGTAAAAGTTGCTTTACTTAGACATCTGTGGAATGGTCCACTTACGTAAAGTAAGAATGTGTGTGTGTGTGTGTGTGTGTCTATCTATCTATGTAGGTTCACATTCAATATCTTGGACCACCGTAAGATTCTTAGGAATTAACTTTGAGCAGATTTAGTACCACAGCTAATGCAATATTTGACACTAATCCAAAATATAAGTATGAAGTCTATGACATGAAGAACCCATTTAACTATAATAGTTAATGTGCTCCCTCCTTGGAAACTGAGAGAATAACCGAGAAAAGCAAGAAGAGGAAATCCCACCATGGACTCTGATCATCCTGACCTTCCTTAGGTAACTGGGTCCTAAATATAATCCTCTGTAGCTCATGAATGTTTGTTACAATTTCTCCTGATTGGTTGATATAAGCACAACAGGATTGACTGATCTCAGCTCAAGTCCCTCCCTAGGAGGCAGTGATTAGATACAGGACCATACAGTTTTGCATGACAATTTGTGCTAAAGAATCAATTTCTACTTGAAGAGAGGCTATGGATTCACTTGTGACTTAAGTAAATTCATCTTCCATAGAAATATGTCTAATTATATTTGGGATTAAAGCCCAACTAAATCTCTGTCCCATACTAGAATGCCTTACAGTGGTTGGATGTGACCTGTTTTTAGATATGTGCCACCAGGCTCCCAAATTCCTAGAGGTTTTTTTTCTTTTAATTGAGTTTATAGTATGATTAAAGATTGATTCTGGCAGGACTAGATAGGCAATGACACAGGTTCCATGTGATCTTGAGGGAAGGGAAGCATATCACAGAAAAAAACTGACAAGGGGTTACTAGCTCTCTTGGGACTTCTGAAGGGGAAACAAAGACTCAACATAGTTCATCTAGACCTAATGCTATCATAATGACTATCAAAGTAACCCCAGCTGGTCCCAGCATATGTAAAATTAGCCAAAGGGTCACATTGGGGACTGTTGTCATTTACCCCATTAAAGAGGCAAGATTTAGCACAGATGAATGGATTTCCCTTTCCAATGTTTGGGAAATCAAAGGGGTTAGTGCACCTTTTTGGTGCTCCCACATTTATAGTACTTCAGTACTATAACTCTTAGTGACACAGAAATGAAACTGCTGAAGGGATTTCGACAACCTTCAGTTAATAGCTTCAATGGTAGTGTTCTAGCCCTTAGGGTCTCAAAGTCCTTTTTGATTTTTGAGAATGATTTGTTCATTTTTACACTTGATTAATGTTATTATCTTTGGTTCTATTTGCTTTTTTGAATTGTCAAGATGTCAGTCAACTGAAGCAAAGGGTGTGAAATTCTCCTTTAAAAATTACTTTTGTCCATAATTAACTATTGACTGTGGGATGGAGTAATTTTTTGTGACAGTAAGGACTTCCAGTGGAGAAGGGTTACCTTGATAGACATGCTAACAAATCCAACATCCATGGGGCCAAATAATTCCAAGATGGTGGAATGTATGCCCTATATCACTACAAAAATTAATAAGAGTGTTGAGCCTTTACTAAGATTAAACAAAAAATGGGGATTATAAAACCAGGAATTCTATGGAATACAATTATTAATAGTGGCAAAACCTAAAACAAATAGCATGCAAAAAAGTAGCCATTCTCCTAATATGGCTCTTGGTTTCTTTCTTATTAACATTAACGGGGGAGGAAATAAATAGGTGACATAGTAGAATTAAACTAAACAACCATATAAAGGTTTCCTCTCTTCTCAAAAACCCATTCCTTTGCCACACATTATGGATCTGAACAAGGATCAGGTTTAGTGTGAGAACAGTGTAACCAAGAGTCCTTTTCTCCAGTTTTGATTGCAGTCAGCATAGTCAGTAGTTCTTGAGATGGGGCTTTCCAGCTAGGTCAGTGGCTCTCCACCTTCCTAATGCGGCAACCCTTTAATACAGTTTCTCATGTTGTGGTGACCTCCAACCATAAAATTATTTTTGTTGCTACTTCATAACTGTAATTTTGCTACTGTTATGAATTGTAATGTAAATGTCTGATATACAGGGTATATTTTCATTGTTACAAATTGAACATAACTCACAGGTTGAGAACTGCTGAGCTAGGTTGTATTCCACTGGTATGCTGGAAGTTCTTAACATAGACCTTATATCCTTGATGAAAGTCATGAAATGAAAAGTCCAAAGGCCCAGTTTCTACAGCAGTTCTTGCTTCATGGAGTTCCTTCAATCTGCTTTGCATTTTCTGTATATAAGAAGCACCAGATGTATCTCCTACCTAATAATGATGTATATGTAGAGGAGAAGGGTTGTGCTTTTATGGGATGGTGTCCAAACAACATTTCAAATGGAGAGAGATATAATTCCTGCCTTGGTCTGCTTTACATATAAATCAGTGGGTTTCAGTACAGTGTGCCAATCACAGTTTTAAGTTCTTTGTTCATATATATGCACAAGCTGACCTGAAATCTGGAGTGATAAGTGATAACTTTATCCCATAACAACAATAAATTAAGAAGAGTATTAAATCAGTAATTATTATTGATTATTTTAATTTAATAATTTAATTTAATTTACCTGGACCCAATTTCTTTATAAGAAGTGTGAAATTCAAATATTGATTTCTGTGCTTTATATTCTGTTCTGTAACTCTATTCTGTATTTGATATAAAAACCTTTCCTTTGTCTCTGAGTAAAAAAGTTTAGATGTTTGAAAGTTCAGTCTTCCTCTTGCAGAGTTAAATGCCGAGAGTTTAGCTTCCCTATCAATCACTTTTTATTAAAGAAAAACTCTGAGCTAAGTTTGGAGATTCAACACTCTCATGAAACACTCTAATTCTAAGATAATTGTTACCTCAGCATCACCAGCCAATCACTTTGTGCCAAGGAAGCTTGTTATCCCTCATAACTCCAGCTCCTGACAAATTCCATGACATCTATGTTATCCTTGAGACAAGATGCCCTCATCCCATCTTGGCCTCATCTTATCTCACTTTCAGGTGCCCATGAGTTTGCTACTCCTAGTCCATTATCAATGACTTCAGAATGAAGCTGGGTCTCAAAAATCCAAAAAGCATTTAAGAAACAGAGGGGTGGTCCAAATCCCATGAATGCATGTAAGCTCCTTTCCTTAATGTAACCAATCATGAAACCTCATCCTGTGATGTATGGTTTCTGTTCCTTGTTCTACGCTTATAAAAATGAGTTTCATTCTCAATTCTTTTTCTTTGGTCAGAAACTGAGGCAAGCCATTGATCCTTTTGTTAATCAGCTTGGAACCCTATCAATAAACTGTTATCTTACTCAGAAAGAACATGCTTTGGTATACCTTTTGTTGAATTTCACTCCTAGAAAAAAAATTTTTAGCAATAAATTTATAGCACAAGGGCCAGAAAATGCTTTAAGCTGACAAGAGAACTGGTCAACAATAACAAGACAAACTTTATTGAAACAAGCTTGGGGCATGCTTATGAAATCAATTTGAAAATGTTCAAGTGGAGAGAAGCAAGGGGGTGGCCACCAAAGGCAACATTTCAGAAGGCATGTTGGTTAAATGTCTGACAAATGGGGCAGGCAACAGTAATGTGGACTCCAACTACTGTGATGCCCAGGGTTATCCATACCCACTGTATTGTATTGACTATTTACTGAGTGTCAAATTGGCCCCACTTATGAATAGACAGACATACCTGGTGATAGAGGCTCTGGGGAAATAGTGACTTGCCTTCTGTAGTAACCTAGACCACAGAAACCTGATTTGCCTTAAACTGATTTCCATTTTTCAACTTCAGATTTATTGCAGATAAGGGAGAGATCATCAGTAGTAGAAAAAGAATAGAAACAGGACAGCCTTATTCCTGTCCTAGTGTTCTATCCACTGAACCACCTGACTACCTCTAGAATGAATCTGATCCTGCCTCAATTCAATCTAGTAAGCATTGATTAAGCAGTCATTATCTAAAACACACAGAGCTAAATTATAACTCTTCAAACCTCTTAGGATAGCTATTATGCTATTCCACCAAATATTTTCTTCTATAGACTAAAATTCCCATTTTTAAAAGCCAATGCTTGGATTTCATGGATTCATATTTGCTTACCATGCTGGTTATCATCTTCTGGACACAATCCATTTTTCTAACAACTCAGAATTATACATAATATTCCAGATGTGGGCTAATTAGGATGGATTATAGTAAGACTATTCCTATATGCAGCCACTCTACTAAGTTCATGGCTCACACCTCCAACTACCTGTATGATATTGCCACCTGGATATGTCAACATAATTTCAAAACCAATGTATCTAAAACCAAATTTATAATTTTTCACCAGAAAACCCATTCTTTGTTCTGATTTTACTATTTCTTTTAGGGGCCCTTTCTCCCCACCCAATTTATCCACTTTACTATGTTCAAAACTTTGAGATTCACTATAATTCCTCTCTTCCTTACTGCTAATATTGAATCATATACCAAGTCCAGTTGATTCTATTTTTACAGATTCTCTCCCATTCAACCCTTCCCCTTTATTCCCACTGCCATTCCACTATTCCAGACTCTTATTATTGCCCATCTATACTATTGCAATAACCTCTTATTAGCTGTCCCCACCACCCTGCTCTCTGTTGCCTACCCCAAATTAGCCTTTAATATTTTCTTCATACAGTTACCATATTTGCTTTTATTGTGAAGCAGGCTGATCACTATGCTAAAAATCCTTCACTAGCTCTCTGAAGCTTATCAAATGAAGTATAAATTTATTTTTTTGGTACCAGAGGCACTACAAACTTATGTTATAATACTGCAGTGGACATTAACAAAGGAATAATGTCTAAAATGAAGATTGTGATATTTCCAGTGTTCTCTTTTCTGATTATACCACATTTGGAATATTCTTTTTGGTTCTGGGTTCCACATTTTAAGTAAACTTGAAAAAACAGTTTACAAACTGTTTACAAAAACAAGTTTACCACATCGGTAAACTTAAAAAAACAGAGAGGAGAATATTAAGGGTTGTGAAAGAACTGAATGCCTTATCATGCAAAGGTTGGTAAAAGAAACTGAAAGAAAGGGCAGCTAGGCAGTTCAGTGAATAGAGCACTGACCCTGGAGTCAGGAAGACCTGTGTTCAAATCTAACCTCAGACACTTGACACACTAGCTTTGTGACCTTGGGCAAGCCATTTAATCCCAATTGCCTTGACTTCCCCCCCAAAAAAAGAAAAGAAAAAGAAATTGAAAGAAGATGAACCTGAAGAAACTGAAAATATAGCCTGGAGAGGACTTTGGGAAATAGTGATAGCCATTGGGTGATAGCCATTTTCAAATATGTGAGGGAAGGAGGATTAGTCTGCCTGACTCCAGGGGGAAGACCTAAGAATAATGGATATAAGTTGTAGATAAGCAGATGTTTCAGTATAAGGGGAGGGTGGGGAAAACTTTTTAACAATTTTTATAAACTTTTTACAAACTTTTACAAACTTTTTAACAATTAGTGCCATCCAAGAATGTAATGACTGATTTGGAAGTGGCTGGGTTTTCCCACTGGAGACCTGGAACATCCTTTATAATAGACTGTGTGATTACTTGTTGGTATATTTTGGAGGGGTTCCCCATTAAGTATTTTAGGTTGATTGATCTTTGAGGTTCCTTTTAGCTTGGAGTTTCTGTAATTCTATGGTGTAGAAAAAAAGAGTATACCAGTTTGTTTGATTGTGTACCACACTGACATCTATAAAATGTAAAAAAAAACTATAGAAAAGTCTCTGAGACTGGCAGACATCTGGTAAATGTCTTATAGAGGATGCATAAGAAGACATGAACAAGAATGGCACAGGATAAGGTGTGGAAAGGTTGTGATCTGTGATGATAAATGGATTCCCACACTGCATTGATAATCTATAGAGATGAGGGTTTCTTAATTTTTTTTGAATGTGTTGTAGACCCCTTGATGGTCTGATGAAGCCCATGGACCCAGGGTCAGAATAATGCCTTTAAAATTCATAAAGAAAAACACAAAGGAAAACAATTATATTGAAATATATTCAAGTTCATTGACCCCAGATTAAGAACTTTTAGTCTAGCTCATTCAGAACTGAGAAATCAGGATGCTAAAGGGTCTGAAAGGGATAGGGACATTCAGCCTGTGAAAATACTCTTGAGACTAATATGTCTGCTTTCCATGAGTTACCTCACTATATAGGAGTAGTGGACACAGAGTTAGACTGTTTGCTGAAAGGAGCCAATCAGGAGTCTGTAGTGAGCCAAAAGTCTTGCTCACTCCCAGATTCCTTTGTAGGTATTTGTTGACTGACCTTGCTGAATTGTACACCTCAAACCAGCTGACACCAGTCTCGTGCTACAAAACGTCTTGCTTTTGTGTCCCACCTGTTCTTAGAAAACATCATCTGCTCTCCACTCTCACTCCTCCCCAAATCTCCCCTTGGTGGTTTTCAAGTATAAAGTGCCCCTGCCTCTCCTAGGCTTTGGGCCCCATTACCTAGTTGCCACAGCACTAGTGTCTAATTTTTCTTCTAATAAAACCTTTCTGCTTTCAATTCAACTTGGACTGCTCTGTATGTGAGGGACAGACTTCTCCCAGTTAACAAGTCAGAAAACAAAAAGAAGGAAGATCACAGGTATCTTTCCATCTTCAGATATACACAGGACTGTAATGTAAAATGAGGTTTAATAATAAGAGCTTGCACTTTGAGGCTTGCAAAACACCCTATAAATATTATCTCACTTTATCCTTGCAACAACCCTGGGAAGTAGGTGCTATTAATATCCCCATTTTACAGGTTAGGAAACTAAGGCAGAGAGAGGTTAGGTGACTCGCCCAGCTTAATACAGCCATTAACTCTATAAGGTTGGATTTAAACTCAGGTCTTCCTGACTCCAGGACCAGTGCTCTATCCTCTGTCACCACCTTGCTGTACTTCTACTCTACCTCAGAGCTCCAAAGGGTATAACTAGCATTGGTTGGTGAAAATTAAAGATTGTCAATTAAGGAAAACTTTCTTTAAAACAGATTTGTTAAAAATTGGAAGAGGTTGCTTTATGAAATACTGAGTTCCCTGTTACTAGAAATGATCAAGGACAGGTTAAATATGCAGTAGGGATATTGTAAAGATTTCTATACCAAGTGGAAGGTTGGCCTGGGTGCCCTCTGAAGTTCCTATTAAGTCAAAGATTCTATAAACAAGTTAGGGATGAAGCAGACATCCTTAAAAAGCTCAGGTTCATATTCATCCTGACCTGTATCTAAGAGGTTCGGTTTGAAATGAACAGGTTCAGGGATGCATGGAGTGAATACTTTTTGACTTACAGCATGGGTGCCCTGTTGCTATGACAACTTCACAGGAGGGCAATGAGTCACAATGCTTCCTTACTTTCATTGGATCACAGATGCGGCTACCACAGGGATGCCTGAAACTGATTGAAGAAAGTGAAACTCTCTAAATTACCTGTGAACTAAAGTTCATATGATTTGGGTACACATTTGTATCGACTTTACTTATCTCAGGTGATGTATAAAAATTCAGTCTTGAGGATTTATGTGTTGCGCTTTCTTACTCAGGAAAAAAAAAGCTTAGAATAAATGCCAGTACCCCAGATCTGATGACATTCTTCTCAGTACAGCCTTTTTACATTTTATTTTATTTTGTTGGTCCAGACTATGACAAGTGATTATTTCTTTCTTATATTAATAACTAATTATTGAATTAAGACCAAGGTTTCCCCTCTTTCTACTTCCTCATCAAGAAATCAACCAGCATGGGGAATCTTTCTAAAAGACTTACTTGGCCATGATGGCTGAAATCTAATCAAAGAAAATAAAAAAAATTTTAATTTTAAGTTGTTTAACTTTAACTTAATGGACATTCTTGCTCATTGTGTTTACTCAGGCAGATCTGGGAAAGTGCTGATTCTCCCTTTTGTCAGAGAGATGACATGGAAATTGGTAAGTCTCTTTGACCAAGATTTGAGTGATCCAAGTCACATACCCAAAGACTGTCATTGTAATATAGTATACTTCCTCATTGTAATATTCATTTTCTCATGAATTGTTAACCAATCAGAGGTGTTTGCCACCTTTGGGAACACCTACTCTTCCAAGAGCATATAAACTGTGAACCTACTACCATGAAGGGTCTTTGGTCTAAGAGAGACAGCCAAATAACCAGTCTTTGTATTAATAAACATTCAGGCATTATTAATGAAATGATTAAATTACCCAGAAATGATGTCTCTTGAACCTTTTTAAACGTCACAAGACCTATGATTTCATTGGTGTAGGGACATTTCCCAATAATAAAATTTCTGCTAACAATTCAGATTGGCATCTGCTCTGAAACATATGTCATTTGCTCAGGGTCACACAGCACTTAGCACATAGTAGGTACTTAATGAAAGCTTGATGATGACACAGCATCTGAGACAGGACTTGAATTCAGGTCTTCCTAACTCACACACTGGTTGCCTATCCACCAAGTAATGCCCTCTCTCCCTAATGTTTTTTATATATGAGTCTAAAACATGAATCTGTCTTTGATTTTTATCAAATAGTAAATATCCTACAGTGAGATGAAATATTTCTGATTATTTTCTGAAATTTCATCTAATAATGAGAGAAAGAACTTCTGTGATTGTTTTGCTTTTCAGAGGGCAATTGGGGTTAAGTGAATTGCCCAAGGTCACACAGCTAGCAAGTGTGTCAGGTGTCTGAGGTTGGATTTGAAGTCAGGTCCTCCTGACTCCAGGGTCAGTGCTCTATTCACTGTGCCACCTAGCTGCCCTTCTCTGTTTTTCTTTTACCACCACAGAATGAATAGACTATAACACAGTTACCAAGAACATGGAAAAACTGCCCCACTTCTTAAAATGTTTCACTAGTGATTGGAGAGAGATTTATTGTAAAACAACATTTTTAATAAAAATAAACCATAAATCACAGGTATTGAATACTTGAGACTCTGTAGTACAGTGAAAAGAATATTAATTGTAGAGTTAAAATCTGGGTTCCAATTTGGTTTCTGCTTACTTGTGTGACCTTAGGTAAATCTCAGATTCTCTGGGCTTACCTTTCCTCACTTACAAAACAAGAGGGCTGGACTAAATGGTCTCTCAGATGCCCTGCAGTTCTAAATCTATGACCCCATGACTGGTGGAAGCAACACAACACATTGGTTTGGGAACCATATGAAATTCTTGACTCACAATGAACAGGGGACAAAAGATGCTTAACTTATACTTGCCATTTTGTCAATTTCCTCCCTGAGTTTGGTAAATATGAAGGAATGCATTAATCTTTATTTCCTCATTTCTGTCCAGAGAGCCACCACAGTGGGTGTTCTAAATAAGTTGCCCATGTATGGAAAGTTCTTTTTTCTCACTTCAGTCTCCTGGTTTCCTTCAAGACTCAGTTCAAATCTCCTTCTTGCAAGAAATCTTTTCCAGTTCTTTCCTGCCTCCTTTATACTACTCTCCCTTTTCCTGGTTCCCTCTCATTGAGATTACCTTCTATTTACACTGTACATGTGTAGTTATTTACATTATCTTTATTTAGATTACATTACATTTATAGTGGGGAAGCTAGGTGGTACTAGATTAAGGTACTTGACTTGGAGGCAGAAATTTTTTCTTCATGAATTCAAATCTGGCCTGTGACCCTGGGCAAGTCACTTAGCCCCATTTGCCTCAGTTTTGTCATCTGTAAAAAATGAGCTGGAAAAGGAAATGACAAACCACTCCAGTATTTCTGCCAAGAAAACCCCAAATGGGGTAATAGAGAACCAGACACAACTGAAAAATGACTTAACATAAAAAAATTTATATTATCTTCTCCATTAAAATGTGAGCTCTTAAAGAGATCAAAAGAGAAATGCCATTTAAAATAACTGCAGATGATATAAAATATTTGGGAAGCTACCTGCCAAGACAAACTCAGGAACTATATGAACACAGTCATAAAACATTTTTCACATGAATAAAGACAGATCTAAATAATTGGAGAAATATTAATTGCTCCTGGGTAGTCCAAGCCAATATAATAAAAATTGCAATTCTGCTCAAGTTAATTTACTTATTAAGTGCCTCATTAAACAAATTACCAAAGAATTATTTTGTAGAGCTGGAAAAAATAGTAACAGAATTCATTTGGAAGAACGAAAGTTCAAAAATACCATGGAAACCAATAAAAAAAAATCTGTTAAGGAAGTCCACCTCACAATTCCATATTCCAAACGATATTGCAAAATGATAATTATCAAAACAATCTGGCACTGGCTACACTCTAAGAAATAGAGTAGTGGATCAATGGAATAGATTAGGTACACAATACACAGTAGAAAATGACCATAGTAATTTAGCATTTGATAAACTCAAAGAGCCAAGCTTTGGGGGTAAGAACTCAACATTTGACAAAAATTGTAGGGAAAACTCGAAGGCAGTTTGACAAAATCTAGACATTGATGTACATCTCACACAATATACTGATATAAGGTCAAAAGGGAGAAATGATTTACACATAAAGGGTGATGTCATAAGTAAATTAGGGGATCGTGGAAAAATCTACTATCGTATCTACAAATGAGGGAAGTGTTTATGACAAAACAAGAAATAGAGGGAATTATGGGAAGTAAAATAAATAATTTTGATTTCATGAAGTTAAAAAGCTTTTGCACAAAAGAAAACTAACACAATCAAAATTAGAAGGAAAACAGGAAAATGGGGGAAATTTTACAGCAAGTTTCTCTAATAAAGGCCTCATTTCTCATATATGTGTGTACATATATTATGCACACATATACACAGATGCATATACATATATATTTTACATATACATATGTATATGCATACACACAGATGTATATGGAACTGAGTCAAATTTATAAACATGAGAGCCATTCCCCAATTGATGAATGGTTAAAGGATATGATTAGGCACTTTTTAGAAGAAGAAATTAAAGCTATTCTTAGTCACATTAAAAAAAATGCTCTAAATCACTATTGATTAGAGAAATGCAGAGATACCATCACACACTTATCAGATTGGATAACATGAAAGAAAAGAAAAATAACAAATACTGGAAGAGAAGAAAAAATTGGGACACTAATGCATTGTTATTGGTGAAGCTGTGAACTAGTCTAATCATTCTGGAGAACAATTTGGAACTATGCCCAAAGAGCTATCAAATTGCACATGCCATTTAATCCAACTATACCACTACTAAATCTGTATTCCAAAGAGATCAAAGAAAAGGGAAAAGAATTTAGCTGTACAAAAATATTTATAGCAGCTATTTTTGTGATGGCAAAAACTGGAAATCAAGGTGATGCCAATCAATTAAGGCATGGCTGAACAAGCTGTAGCATATAATTTTGATGGAATAATATTGTGCTGTAAGAAATAACAAGTAGGATACTTTCAGGAAAACCTAGGAAGACTCATGAACTCATGTAAAGTAAAATAAAGATAACCAGGAGAACATTGTGTGTAGCAACAGCAATATTGAAAAACTAAGCTGTTCTGATCAAGACAGTGATCCAAGACAATTCCAAAGGACCCATGATAAAAAATGCTATCCACTTCCAGAGAGAGAACTGTTGAACTCTGAATGCAGATTAAAGCATACTTCTTTTAAACTTTATTTTTATTGTTTTGTTTTCTTTTGTAATATGACTTATATAGAAATATGTTTTGCATAACTTCCCATTCATAATCAATATCAAATTGTCTGCCTTCTCAAGCAGGGGGGGGAGGGATGGGAGAGAAAAATGATTTAGAACTCAAATTTTTTTAAAATAATGGTTAAATATTTTGACATGTAATTAGGAAGTACTTAATGAAGTAAACAAAAATACTTTTAAAAAAAAGAGTGTGAGCTCTTTATGAGGAGGGACCTTTCTTGTTGCCTTTCTTTGATCTGTAGTGCTTAACACAATGGCTTACACATAGAAAACATTTACTATATGCTTGGTGAGTGACTGCCCAAAAGTATTGGAGTGTTGGCAAGGGTGTTGACAAGAAGACAGCCTAACTGGAGAGTAAAACATGGCTGCAGTCAGGCTGAGATGCACTTTGAATAGCAGGGCCTAGGCAAGAGTTCCAGAGTGAAAAGGTTAAGTTTACCGTAGTTTTTGGTATGAATGACAAAGTGTGGCCTTAAAGAAGTACTTTAAGAAGAATTTTAAGTAATACTTTAAGAAGTACTTTAAGTACTCTCTTCTTCTTCTTTGGACTATGAGTACAATACATTGGGCATAACCTCAGGTTTTTTCATTATGTTAGTTTGGTGAAACTATCACCCCCTCTTTTTTGTTCTTTATAATAAGCAATGGTTCTCTGAGAGTGGGGAAAGAAAGGATAATTTGAGAAATTGAGGTGATATAAAAAACAAAATATATCGATAATTTTTAAAAGAGAAAATCAGTCTTCTGCCCTTCTTTGTAGAAATGTGGGAGGGAGAGGAGCTGTGGATGGGGAACACTCCATACACTGCCTTGATTGATGTTTTGATTTATTTTGATGAACTGCTTTTCTTTTTTTTTTTTAATTCTTTGTTATAAGAGATGGCTCCCAGGTAGGTAGATGGAAAAGGATAAACTAGGAAATGCTGCCTTCTGTAGGAGACCTTTCCAACCCCCTTGGTCATGTCTCCTTTAATCTAAGGTTACTTTCATTTTACTTTGTGTCTTATCTTGTATGTATATACTTATTTACAATTCATAAGTTGTCTTCCTAATTAGTAAGTTCCGAGAGAACAGAAACTGTTTTGAGGGTTTGCCTTTCTTTATATTATTCTTTGTTCTTAACACAGTACTTGACACAAAGCAAATGTTTAATAAGTGCTTAAAATGCAGTGATGTTTAAAGAATCCTGGGAAGACTTATATGAATTCATATAAAGTGAGGAGAGAAGAACCAGGAGAACAATGTGTACAATAACAACACCATTAAAAGAAATACAACTTTGGAAGACCATCTTCTCTAAACAGCAGCTAAATGAAGACAGTCACAGATAGTAAATAATGGTTAAACCTATTTATTTATGTGAAATAGCAAACAAATTAGGGAGTTATAAAAAGTAGAATATAATAGAAAAAGAATTAATAATCCCTTCTGATGTGAGTCAGAACCAAGTTTGAACAGAGGGAGAGAGAGAGAAAGAGAGAGAAGGGGGGGCAGGGCTCAATCTAATTCAAAGGGAAATTCCCTGAAATCTCTAGGGAGACAAGCTGTAAATTTGAGATGTATTGAAGGGCTGGCTTCCCCTACATGACTCACAACTGTATTTTCTTTAGTCCCTCTCTCTGTCTCTCTGTCTCTCTGTCTCTGTCTCTCTGTCTCTGTCTCTCTCTGTCTCTGTCTGTCTCTCTCTCTCCCCTTTCTTCTTCCCTTTTCCTCCTCCCTTTTCCCCTTTGCCTCTCTCTTTTTTTCTCTTTCTCCCTCCCTTTTTCTTTCCATCTCTCCCTCTCACCCTCCTCCCCTCTTAGGTCGATCTTAAAGAATGTCTGGAAGCTCAGGTGTTCTCCTCAAATACTGTCTGGAAACACATATGTTTCTTTTGAAGACTGTTTCCTCCCCAAAATTCTTGTAGCACCTCTGCCCCTCAGGAAGACATACAGCATCAGGTCAACATTCTCTTTACTAATTAGGAGTCTCCTGTATATTCAAGAACATGCAAAATGCCCCCAAGCTTGTAAGCCTGAGTTGCACAGGGTTGTCTGGGTTTTTTTTTTGTTTGATTGAGATAGATTGGGGATGGGGAGAGGTAAGCTAACACTAACACCCCACCACCACCACAAAGAGAAAAAAATCCAACCACTGAAACACTTCTTAAAAATGCATAGGAGAGAACAGATAGAAGTTTAGAAGAAAGCACAAACAGAACAACTTTAAAAGTCATCACTTCTGTTTTTAAAAAGCAGTTTGTAGAAGAGATTTGTGGTTTCATATGTAATTTTAAAAATTTGTTTTTTTGTATATGGAAATAAACATGATTTTGTTTTGGATATTTAAGGTCAGATTAGAAAAATAAAAACAAAATGTAGATCAAGCAAAATATATATCAATATAATTTTAAGAATTTAAATATATAATCAATTGCATTTTTTGATGTTATTCAATGCACAGGACAGGCAGGCAATGATGCATTATGAGGGCCACTAGGTGGCACAATGGATAGAGCACTGGCCCTGGAGTCAGGATGACCTGAGTTCAAACCCCACCTCAAATCCTTCAAATCCTTACCAGCTATATGATCCTGGCAAGTCACTTAATCCCAACTGCCTCACACTTGCTCCCTCCCTGCCCCCCCAAAAAGAGGCAGATTGTGATCTATATCAGTGCAGGGAGTTCTCGGGTTGGTGAAGTCATAGAACTTAAGAAATATTATTTACATTATTACTATTACTATTAATTACCCTCTAATAGTGCAAGTATTAATGTCCTCACTTTATACATGAAAGACATGAGACTCAAAGAAGTTAAGGGCCTACTGGAGAACATAAAACAAAAAATATGGTAATGATGGATGCTTCAGATACCATGGTGGGACAATAGAAACAAGATTTTTGAACAGATATGATTTTTGGTGCCCTTTAGATGACAACAAGAAAGGGGGCATGGGCCTGTAGTTGATCTGGCCCTTTACTATGGTGTAGACTAGAGAATAAATACCTTAGTACAGAGGAAAGAGAAATCACTGTATTAATGTAGTTGGTTTAGGTACCATCTGAGATCTCTTCCTACTCTGAGATCTAACTCTGAGTCAATATCATTTAGACAGAATCAGTTTAGAAACATTTTTTATGAAAAGAGGCAAGAAGAAAATAAAATGGTGAAATGAAATACCTTCTGCTTAATTCACATTTTTTTTAAAAAGAACTTTAAAATTTACCAAGTCCCTTCCTTGAAAGAACCCTGTGAGGTTGAAAACATTGTTTTCTCATTATAGAGGAGGACCTGAGATTCAGAGAGGCTAAGAAATGGGCCTAAAGTTATAGCATGTAAGCCGCAGAACTGGGATGTAAATCCAAACCTCCTGATTATTTCTAGCAAGCCTTCAATTTTGCCGCTATGGTCATTTACCTTCTTTTGAAGCCCTTGCTGTGAAGATCTAATTTGGGGGACTTTTTTCTGTTACTTTCTATCTTTAAAAAGGGTAAGCATTTATGTTTTTCTTCTGAAAAATATTTAAGTCCTTTGGTTGATCTTCATAAAATAATTTGAATATAATAACTTCCAGAAGTACTTTTCAAAGGCACTTTTTTCTATACTTCTAAAATACCTACTATCTTAAATATTCTAATAATATTTAATTTAATAATAATTATTATTAATATTATTTATTAATTAATATTGTTTATTAATTTAGTAATACTAGTTTTAAAATTTACTGTCTTAAATCATTTTACCAAAAATTTTTGCTGGTTGATTTTAGTCTTTCATTTATATTCATATTATTATATCTTATATTTAAGAGATGTAGGCAAATAACAGAAGTATATAGCCAAAAGTCATCCCTCCAATAGAATGGTGCTCAAAGGACAAGAACAAATTGTTCTATAAAGAATTTCAGATTATCAACAATAATATGAATGAATGCTCCAAATCATTAATAAGAGAAATGCACATCAAAATAACTCTGAAGTTTCTATGCACCCTCAGAAAATTGGCAAAGATGATCTTTAAAAATGAGAATATTCAATGTTAGAGGGCTTGTGGGAAAGCTAGCACATTAATGCAATATTGATGGAGTTGTGAATTGGCCCCACCATGCTGGGAAACAATTTGGAATTGTGCTAAGAAAGTGATTGAAATATCCTTCCACTGTGAACCAAAGCCTCTGCTGGTAGGCATACATACCTCAAGGAAGCTAATAATACAGCGAAAGTTTTATACGTATCAAAATATTTTTAAGTTTGTAAATAAAATAGATACTTAACATTTGGGAAATGATGACTAAAATGTGTAACACACATAAGAAATGAAATATTATGTATTAATAAGAAATGATGAGTATGAGGACCATAGAAAATCATAGTCGAATTTCTGTGAACACCTTGCAAAGTGAAATAATCAGAACTGGGAAAACAATATATACATTAACAATAGTGTAAATGCAAAGAAGAACAACAAAATTATAAAACTGAATGCTACAAAATAAATAACCAAGTTTGACCCTAAAGAAGAAATGAAACTGTTCCTCTTCCATGTTCTTTGCAGAACACTGCATGTAACATGTATATCTTTTTTCTATATGTTGTAAGTTTTGCTGAACTGTTTTCCCTTCTTTCTGTTTTTATTACATTTGTTATAAGGGTTGGCTCTCTGTGAAGGGATGTAGAGAGTATAAAGAGGAAATAGAAGCAATATTAAAAACAGAAGATATCAATACGACTTTGTTTTAAAAATAAAATCTGTTGCTACACATAACTGAGCCCTAAGTCTGGGTTAGATAATTAGAATTCATAGGACTAATGAGAAGTTATAAACCATAACTGCTTTTCCAGTTCTTTTCTTTCCAGATATTCTTTATTAGATCCTAATTTCTCCTAATCAACTTATTTATCAATATAATTGCCTTTAATTTATCAGCAAATATTCACTGAGAGCCTACTACTGTGCTATAGTGGGAAACAGTCCATGATGTCTGCCCTAAAATATCTCCCAATCCTGTCAGAGAGGAGAAGACTTGAATATAAAAACAATGTGAGCCCACTATAAAATAGTACATGATTAAATGGCAAATTGAATGATGCTACTGATATGTAGCTCGGTATTTTAACAGAGGGAGACAGTGGGATTCTGGGGAAAACAGAGAAGAGTTCATGGAAGACTCAGTATTTTAATTGCATCTTGAAAGAAGGATAGGATTTGGCTAGGTGAAAAGGAAGGCAGAGAACATTCTTGGAGTGAGAAATACCACAATTAAAGACAGAAGGCAAGAATGAAAGTGGTGTAAGGTGTGTAGACTGATCTGAGTAGATCATAAAGAATAATGTTTGGGAACAATGTATCATTAAGTTGAGTGTGTAGTATAAAGTCAGATTGAAGAGTGCTACACACACACACACACACACACACACACACACACACACACCTGATTCCAAATTTGCAGTTTTGACTATGGGGAACCAGCTTTCCAGTAGCATTTTGGGTAACAGACTGGTATCAGGATGTGATAACACTGTTTTATATTTGTCACAAGAAAGTAGGAAATGTCTCAGAAGATATTGTCTAGGAAAGAGCTGCTACTAATCTTTGAGCAGATTCATCCTTCTGAAACCCTTTAATATTCTCTGTGCCAAAACTTAAGTCAATTCCCACCCCACTAAGCAATACTTTCAAAAAGACTCAACTAATACTAGAGAACACAAACACCCAGGGAATATCACTCAGGAACACTACCTCCAGAGCTGCAGTTTGGCCACAAAGTGGTCTCACGTTGATCTCCTTCTGCCCCCATATCTCCATTACTATGGCTTTCTGATAATGGTAACATCATATCAAAAGAAACATCTTCTTTCACATAGTTATGACTTAATACTCTATGTTGCAAACTGGAATCTTTAACTCTACATGTCGAAGACAGAATATATTATCTTTCTCCCAAACCATCCTCCCCACCACACCTACCTTTTCTATCACTATAAAGTACAACACCATGCTCCCAGTCCCTCAGGCTTGCAAAGGAGTTATCCTGAATGCCTCACTGTATTTTGTCCCCACTGTATCCTCCTATCCAAGGCCTTTTGGAAGGTCTATCGATTTCACCTTTGCAATATTTCTTGAATGTGCCTCCCTTCTCTCCTCTGACACTGCCACCACTCTGGTGTAAGTCCTCATCTCCCCACACATGTACTATGGCAATAACCTCCTGGCCTTTCACCATGGTATAGAAAATAAATACTTTAGGGCCTGTCTCAAGTCTCTCCTCATTACTTTAAAAAAAATCTATTTTTAATTTATGGAATAAAGCAAGCCATTTCCATAACCTAGTACAATAAAAAAGATGATTGCACATAAAACTGCAAATCTACTATGCAAACTTGCTATTCCTTTTAAATATACAAAATTATCATGAAAATTTCTTTTTTTTCCTATTTTTATTCTTTACCCACTTCCCTGCCCTAGAAGTGGCTACCATTAGACACACAAAGGTACATATATGTAAAATTATTCTGTACATACTTCTATTTATCAGTTTGTTCTCTGGATGCAGATAGGGTCTTTATTCATATGTTTTTAGAGTTAATTTGTGTATTTATAATAGTCAAAATAACTTATTTGCTCAAAATCGTTCTTAAAACAATATTGCTATTATCTTCCTTATTCAGTGTTCTCTTGGTTCTGCTCATTTCACTCTTCATTATTTTGTGCAATCCTTTCCATGTTATTCTAAGATCATCGAGCTCAGCTTTCCTTATAATGAAGTAGTATTCCATCATAATTATATATCCATCCTCCATTCAGCCACTAAAGTGATTTTCTAAAGGGAAGGTCGGACCACATCAACAAACTCCAGCTGCTTTTACCTCCAGGATAACATACAAAATCTTCTGTTTGGTATTTAAAGTCCTTTGTTACCTAGTCCCTTCCTATAGTCTTTCTAGTCACACCTTACTCCCTGCTACATAATGTTTGGTCCAGTGACGCTGGCATCTTCATGGTTTTGCAAACAAGATACTCTATCTCTTGGTTCTAGGAATTTTCTCTGGATGTTCCTCATGCCTGGAATGTTCTTCTTCCTCATCTTTGCTTATTGACTTCCTTTAAATCCCAACTAAAATAGCATCTTCTAAAGGAAACTCTTGCCAACTCCTAATTCTAGTGCCTTTCCTCTGTTATCTCCTATTTGTCCTGTATCTAGTTTGTATATATTTGTTTGTTTGTTGTATCTTCCATTAGATCTGAGCTCCTTGAGAGTAAGGACTATCTTTTGCTGCTTTTTTTGTCTTTGGCATTTATCACAGTGCCTGATATATAGTAAGCATAATATATATTGATTGATTGATGGAGAAAATGTTAATAATGCAAATTAAATTTAAAATGATGTTGCATGTATATCTCCCCTCAAAGAACCAGTTTTTTTTAACATGCAACCTGCTACCAAAGGAGTGGGAAGAGGGTGGAAGAGTTTATTCCAATCTGCTCATATAATAGCTTCCCATTTTAACTAATAGTTCTTTCTAGCTAGTTGCTAAATCCCACTGTTCCTAGTTGGTGAGGGAAGAAAAGAAAGAAAAAAATATGTTGTCTACATCCTCTAATCACTGAACCCTGGACAAATTCCTGGGTGGCTCACCCTACTTAATTCCTGTTACTCTTCCCTTCTTAGTCCTGGACACATCTTAATTGCAGCCTAAGATTGCATTTATATGAAACAAGGATCAAAAATGGAATGAATTCCAAAGATACGGTATAGGATCACTTAAGTAAGCTTGTTAGACAGCAAACTTCTTGAGGACCAAGACCATGTGGTATGCTTTTACATTTCCCCCCAAAGAATATGGCAATAGGAAAAATACCAACATAGTGGTCTTTGGTACCATTCAGAATTACAGATGGTGTAATTAGCCACTTGGTATAGTAAATTTGCCATCAAGTGGTCTAAATTTGAATCTTAGCTCAGCTTCTACATATATGACCTTGGACAAGTCACTTTATTTAGATAAGGAGACTGGAATAGATCAGCTCTTCTTAAACTGTGGGTCATGATCCCATATAGGTTTGCAAAAAAAATTGCCAACAGTAAAAGGTTTCTGAATGCACAATGACCAAAAATTAATTAGAAATCAAATGTGTAATGAATATGAGGTGTTTCTGGCAGTGCTTGTAACTTCAAGGCAGCCTTGGTTCTGAACACAAAGTATGTGCACTTTGCACCTCAGGCCATGCAACACCACTGGAAAAGAGGTTCCAGTGGGAAAAAACAATTAAGAAGCCTTGGGCTAGATGACCTTTAAAAAATTTCTAGCTCTAAAAAACATAAATAAAAAACCCCAAAACTATGGCACTTATCTGGTTGGTCATAATGACTTTTTACTAAATACATAAGAGTCATGAGGAAAGTTGTTTACTTGGGGGAAAACTCCAGGAAGAGTTTAATTGTTATAAGTTGGGGAAAGAATAGACTTTGACACTCTTTACCTACTGTTGGATATGATGAAAATAACATTCAGCATTTTCTACTTCACAAAGTGCTTCCACATGTTATGCTACAGAATGATTACAACAGCTGTGTGAAATAGGTACTTCAACTTTCAGTATCCTGGTTTTATAGTTGAAGAAACTGAAGATTAGGTCACGCAGCTACTAAGTGACTAGGGATGGTCATAAGTCGAATGGTTTTTATTCCAGTTTTGTCTTTATGAAGCTTCCCAGCCTTGGACAATAGCCATACCCATGCTACAGCTCTTGAAAAACCAGTGTTGAAATAAAATCTGAGAACAAAAAATATAAACTGAACATTACATTGAGTAGCCTATTTCTTTATCCTACTTATCATGTTATTACTGACCTTTTAACTGACTATTTTGGAATACTGTCTTAAATATTTTCCACGTATTTTATAACATGATGCACAGAAGGAGCCCCATTAATTGACATTAGAAGGAAAAGCCTTAAGATCACATCCTCAAATAATTTTCACTGCCCTATGGTTCTGGAGTTGAATCTTTAACCCATCTCAATTCTTCCCTAAAGCCCTTGTCAGTTAAAAATGTTAACCTAGTGTGTTCATCATTCTAAATGTCATTGCTTTGTTTTATGACCTATGACATAATGTTGAAACTGATGCAACACCCACATTCTTCCCTCTCTAAGTCTCCCTAGCAACTAATGATGCCATTAGTCTCTGATGGGCATGCCATACACCTCTTCAATCTGCTGACAGAAAAATTGCCCAGGCTTGGCAAAGTACTTTTGAAGGGCAGCAAAAAGCTGTAGGAGTAAACAACCATCACATTCCAGAGCATGAATAGGCTTTGGATTTTGAGTCTTTTTGGTGGAAATTGGAGGGAAAAGTTGGGGCATGCATACGTAACTTCTCTCTTGGCCCTCTTCCTACCTCCTCTTCCTTTCTTACTCAACAATCCAGATTTTGGTTAGTTTGTCTGTGTCTTTGTCTCATAAGGTAAGAAAAAAACTTGTATGGTTTGGCATGACGTCAGATTCCCTGAATGGATTGGGACAATGTAAAATCATGGGTCATACATACAGAAGGAAAACAGGATGAAGGCAAAACCCACAAAAATGACTATATAGGGTTGAGAAGTAATATGAGGAAAACTGTTATCAAGCAAGGTGCTTCTGCCTCAATAGAACCTTTCTGACCTTGTTTCTTATAGACCTCTCACAACTCTTTCAACTCTTCAGAATCCATACCTACACTAGATTGCTTTCCATGAATCTTAGTCTGGCCCCCTGGATTGATCATCTCTGTGGAATTCTTTGACTTTGGTGTAGGATCCTCCTTCCATTTTTAGATCATGGCTTGGAACACTTTCATTTTCTCAGATGTGTCCCCTCATAGACTCAGGATTTCAGAGATAATCTTATACAATCCAAACTAAAAATGTGAATATTATCCAAAATATCTCCCACCTAGTGGTCATTTGGTCACAGTTTTTAGAGACACATTAAGGGGAAACCCACTAACTTCTCATATATTTTTTCTTTTTTTTTTACTTTTAATTTATTTTCTTGGTTACATCATTCATTTCCACAAGGTTTTGAGTTACAGATTTTCTCCCCTTTTTACCCCTACACCCCAGCCCAGAACATTGATCCCACTGTAAGGCCACTCCCACAATCTGTTCCCTTTTATGCCCTCCT
>CM053593.1:307792490-307805848 GCA_028646575.1 Pseudocheirus occidentalis
CACATGTGCCATGAGGCCTGAATCATACTTTCAACCTGGACCCAGGCAGACGGTGTGAACAGTCATTAACCAAAGGACACACTATATATGCCAGGGGTATGTAAGATGCTCCAGCTGGGCATCAGTACATTCACAGCCACATATGTGTGTAGGGACAACTACATGATCACTCAGTGTTGTATCCAAATGTGAAAGGCAAGGATATATTTTCAAATCCTTGGAGACTGTCACACATCAGGTGCTAGGAAAGTTAATGCCATTACCTCCTGTGCCTGGCAAAGAGAGCCTTACACGATAACTGTCTGTCCCTGAGGAAACCTTGGAGAAAGTTCACTGTCTCAGTAACTAGCTCCTGACTTAGAGTCAAATAATTTGCATTCGCATCTGTTCTTATATGTGTATTGTTAATTTTTAGCTGAAGCTGTTCTCTGACACAGCAGAGGTCAAAGATCCGTATTTCTTCATTATCACATGGTTAAGAGAAACCAAACCAGACCTTGCTGTGATGCCAAGAAGTCTGTGGCCAGGCTTAGCTTTATCTGGAAAGATCAGAATGCAGAGTGAAATTTGGCAGACGTTTGGATGTAGTGATGCCTAGGAAATAAAAGACAAATAAGAAACAAAACAGAGGGAATGTGACATAGTGGCGAAAGGTTGGGCCTAGGAATCTGGAAGACCTAGGTTGGAGTCCTGCCTCTGACACATAATAACAGTGTGATGTATTAAAAAAAATCACTTAATCCTCAAGTGCCCCAGGCACTTCCCTACCCTTTACCTGGAGGAGGGCAGATTTCCATGAATGGTGAGGAAGGGAGTTTCCACACTGGTGTGTACCTGTACTAATAAAGTGATAGATTCAGATACCCTCCTCCAAAGGGAAAGAAAGGAAGACTTTTTCTGGAAAAGGTTCTCGGAATGCATCCCTTTCAGGAGTTTAATAAATGATATAGCTCTCTCGTTCTCTCTCTCTTTCCTCCCATATATATTTGTATCTACATATATATGTGTGCATATACATACACACACTCATTCCAGGAACTATATTAAGTTATGAAAATACAAGCAAAAAGAAAGACAATCCCTGCCCTCAAGGAGATTAAATTCGAGTAAATGAATATAAGACATAAAAGGGAGCTGAAAAGCAGAGTGGTGGGGATGGGAAGCAAGGGATGGTACCCAAGGAGTACCTTAAGGGAAAGGCATATATTGTGTTATCTTACAAAATGAAACCTGAAGTATTATGCAAACACATGATGACTGAAAATTAGATTTCCTGTAGCTGTTTGCTTTCCTTATTTTTGTTGGAGAGGTAAACATGAGAGTTCTCCACCCCCTGCCCATTTGTGATTCACCAGATCTTTTTAATTTTCTCTGAAATCAAAAGCAACCTGGCTTTTTTTGTTGTTTGCCAACATGTGGGCTTTACCTACTTTCTAATTATTATATTCCATCATTACAGAGGCTGACTCTGTACTAGCTCTTTGAGTGAAAGGCAATGCTTTATACTGACATTTTAATCAGTGGGACTTACTGTCATAAAATCTCTCTGAGACAGTAATGATTTGCAAAACCCAATATTACATCGTTTGTGGAGCCTGACATCTGTGTATAATTGACCGATTTATTAGATGGCTGTGGATCATTGATTTTCTGCACAGGAAAAAAAATTAGATTGAAGGTCCTATCTTTTATTTTCTTCCAATTGATCATGTTGGCTCTCATAAATGTTCCCTTTGTGCTCATGTTCTTGCTTTTGCACAACAGAAACTGTATTATATAGAGAACAGTGTCATAGGCCTTGAAATTGGGGTCATAATTATTTTATTTTTCAGACCAGGGCTCAGTCCTATTTTCAAAGCTTCTGCAAAAAGCCATTTTATCCAGTGGCATTTTCCTTACAAAAGATCGTTTCTTTTCTGAGCATGTGTCTCATCAGTTTGGCATCAGCCCTATAAAGAGAAATATTCTGAAAGCCACTTTGCTTTTTTTTCTACAATGATGCCAAACAAATGGATGGACGTTTATTGACAATTTATCTTCGGATCACTTCCAAGACAAGGATTACTTCCAATTTTTCCCCCTCTGCTATTGCTGATAATCGGACATCTTTGGCTCAAATAGTTGCTTAACTGAGAAAGAGTACACTGTTAGGACTGAAGTCAGCTGTGATTAGAACAAAACACTAGATTCACAGCTGAAATCCTACAGTGTACTAAACATAGTCCACTCATTGCTCAACATAAAGGGAATCTTTGCTCTTTTTGGATAGATGGGGTCATACAGATATAAGGAGAGGGGAAAGAGATGAATGAACACATAATTTAAAATAATGAACCAGGGAAAATCACAGGCACAAGAGGGCAGTCTAAGCTGATGCCAATAGGATGGTAAGGGGAAGAAATAAAATAATAAACACATGTCTCTATGCTAGGAAAAGCCACACTTAATGAAAGCAAAAAGTTGCAAAACAAAGAGTTAAATATATAAGAAAGGGACGTATGCAATGGAAAGAATGATAATCATGGAACTGGAAGTGGTAAGAGTTTAATTCCCAAACTCATGCTGATACTTCTCTGAGCCTCAATTTTTAATCTGTAAAATGGGATGAAAACTACCTGGACTGCCTACCTCACTGAGTTGTTGTAAAGAAAGCTCTTAATAAACTTAAAAGTTTTATAATTTTGATCTGTTTGTGGCGGGGTTTTTTTTAAGCCCACACAACCTGTATTCCACATTTTAAAAAATCATCTACAGAGAAATAAAATGAGGACCGTAGAGGACTCTTACTAAGGTATAGCGGATCTAAGGCTCTAAAAGAAAAGCACTAGCTATGAGATGATGCACTTAATATGGAGGCAAATAGTAGACCATTGTATCTAAATAGAAGTCAGACAATAGCTAAGGCAAATTGCCACTTTTGAGACATGATTTATCTATAAGGTATGCATTACTATAGACCATACTCTGACTATGTAGTACGAAAGAAAGTTGACCCAACTTTTAATGATGTTTCAAAATACCATATTTTAAAAGTTACCTTTACATTTTTTTACCTTTGGCATTGATTCGCTCTTTGGTTTAGCATTATGAGTGTTTTCAAATAAACAAGGGAAAGGAAACACTATTTCTAGTAAGGAAAAGAGTATCTTGTATATATTTGGTCTTTATTTATGTAGTGGGCCTTTACTTGATATAATCACCAGAATTAAGGGGTAGAAAGTGAGCAACTAGGTGTCACAATGGATAGAGCACTGGGCCTAGAGTCAGGAAAACCTGAGTTCAAATCCAGCCTCAGATGGTTACTAGCTGTGTGACCCTGAACAAGTCACTTAACATTGTTTGCCTCAGTTTCCTCATCTGTAAAATGAGCTGGAGAAGGAAATGGCAAACCACTCCAGTATCTTTGCCAAGAAAATCCCAAATAGGCTCATGAAGTCAGACACAACTGAAAAATGACTCAACAATAATAACAACAGATTACGGGGCGTTGATTTGTTAAAATACAAAAAGATGTCCATGTCCTGTTAATCCTTCACTAAGCATAATATCCTTCTCTGAACTACTTTACCCACTTGCACTCACAGGCTTACAGCTTGGATCCTCAAAAGATGGCTGCAATATTGGATTCTGGAAAATCCAGTGAAGCTATAATTCTTATTTTATAGCTCATAAGGTCCCATCAGTGTAGTTCCATTTAGCAATAAGCCAATAGTAAGGGAAGTTAGCACGAAACAACACCCCTATAACCTCAGTGAACTTCACCACAAATAAACAAAGCACCCATGGGAAGAGTGAGCTTAGGCTTAGAGTACCACAGTAGTAAGACACACATGTGAGGCAAATGTCTGGCAGAGGGTAACTCACAATTCCTGGTATTGAGAATGTGTTTGCTTCCCATAGAGCTCTAATGCAGCTCTCCTTGTGTGTAACTCTGTTGGGTTGGCCATCCTGGCATCTCCCTGAGCTCAGACTGCTCCTAAAGACTGCTTCTCTCTTAAGTCTATATCTGGCACTTTTCTCTGTCCACATCATGCTCTCTGAAGTAACCCTCCTTCCCTTAAGCGACTATACCTCTCTGCCCCATGCTGGATGCGGTGTCTTCTTTGCTTTAGCAGCTCCAATGAAATGGATTATGAAGGAAGATGAGGAAAGTTCTCCCCACTCCTTTGCAGTAGTACAAGTGAAGGTATCTGTACTCTATACAATATACTCTCAGGCCTAGAATCTAAACTCCCAAACTAGGTTGCTTTTTAAAAAAATAGAAATTCACAATTATGATTACTAACTGTGTATTTCCTTCCGTTCTATTTTTTTCTCCTGTTTGTTTTCTCTCTCTCATTTCATCCTTTCCCTCCTCACCAGTGTTTTGCTTCTCTCTACCACCTTCCCTGATCTACCTTCCCTTCTATCAGTCTTCCCCTCTCCTCTTCTCCTACTTTCCTATCAGGTGAGATATATTTTATATATTTCTATTTGATCATGTCTATATTCAATTGTGTATATTATTTCGTCTTTGAGCCAATACTGATGAAAGTAAGGTTCAAGCAATGCCTATCACTTAACCTCCTATCTTTACCTCCATTGTAATAAGCTTTCTGTGTTTCTTCTTGTGAAATAATTTACCCCATTCTGCTTCTCCCTTCCCTCTGCATGCAGTATACTCCTATTCCTCATATATGTGTATATACATATATACACACATATATATGTATGTGTGTATGTATTTGATATATATGAGAATATATGATATATATTTGATATACATGAGAATATATATGAGAATATTCTCACATATATATTCCTTCTAGCAGCACTATTAGTAGAACAATTCTTAAGAATTACAAGTATCATCTTCCCGTGTAGGGATAACAGTTTAGCTCTGTTGAATCCCTTATGTTTTCTTTTCCCTTTTTCCCTTTTAAATGCTTCTTTTGAGTCTTGATGTTAGAGATCAAAATTTTTATTCAATTCTAGTCTTCTTATGGAAGCTTGAAATCCTTCTATTTTTACTGAATGATCTTTTTTCCCTTGAAGTTTTATGTTCAATTTTGCTGGGTAGGTGATTCTTGGTTGCAGTCCAAGCTCCTTTGTCTTCTGGAATATCATGTTCCATGACCTCCAGTCCTTTAATATTGTAACTCCTAAGTTCTGTGTACTCCTGATTGTGACTCCCCAGTATCTGAATTGTTTCTTTCTGGCCACCTGTAGTACTTTTTCCTTGATAATTCTGAAATTTTGTCATAATGTTTCTTGGAGTTTTGATTTGGGGATCTCTTTCCTGTGGTCTTTTTTGCCCTCTGGATCCAAGATAAATGAGAAGTTTTGCTTGATCATTTCTTGAATGATGCTGTCCAGGTCCTCCTTTTGATTATGACTTTTAGGTAGCCCAATGAGTCTGATGTTGTCTCTCCTGGATCTATTTTCCAAGTTAGGTTTGTTTTCTCCAATGAGGTATTTTACATTTTCTTCTATTTTTTTCATTGTTCATTCTTTTCATTTTGTTTGTTTGATTCTGGATGTCTCATTAGCTTCCATTTGCTCAATTCTAATTTTTAAAAAATTGTTTTCCTCAATTAGGCTTTGTATCTCCTTTTCCAGTTGACCAATTTACTTTTCTTTTTCCAAGCTGTTGACTCTTAAAAATTTATTTAGTGTTTTATTTTTCCCCAGTTTCATTTAAAAATAATTTTTAACATTTATTTTTAAGCTTTGAGTTCCAAATTCTCTCCCTATCTTCCTTCCTACTGCTGCCCCCATTGAGGAGGCAAGCAATTTGATATAGGTTATACATGTATAGTCATGCAAAAACATTTCCATATTATCTATGTTATGAAAGAAAACATAAAAAACAAAAGAAAACCTCAAGAAAAATAAAGAAAGTAAAAAAATATGCTTCGCTCTGCATTCAGAGTGATATTCAGATACCATCAGTTCTTTCTCTGGGGAAGGATAGAGTTTTTCATTATAAGTCTTCCAGAGTTGTCTTGGATCATTGTATTGGTGAGAATAGCTAACTCATTCATAGCTGGGAGACTTACAATATTGCTGTTACTTTGTACATAATGCCTGTCACTTTTCATGAGCTAATACAAGTCTTGCCAAGTTTTTTCTGAGTGTATACTGCTCATCATTTCTTATAGCACAATAATATTCCATCATAATCACATACCGCACTTTGTTTAGCCATTCCATAATCGATGGGCATCTCCTCAATTCCAAATTCTTTGCCACCAGAAAAGAGGTGCTATAAATATTTTTGTACATATTGGTTCTTTTCCTTTTTTTAACCTCTTTTGGGATACAGACCTAGTAGTGGTATTGCTAGGCCAAAGGGTATGAGTGATTTTATAACCCTTTGGACATAATTCCAAATTGCTCTACAGAACGTTTGAACCAGTTCACAACTCCACCAACAGTGTATTAATGCCTTACTTTCCCCACATGTCCTCCAACATTTTGTTGACTCTGTTTTCATAATTCTCTTGTGTTATTCTCTTTTTTCTCCAATTTTTCTTCTATCTCTCCTATTTGACTTTTAAGCTCCTTTTTGAGCTCTTCTGTGAGTTCTTTCTGGGCTTGAAACCAGTTCCCATTTTTTTTAGAGCTTTGCTTGTAGGTGCTGTAACATCATTGTCCTCTTCCAATTTTTTTTTGTGATTTGTGTTTTGATCTTCCCTATCACCGTAATAACTTTCTATGATTGGATTCTTTACTTTTTGCTCAAACTATTCAGCCTTTTTACTTTCTTTTAAATTTGAACTTTTTTCCTGAGGTTTAAGAGGCTTCTTGGGCCAGGAACTACAGACCCTGGCTGTTTACCTGGTGCTGTACTGATGTTGCCCTGAGGCCCACAGGAGATCCTAATGTCTGGTGCTATGCTGCGGGAAGAGGATGGGACTGAATGGTGCTTCTGGAGGCTGTAGGGGTCTGGCAGCTTATAAGGTGTTGAGTTGGGGTCCCAGTTCTGGAGTCTTCCCAAGGGCTGAGACACATGGGGGTTCCAGTGATTGGTTTCTCTTCAGTACCCTGGCTATGCTGAAGCACATGAGGGATCCTAGCCTACTCTATCACACTGGAGCTGAGGATCTCCTCCCGGTTTGCTGAGGTGAGTCTTGCTGGGACACTTACTATTCTGGACTGCATGTCCCTTTTACCCGAGTGAAAACAGACCTTTCCTGCTAACCTTCCAAGTTTCTCAGGTTAAAATATTGTTTTATCCCATCTATTCATTGTTTCTACTGTTCCAGAATTCATTTTGGGGTACTGCTTTGTGGTTGGTTAGAGGTGAATATGAGAGAGTTAAGGCATTACTTTGCCATCTTGGCTCCCAGAAGTCTTCTAATTATATAATATATATAATTATATGGACCCCATTGACTATTTTAATTGAGGTGGAACATGGAATTTCCTCCCTTACATTAGAGACAAGGAATTTTCTTTCTCCAATGGAATTGAGAAGACAACTTGTTTTTGGTTAATCAAAAATTTAGAAAGCTAAGCTTACCAGTTCTGCAGGCAGTTGAAGCAAAGAGGCAGCTTTATGAAGTGTGACTCCTGTAACTCTACCAGAAGACAGCAAGAGGGCAAAGTGAATTCCTTTTTCTTCCTACCTTCCCCCCTTGGCATTTTGCTGCTGCTCTTCTTGTAGTTCATTTGTTTTCTCTCCTGTCCTCTATGGCTTCTTTTGGGATTTCCTTGGCAAAGATACTGAAATAGTTTCTCATTTCCTTTTCCAGCTCATTTTACAAATGAGGAAACCAAGGCAAACAGGGTTAAGTGACTTGCCCAGAGTCACACGAGTAGTAAGTGTCTGAGGCTGGATTTGAACTCAACTTCTTCCTGACTCTAGACCTACCTGCCCCATGCTGGTGAGTTACATGTACTTTATAATAACCACCTGCTACAGGGAGAGAGTCAAGAGAGAGCTGGTAGAGATCATTCCAAGGAGAGGACCATCTTGCAATGGTTAAAAGAGCCAATTATGGAGTCAAGGGAAAATTAGCAGTTTGGAATGTAACTACACAAGGATGAAGACCTCAGAGCCCTGTTGGGCTATGCTATAGAGACTCTGGATTTGTGGAGAAGCAGCTTGAAGATACCATGAGAAGAAAAAGGCACTGAGACAATACATACAGAATGCAAAGTTTTCTTGGCTATGTGTCCCCTACATGTGTGCCTCATTACCAAGGAACTTTGAGCTCATTCTTCCTACTGATTCTGTGTATATTTGTGGAAGACTGTGTTATGTGAGCCCCAGGTTTATGGATGGAATCCTGGGCAGCTACTCTTCATACTATTCCACCATGGTAAATACTTTTGCTCTGGGATATTTGCATATACTGGCTGACTATTAAAGGTAAGCACACAGTGGATCCTGGAAAGGTACAGTTTTAGGCAGAAGGACCCACAGAGTATCCTTGAGTACCCAGAAGATTGTAGCCACCTTCTGGGGGACTCAACCTGTGAAAATGGGTTTGAGTAAGCCGAACAGATTGCTCCATTTTTATTAATATTGCTCCCCTTATTCGAATGTAAGTTCTCTGAGGGCAGGGGCTATTTCATTTTTTTTTGTTTTTGTGTCCCCAGTGTTTATCAGAGTGAGTGGTATACAGTAAGTGCTTAATAAATTTTTGTTTGATGATTTTAAAAGTATGAAGGTAGAATAAAAGTATTTCTAGACACAAAAGGTTCTTAGATGTTTGTTGACAATCTTGTGCATAAACCAAAAGAAGACATATTTGCCATTCAGTTAATAGATTGCCCACAAAGAGTACTTTTCTTTTTTTTTAAGTTTTAGTGAGTCCCTTTTTTATTCATACCACAGTAATTTCCTGATATATCCTTCATCCTCCCTATCCCCCAAATTTGAAGTCAGAGGGTTTGTTTTTTCAAGGAGATTTATAGAATCAACAAATTTTCAGTATGGAAGGGAATTTAGTGACTCAAACTTGAATTTCCTCTTTGTTTTTTTTTGTTTATTTCCTTAGTGTATTTGTACTCCTGCCCTCTAAATCTTTGTTTCTTTTTTAAAAATGTGTTAATTAGATTACGAAGTCAACTGACTAGGTGCAATAGCCCCACTGCAGAAATTTCCAATATCCAATATTCTAATAAAAGTTTCCTCATAAATTATTATGGTTGGTAGGATAGGCTTTATTTTTTTAAAGCTGTAATAGTCACAAGACTATGGTGGTCTACATAATCTGCACTGGGTGGCTTTAAACAAAAATCTTTGAGACTCCATTCCTCTCCTCCATATAGTCTGACCTGTTTATATTATAAATGAGACAAGTGAAGGCCAGAGAGGTTTAGTGCCTTGCCCAATTTGCTACCTTAAGCTTTGCCAGCTTGGTGCCTGAGTCTGAGACCTATTTAAAAATTCTCCTTCTCTGAGTTTGGCTCTAGTAATTTACAGCTGAATTATAGCAGAGAATATTCCACATCTGACTTTCACAGTCCAGTTACTGGGCAGAATTTTGTAATTGCCAGAAGTAAAAAATTGGAAACTATAAATTTTGAACCCTTATGGAGTCACCCAACCAGAAGACAAGGAAGAAATGACAATTGGTAAAGTTAAATAACAATTTGAAAAATAAAGAGATAGGGAGAGTTTTAAAAATCAAGAGGAGATTTGGTTAGAGGTGCACTCTTACAGTTAAAAAATTGTTGGGTGTTGAAGTGGGGTCAGTGGGAGTCAGGGGTGGGAGAGAGAGAGATTCCAAGGATTTGGGAATAAAGCAGGGGGCATATTTCAGAGGAAGCAGAAGTTGTGCAAGTGTTCTTTGGACTTTATGCAGGATTAAATTGCAGAGATAAATGAACATTTGGTATGTGATGACTAATTTCGTTGTATCTGAAACAAGTATTAGTTTGGAGCAAAAATTTAACCATATGCCTAAGGAGGATTTTTAATTTCATAAAGAAAGATTAACAAAAGCAGGCCCAAGTAATCACAAGAAAGAAATTAATTAAAACAATAGCAAAGAATATATCAGGAGATTTGTGGAACCTATTAAAAAGAAAATCATTTCTCTGAGGTTTGTATATAGCATAAATCTCAATAAACTGATTATTATCATGATTATTAATGATAAGGTAAAATTATTGAAATAATTAATGTCATTAGTGCAGATTGTTCAACACTCTTGCAGATAGCAACACTTGCCTGCCATCATATCCTGTGAATTTCCTGTAAATGCTTTCTAGTAAACCAGATATTGAAGATCTCTGGAATATTTCAGACATACTACTGTATCCATCTTTCTTTCATCCCCAATAATGCCTTTCACAGTGCTTCTATTTCTTTTGATGATCACATCAACTCTCATGGGTTTAACTAACATTTCCATGCAGATGACTTCCAGATCTATGTAGCCATCCTGAGTTTCCCTCTTGAACTCTATTTCCATATCACCAAATGAATGCTCAGTAGTATAGCAGCAATGCAATATTTACAGCACCCACAATCATGATAAAGACCGTGACTATAAGTATTTCATGACATTTGATTGCAAAATATACCAAACTGCCCAGATACAGGATAGAACTGAAGCATTTCTTTAGACATCAGAAAACTAAATCTCAAAACCAGTAAGCTGATTCCATCATAGTACCAAAGATATTAAGAAGCCATAATAACTCTGACAGCCCCAGCATCCTTCAGCCTTCCCACAAACCAATGCAAGATCAATATCTACTCACAACTTTTCTATATGCTTGCCTGAGCTCCTCTCTCCTCCATCATCTGCCTAGCTCTGACCAGATGCTTCCCTTTGGCAAACTCCGTCCCACCACAGGCTCCATGTGACTATATTCAGCCTATTAGGGGACAGAGTTTATCTTCATAGCAGGGAAGCTTCCAGTGGACTCTGCTCCACCCTTCAGAAAATTCTCTCCATTATAGGCTCCATGTGACTACATTAAACCTATTAGAGGGTGGAGTTTACTTTCAAAGTAGGGGAGGTCTTCAAACTCCCCCTTAGGGCAGGGAAGATCTTCAAATTCCCTTTCCCATTACATTCTATATCCATATCACCAAGTGAATGTTCAGTAGGTATCACAATCTGTTCAAAACAGAACTCACAAATTAACTTTTACCCCAAACTCTGCCTTTTCCCTAACTTTCCTGTTTCTGTTGGGAGTATTGCCCACTTAGGTCCCACACTTTAGAGTCATTCTTCCATCTTGTTTTCTATATTTCATCAGTTGCCAAGTCTTCCTTATTCTTTCTCCTTAACATAGCCCCAAATCTTTCTTTCTTCTCCATTTGTGCAGCTGGTATAATAGTTCAGACCTTCATCAATGATCACTTAAATGATTCCATGACTTCCCTAATTCGTCTTCTTTCTTCAAGTATCTTGACTTTCCAATTCTTTCCTGTAGCTGTTCAACTGATATACCTAGATCATAGGTTACCACATCACTTCCTTGATCATGAAACTTGCCTCTTGCCTCTAGGACAGAGGTTCTTAAAATTGTCCGTGTGTGTGTGTGTGTGTGTGTGTGTGTGTGTGTGTAATGGATTCTACTGGCTATCTGGTGAAGCCTATGGTCCACTTAGAATCATTTTAAGTAAAATGAAATAAATGAGACTACAAAGGAGAACAATAATTTTCAATTACAATTGTCAAAGTACTAAAAAAAGACAAATTCGTAGACTCTAGGTAAAGAAATCTTTCTCTTGGATAAAATACAAACTTCTATGGTTGGCTTTTGAAGCCTTTCACAATCTGGTTTCAGTCTACCTTTTCATAACTTTTGTATATCATTCTCTCTCATTATTCTAGGTTTTAGCCAAATTGCCTTGCCTTTTATTCCTTGTATGTGACACCTCTCATCTTCTTGCCTTTGCACAGGCTAGCCCCTCCTGCCAGAAATGTCATCCCTTCTTACCTCCATTTCATAGAATCTCTAACTTTTTTCAAAGCTCAGCTCAACTGCTACCTAATACAGAAAGTCTATTGTCACCTCATTATTAGCACCTTCCCTTCAGAAATAACTTTGTATCTCCTGTGAAGAAATTTTGTATAAATTTTCTCCGTGCATGTTGCGCACTCCCCACCTAACAGTAGAATGTAAGCTCCTTGAGAACAAGGACTATGTCATTTTGGTCTATGTATACCCAATACATAGCACACAATAGGTGATTAAGAGACACTTGATGAATGAATGAAATGAATGGATAAAAGCAAGTCATCTTTGTTTACATGTTTCAGTCTATTTGTGTCCACCAAGCTTCTTTCCATTACGTATTAGATTACTTCTAATTATGATTAGTCCTAATTCTTCTGTGATCATGGTATTTCTTAATTCAAAGTTTTCCATGTAACTTTTCAAATTTATTTTCTTTTCCATAATAATATTATAGTATTTCTACTACTGCTGCTGCTCTTACAACTATTACTACTACTAGTACTACTACTATTAGTACTGCTACTACTACTACTACTACTACTACTACCACTACTACTACTACTACTACTACTACTACTACTACTACTACTACTACTACTATTAGTACTGCTACTACTACTACTACAACTACTACCACTACTACTACTACTACTACTACTACTGCTACTATTACTACTGATGGTGATGATGATGATGATGATGATACTAATAGCTAACATTTATACCCTGCCTACTATGTGGCAAGCATTGAGATAAGTGCTTTACAAATATCTCATTTGATCCTCACAACAACACTGGGAGGCAGGTTTCATTATTATCCCGTTTCTACAGATGAGGAAACTGAGGCAACAGAGGTTAAGTGGTTTGTCTGGGGTCACATAGCTAGCAAATCAGAGGCCACATTTGAACCCAAGTCTTCCTGACTCCAGGCTCAGTGTTCTATCTACTGTGCCACCTAGCTGCCCCCAATATTAACTGAAAAATTAAAGCTGCCTGAGGAAAGGACTATGTAACTTGCTCCTTACTTTGCCCATAACCTAAATCATCGGTCCCTAGGTCCTGCAAACTGTCAAACAAACAACAAATCATTACTCATTTAAGTGTAACAGAATTTCCAAATTTGCTGGAACATTTTCCATGAGGGTGGACATGAACTGAAGGCCATATTCCTTGCTGTGATGACACTCCTGATTTGTCTCTAGTGATTAAGAGTAGGAGGAGGAAGAAGGACTCTTTCTCAAAGACGGATGGTGACAGAAATTAAGGAGGCTTTGTCTAGAAACCTCCATCAATTGCTCTGTAGCCCATAAAAAGATGTGAAGATATGATGGGTCCTGTTTTGGGGGACTATTCTAGTATTCCTTGTACTTCTGGAGGAGGAAAAGGGGCAGAAGAGGAAGGGGATATCTCCCTCCTCTTCCTCCCCCATTGAGATACCCTCTTTC
>CM053593.1:307805948-307828175 GCA_028646575.1 Pseudocheirus occidentalis
TTGCAAACAGGTGCAGCCTTCGCATTCTGCCCCCAGGTGATCACGTGCACTCCTGTTAGCTGAGGACCGGTTCAACCCATTACCAACAAGAGACCCAACACAGAGAGTTTGAGGAAAAACATTTAACTCCATTCTTTCTTGGAAAAGAAAAACCTATTGTAGCATAGTAGTATTAGGTAGCACTTAAGCTGAGATTTGAAGAAAGTTAGAGATTCTATGAAGTGGAGGTAAAAAGACTAATCTGTCTTTTGAGTGTAAGTTCTCCTGGTTTAGGTTTCACTATATCAAGGATACAACAGAAGCTAAATTCTCCTTTGGGTGAAAAACTGCCTAAGCTGGGCTTTGTCAGGGGTCTTGAATCAGATGAAATCATGCCTTAATGACATTCTTAGTGGCTCCCACTTCCTCTCATTATGGTCCTCATTTATCATCAGAACTATTTTTGGAGCCTAGGAGTTTCCTCATTGGAAATTTGCCCGCCTTATTGTTTAATCAAAATGCAATTGCATTTCTCGACCGAAATTAAGTCTTATGTTAGACGGATGTTCTACAACTGTGATCATAGATACCAAATATGCATTCATTAGAAAGTTCTTGATTCTGTAGACAAACTGAGATTTTAGAATTTAAGTTTGTAAAGTATTCTCAAAGTGATGAAAACATAATCCAGTGGCATCTATATTATACAGTTTTCAGTTGTCCACTTATGCCCACGAATTTCCAAAAATGTTCTCTCCCCCTATTCGAGTGTAAATTCCTTAAGGGAAGGGATTATCTCTCTTTTCTATCTGTATCTCCAGAATTTAGCATGTTTCCTGGCACATGGTAAGTCCCTAATAAATGCTTTTCATTTATTCATTCATCTACTTAGGGACACAAAAATTTAAAAAATTCTTCAAGTTTTGTGTCCAGTAATTCACATCAGAATCTCATTGTTGAGGCTTGGTCCAGGGACCCTTTGTTAGTAAGATAGGGTTAATGATATTTATACTACCTGTATTTATACTAATATGCTAATACCTATAATAACATTTATACTACCCATCTGAATGGGTTGCTGTGAAGAAAGTACTTAGTAAACTTTTGTAACTGTGATCATTATTTTTTTTTAAATTCACATAACCTATATTCAACTTTGGGGAGAAAAGCTCCAAAGGGCAAAATTACTCTAACAGGTCCTTATTAAAGGGAAGTACACTGCAAAGTTTTCCATCTTGTTTTCATCTCTTTCCCCATCAAATTTTTCATTCTAGAGATGCCTCTGCCTTTATGGCCTCTTCTAACTGATGAGTTCATTCCAGTATTCACCACTTTAAGGAACTGCCCAGGCCTATCTCAATTTACTTCTCTCTCATTTCTACTCTTGACTCTCAGAACTCCTACAGACAGTCTCCCACCTTTCCACCTTTTCCCCTTTCCCCTGTTTCCCCTTTTGTGTTTTGTCTTTCCTTTTTAATGTAAGCTCCACAAGGGCCGAGGTTTTTTATTATTTTACTTATTTTTAATTGATTATTATTATTATTATTATTTACTTTTATTCCTGTCCAGTGCCACAGATACCCTCCTGCCTTTCCCCTTTTTGCATTTTGTCTTTCCCCTTTAATGTAAGCTCCCTAAGGACAGAGATTTTTTTAAAACTTTTATTTGTATTTCCAGCACTTAGCCCTGTGTCTGACATATAGTTAGTACTTAATAAATCTGTCTCTCCCTCTCCCTCTCCTTCTCAATCTCCCTCTCCCTCTCCCTCTCCTTCTCTCTCTTCCTCTCTGAAAATCTCTACTTTTGAGACTATGCTTTTAAAGTCGATATAAATATTACAGAATTGTGTCTAAATATGAAGATGAATTTCCTCTGTGGAAATTCTGATCCCGTATCCATGAGGATATAAGATCCCAGATAAAGACAGTTTGGATGAAGGAGAAGACAAGGACTCTGGGACCCTGGGAAGCTAGCCACCATGCAAACTGAAGCCATGAAAGCTTGTGTAGTGGTGGGGAGCTGTCAACTGCTGAAGTTTGGGTTGAAAATTAAAGAGTGTGGGACTATGTCTAATGACAAGGTTTGTAAAAGTCCTGGCATTCTAAATAAACTGAATTAGTCAAATTGGAAAATATTCCTTCTTGATGAGCTTACACCAATTTTGAACACTGATTTTCTTGGATGTTTGCCTGACCCTTGACATGATTGCTGATTCTGATCTTGTGTATACAAATCTTCCCGAATTGCTGACTCTTATTTGGGAATGTTATACATGCCTCAAAGTCCCTGCCTCTTTGATAACTAGTGTTAAACAACCTTTGGTCTATGGCATCTTCTACAAGTTTCTGAACTTGTAAGTATTATACCTCCCCCATAACCATAGAGACTTCCTGGTGACAACCTCTGTTAGCCTCATCCCTCATCCTGTCCCTAAGGAAGACTGGAGTAGGGTGGTGGCTATGACAATTCAGGAGTGACCCAAGCCAACTAAAGGAGACTCAGACTTTCCCAGGGGATGCTGGACTCCCCACAGACTCTGATAGCCAAACACCAGGAAATCAAAGGATTATATTTTTAGATCTGGATGTTATCTAGACCAACATCCTCATTTTGCAGATTAGGCCCCTTTGAGTTTAATTTACTTGCTTAGTCACATGATGAGTAGCAGAGGTGAGACTTGAACTCAGGCTGTCAGATTCCAAATCTAGTACTCTCTTCTGTTGTACTGTAATGACCATCATAGGAGTAGGAGGGAAAATATATAACATATAATAGGCCCAGCACTTTTAAAGGGACTCATTTAGCTGGGAACTATCAGTGGTACTGCCCAAGCCTCCCTTGGATGCAGTGGTGTGCTCTAGTGTCTGAGCCTGGCTGCTTCATAATCTAGACTCCACTTTTGTCCACTGACCTTGCCACAATCTCTTACTAGGCTTGTCTGGACCATATTCATAAGCACTAGGGAAAGGTACTAGACCTGAGATCCCACTGTTATAGGAAACTGTGTGGTAAGGAAACTCAATGACACGAGTGGTACTTTCTTTGCTATTTACAGTCTTAGAGGATTGTCTGGGGGCAATGAGAAGTAAACTTACTTGCTGAGCTTTATAGCCAGGCATGGGATTTGAACCCAGTTCATCTTGGCTCTGGGTCTCTATCCATTAGTACTTTGTTTCTTCTTTGTCCATAGCCCTCTTATTAATTAGGAACCCTACAGATTCCTACCTGCCTGGTCACAATTTCTTTTATATGTCATAGGGTTTAGTTCTACCTAAACCCTAGTTAAGGATTGGGAACCTGCAGCCTTGAGGCCATATGTGGCTCTCTAGATTCTCAAGTGTGACCCTTTGACCACATTGAAACTTCATAGAACAAATCCCCTTAATAAAAGGATTTGTTTCGTAAAACTTGGATTCAGTCAAAAGGTCACAACCAAGGACCTAGAAGGCCACGTGTGGCCTCAAGGCTATAGGTTCCCCAACCCTGCATAGGCATTGACTCAGTCTTTGAATTGCAAGGCAAAGCACTAATTCTAAAAATGAATGCAGTTTTGCTAGTAGTGTCTGCCAAGCAGAGAGCTGCCTCGTGTGTAGCCAGCTATCAACAATAGCTCCATTTTCCCTGGTCCCTGTGATATACCAGCTATGAATATACTATACTGTGTGCTTGAGTAGTAATGTGTTTTCTTAGGACTACTGTTTGACTAATGGTCACCAAGAAAATGTTGGTTGTAAGGAGGGTAAGTGGGATGGTAAGCCATTTCATAGCTCAGTGTGACTATCATTTCACATTTATTTCTTTGAGTCTGTCTCTACCTAATGTAAAACTGCTTTTTTGCTTCCAGTGAAAATGGAGGAAAACATTGATCACTTAACTGTCAGTGTAAAATAGTGTTGAATTTGGAGTCAGGAGACCTATTTCAAATCCTGGTGCGAAGCCTACTAGATGTGACCATGTATAAGCTATTTAAACTCCTTCCTCATCTGTAAAATGGGGTTGATCATTTTTGGATCACCTGCCTCACAGGGTTGCTAAAAGAAAAGTATGTTATAAACCTTAAACATGAATGTAAATATGTATCAGTACTTTGATGGATCTGTAATCTCATTACTATATCCTCCTTCTGGTGCTATACATCAGGACCTATCCATTTGCTGCAATCTTTGCTGTTATGACATAGCCATGTCAGTCTACTAACATTTATTAAGCACCTACTGTTTTCCAGGAACTGTGCTAAGCTGTCTTTCCATATATACTCCAGAGGGGGTCCACCCAATGTTCTAGCATCCTTCTAGTTCTCTTGACACTATTTGGATACTAATGGAACATGTCAGTTGTCTATCCGTTATCCTGAAATCCCATTGTATGACCTCTCTGTTTCTTTCTGAATCATATATCTCTTTGATGACCTCTTTTGTGCCACTTCTGGTGAAGAACTCTTTATTGGCAATATGATTATAGCTTATTTTTAGCCATCATACATCTTCAATCTATCTTTGAGTGACCAACAATTTTAATTTTTCAGGCTGCTCTGTTCTGTGGTTTCCAACCATATATTGTAATTGGGAAAATACTGTGGTTAAAATGCTAGGCCTTTGTTTGGTGGAGAAATTTGAGGTCTTTTAAATACAATCCATCCCCAGTTTCCACCAACACACACACACACACACACACACACACACACACACACACTTTTAAGGACTAATTCAGTTGGCTGTTGAACCAACTGCATATAATAGCTGTCAATAGACGATTGACAGTCTTCATCCATTTAGTTTTTTCTACAAAGATAATTATTCTAAATATTTTCATGTAATTATGAATTTCACTTAAGAGATCCTGCTATATTCCGGAGTTTGTTTCCACCAGCATAATGTCTTCCACAAACAGGATAATCTGGAGGATTTTTATCATTTTTAAGGAATCCCCCCCCACCTTTTGGACACAGCACTGGGTCTCCTTGAGAGTACCAAACACCTTTGCAAGTACCTCTTCCTCCTCTTTTTCTGACTAATTAGCACTTCTTGAAAGTTCTGTGAACAAAATTATTTCTGTGGTTTTCTCTTCCCTGGGATTAACGCATATGTGGGGAACCCTTTTTTGGAAAAGAGTATCTAAGGAGTCATTTTTCTCTATCAATTCAAATGCTAGTTCATTGTCAATGAATAATGAATACAGTGGGGTCTTAGATTTACTACACCTTTCAGTCAAATGTGTAAAGATATCCACTATAAAATACTTTTCATGAGAGTCAGCATATTCCTTATTCTATTTTCTTCAAAGCTACTCTTGATATATTTGTAGATTATTCTCATAAACATTTTTTTAGAAATGGGCAAGTAGGCATATAAGTCCATAACTATTCATAATTTTTATTACTTTTTGGTAGTAATGCCTGTAAACTTTTTCCCAGGTGTTTGGTATTCTTCCCACTTTCAAATATCTTGAAACGAAATTCTTCAACATCCATAAAATTCTGTCACTTCTAAGCCCAGAGCTCCTCTTTGTATACTTGGTCTACATCAGCTGCACTTCTTTTTTGTTTTCTTTAGTATGATTTCTTCATCCTTATTCATAACATCAAAAACTCTGATGTTAAGGGTCTAAATGTGGTGTCTCCAATGACACTTATGAAAAAAAGGTAGTCTTGACAGGTCTTTCCCATTTGTTTCAGGCTATTTATTTTCCTCTTAGTTTCATCCTGTTATTGGATAATTAGGCAAGCCCCCTTGGTCTACTGGACCAAGGCACCTTCTAAAGGACTGAGCATAAGCTCTGACCCAAGTCCTTTCTGTGATCTGGTGTCATTTCTGCTGGGGAGAGAGGAGGGGTGACCAGGGAAAGAAATTTCTTCTATCTCTTCTTCCCTTGCTAGAAATACAAGGGATATTTGTCAGAATTTTAAAATGATGTGAAAGACAGAGATAGACAGAGAGAGATGCATTCATAGACACAAAGAGAAAAAGAAATAGTGAGGTAGGGACAGAGAGAAACCAGGCAAGATGAAGATAGAGAGATACAGAGACAGACCAGAGAGAAACAGACAGAAAGGTATCAGTGAAAAATGGCAGACAGACAGATAGACTGGTAGAGAGATGGAGAGAGAGAGAAAGAGAGACAGAGAAAGAAAGAAAGAAAGAAAGAAAGAAAGAAAGAAAGAAAGAAAGAAAGAAAGAAAGAAAGAAACAAAGAAACAAAGAAAGAAAGAAAGAAAGAGAAAGAATGAGAGAGAGAGGGAGGGAGGGAGAGAGAGAGAGAGAGAAAGAGAGAGAGAGAGAGACAGAGAGAGAGAGAGAGAGAGACAGAGAGAGAGAGGGAGAGAGAGAGAAACTCCATTGTGATGGCATGTGAGAGTGCTTCTGACCACACTTACATTCTGACCACACCTATACATTGGCACAAGATGATCAATCAGATGAAGAATGCCAGCAACGAACATTTAACTATGCATACAAGAAAATCCAAGGCTTTGGTGCAACAACGTATAGCATACAAATAATCAACTTTGTGGATCTTCCCTTGTTTTGCCTCCCAGTCTGCTCAAATCATCTGATCCAAATCTCTGCTTCGGTAACCAGTTACTCTGCTTACCTCAGCACTTTAGGTTGGTTTTAGAACTCTACAGATTCCTGTTACCAACTCAGATCAGATTTTGGGTCAGTGCTTGTTCCCTCATGATTTGGGCCCACTGATTCTGCTTTCAAGCAGGGCCTTTCCCTGACTCTGTGTTTCCTCAATTTGCCTACCAACTACTTTCTTTTTTTTTCTTTGAAGGCCTTTTTCATGTGCCATTTTCAAAAGGAAAAGGTATATTTTCTACAGTTTGACACTTCTATACTATTGAAATCTTTTTTTAAAATTTAAGTATTCTTAGCAACAAATTTTGAAAGATAAGGATTTAGTCTTATCAACTGGAATCCCACCTTGGTCCTTTGGTAGATGTTTTTTGGTGATTACTGTCTCCAAATCTATGATGCTTCAAAATGCTGAGGATTGAACCTTATCATTGATTGTTTGCAATTGCTTTTTAATTTTTCTTGGGGTTAATGATTTACTTTTTGTTGTTGTTTCAGGCCCCTGTAAAGATACAAAAATAAAACAAATTAGTTGGTTCCTGCCCTCAAGTAGTTTATATTCTACTGAAAATGCAGCATTTGTATAGAGCAGTAAATATGAGTTATTTTGAGGAGCAGGAAGGTACTACCAGGCATTAAGAAAAAGCTGTTTAAGGGGGAAGCACATGACTGAGTCTTAGAGAAAACAAAAGATTTTCAGAGATGGTAATGGGGTGAATCATATTCCAGGCATGTTCAAAGTCACAGATGCAGGAGATGAAATGTGAAGATCAGAGTACAGCTATCAGCTAGTTCTGTTGTAACAGAAGAGTACATTCCTCTCTTTATCACCTCTCCCCTACACTACATTAATAGCATTCTAAGTGGGATCTCTGCCTTCAGTCTCTCTCTTCTCTAATCTGTCCTCCACTCAGTGGACAAGGTGATTTTTTCCTACACCGTAAGTCTGATTCCCCCTTCTTAATGAGCTCCAATGGCTCCCAATTACCTTCAAGACAAAAAACCCTCTTTTAGACAGATAAATCTTGTTATTATCTGATTCATTTCTACCTTTTCAGGCCTTGATCTAGCTGTATTGGCCTACTAGTAGTTCCATGAATAGGACATATCTATTTCCATCTTTGGACTAACTGTCCTCCACATCTGGAATATTCTGTTCTCTTACCTATATTAACTTCTCTGGCTTTCCTCAAGGCTCAACTCTAAGCCCAGTCTCCATGGGAGTCATTTCCCAGTATCTTTAGTTGTTAATGTCTTAATCTTTCGTATTACATTCCATCTATTCTGCATATATCTTATATGTACCTAGTTATCTACATGCTGTTTCCCCTCATTAGAAGGTAAGATCCTTGAGGGCAGGATTCATGTCTTTGAATCCCTAACACTGTTCTTGGAATACAGTAAGCAATTATTAAATGCTTGTTGACTTGACTTGAAGGAAACTAATATAAAATTAGTCTGAAGATATAGATTGAAATGACGTTTTTGGAGGCCTTTAAATATCAGGTTAAGGAGTTTGCATTTTATCGTAATAGCAATAGGAAGTCACTGAATCTTTTTGAGTAAGAGATTAATATATTTGGACCTGTGCTTTAAAGAGATTATTTTGACAGGTGTATTGACTAGAGAAGGGAGAGACTAGAAACAAAACCAATTAGGAGGCTATTGCAATAGCTTAGGCAAAATGAAATAAGGTCTAAACTAGTAAAATGACCTTACGAGCAAAGAGAATGGGATGAATGTGAGCGGTGTTGTAGAGGTAGAATCAGCAAGTTTTAGTCAGTGATTTCATGTGGGAAGTGATAGAAAAGGGCAAATCAAAGTTGATTCCAAGCTCGTATACCCTGGGTAATTAGAAAAATGATGGTACCCTTAACAAAAAACATATTTCAAGGAAGGGTAAGTTTAGGGAAGAAGATAATGATCTATTTTGACCATAATGTATTTGAGATGCCAATGAGACCACCCAGGTGGAGAGGAACAGCAAATAGGTGTTAACATAATACTAAAGTTTAAAAGAAACAGTAGGATTAAACATATACATGTGAACATTAATGTCCTATGTATCTGTTTCACTGCAAAATTCTCAAAAAGAATAAAATAGATTCTTTTCTTCCACTTTCTCACCTTCCATTAAGTTCTCAGCCTCTTGAAATCTGGTTTCCTCTTTTGCCACTTGCCTGAAGCATCTCTCATGAAGGTTACCAATGGTCTCTGACTCGTAGACACAAAGTCTCTGTTCTCATCCTTCTTGACCTTGACATAGAGGGGAGGGGGAAAGATAATGAATTTAGTTTAGGCATACTGAGTGTATAACATCTAAGAGGCATACAGTTCAAAATTTCTGTTAGGCATTCGGAGATATGTCTGGAGGTTAGGAGAGAAGTTAGGGCTGGATAAGCAGATCTGAGAGCCATCTGGATTCGGTTGATAACTGAATCCAGGAGAGTGGATAGATCACCAAGACAAATAATGCATAGGGAGACAAGCATGATCCATTAAGTGGAAGACTACCCAGCAAAGAAGACAGAAAGAGCAGTGTGACATGCAGGAGGAAAACTAACATTGATAACTGTCATGAAAATATCCAGAAAAGGGGTGATTGACAGTGCTGAAGGCTGTAGAGAGGTCAAGAAGGCATGAAAATTGAGAAAGAATTTTTTTAAAAGAATGAGATTAAGAAAAATCATAATTGCCATGAGATTTGGCAAATAGGAAATCATTGGCACCTTTGGAGGGAGCAGTTTCACATGAATGATAAGATCAGAAGCCAGACAGCAGATAAATGAGAAGAGAGTGAGAACAAAGGAAGTAGAAGTACTTCCTTGAGAATATTAGCCACAAAAGGGAGTGATGTGAGACAATAGCTAGTGAAGACAGATGGATCAAATGAGAGTTTTTTAAGGTAAGGGAAGCTTTCATGCTTTTATAGGCATTAGGGAAAGAGCCAATTAATAGGGAGAGATTGAAGATAAGTAAAAGGATAGAAATGACTGAGAGATCATTCTTCTGGAGAAGACAGACTGGAATGGCAAACCTTTGTACATCTAGAGTGGTTTGCCTTGTGAAACAGGGGTAAAGGAGTAAATAGAAACAGAAGTCATCAGAGTGATTTAAGTGAGTAGGAGGGGAGAATATGGAGCTCTTAATAAATGGACTCAATTATTTCAGTGAAATATAATACAAGGCTCTCAGTTGAGAGAGGGGAGGAATGAGGAATAGAGGGATGAAATGCTGCATGGCTGAGTGGGACAGTGAGTGGATTTGAGAGATGGAAAAAGAATTGCATTGTCACAGTGACAGCTCAGTTGAGACTATAATATTGAATTGTAGCAGACCTAGTCAAAATGTCCAAATTTTGTGTGTTAGAGCCAGCTTATGAACATAAATGTTAAATTTTTAGCATGAGCATTTACACCTTATAAATCAGCAAACACCATAAATGAGGGCCTGAATTATACCTTTCTTGATTTCTAGACTTAACAACATGATGGAGAAATTGTAAAGAATATAGATTAAATTTTTGAGTATCACACATTTTCAGAGAGTTGGTTATTAAACATTTATAAGCATACACCTAGATTAATTTCTCCCCTAAACCTGGTCTTCTTCCAAATTTCCTTAGTTTTGTTGAGGGCACGAGCATCCTCCCAGTCAACCAAATTTGCAACCTTGAAGTCATTCTTTATGTTTTCCTCTAACTTATCTCCCATATGCAGTCATTTCCCAAGCCTTGTGGATTCTAATTCTGAAAAGCAGGAAAAAGGCAGAGAGTACTGGGGAAAGACTATAGTGGAGAATTCCAAAGAAATCCCAAATCAAGGCAGCTGGTAGAATATGAAGAATTGATTGTCATGGACTTTCTCCTCCAATAGAGATTTTGGTGCTCATGTATCCACTGTCCATCAGAAGGTGTAATTAGAGAAACAGAAGGTATTGATGAAATGTGAGTACTAAGGCTGGTTCCATCTTGCAGACTGATGATATTTCCCATTGATAAGCTTCCTGAGGCATGATGACATGATGGAGAAGTCAAAAGAAGTTCAAAAATGGTGCAACTGGTAGGAAAAAGAGGGAAAACCTGAGTAATTATAAGTTCATCTGAAAAAGAAGATCTTACTAGGTGTTTTAGTGGGGCACAAACTCAACATAAGCCATGATAGAGGAATCACAAAGTCAAATGCTTAGAGAAATATATGATATCCAAGACTAGGGATGCTAAGAGTTCCATTGTGCTCTTGCTCTGGCCTGACTGCATCTGCAGCACAACATCTTGTTCTAGGTACCCTATTAAAAAAGAATAGATAAGCTAGAGTGTGTCTATAGGAAAGCAATGTAGAGTGTTAAGGACCTTGATATGATGTCATAGAAAGATTATTTGAAGGAGGAAGGGATATTTAGTTTGGAGAAGAGAAGACTTGGAAGGGAATAATAATTGTTTTCAAGTATTTAAAAGGTTATTGTGTGAAAGCACTATTAGGTTTGTTCTGTTTGGTCACTGAACACAGAACCAAGAAATTGGGTATACAGGGGGAAGTGTAGAGGCTTCATGTAAAGAAAAACTTCTTAACAAATGGAACTATCTAAAAGGAAAATGGGCTGCCTTGGTAATAATTTCCCCCAGCTAGAGGTCTGTAAGCAAAGGCTGGCTGACCAATTGTTGAGTATGTTATAGAAGCAATTCTTGTTCGTGTATGGTTTGAAATATATAATCTCTGAGGTCCCTTTCAATTCTGATATTCTGTGAGTCTGTGAAAATGAATTACTTAAATAATCTCCCTGAAGTAAAGCTAGAACAAGGAATTAGTGGCATAAATAGATGAATGAACTTTGGCAAGGAAAAGATATTGAAGAAGAGGAAAAAGGATGAGGTAATTCTAGAAAAGTTTTGATGTGCGGAGTTGACTCATAGAGATAGAATCCATTTTTTTACATTAGTTAGGAGTCAAGATCATCTGCCAAGAAGGGAAAAAATAGTGCATGGAGCTTGAGAAGAGACAGGAAAGTCTTGAAGAACCACTTTTTAAAGTGTAATAAGTCAGTTAGGAAAATAAAAAGGATTGTAAGCAGCACTGAGGGCCTGGTTGTGATTAGAGAACATATTATGGTGGACCCAGTTGGCAGGATTTTGTGCTTTTTTCCATCTATGTTAAATAGCACATTGGTAGAAACAAAGAAAGTGAATTATTGGGGGAAAACAAGGTTGGACTTGCTAGCAACAACAAGGAGGAAAGGAATTCAAACATAAAGAACAGTTTACCATTGAACTGGTCAATTTTGAGCTTCCAGAGGTAAAATGAAGAAGGCAAAGGAAATCAGGAGAAAGATAAGCTACGAATCCAGCTTTGGCCAGAATCAGAAATTGAAATCCTTTAAAGATCCAGAGGGTATTGCACTACCATCTTTCCGCTGGTATCCTGGTAGTATTCCTTAATCTGATGACATCAGTGTCTGCAATGGGAGTTAAGGAGATTTGGGGCATAAATTTGTCATTTCAGAACCTAGTAAAGAAAATACACCATGCCCAAGAGGAAATTCTTGAGCATCCTAGAAATGGGAGAAAAGGACTTAACAGTAACAAGGAGCTGCAGATTACCCATTCATCAATATGATTTTTAAGTCTGAGTCCATTTTCCCTTAGTCAATGTATGTACTTGTGGGAAAGTATGTCACGTATTTTTGGGTGGTATGTTTTGTATTAATTGTTCTTGCTATTAGTTAATGAAATGCAGATTAAAACAACTTTGCGATATCATTTTATACCTACTAGATTGGCTAAAATGTTAAAAAGGGAAAGTGAGAAATGTTGGAGAAAATGTGGAAAAATTGGGACACTAATTCTTTATTGGTGGAATTGTGAACTGATCTAACCATTTTGGAGAACAATCTGGAATTATACCCTTTGGCCCAGCAATACCACTGCACTATTTCCAAAGAGGATTAGGAAAAAGGGAAAAGAACTTCTATGTTTTAGAATGTTCACATCAGCTTGCTTTGTGGTGGCAAAAAAAAAACTTGGAAACTCCAGGAACGTCAGTCAACTGGGAAGTGGCAGAGCAAGTTGTGGCATATGATTGTGGTGGAATACTACTGTGGTATAAGAAATTATAAGCTCAATGATTTTAGTGAAAGTATGGGAAGACATGCATGAAATAATAAAGAGTGAAATGAGCAGATCCAAAAGAACATTGTATATAGTGACAGCGATACTGTTTTATGAATGACTTTGAGTGAATATATTAAATATAATAAATATTCAATTTAACCATATAAAGGACATATGAAGAAAGATGCTATCTACAAACCAGAGAAAGGACTGATAAATAGAAGTATTTAATAATTATATATATGTATATATATATATATATACATACATACACATGTATACCTATTTATGTCTAATGGTAGCCATCTCTATGGTGAGAGGGAAGGAAAAAAAGAAATTTACATGATAATTTTGTTGCATATTTGAAAGGAATAGCAAGTTGTGTGTAATTGATTCACAGTTTCATGAACAATAATCTTTTTTATTATACTATGTTAGGGAAATGTTCTTTTTATTTCATAAATTTTAAAAAGGATAGTTGGTGTCTCACCTAATGCTGAAGAAATAACTTCTAGTCTAGTCCAGATTCCCCATGTGGTAAGAATATCATATGGTCTTGGATTATTATAGGGATTCAATTTTACTGGGAGCAGAAGCTTTTTAAAAAAATATTTTAAATTATTCAGTGATAAAATCTGATCTATGAGTGTGGATCTAGAGCAGAGGGGGTATTCTACTGGGAAAAAAGAGAGGATGAAATACCTCAATGCACAGGGACCCATTGCCAGTTTGCAGGTACCAAGCCAAGTAAATCTTGATCTTCATCCTAGGGTAAAGGGGTGACTTCCAATCAACCCCTGGTCCTAAATCCTTTTGAGGAGAGTTCCATGTGGTCTAGGAGAGGTTGTGGAATGTGCACAGACATTCTATAACTGGTCAGTTAATCATGTGATGTGTAAGATGCTTTTTGATGGAAGTATTAAAAAAGCCTAACAACTAGAGTCTGCCATCATCTGCTCAGTCTTGGTGGATTTCTTTGACTCCTTTGCTGATAGTATCCAGGGAGGGATTATACTATAAAGGAAGAGTTCTTGAGCTTTGTCCCATCTGAAGCCGTGTTACCCAGTGATTACAGACCTGAGTTTTGTTCCTGATGCCTACATTGGTTTTTTTCCCATTTTAGGTGAAAGTAGAGTGTTGTTCCACTGCTTCTGCATCAGGCTTTGCAGGCATCTATGCATTAATGCCCCAAAGAGCACTCAGTCTAGTGATAAAATGATCTGGAGATAAGAACCTACCTAGAAGTGATGTCATATTTGGAAAGAAACTTGGTGATGTTAAGGTTATATAGAAAGTGCACTAAAAGTGAGACCACTCTTCCTTTAGAGTGGGATAGGGGAGAGTGTACTCCTAATTGTTAGGGGAGGATCCTTGTAATGTTGTTCTTGTTTTATATTTGAAACAAATATTCCTTTTTAAAACTAATATTTAACTACAAAAGGCATGTGAAAGAAGATGCTATCTTCATCTAGAGAAAGAAACAATAAATAGAAGTATGAAGAGAGTAATTTCACACACATGTGTATACATGTATATACATATATGTATGTATGTATATACATACAGACACATACATGTTTGTGTCTGGTGGTAGCCATCTCTAGGGTGGGGGGAGAAAAAAAGAGAAAAGTAAAAAGAAAAATTTACACAATAACTTTATTATATATTTAAAATAACAAGTTGCAATACTAGATTTCCAGTTTCATAAGTGATAAATTTTTATTATACTATGTTATTGAAATGCTCATTTTATTCCATAAATTAAAAATAAAATAAATTTTTAAAAAATTTCAAAGTTAATGTCAGTTCCAGAGGACTCATGATGAAACATACTATCCAGCTGCAGATAGATAACTGATGGAGTCAGAGTGCAGATGTTGCAGATTATTTTCTCTTTTTTTTGTCTTTTTTGGGGGGGAAGGCAGGGCAATTGGGGTTAAGTGACTTGCCCAAGATCATACAATTAGTGTTAAGCATCTGAGACTGGATTTGAACTCAAGCCCTCCTGACTCCAGGGCTGGTGCTCTATTCACTGTGCCACCTAGCTGCCCCCTCTTTTTTTTGACATGGATAATGAAGGAACTTGTTTTGAATGACATAAATATTTATAATTTTGTTTTTCTTTTCTTCTCAATAGTTTGGGCAGGGCTAAAAGGAGGAGGAAAATTCAGAAATGAAAATATAAAATTCAATTTTAAAAAGTCAATTGGTATAAAGTATTTAGAAGGATTTTGGGACTAGATACTCACTGGCTAAGCATGGGAGAACACAGCTAAGGACTGGTTGAGTTAATGGCAGGAGGGAAGAAACATCCAAGACCCTCTGGGCAGGGGCAACATATCCTACTAGCTCTAGGAGAGAGAGTCAAAGCATACTCAGTGTATAGAGAACTACCAGTGAGGAAAATGTCTCTACCAATGAAGAACCTACAAAGCACATACTTTGTAACTTAAAGTCTAAGAGGAATTGTTCAGGATATTTAAGATTAGGTAATTGTCCCAAGATCACACAACCAGTATTCTTCAGAGGTAAGACTTAAACGCAAGCCTACCTGACTCTTACTCTCTGTTTGCTAAGTCAGGCTGCCTTGCACACTGGAGCTGTTTAATTACTACTTATTGGGCAGACTAATTAAAGTGAAATCAGAGCAGCATCTAATCATGACTTAGAATAGAAGTTTCCACTTCTTTAAATAGTTGTGAAGTTCTTGTGGCTGACCTTAGGAAGTTTTCCTGAAAATCATAGGGCCAACAGAAAGGGTAGTTGCATGTTTTCTGCAATTTCTGTGATGTGTCCATTAAAGTGTAGGACCACAATGGGCATATTTCATTTTAGCAGCTAAGAAAATTTATTTTTAAATTACTTTCAAATTGAAAACATGCTCTTTCCCATATGAAACATCACTCTCTTTAAATTACATACTCTGTGAATGCTGATTAGCTCAAGATAGTTTTTCTCCTACTTTTGAGATATTTGTTCAGTTCAAATTGGATTTTCCTGAGTTGGGTGGGAATGATCCGAATTGGATATTAAATCAGTGTTTGGATAAGGCTTTAAGCAATGGGCACCTCCCTCAAAGTTCCCTGTCAGCAAAGATGATTGCACCATTTATTTTTCAAATGAATTATTAAGTCTACAGGGAGAGTTACGCTATGAGGGAGAGGCAGGGATTTGGGTAGCCATATGTGTTTAGAGTAAATCATTTTGAAGAAGTGGACTTTTTGTACATTTTTTTTCAAAAATAATCACCAACCATTAAGTAATTTGCAAGAAAATAGCACCAATAAAACATCTACAAATAAATAACACCTATAAGACATTTTTTTCAGTTGCCTATACCTTCAGTTCCTTCATTAGCCATGCCAGTTGCCAGTATATTATGTGCCCTCTCACATAGTATACTCCTTACATGGGAAAATGGCAATAGGGATTTTGCCAGAAGAAAAGAAAAGAAAAATATGAGGCCTTTTGCACAGTATTATTTTTCTGTATAAGCCAGCACAAAGTGAGCTATGGTGAATGCTATTTATAGATAGATAAACTTGTTAAGGAAAAGGTCTTAACAATTGAAGGCCTCTTAATACAAAGGAATCTAGTCCTTGGGGTTGTTGTTCCATAACAGTCCTGAGACTTTAGGTTACTTCCAAGACTAACACATTAAGTGTTAGACAGAGAAACCCACCAGAACCATATCCCTGGAAGCTGATTGTCAACAGAGCACTCTTGGGCTTGCTAATGGAAAGAATACTGGATTTGGAGTCAAAAGATCTGTATTCAAATCCAGATTTATCTAAATCTACCCTTGTGAGCTGGATTAAGTTGTATAAATCATATAACCTATAACTTATCAGAATCAGAACTCTCATGTGCAAAATGAGAGGGATGGGTCTCTTTTAGCACTGAAATCTATGATCCTATGGACATGTAGTATGTGAAACAGTTGTTCAACTCACTGGATTCCATTCTCTGTGAGATTTTCAATCTTTCTTAATGGGGAAGAGGTCAAGAAGATAATCTTGCAATATTACTCTTGCGTCACTCTTTTTTTCTATGTAGAAAGTATAATCTTCCATGGTTTCAGTTTAGGTTGAGAGTTAATAAGATTTTAAAATTCATTCATGACTTTGTTGTAGAGTAATTGCCATGCATTATATTTTAAACTTTATTTGTATTCCATTTTCATGCTAAAAATATTGTTCTCATCATAGCCTCTAGTCATTGTAATTGACTGAGTAAAGCATAGGTTTGGGAAGTAGGAGAGCAAGGTCATAGGCATTAAAGACCATCCAGTCCAACCTCCTCATTTTACAAATACAGAAACTGAAGTTGAGCATGATTAAGGCCCTTGCCCATAGGCAAGACACAGCTTTCAAGTGTCTGATGGATTTGAACTTATGTCTTCTTGATACCAAGCCTGGTACTTTGCTTACTGCACCACTTACACAGCTGTGTATTGTTGGGCAAATTACTTCTCTGCATCTCAATGTCTTTATTTATAAAATGGACACTTGGACTGGATGAACCCCAAGGTCCTTTCCATTACTAATATGATATGAGTCTATGAATCTCTGAACTTAAGAACAGTTTTCTCATATCCTAAAAATAGCTAAACATTAAATATACATGTTCTTGGCAAAACTTGGCCAAATTCTATTTCTTCAGGTTCACAACTCTTCAGTTATGAACTATTTCCCTTAGTGCAGTGGTGTTCTATAAAGGGACAGGTGTAACAAGGTTACCAGTCAGCTTTGATCCAATTTCTACACAGAAATAAAGTGATTTCTGTTGCTCTGAACCGTTTGGGAGGTGAAGGTGGGAGGCCTACTCCTATCATCTTCCATTAGCTACCATTAGAAGCTTTAGCAGTCAGAATTGTCCTGGAAGTGAATTCTCAGAAGGACTAATCTACAGATTTATATTAATTGGTGACCAAGCAGCAATCTCTGGGAATCTGGCCAGATTAGATAAAAATAAATAGGTGTTTCACTAGATTTGTGAAAAATTAGTACAGTATTTTTATGTTCTTGGAACCTAACTAAAAATCAGTTTCATGTACTTTTTTGTAAGTACCTGCTCTCTTGGCTTAAAATACAAATCTGTACATTATCTGGCATAAATTGACTCAATGAGCTGCAATGGCCTTTTATTCCCATAAGATAATTATTGCAATTAAGGGCAGCAAGGTGGTGCAGTGGATAGAGTACTAGGCCTGGAGCCACCAATCCTGGCTTAGACATTGACTCTGGGCAAGTTATTTAACCCATTTGCCTCAGTTTCCTCATCTGTAAAATGAGGTAGAGAAGAAAATGACAAATTACTCCAGTATCTTTGCCAAGAAAACCCCAAATAGGGTCATGAAGCATTGGACATAACTGAAATAACTGAACAACAACAACCACAATTATGCTAAAAACCAATAGTAAGGTCATTACACATATGAAACACATAATCATTTTTTTACCAAACAATTCAATCACATCTCAGAACAAAATACAGCAGTAACATTTTAGATTACTCAATGAAAGCTGGGAAGGCAGGGAAATAAGTAGGGGAAAAGAAGAAAGAAGACTCAAAGAAGAAGATAAAGAAGCAACAGAAAAGTTAAATGAAGTCTTAACTTAGCTTAATGAGTTGGAACAGTTAGTATCTACATGTAACAGGAGTCAGATATCTAAACCTGCCTGAAGACTACGGTTCTGTGCATTAGATAGTCCCAGCCCACAAAGATCAAAAATAGATGAGAACAAAAGAATATAGGGGATACTACAGGCCATAAATTGAATAACCAATTATAGTAATTCAATCTCCCAGCCAGCAATACCAAATGGAAAAGTACCAGTTGTAAGAACTTTGGTCTGAAAGCTAATCCCTAGTACCTGACTCAGAACACAAAGTAGAACCAAGGCCCAGATATAGGGTTCATCTAAAGACTGATCCCACTGAAGATATGAGCTGAATTATCACTTGGGAATTTTATTGACAGCCTAGTGGCACAGTGGATAAAATGCTGGACCTGGCATCAGAAAGCCTTGAGCTTAAATCTGACCTCAGACATTTCCTTAGCCAAGTGATGCTAAGCAAGTTCCTTCACCTCTGTAACCTCAGTTTCCCTGTAAAATGGGAATAATAAAGTGCCTACTTTACCATGTTGTTGTGAGGATAAAATTAGATTTTTGTAAAGCACTTGAAAGACCTTAAAGTACTACAATAAATACTAGTTGTTATTGTTGCTCTTATTTTTCTGAAATCTGTTGCCTACTTTACAGAATGTATATTTGGGAAGGCTAAATTAACTGAACTGAACCTTTTTAGAGCTACTAGGTTCTGAGCTACTGTTTCATGGCAGCCTGGGTCTAGGTCAGGAGAAACTGTGGGCACTCAGTCACAATGTAGATGTTTTATTAGATGTAAGGACAGTTAGATTCTTATCTTCCTGTTACTGAGTTTATAAAAGGGGTAACATTCTCTATATAAATAAGCATGACTTGTTTATTCCTAGGGGAAACCAAGGGGGTTTTGCCACAATCATATGACTAGGACTCAGGGAAATATAATAGGCCCAGGTCATAGGTAGGTCTCTAGTAGGTGGGAATTCAAGAAATAATTAATTCCAATAAAATCTGTATTAACCAGAGTACTTAGATGAACATGATGGCACAGCTTTCAAGAACAAAAAAAGTAGAGCTGGGACATGGCTCACCCATCTCCAGAAAACTAGAGAGGCTTAAGATGAGAGGTGAAACATAATTTTTAAAAATAAGCATGGAATTTCACATTGCCATATTTTTTCTATTGAATAGGAACTGTATTTTAATATCTCAGGTGCAGAAATGATAGCTAGGGGGTGACTAAGTACCCTTTAGAGTGATCTGTTGGTGGGGAAGATAGAGAATTGTGCCAGTGGACTCTTAAAATATTTGAGAGGGAACTAGGAATTCTGAATCTCTATTTACAGTTATCCCTTCCACATCATAGGGGTTAGCAGAACAGTTCCCCTGCAGTCTGGAAAATCTGCATGGAATGTTTTGACCCTCCCTATGTACCGGAGAAGAAATCTAAATCATTATGATATTAAAAGATAAGATATATTGATATTATACAATGCTATACAAATATTTATGCATTTCTGAATTTTTAAACATTTTAGTCATCTGTTGGCCTTCTCAAGTCATCTGGGGCTTATGCAAAACCCCTCAAAATTCCCGTGTAATTTCTTATCCTGACCTTGTGATATGTTGAAACCATGATGGGAAAAGTCATGATGTGGAAAGGGATAGCTGTAATAATTGTCAACTGGAAGTATTACTAGATATCATAGTGTTGTGGCTGTAATTACCTTCTCTCTGGTAGAAATGTCAGCTCAAGAACCCCAAACAAAAATTTTATGTGTGTCTTTTATAAGTGTCTATAGTCCCGTCTGAAAATCTTGGGCTACTTGGATGGCATTTAAATGAATGGAGTATTGAAGATACTCCATTTATGGAGTTTGGAATTTATGGAAGTATGGAACTTGTGGAAGACTTATGGAACTTTATTGGTCTTGGATAACTTTCCATAAAGTTAATGTGTTTATACAGAGGAATGCTTAAGTTTAATATAATTAGACTAAGAAACACCTAGAACTTATATATTTTATTTTCATTCCTATAGAAGAGAGAAACTGATTCCTCCCAAATATTAGCATGCCAATACTGCACTTGTCTTCCCCAAACTGGTCTAAGAAATGAAAATAAACAAACAAAACAACTTTAAATTAATTCAATTCCACAACAAATACTTATTTAGTACTTAGTTTTCTCAGTGTATTGTGTTAGGTGTTGGGTATACAATGATAAAATGAGACCCAGGCCCTGTCATCAAAGACCATGCTATGATGTGTGAATTTATGTTGTATTAGGAAAACTTTTTTTAAAAAGGAAACTGAAAAATCACATGAATGGCAAAATCTGAGAGTAATTGTTTTCCTACTATTTCCTGATCCTCTATAGCAGTGATTCAAGCTAAAACATCTGTTATTCTACAAGAAATTAAAGACACATTCTACACAGCTGGGTGAAGGAAAAGAAATATAACCAGAGAAGCGGAGAGAGGGGAGAAAGGGAAATGGATGATTAAAGAATGATTAAAGTTGAGATACAACAGACCACATTGGAGAGGAAGGTGCACTGAGAATCAGAGCATTCTAAACCCAGCTGAAGTTTGTCCTCTCCAAGGACTTTACTTTGGACAAAAAGGTAGCTGGGTCCTGAAAGCACTTAACTCCAGGAGCCTAAAGATGCTAGACATGGTGGGGGGAGGAGGAAGTTGTATTTGCAAAAGCTAAAGAGAAAGGTACCAAGAATTAGGAAGGAAGAGAGAGGCAAGTTACTGGGAATATAAGGAAAAGACTAAAGGGCAAAAATTTAAAAAATCTAAGAGAGAATGGATGTATATGAGGCTAACTCTGAAGCAGATCAGCAAAAAAGCTAATACAGAAGGAAACACACGAGGAAAATTTAGAAGACAGATCACAAAACACTGAACAAGTATTATACCACAGAAAAAAAAGAACTAAAGGTGGGGCGGAGTCAAGATGGCAGCATAGAAGCAGGAAAACTCCATGGCTCCCCCCATAACCCCCTCAAATACCTATAAAATATGACTCTAAACAAATTTTCAAGCTCCAGAACCCACAAAGTGACAGAGAAACAAAACTCCTGCTGAAGGCAGCCAGGCAGGTGGACAGGAAGGGTTAATTGCAGCACCCTGGGATCTGAGACGACCCCCACATGAACTCATGGTCTTAGCCCCAGGGCCTGGCATTTGGGAGAGTGGATCAATAGCAGCTGTGGCAACTATGGATTATCAATCCATAAATGCCAAAGACAAAGTGAAAGGTCACTGAAACTCGGATGAATTGGGGGGGGGGCAGAGGAGCAGGTCCAGCCTTTTGCCCCCAGAGCCAGAAGTGAAGGAAGTGGCAGCCGTGCAGCTGCCTCCATGTGGCTGCTTCAGAACTCCTGGCTGCAGATTGCAGGGCAGCCAAGCGACCATTCAGAGGCTAAGTGGTCTTGCTTTAACCTGCCTGGATCAGGATCTTGGTCTTAGATGGTGGTCCTGAGGTGCATCACCAGTGAGCAAAAGCTGGTGGGGGCTGTCGAGATGGCAGCCTCCTAATGGCTCTGGCAGCTGTGAAAACCCCGCAATTTGAGACAAAGCTTTCCCCTTTGGAAGCAGAGTTCTACTGTGGCAAAGATCTCAAAAGTCAAGTTAATTGAATGGCAACATGAGCAGGCAAAGGAAGCAAAGAAAACACAGCAATCCAACTTTAGATTCCTTTTTGGGAACAAAAAGGATCAAAGCATGAAACAGGAAAAAGACAACACAGTCAGAATTCCTGCACCAAAAGCTTCCTAAAAAGATATGAATTGGTTACAGGCCATAGAGGAGCTTAGGAAGGATTTTGAAAACCAAATAAGAGAAGTGGAGGAAAAGTTGGGAAGAGAAATGAGAATGATACAAGAAAATTATGAAAAGAGAGTCAATAACCTGACTGAAGAAAATAACACCTTAAAAAATAGACTAACT
>CM053593.1:307828675-307847466 GCA_028646575.1 Pseudocheirus occidentalis
TTAGCGAGGCGCCCCTCCCCCGCCCCTTCTAACCCAATCATCTTTTATTATACATAATATTTCCTTATAAGGTATACTTGCAATTTCACTAACATCTTGCGTCAATTAAGCGAGCATAGCCCCTAGTCCCTCCTCCCACAACAAAGGAGGAGTAAGCCTATAGGAGCTGGCTACCACCAACAGTTAGTTAATCAACCAACCAACAAGCATTCATTAAGTACTTAATTTGGGTCAGGCACTGTGTTAAGCTCTTGGGATTCAGAAACAAAACAAAACAAAAAACAACCCAAAACATGGTTCATCCCTCAAAGAGCTCATATTCTAATGGGGGAAGCATCATGAAAACAAAACAGAGTAAATGGAAGGGAATATTAGAGAAAAGGAGCACTAGAGGGCTGAAGTACCCTCTAGAGTGGTCAAGAAGATATGTCTCCCATGGGACCCATTCTCTAAACCAATAGTTCTCAAACTGTGCTATGTTCCTGAGACCTTTCAGGGGGTCTGTGAGGTCAAAACTATAATAGGAAGACAAGTCATAAAGAGCGTCTTCTGGCGGTGGTGGGGATAACTCATTAATTTTCTAAAGGTATGAAGGGATCCTGAGACCAAAAGGTTTGAGAACCACTGATCTAAGGCTTTCCAGCATTATTGGAGCTCCCTGAACATATGCTCTATTGACATAGCCTTCTGGAAACCAGGGTCATACCCATGGTGAGGCATTGAGGGAGGACTTCAGTGTACATCATTGGCACATAAATGTTTCATATTTACCCATTATTTCCTTTTACATTATGTCCTAAATGAATTAAGTTTCAGCAAGTTTGAATCTATTGCATCTTGTTAGAATTCTGTTGTTAACCAATTTCCTATTCTAAGCATTTGTTTTCCTCTCTATGGTAATATGTCGGATGTTGAATCATAATTTTAGACCTTATAAACTACTGTTATGTATTACAGCTTAACTTGGAGCAGACATTTACCTTCAAAAACGATATGGAAAGGCAGCCACTACACCATGAGTAGTGAATACAAAGCTGTCTTTGGATGGTTCAAATCCTGCCTCTGATACATAACAACTATGTGACCTTTAACTGTTCTCATAACCTCTCAATGCCCCAAGTATCTCTCTAAGACTAAATGACTGTGTAGATAAGGTGTGGGAACCTGCAGCCTTAAGGTCACATGTGGTCTTCTAGGTCCTCGGTGCAATCTTATGACTGAATCCAAGTTTTATAGAATAAATCCTTTTATTAAGGGGGTTTGTTCTGTGAAGTTTGGATTCATTCAAAAGAAATCTCAAAAATCCAGAGGGCTGTGTGTTGCCTCAAGGCCACAAGTTCCTCTCCTTTGCCTGTAGATACTAATCTTCCTCAGTAAACAGTTTCCACACCAGGAGTTCCCTATAGTCACAAAATTATATATCCTGACCAAAACACACACACACACACACACACACACACAAATAAAGCATGTAAGACATTGGTCTAGTCCTTTTCCCTGGAGGTAGGAGCTAACACACATAGTGAAAACAAAAATCCAAACAGCCAAAATGACTGATGAATCCATAGGTGGAACCACTGAGCATGAACACCAACTTCATTTTACATTATTATCCATCTTACTCATGATAATTGTATTTAAAGGGACTGGGGTTCTGCTCATCTTAGTTTGGTGCCCTAATAAAAGGAGATGGCTCCTTTTGCTTATTCCTGAGTATAAAAGAGCATAAGCTCCAATGTTCTGGAGCCCCTGGGTTACATCTGCAATCCTGGTGGAGCTGCCTAGCTCTTACTTGGTCTTCACCTATGTCATGGTATGTCCTGGGGGCTACATCACAAGCCAGCACATGGCCTCTTCCTTAAAATCAATAAATAAGAACTAGGTAAGGCCACTGTGAGTCTGAACTATGTGTTCCTTAAATCCAGAAATGGATGGCTACATCATCATTTTATTGTCTGCTGGAAGATATCTATGAAAGGGAGTGGTTCCTATTTCACAATAATTGTTAGCATTTATATAATACTTTAATGTTTGCAAAATATTTTACAAATGTCTCTTTGGATCCTTAGGACAACTTGTAAGGCAGTTATCATTATTTTCATTTTGTGGAAAAGGACATTGAAGTTAAGAGGCTGACTTGCCCAGGGCTACACAGTTAATAGATGTTTTAGGTAGGATTTGATCTCAGGTAAATTGTATCTAGGATTGGGGCATGGTAGAGGAAATCCTGTGTGCAATCTGTAGAGGAATGAAACCTGGCTGGTCTGAGTTCACTTCTTAAATCAAGATTCTGAAAGGAATCATTCAATTAGGGAGAGAAGCCCACCCTCCCTCCCTTCCCAGTGTATACGGTTGACATGAGACCTATAGAAGACAGTGAGGCATAGTAGAGGAAGATTGAAGTGCATTCTGGAGAAAATGGAAAAACGTGATGGTTTACCAGTTACCTGCCGCTGTTTGGCCTTCTGGATTTCTCCCTCGCTTCCTTAATTTCTTAGATTTCTATCTTATGTGGCTTTAGAACACCATAGGTCATTTGACCAACTGCTCCTAGTTATTATGTATTTCCCTACATTCTAGAGTTCTCCAACAGGCAGTCCCAAGGACTGTCAGTTCAGTATTCAAACTTGTATTGATCAGGAATCAGTACAAAGCTCCTTTCTTTAGCACTTTCCACTTTCTTTAGCACATTACTTTTTACCCTCACACTTCTCTCTGATTTTCAGTAAGTCCCAACAGGGAAGGTGGATAGGGTGGCACAGAGAGAATATAGTAGGCTCTCTACCCCAATGACTTGACAACCCATTAACAGTCTCCCCAAATAACCACAAGACTTCAGAAAAATAAAAAGCAGTATTTCTTAAAAGAGAGCCATAGACTCCCCTGATTCCTAATTTTATAACTCCTACCTCAGCAGATGCTGAATCTATCCCTCTGGGCATTTCTCTCCTCCTGTACCCCCAAAAGGTTTCTAGCATTGGAATATTCCAGTTTTCCACTGGAACAGATGGGCACTCTTACCTCAGATGTATACACATCCTTATTATCCCATGTACCTTGTTCTTGGACATAGTATCACTGTACCATGTTTTGAGATTAGTATGTTAGCTCTTCTAACGCCCTATGGTTTGGAGGCTATGATGATTTTAAGATGAGCTTAAACTAGTCTAGATGTACATCAAGATAGTTCTTTCTTGCTCATCTATTGCCTGTTTTTCCAGTAACAGAAGTAATAGTAACATAACAATAATAATGACCTAAGGTTCCATATTAACTATATAACCATATAACTATATAACCAGATTCCATATAAACTATGAACTTAATTATTACTTAAACTATTAAACTATAATTTAACTTTGTGTGTGTGTGTGGGATTGCAGAAATAAAACCATAACTTCAGACTTAGGATGTTAGAGTTGAAAGGATCCTTCAAGATTATCTGGTACAACTCTTTCATTTTACAGATAAGAACAGAGGGCTCAAAGAGTTAAACTTGACCAGTTCACACAGCTAATTAATGACAAGGCTAAGTAAAGAATTATTTTTCCGTTCACTACACTGGGAATAGTTATATGTCTACACATACTTTAGCTGTTAATCGCTATTACCTATTTCTAAGGCCAGAATTTCTGAAAACAACGTCATTTAATTAAAAGTAAAAATAAACAATGAAAACACTACATCATATTCTTTAAAACCTCTAGGATAATAATATTGGGTATTGCCAGGTAACTTTTTTAAAAAAGAAGAAATGTGTGATTTCAAACCTCATACCATCAGTTCGGCTATTTCTCATTTTATCCTAGTTTATAATTAAAAATTCTTAAAACCCCATGTGTAGTTTTCTTACTTCTAAGACGAACCAAAAAAATAATGCTTTGTAAGAGGTATGCTAGCAAGTCCAAGGTCATTGACTGAAAATGCCCCAAAATTCTGTAAGGGGACATGATTAAGGATTATAGGCTTAAAATTAAATTTTCTGTGGTTCATGGGCTCATGCTGCCATGAATTATCTGAACTATTCTTCTCTGCCAGGCTGGGCTGGCCTTCAGGTAGTGAATACCAAATTTGGGAGTTGGGGTTTATTGAACCATAAAAGAATTTTCTGATAGAAAATGGAATAGGGAACAATCCAAATAGACTATATATAATTGTATTAATCTGTCTATGACTCAGTTTCCTGATAAGTAAAATGAGCGATTTCAACTAAATTACATCTAAATTTCCTTTTAACTCAAAAATCTTACAATCCAGAAGAAAGTGCTGTATATGAAGTCATAGTACCTGTCACTTATATGATGTTAGGCAAAACACTTAGCTTCTCTTTGCTCCCTTTTCCCCATTTATAAAATGTGAGTTTTGGACTATATGACTTTTAAAGTCATTTTTGACTTTATATTCATGACTCTATGATCCTGTGATTTTTTTAGAATGAGAAGCTAATGTTCATTGAGAGTATTATAACTCACTCCTTTCAACTCATCTCTAAAGGTCAGAATAACTCTCTTACCTTAAAGGAAGAATTTCAGTCCCTTAGAGAGATTGGAGATGAACTGAGAATGCTAGGAAAAGGGCTTTGGGGGCTCCTCCAATGACCAACAGATGTGTGCATCTAGGAGCTGGGAGCAGCAGCACGACCACAGGTCAGACTCTATCCCTGGATACATCAACCGTCCCTTCAGAAATTAAGGAGCAAAAGAAGCATAAGGAGGAATGGGTATCTACTGGTTTCCAAACCATACTTTACACATAATTGATCCACATTCTACATGGCAGACAAACCAAAGACTAGAATTAGAAGCAACTAAACAAGGGATTGAGCAACCAAAGCCACCAAATATGGAGAAGCTTGTTGTGTGCATGGATAATCAATTTGTCACCAAAGGCTGCACCATAGACTTTCTCTATTGTGCCCCAGAAACCTCTTCATCCTGGCAGCTCCCTCAATGAATCTGGACAAATCACAAAGACATAAGATCATAGCTCAACAGCTGGAAGGGACTCAAAGGCTACCGTATTCAACTCTTTCATTTGTTTATGACTGGGGAATGTAATTAAGAGTGATACTAACATTGTTTTATAACCAGTGTTTCATCATAGACATGGGAAATGAAACATTATTTAATAGAATATTTGGCCATTAAGTTATTTGTTATTCAATCCTTTTTCAGTCATGTCCAACCCTTCATGACCCCATTTGGAGTATTCTTGGCAAAGATACCGGAATGGTTTGCCATTTCCTTCTCCAGTTCATTTTACAGATGAGAAAACTGAGACATAAAGGATTATGTGACTTGCCCAAGTTCACACAGCTAGTGTGAGGCCAAATGTAGTCTGAGGCCAAATTTGAACTCAGGAAAATCAGTCTTCCTGATTCCAAGCCTGGTACTCTATTCATTGTGCCACCTAGCTGCCCTGGTCATTGATTACTGAAATACTAATGATACGTATGTGCAAAATACTCACCATGAAAATATAGTATTACATTTTCATTGAGCTACTAATATCCCTCATCAGCTCTAATGTCTCTTCATGAGTTCATAACCTGGAGCTATTGGAGGCTAAGCCAGTACATTGCAATTTCTGTTAGATTCTATCATGCTGGAAAGGCTTCAAAGTGAGGCTCCATTAATGAACTGAATCTATTTTCCATAGACTAACCTAGCTAATTTTAGAAAGAGACATCATAAATTTGTCATTTGTAGCTATCCCTAGAATCCAACTAGTAGGGTGGTCACCTGGTGATGATTCTTTTACTGCCTTGGCAACCTGTAAATCAAAGAAAAAAATTTTAAAAAGATCCTATGTTCTGAATGGACTGTCATATTTCTATGGTGATGGTGATGAGTGCTGGAAAAGGGAACATTGATCTAAAAATCACATACATTTCAGACCATCAAATCACTTCAGTCTGAATGTAGCTAATCTAAATTTGAAGCCTTTATCCTGTGATCAATTGGACATATCGTAAAAGGAATTGAATCATAGCAATCTTGACATTCTTGCTAAGAAAAGAGGAAATTGCAGTTAAATGGAAAAATAGCTCAAGGATGTTCCTTAGAGAGACAAAAAGGAGTTGGCCGAGTGAATTTCATTATCCACCTAGCAACAATAAGAAACATTATTGAGGCAGGAGGGTGCTGTGGTGGTTAAAAGTGTTGGATCTAGATTCAAGAAGATCTTCGTTCATATTCCATAACAGACACTTGCTAGTGGTACAACCCTGAGCCTCAGCCTCAGTCAGCCTCAGTTTCCTCATCTGTAAAATGAAGATAGTACTATCACCTACCTCACAGGGTTGTTTGATGATCAATGAAATTTTATATGTTATATATTATATTTTTGTTTATTTTATATATTTCTTTACAAAATATTATATATGCATTTATACCAGTGCTTTGAAAACCTTAAAGTATTAAAGAAATGCTAGCTGTTGTCATCATTAATCATTTTATTATTAATTATTATTAATTACTATCACTTATTATTAATGAACAATATTGCTGATTATTACTACTGAGTATTACTGATTATTGATTATGTGATTGCTAATTATTAATTAATAATTTCATAGGACATTTGATGATTACATACTATAGACTAAGGATAAGAATTTGCAAAAAGATCACAGTAAGGATAATGGCAGTTGATGTACTAACTACAACATCTTGTTGAGGATGAAGCAGTAGAAAAGTCCTAGGAACTTAATGAGACCCTCTGAATCCAATGAACATAAACTCTAATAATTGGTGACCTTCTTGCAAAAGGGGGAAAAGGGAGAATGAGGACAAATATGTGAGAATGAGGAGAAATACATGGTAAAGTGTGGTTCACAAAAAAAGGAAAAAGAGAGGCCACAGACTTGTGGATTACATAGAAGTCTTACAGCTTTAAAGAATTAACACTTTCATGGAAAAAGGAAATAATGAAAAGAAAATAATGAAAAGGAAATAAAGACCCTAAAGTGTTGCATTTTAAGAGACAGTAAAAGACTCGATATTTATGGGAGACTTATTCCTAAGTCACCTGTATATAGTCAGATGATACATAGCTAAGAATTGGGAAGGGGGAGAAAAAAATGATAAGAAAAGGCATATGGCACATCACTGAAATAATTGAACTCAGAATTATTTTTTAAGTAATTGAAAAATAAAAATGGGAAATAGACAACAGAAATGACATTGACATCAATTCCATTTTCAATCAGAATTTTAATCAAAATAAATTAATTGCCACTATAAAAAGACTAGTCAGTCCTCAGTCAGCAAACATCTAACTTTCTTGTCAAATAGTGAGAGATGGCCCCCGAAGTCAACAATCAGGTTTGAATGTAAACTCATTTGTATATTCTTACAAAGGAGGATGAGAGATGATTGTGAACATTATTATCTCATAAAGCAGATAGAAATAGTGGAGGATAAAATCAGTTTAAAGACAGCCTTGCCAGATATCCAAATAAACAAAGTAGTTCCAAGTCCATTTAAGGATGAAAATAGGAGTACTAAAAATAGGGGGAAAATGGATGAAAGCATAGGTATATTTGAGTATTTATGTCCATTAAATCTTTCTTAGGAAAGTTTTTTCGTTTCTTCATATATGGTAGTTGTAATTTAGTATTTTTCTGTCAAGTCTGTGACAATACTTTGGGTTTTCTTGCCAAAGACAGTGAAGTGGTTTTCCATTCCTTCTCCAGCTCATTTTACAGATGAGGAAACTGAGGCAAATGGGGTTATGTGACTTGCCCAGGGTCACATAGCTAATATGTATCTGGGGTTAGATTTGAACTCAGGTCTTCCTGACTCCTAGTGTGGCATTCTATCCACTGCACCACCTAGCTTCCAATAATACTATAGACATAGTTCATGTACTATAATAAATTCTGATATATACATGAATCATAAATATACTATCCAAAGTCCCCTTCATGAAATACATGGCAACATGAAGTAAGACTGATCTTAGCATCCACAGTGGATGATGTAGCCTTGATCAGACTTTGTTGATGATAGATTAACTGACAGATCCATGAGTACAATGAGACAATGCCATTAAAAGGAAAGTAACCAATTGAGCATTCTGGGAAGATGGCAGAGTGGCAGTACTTTTAACAATCCCCAAATGGCTCCAAAAGCCCATTATATTAATTATTGATATTCCTCTGGTTATGCCATATTCCTATGAAACCTACTACAATCTCAGAAGAATCAAAATTATAAATTACACAAAGAACACTGGCAAGATACATGGTTAAGCCATGGTATGCTATCACAGATGAATTGTATCTAGTAAGTTGTGTAAAGGATGTGATTTTTCTTAAATGTATGATCAGAAAAGAACATGGGTCAGTCATTTTCTGAGAATAAGAGAAAAGATGAACAACCTGAGTGGTTCACTGGTATGCCAAAGATATTAAAGAATATGGGGCAGTTCCTAAAAGGGGAATATGTAAAGGGAAATATAGACAGAAATTGCAGAGGATAGAAGGCATGGAGTAATTGAAATCTTTGTCAGTGGAGTACTGGCACTGAAATATAATTCAAAGCATCAAAGTAAAAGTACAGTCTATTTTCTTCTTTGAACTAAAAATGACCTAACTACTAAGTCTCCCATCTAGGGACAATAGAAAGAGTGCTGATCCTGGATCCAGGAAGACCTATGTTCAAATCTGACCTCAGACTATATAACCTTGGGCAAGTCATTTAAATTGTCTGTCTCAGTTTCTTCATCTGAAAAATGGGGACATCAATAGCTCCTATCTCCTAGGGGTTGTTTTGAAGATAAAATGTGCTAAAGAACTTTGAAATAATTAAAGCATAGGGATGGCTAGGTGGTGCAGTGAATAGAGCACCAGTCCTGGAGTCAGGAGGACCTGAGTTCAAATCTGATCTCAGACACTTAACACAAAACTAGCCATGCGACTTTGGGCAAGTCACTTAATCCCAATTGCCCTTCCTTACCCCCTCACAAAATGCAAAAAACCCCAAAAAATTGAAACATAATTTAAATGCTACCTGTTTTTCTCAATGTTCTTTTCTACAAAATGAGGAAATAGTACTAGATATATTCTAACGTCCTTTCCAGTTCTACATCCTAGAATTCTATAATTCTACTTACAATTAATTCTCTTGGAAGGATCTATAATGTAAAGGAACATTTCAGGATTCTAAATAAAAGATCTACCTAACATAAGAAAGAAGTTTTTAGCACTACTATTGGCTGAACATTTTAATAGATTATTTAAGGATGATGACCAGAGAGAGGAATCAATGGAGAGGAGGGGTCAGTCTGTTTCTCCAAAGATCTTCTAAATTACCAGAGTACTTTTTTTTTCAATTTGGGGAAAATCTAGATATAGAATGAACTAATAAGTCACTTGAGATCCTTTCTAGTTATATGGTTCAAGGGTAAAATAGTTCAAATTTGGAAATACCTGGAACTTAGAAGTATTCATAGACAAGAGACATATCCCTATGACTATTATCAAAGTATTTGTGACTTTGAAAAATATAAACATTAAATGATGGAATATGGGACTAATGGGGTTTTACTTTATACTTCAACAAGTACTCAGAACTATTATTAGTTGTAGCCAAGGTGAAGAAACTTGGAAAGCATGAAATTTTCTGACTTTCCCTCAGAGAGGCAATTGGAACACAGGAGTTCTTGGCTACCAGTCTGGTTCTTGGATCCCAATTGACTTTTTAGCAAAGCCTAGCACAAGTTTTCTGGTAAAATTATGTAAACAAACCAACTACTCTGCATTCCTCTGATGTGTCAGGGGATTCACTGATGAGTAATTATTTTGATTTATGATAACTAATTAATTTGGCCCAGGTCTCTTGTCAGTAATGGCCTCCCCTAAAAGGGAAATCATAGTAATTTATAGAGGAGAAGCATATTTTAAGTGTTTAAGGTGAACATGGACTTGTGAAGTTTATTATTAATGGATGTAGGTAAGCCTTGATTTTTCTAAAAGTGCCTGAAATTTGTAGTCTCATCCATCTAATATCATCAAGCCTTCCTTTTTGGAAAGGGATACCAAGGAACTCATTAATGTTCTTTTCTATGCCTACCCATGTGAGCAGAGAATTTGATGGAAAAACATTTTCTTGGTTGGCTGCTAAAATTAAAGCTAAGCATTTCTTTGGACAATTGGGCTGTCTGTGTCCCTAAAGGTCACTTTCCTTTGGCTATAAAAGGCCTGCTAAGATTCGTTTTAGAAGGGAAATTGGATAATTTTGTTTTTACAAAAGTCTTTCACCATAAAAAGAAAAATGACCATTATGTTCAGCCAAACTAAGACTTCCTCTGGTTCTGAAGATGTGGACTCCCTACAGAAGATTAGGCTAATTAACAACAATTTTTTCTTCAGGCCTAAAATACTGACTAATAATAATAATAGCAATTCCCATTTTAGAAGAGTTTCCAAGTTTTCAAAGAGCTTTACAATATCCAATTCACTCCTTGCAAGGGCCTGTGACATTAGTGTTATTTTTATTCCCATTTACCAGATGAGGAAATTGAGGAGGCACTGAGAGACTAAATGTTTAAGTAAGAATTCAAATGTAGGTTTTCCTGACCCACAGTCCAGAACTTCCTCCTTTGTACACCCTGTCTCTCAAAGTTGCAAGGGTGTTTCAATCTTATTCCTCAGAAAGTGGATGAATAAAAAAAAACACTGTGGATTCAGGAGGCATTGAATCTTTGTTTAAATGACTTTGTTGATCAAATAATTTATAGCCTTTAAAATTCTTAAATGTCAATTATGTAACTTTTGGAAATGACCCAAAAATATATTAGTAATTAAACTAACTTGCCAAACTCATCCTGGCCTCCCTTGCCTTTATTCCTTATCTCTCCCAAGGGAAAGGCTCTTCATTTTTACTCTTCTCCCTCCTCCTAACTCTTGATGTTGTTGTTGTTCACTCATTCAGTTACATCCAACTCTTCATGACCCCATGGACTTCATGGACGCATGGCCAGGGGCTTCTATCCTCCACTATCTTCCTAAGCTTATCCAAACTCAAGTTAATTGATTCCATGACACTATTTATTCATCTCTTCCACTGCTATTCCCCTTTCTGCCTTCAGTATTTCCCAACATCAGGGTCTTTTCCAAGGAGCCCTATCTTCTCATTATGTGGTCAAAGTATTTGAACTTCAGCTTCAGTATTTGATATTCCAGTGAACAGTCTGAATTAATTTCAAGTGTGAACTGATTTAACTTCCTTGTTATCCAAGGGACTCTCAAAAGTCTTCTCCAGTACCATAATTCAAAAGTGTTGATTCTGCAGCACTCAACTTTTCTTATTGTCCAGCTCTCACAGCCATATATTACTAATGGAAAAACCATTGCTTCAAGTATATAGATCTTTGTTGGCAAGGTGACATCTCTGTTTTTTTAGCATGCTGTTTAGGTTTACCATAGTTTCCTTCCAAGGAGTGCCTTTTAATTTCATGGCTGGAGTCTCTATTTACAATGATCCTTGAGCTCAAAAACGTAAAATGACACTGCTTCCATATACTGATATACCTGTTAAGACTCTCTGTGAGTCCTGTCCCCTTCATAAAGTCTTTTCCAACAATTCATGTCTGTATTTACTGACTGTTCCCTTTTCTTAACTGCTATAGTATTTGTAATCCATACCAGCACTTGAGAAACACAGAATCATAAAGTGATTCTAGTCCAGGCCCCATAATCTGACCAGACTCCTTTTTTCTATGTATCTCCCACATAGTGCTCTATCTCCTGTCTCCCATCCTTTGCTTGCTCATCCTATATGCCCGGAATTCAGTTCTTCCTCATTTCTGCCTCACAGAATTCCAGACCAAAAAATATAGGTAAGGAAATAAAGTATAATGACACTGAAAAGATGAATTGGGGCCATCCTATAAGAGATTTAATAACCAAACAGAGGTTTCCATTTTATCCCAGAGGCAAAAGGGAACCCAATTTCCAATAAGGACTGGTACAGTCAGATAAGCTCTTAAGAAAAAATATTTTTGCAACTGTGATGAAGATGTAGAGATTTAAATAGGGAGAAACTTGAGACAAAAGCCAATTAGGAAGTCACTGTAGTATTTCAGGGAAGAAGTAAAAAGAATATAAAAAAACTGGTGGATTGAGTAGAGAGGAGTAACGTTGGAGAGAGATGAAGGAAAAGATTTGGCAACTTCTTGGATGTAAAGACGAGTGAGGAATCAAGAATAATACCCATGTTTTGGTTTTGCTTTGTTTTGCTTTTCTTTTGGAGGGGGGAGGATAGGGCATTGGGGTTAAGTGACTTGACCAAGGTCACACAACTAGTAAGTGTTACATGTCTGAGGCTGGATCTAAACTCAGGTCCTCCTGACTCCAGGCCCAGTGCTCTATTCACTGTGTCACCTAGCCGCCCCTAATATCTAGGTCCTGTGAAAAAAGTCAGGCACTAGAAGGGGGAAGCCAAGTGTGGTAGGGGGATGGGTTTAGGAGGAAACGTAATAAGTCATTTTTGGATATGTTGAGTTTAAAATGCCCAAGGGACTTCTACTTTGAACTAGGCAGTTGGTGATGTGAGATTAGAGTTCAGGAGAGCTGTTTAAGGTAAATAAAGTATACACATGTGTATATAACTCTCTTGGCAGCCACGTGATTCAGTGGATAGAGTGCCCAGCCTGGAGTCAGGAAGACCTGAGTTCAAATGCAGCCTCAAATACTTACTATGTGTGGGACCCTGAGAAGGTCACTTAACTCTTTATACCTCAGTGTCCAAGGAAATGGCAGACCACTACAGTATATTTTCCAAGTAAACCCCAAAAGGGGGTCATGAAGAATTAGGCATAACTGAAAAAAATGAACAATAATAACAACACCAGATGTGGGAGTCATTTGCACAAAGATGATAAATAAATCAGTGGAAGCTGATGAGGTCATCAAGAGGGAACGTAGAGAGAAAAAAGATGGGTCATGATGGAATCTTGAGGAAAATCCACAGTCAAAGGCAGGAGGGGGCCGTTGGGTGATGAAATAGCAGAGGAAGTAGAAGAATCGTAAAAAAAAAAAAAGTGGAAGGACCAGGAGAGAGTAGTATCAAAAAAAGTCCTGAAAGGAGGATGCATCCAGGAGAAGAGGATATTCAGAAGTGTCAAATGCAACTGAGAAATCAAGAAGGATGGGGACTGAGATGAGACCATTAGGTTTGGTGACTAGAATGTTAGAAACTTTGGAGAAAGCAGTTGCATTAGAATGATGAAACTGGAAGTCAGATTACAAAGGGTTGAGGAGTAAAAGTAAGTAGTGGATTTAGACAGTATTTACTCTGAGTTTGTTTCAGATTGGAATGAAAGATACAGGAAGATTGCTAATAGGAAAGACAAAAATCCAGGAAAGTATTTTCTAAGGGTTGAGGAGATTTATGCATATTAGAAGGCAGTAGGAAAGGATCCAGTAGATAGGGAAAGCTTGCAGATCATAGAGAAAGGGATTTGATATAAGGGGGGAAAGCACATGTTAGAGAAGATAGACAACAAGGACACCTGTAAAGGGACTGATGTTGGCAAGGAGACTTGCCACCTCTTTATCAAAGACTAGAAGAAAACAGTAGATAGTGGGAGAAAATGCCAAGGACTTCTGAGATGAAGAGAAGATGAGAAAATGGAGAGCTCACAGTTTTTGTGTCATTTTTCAGTTGTGTCTGACTCTTTGTGGATCCATTTGGAGTTTTCTTGGCTAAGATACTGGTGCAGTTTGCCATTTACTTCCCCAGCTTTTTTACAGATGAGGAAACTGAGGCAATCAGAATTAAGTGACTCGTCAAGGGTTAGACAGGTAAGAAGTGTCTGAGGCCAGATTTGAACTCAGAAAGATGAGTCTTTCCTGACTCCAGATCTAACACTCTATCTGCTGCAGCACCTAGCTGCCTCAGACTCAGTAATTTGCCTCGATTCTCATAGCACAGTTAGAAGTGAAGTCTTAGATGGTTTTTTTTGGTGGGGGAGAACAAATATAATGTTAATGGAATCAGAAGATCTTCCATGACCCTTTCTATTGGCACTTAGTAAACAGGTACTTAGCACCTTACTTCAAGTTAACTCTTTGGGGGTAGTTAACACCTTAACAGGAAGGGGCAGAACAGGGGGGAGCTATACTGTATATAAGGAAGAGAACCAGCAGGACAGTCAGATTTTCTGTCAGTTGCCATCTGGAGACTGCACCTTTTTGCTGAGATCCTCCTTCTGCAACTTTTGCAGAGAACTTCCAAGAACCAGGCTGAGGAGTTATTGTGAGTGAGAGAAGAATCCCTGCTTGAGAGAGGCTGTTCTATTGTGAAGGCTTGGGAATGTGGGGGGTTCACTGCATTAACCATATGTATCAACTTCGTGACCAATATAATGACTTTGGCTTTCTGGTTCTGGGACTTGTCCTTCTGGTTCTGGGACTCAGTTTTCTGGCATCTGAATAAAGACCTTGGTTCTGCTCTCCATGTGGAGAGTTTGCTACATTTTGTGATTCACAACTATACCAGTATATTCATAACCACTGTGGGTGTTGTGAATATTGCATTATTGATACAACAAGAAATACAGGAGGCTTGATTAGAGAAGGCTTGTAACAACTTCTGTGGGACATGGGATAGGGAATTGTTTCAAGATGAATAAAGGCTTTCCTTGATGCACTGAGGGAACAATTCATAAATATGTTACATACCCAGCTAGCTCAATCTTCTGAATCTTTCTACCTCTGTTAAGCTGCACTTAGAGACCCCATCTTAGTTTCCCTGGCTTCCCTCAAGACTCAGCTCCATTTCTGCCTTATCCCCTTGCTAGAATCTTCCCTCTGAGATTATCTTCCAATTACACTGTGTATGTTGTGAATGTATGTATAGAATTACTTGCATGTTGTCACTCCCATTACAATGTAAACACTTTGAGGGTCTTGACCATGTGTTTACCTTTGTTCAAGCCCTAGAACTTAGTTGGAACATAATAAGTGCTGAATACTGTTTATCAACTGAGTAACAGTTCTTGGATAGAGGAAAAAGGGAGGAACAAATCTTCAAAGTTTTGAAGAACCACCCTGGGAGAAGAATAGGATTTATTCCAAATAGCCCCAAAAGGCAGAGTAAGAACAAGGTGGAGCCATTTCAAAGAGGTAAAAATGTGGATAATTTGCTACCTATCCAAGCTATTCAAGAGTGGAATGGGCTACTTTCAGAAGTCTTCCTCATTGGAGGTCTTCAAGCAGAGTCTGGATGGATAACTGTTGGGTAGATTATAGTGCTTTTTTTGGATAGGACATGGACTACATTGCAACTGAAGTCCTTTCTGATGTTAGTATTCTGTGTTTTTGTAATTCAATCAAAGAAATAAGGAGGAAGACATAAGCTCACTATAAGGAAACCCTTCCTAATAATAATAATTGTTATCCCAGAATGGAATGGGTTTTCTCAGATCTTCCAAGAGAGATAACATGAATTTTGTAGGTGAGATTCATCATCAGAGTTATGAGTTGACTAAATTGCTTTTTGAAGCCCTTCCAGATCTAAGAGGAAGTATGTGGACCATGTCTTAAATTAATTTCATATGCCTTGAAGCATCTAACACTATAATGGGGTCTTGGCAAATGCTCAAAACATATTTGTTGATGGAAGGATTTATTTGTAAAGAAAAACTAGTTATGTCAATGTCCCAAAATAACTAGCTAATTTAATTTCCTACACTGCCCACCCTCCCCCACCCCAGCCAAAAAAAAATTCACCATTTTGTAGATATCCCCAAGCTAGCTGATTTCATTGGTATAAGGAAATTATCTCTACAAAGGTGCCTGCTCTGTAACATGTAGTTTTAGAGAGCTACATGGAACTCAGTGTACTATGCCCAGGATTTCACAATCAACCTGTGTCAGGGATGGGTAAAGGAAATTGGAACCTTGGTCTTCCTGATTTCAAAGCCTGCTTTATATTCATTGTACCAGATTACTTTGCAGGTTGAGGTTAGTCATTCTCTTCTTAGAGGTGGTTCATTCAAGGACTTTGCTTAAGGTTATAATGTGGATGAGAGAGAGACAGAAGAGAAAAAGAGACAGAGGCAGAAATAGACAGAGACAGAAGAGAAAGAGAGAGAGACAGAGACACAGAGAGAGACTCATCTTCCCGGAATCCTTTCCTTCTCTTTAATCAATTCTCCCTCTAGTAACATGGCATCACCATGATTTCTACCATGTTTTCATGTTTGCATTTGGCAAGATTACTTCTAAGTTATGAAGACTACCTTTAAAAAAGTTCTTTGATCTCTGGACATTGAAAATCAATTGTTAATTGTGGAGCAAGATACTGTATGTAAACAAACAAATAAAATATATGTATGTATACATTTATATATGTATGTATTCCTGCAACTTCTCTAAGCAAATGAGTCAGAAACAGTGACTGATGCTCACAAACTCAATTAGCGCACAGTGATACTTCTCCCTTCTCCCCATCCCTGAAGGCCTGGTTTTAAAATGAAAACCACTGGAGAGCAGAGGGGCCAAGATTAGTGTTTAAGTGAAGTTAAAATAAAGAAAAAAACTTTCAAATTAATCAAAACTGATTCCATCCTAAACCTAGGAAATTGGGTTTCTTGTCAGCTCCCTCTAATGAAGACAAAATAAACAGTGTTTTTGCAGTTCATCATGGAGACAATATTACTCACAAATTAGAAAATGCCCTAACTCAGCCTCCTCTGCTTCACAAATCGGAACTGGACCTTCAGAAGGCAGAACATCATTATTGTATCAGTGCCATGATGTCTGAAGGTCCTTTTGACAATCAGTTGAGTGGTATAGTAGATAGAGTACTTGACTTGGAGTTAGAAAGATCTGAGTTCAAATCCAGTCTCAGATACTTCCTAGCTGTGTGATGCTAAACAAATCATTTAACTGTCATCTGCCTTGGTTTCCTTAACTGTGAGATCATAATAGTATCCACCCCAAAAGTTCTTTTGAGAATCAAATGAGATATTTGTAAAGAGCTTAACATCGTGCCTGATACATAGAATAAATTTAACAAATAATTCTTCCCTTTCCTTAAGTATCAAGGTTAAGGGCACATCGGTACGTGGACAAGAAGGTAAACATTAAAGTCATTTTTAAAGCATTTTGAGGGACTACAATTGCCAAAATGTGAATTTTAACTATAAACCTCTATTCACAACAATAAATGTTTAATTTATTCAGGTTTATGCGCATAAGATAGTAAACTGTTGGGATTCACATAACGACAACACGGATGCGGTAGATGTAAGATGAAAATAGAAGATAATAAAACATCAAGCAAGTTCTTATTGATTTCTTTGCATTACACGTGAGAAATATTTGACATTTGAAAAGTACGTAAATTGAATAATTGTTGTTGTTCAGTCATGTCCAACTTTATTGGCCAAGATACTGGAGCGGTTTGCCATTTCCCTCTCCAAATTAATAATAGTTAGCATTGATATAATGTTTTGAGCTTTGCAAAATGCTATTTACTATAACATTTACATGTTATCTTAGTTGAGCCTTACTACAACCTTGTTGGATAGGTGCTACTATTATTACCTTTTTTTAAAACATCTTTATTGAACACTTGTCTTTTGCTTTTTGGAGAGGAGAAGGCAGGGCAGTTGGGATTAAGTGACTTGCCCAAGGTCACACTACTACTGTGTGTGTGTGTGTTGTGTCTGAGGTTGGATTTGAACTCAGGTCCTCCAGACTCCAGGGCCAGTGTTCTATTCACTGCACCCCCTAGATGCTCCTTATTACTTTTTTATGGATGAGGAAACTGAGGCTGTACGAAGTTAAATGATCTGCACAGGGCGCACAAGTAGTGTTTGAGGTAGTATTTAAATTCAAGCCTTCCTGATTCCCAGCGCTCAATGTAGCTCCTCCAAAGATGTGTGGTTTTACCAATGTGATTACCCCCTTCACTGACAAGTCCTTCCCAGATTACTAATGGTCTTCATGAGCTGCTGGAAAAAGGCCAAAAAGAAAAAATCGTTGCATTGTAACTAATTTTCTTAATAGGAGCCTCTCCACATTTTGCTCAGCTAGTTATTAGAGAAAGAATAGATTCTGCAGCTTGGCAGGGCCATTGGAGCTGGCACTCTGCCTTTGAGAATCATTGGTTCCCTCTTGGTTCTAATGAAATCTTGGGAGCAGTTGTGGTGCCTGAAGCAAGGAAAGCAAAATGGGATTCTCAATCACCTTTGTAATTCAAGATATGAAAGTAACACCAGCAATGGCCTCTATATTTAAATGCTCCAGTGGCTTTGTGGTTCCATCAACGTGTTTCCTCTATGATGCAGCTCAGAGTCCAACCATACTTCCCGGTGCTGTGTGGAGCTTGTGCCTTTTCTTACATTTTTTCACCATACAGGAGAGTGGTGATAGTGATGGAAGAAATCCACCCCATGTGACAGGAGCCTTCCTTGCTTTCTCATGATGAGGACAACAGAGTATGTCTGTCTGTCTCTCTCTCTCTCTCTCTCTCTCTCTCATGCGCACACACACACACACACACACACACACACACACACGTCCATCAATTTATTCCTTGCTCTCAGCATGTGACTAGACCATCTCCTTTTAGACCATCAAAAATACATTTCTGTTGTTGTTACAGACATCCTTTACCCTGGTTCTTCTTTTATAGTTTCTTATATGTGTTTTAGCTTGCTCAGACCTACCATGTACCATTCCATTGCCCTCATATTAATTCTTCTCATGTTCAGTTGTTCCCTTATTCATACCCATATAACAAAAGCAGTGCATAATTGATAATAAAAATAGA
>CM053593.1:307847566-307898848 GCA_028646575.1 Pseudocheirus occidentalis
GGGTGAAGAGTTGTAGAAATGAAAGGTCTTCTTTCTGCTTCTAGAGAGGTCGTTTTTGGTTCCAGACTCACTTCAGGAAGAAAGTTGTGGGGAGAGAACAGATTTTGGAAGGCAGAGATGTAGGAGAAATCTAACTCTTCAATATGATCCTGATTTCTAGCTTGTTTCCCTAGAGACTATGGGAATTGCTCTTCAATCTCATCTAAGGGGAAAATTCCCCCAAATAAAGTCTTCAGCAATATTTAATGGTTCAACACCAAAAAAATATGGTTTTATTCATGTAAATGACACTAAAAAATGAGCATCACAATCTTCCTTGCCTCTGTACCCAAGATCCACTAGGCTTTCCCATCTGTCTTCCAGTTGAATTCCTTTATGTGTTGTCTTCTCTCCCCATTTATAAGAGTTCCTTGACAGCAGCAACTGTCTTTACCTTTCTGTTTGAATCTCTAGCACTTAATATAGTGCTTTGCACACAGCAAGTTCTTCATAAATGCTTTTTTTTCATTCATTCATCCATTTAGGAATGGGATAATAGTGCTCAAATGTGTTGTCTCTACCATCTTTGATGATGAGGAAAAACTGGTTGTTTTTTTTCAAATTTTTTTTCAAATTTTTGTACCTTCCCATTTTTTCCCTACTTACTTTTCTCCCTTTGTTTTTATCCTTAAATACCTTCAGAATGACTTTCCTTAGTTGGGTCTCTCTCCAGTCTTTCTTTTTTGTTTTTGTTTTATGAGGTGATGCTGCTCATAATCTTCCATTATCCTTCTTTGTAAGACTTTACAAATGAGTGCATACTGTAAAGCAGTGTCGTCCTTGGCTGTTATATCTCTCCACTTGCCAAGTAATGTTTAAGAGCTTCCTGACTAGGTTGCTTTTTATTTTTTTAAGTTCTTTTGTTCTCCTTGTTGTGGCAATTGATTTATAGTGGTGAAACTTGCATTTGGAATTTTTGTAATTGATGTCTATGCCTTTTATTGTATCCATATTCCATTTCTCATCATCAATGACATTTAAATAGGTCATAATGGAGTTGTTTTAGTTGCATACTATAGCTTTTCCTCATTTTGTTCTTCTAGCTTTATACTAACTATGATCAATGGCTTGACTGTACATAGACAACTGATTGAGGAATGACTCCCATATCAGCAACAAGCCATTTTCTGTACAGTAAAATACAATTAATTTCATTTTTGTGATATTATTTGGTTCTCATCATGTCTGGTACTTTCCAATCCTTTTCTCAAAAAAAAGTATTAATGAGGAAATAGTATGAGGCTCTTACCTGGTCTGGAAATCCTTAGCCTCTCCCATTCCTAATTCCTGATCCATATTTCCCAAAGTATTTCTTGCTATCCCTGCCCTTTCCCATGTTTATATTAAAATCATTAAGTATATCATCATCATAATGATCTTTATTACAGCGCTTTAAACTTTACCAAAGCACTTTATCAATAAAATCTCATTTTATCCTCAAAACAACCCTGAGAGGCAAATGCTATTATTAGTAATCCTTTTTTATAGATGAGAAAATTGAGGCAGATGGAGGTTGAGTGACTTGCCCAAGGTCACACTCCTAATAGGCACTGGAAGCTGGATTTGAACTCTAGGTTTTCACGATGATAGAACCAGTGCTCTAGCCACTATCCCACCTGGGTAATTAAGTGTAGGTTTCATTTAAATGTCTTGTCTAGTTCTTCATCAAATTTATCTACCTCTTCACCATCTCTGACAGATGTTGGTACATAAATTTACCAATTTTTCATTTTGGTCTTTTTGCAAGCACTTTTCGTGTGCACTGTAATGCAAGATGAATAGATGCTTTGAGTCATGGGACACACAACAAAACCAACTCCATCAACTCTTTTATTTGTTTCTCCAAAGAAAATGTGTGAACTTTACTTGCATTTTGCTACTACTTCCCATTTTGTTTAAAGTGTGAATGTCAAGATCAATATGTTTCAGTTCCTCTAAGAATGTATCAGGTCATTGACCAAGAAACTCACATTTGGAGTGTCAAGAGCTAAGTGAAGTTTATAGACTGTCTAAAAATTGTGTGAATCTCAGCAGTAATTAAGACAAATATAGTTGAGCAGGAGGAAAAATTGGGTACTACAGTTCCTTGGAGGGGGCAGCTAGATGACTCAGTGGATAGAGCTCTGGTTCTGGAGTCAGGGAGAACTGTATTCAAATTCAACCTCACATACTAGCTATGTGACCTTGGACAAGTCACTTAATCCCTGTTTTCCAAGGAGGCAGTTATGTGACTCAGTGAATAGAGAGCACTGGGCCTGGAAACAGGAAAACCTGAGTTCAAATCTGAGCTAGCACATTTACTAGCTGTTGTGATCCTAGACAAGTCACATGACTTCTGTTTGCCTTAGTCCACTGGAGAAGGAAAGTGAACCATTCCAGTATCTTTGCCAAGTGTCTGTGCCCAGACAGTACAGTTCATGAGGTCACAAAGAGTCAGACACAACTAAACAACACAAAAATACCGAGGGGGCTAGAATCTCAAGGGCTTTTGGAGTTCATCTGGTCAAATCTGTGGGATTTAGGGTCCTATGCACGCTCTTTTCATCTCACCAGTGAAGATTTGGTGAGACTCTCTTCCACAAAGAAGGTAAGGTATCATGAGGACTGTTCATCATAACTGGAGGAAAATGCCATTGCTTTCAGGAGAGAGACTCATCTACCTGGAAATGATAAAGGGGAAGGACATAGCGGGTTAGGGATTTTGTAATGAGATGAACAAAGAAAGGGAGGACATTGTTCACAGACCATAGTCTGCTGTTCCCACACCACACTGTCTCCAACAGACCCTAAGGAAAACTGATGGGGGAGTCTCTGAAGGACCATATCAAGCACAGAACAATTTTTTCTACTTGAAACTCACATTCTCCATATCTCCTAGTTAGCTAAAGGAATACATGGGTTGAACATCAGTTCTCTCAGGCAAATCCCCAGTGACTCTATCCATTTAGTTTCTATAAGGATAGGGATAGCTCAGTGGAAATTATGTTAGATAGAGATGGAAAAAAGACTCTCTGCATCTAAAAATCTGTCAGTTGAATGTGAAAAATGAGACCTGAACAGACCATGATATAGTGGAGGATGAGCAAATGGTTGTAGAATGTGTAACAGAAGTGGCCCATGCATAAAGTGCTGCTGATGTAACTCCCCATGTAGAAGAGTCTAGGAAATTCCCCTCTGGGAAAGACAGGAGTACATCAAGTGTGTTGGAGAAACTTCAGCGATTGTGTGGACATTTGCTAACTGGTCCTTCCGGTAGCTATACAGGCATTCAAAAGGCATTCATCAACCTCTGTCCCTCTCTTACATGCATCTTTTCTCATGGTTTTGAGTCCTTCATTGATGAACTCCAGTTAGAGACAATTCTGTAAGGGAGAGACCTTCAGAACTCTCTCCAAGATCAACACGTGGCTCCATGAAAATAAGTCTCAGTACTTTGTCTCACCATTCATTCTTTTGTTTTAGGTGAAGGCAATTAATCTGGAAGTTCTGATCTTGTGAGTTTGTCAAGAGTGTGATTTGGTCAGGTGACCAAGCCACCAGGAATCTGAATTTGGGGAAAATGGAAGTTCAGGAGACCATTCTGGGTTTTTCAGTCAAGCTGAGCATTGATTTTCCAAGGAGCGTAAAGTGATCTTTGGGGCTCATTCAGCCCATTGATGAATAGCAGAGATAGAAGTTCTCTGGCAGTCATAGATCCTTTTTTTGGATGTGAACTTGGTGGGACCAATGCTATGTAGAAATCATGCTATATCTGAGCCCACTTTCTCCAGGGACAAAGGTGGTATGGAGGAAAGTGTGTACCTCAGGTGTAGGCAGAAATGTTTATCTTTGTCATGTCTTCAAAGTAAATTTTTTTAAAGAATTGATGTTAATTGATTACAGGGTAGGGTACTAATCACTGAGGGCTAACAACAATCAGGAGAACACAATCAGTGGTGCTTAAGATGAAGGCATTAGAAAAGAGATGCTCTAACTCTTAGGAGTTATCCCTTGAACCCTCAGATGAAGTTGTAACCAACCTGGCTCCAAGGTTAGTGTTCCTGAAGTGTACTCATTACAAATGAGTGATTGATGCATAATGAGTTCATACTTAATAGAAGATTTCATAGTTAATAAATCTTCTATAATCACATCTTCTTTTTATATTTTTTTAAAAACGGAATGCTAAATGTATTACCTGAGAGATAAAAGAACTACCAGAATTCTGTTATGATGATTTTGACCCCATAAAGTTAAAGAAACATGCTTAGTAGTGTCATACTGCTCTCATTATTTCCCCCTGAGACTGCATCATCTTCTTTGTAATTAAACAATTTAGATGCTTGTCAGCCAAAATAAACTTCTGCAAAATAGTAAGCCTGCATTTGCTAAGGACATCTTCATTTTAAAAAATGAATGGCAAGAACTAAAGTTGAAAATGTGCTTAGGAAAATAGTGTCTAACATTATCCAAATGATCTGGAAAGATTGAGTCACATCAATTTGAGGGGAATTACGCAGGTTTGTTTTGCAAAGGAAATAACTCTCTTTAGAAAAATATCAAACACTTATCTTTACCAAGAATAGCTTAAGGCAGAGAGCATGTGGAAAGAGGAATTTGGCAGGCAACAGCTAATTGGAAAGGGAAGGTATCATCAGCCAGCAAGACTAGGAATTCACCCTTGTACCTGTCTGTTTGTCTGTCTGTCTAATCTATCTATCTATCTATCTATCTATCTATCTATCTATCTATCTGTCTGTCTGTCTGTCTGTCTGTCTGTCTGTCTGTCTGTTTTCTTGCCTTTCTTCCTCCCTTTCTTTCTTTTTATCAATCTATTGATCATATTGATTGAAAGACAGATCTATCCATCTCTCTATTATTTATTGATCAACTGATTGATGTATCTATCCATTCTCCATCTAATTGTCTATTTAAAAGAAAAACTTGAGAAATTCCACGTCTGAAAAATGATCATTTTCCCTTTTTTCAGAACACTTTCTGTCACCTACTTTAAAGGCTTCACTTCAACAATTTTTTTCATTTGTTTTTTTGAAAGGGGTCCCAGATCTATGTTTTCATTGCTATAGAATCAAGTAAATAAGCGTATCTAAGATGCCTACCATGCATCAGGTGCTGTATTAAGCCCTCGAGTTCCAATGAAAGGCAGAAAGTAATCCCTGCTGTCAAGCTGCTCAGTGTAATAGGAGAGAGAACCTGCAACTAGCTATGCATGAACAAGCTATTGACTGGATAAGTAGGAAAAAAATCTGAGAGGGAAGACACTAAGATGGTAGGATTTGAAGGAAATCAAGGAAGCCAGGAGGTGGAAAAGAGGTAAACAGTCACAGAAAACGCCCAGTCAGGAGATAGTGAGTGCTGTGTTTGAGAAACAGCAAGAAGGCTGGTCACCGCATCTAAGTACAGGGAAGGGGTAAAAGGCCCTAAAGCATTAGATTTCTTGCCAAGTTTCCTTTAAAATTGTTTTCCCCTCTATTCCTTCTGTCTACTTCACGTTGCTCATAATCTTCCACCTTTTTTGCTTTAAAATTTTGTTAATGAGTTTATATTTAAACCACTGTTTCCTGTGGTGACCAGACCCCTCTGTTTGCCAATGACATTAAAGTTTTGCTAGCTGGGGCAGTTTCTAGGTTCTTGTGTACTCTTTGTTATGATTATTGATTTACGTTAGTTAAATTTCTGTATGAAATTTTCAGAATTGGTATCTAAGTTCGTATAAAAGGTGATGGCACAAACAGTAGGATACCGCTAACTGCTACCAACAGGCAGATAAACACAGAACCCCCAGGGAATAACAGCCTTCTAGACCAAGGCCTCTTAAACTTTTTCCACTTGTGATCTCTTCAGCACTTTCTTTTTTTTTTTTTTGGTTTTTGCAGGGGGAAGGCAAGGCAATTAGGGTTAAGTGACTTGCCCAAGGTCACACGGCTAGTAAGCATTAAGAGTCTGAGGCCAGATTTGAATTCGGGTCCTCCTGACTTCAGGGCTGGTGCTCTATTCACTGCGCTACGTACCCACCCCCGTCAGCACTTCTTAAACTGTGAGGGGAGACTCCATATGGGGTCAGGACCCACAGTTTAGGAAGCACTGCTCTTTAGACCACCTGTCTTGCTTCTAGGGGAAGCTTGTGGGAGAGAGAAAGCCAATTTGGCTGGATTGTAGGAAGAGAAGGTGTGTCCAATAAGTCTGAAAAGACAGATTGGTCCAACCTCCAACTAATCTCTTTTGTAATCTCTTTATTTCTTTAAAGAGTATTTTTATAATTTTATCTATACAAATCTTGCCAAATTGACTCCTAGGTATTTTGTACATTTTGTAGTTACTTTGAATGGGACCTCCTTTCCTATTATTTCCCCCTGGGTTTCATTATAGCTGTATAGAAATGTTGATTTTTTTTGTGTGGGTGAGTTTATTCTGTATTCTTCTACTTTGCTGAAACTATTAATTATCTCAATTAGTTTCTTTACTGAATTCCATAGCATGTTCGACTAATGGTTTTCCAGTCTCTGCTTTAATATTGCAAATAACAAGAAGCTCATTAAGTAGCAATTTCATTGACAGCTCAAGTTGTTAGAAATGTCTATCTTGTATTGAGGCAAAATCTACTAAGTAACTTTCCACTCATTAGTCCTGTTTTTGCCTTTTGGAACTACAGGGAATAAGCAAGCCTCTTCTCTCCACTGCATGAAAGCTCTCAATAGCATAAGGAAGATGAGGCAGCTGAATTCTGTGGTCAGAAAGGCAGCATCTCAGACAATCATCCTAAGAAAAGTCAAGTTACTTTATTTGCTACCTACCATGTGCCAGTTGCTGTATTACAAAGAAAGACAAAAACATTCCTTGTCTTCAAAGAGAGGCCTCTATCCTTCACTTGAGTCAAAACTTAAAAGGCAAGGGAAAATAGGGGTTCTCCGGTGGTATTTGAGATGGTCTTTGATCAGACTCTTTATGTAAAAACCTTGAAGTGTTGGAAGGAGAGAGCAGACGTTTAGGACCCCTTGGGTATAGCTATGTGTCTTGCCCTCTGTGGGTGTGGTCTTCCTGTGCTACATGTATTCCTAGGGTGGGGAATGCTTGTATGCTGGACCATGCTGCTCAGCTGTCTGTGTTCTGAGGCACAGAGAATACCAGAGGGATCCTGGCAATAAAACTGTGTCACGGGGTCAGCAAGAGCTGCATCTTTCGTGGCACCTTCTGAACGATTCCATCGTCCCTGGAGCATGTCAGTGTCAGCAATTGTGGCACCCTTACCATTAGAGGTTGCAGAATCTTGACAGTCCTTTAAATATTTGAAGACAGCTATAATGTTTAATCTTAGCCTTCTTTGCTTCCACTGTTAGTATGTCCTGATTTAGAGACAGCCTGGGGTAATGGGAAGAATGCTGAGCCTCAGTTCTGCCCTTCCTCTTACTAACTCCGTGACCTTGGAGAAGTTACAGTACCTGTCTGTGTCTCAGTTTAATCATTTGTTAAATGAAAGTGTTTTGCTGAATGACTTGTATTGTCCCTCCCAGCTCTAAAATTCTATCACTGATTTCCAGATGTCTCACCATCCTGATTTTATTCCTCTGGGTTCATATTAATTCATCAATGTCCCTGTTGCAAAGTGACTCCCCAAATGAAGCTCCAGCGGAGGAATAACCAACACTGACCACAATGAGATTGTTGCCACTTATGATCTGGACATTCTACTCTTATTAACATACCTTAAAACCTTAATTGCATTTTAATAGTCACATGACATTGTTCAACCTCATTAAATTTGGGGGTGGTAGTATCTTATACTGAGGCATCTGAGTCAAAAGCCATGCAAGTGCAGCTCTAGGATAATAAGCATAGTATCATGTGCTGATAAATGCAAGAGATATAAAGAAAACCAGGTTTGACAGAGATAAGTCAGTAAGATAACTAGGTATAAATAAACAGGAAGAACTAATGGAATGAGAAGAAAAATAAATCTGTGTCTAAAATTGAAAAAGATTTCCTGAAATGAATTTAACTGGACAACGAAGGGTGAATGAGGAAAGGTAGGGAGTAAGATTCACATTTGATCCACCTGAAGGGAAAGAAAGGACAAAGATCCAAGAGAATATTGAGTCAAACAATTCTCTAACCCTGGCAACTAGTGGATGCCATCAGTTGCCAGGGGCTCTTTGCTTTGCTTTTGTTTTTCTTTTTCTGGAGTCAGAGTAAGGATGATAGGCCTTAGGGTAGGATCAGGGAATTGGAAGCAATTTTATTCATATGTGTAGAATATGCACAAATGGAATGCTTCTAAATTAGAAAGCATTATGTGATATGACATGACATGACATGACATGACTTCATATGTTGTTAGTTTGGGATCTAGAAACTTCTGAAAAACATCTAAAGTCACTCAGTTTGCTAGCATTTACTAAGTCCCTATCATATGCCAGGTTCCACGCTAAGGACTACAGATAAAAAAAAAGGTCCCTGTTCTTGAGGAGCTTATAATCTAACTGGGGAGAGAATATGCAAACCATGTACAAACAATATACAGACAGACAGATAGACAGATGTATTCATATACATATATCTGTATCTCTCTTCATATATGTCTACATATCTATATATATACATATATATATGATAAATTGGAGATAATCAAAAGAGGAAAGGCACTAAGATTAATGAGGACAGGGAAAAGCTTATAGATTGTAGAAGGTAGGGTTTTTGCTAAGATTTGAAGGAAGCTAAGGAAGACAGGAGATGTAGATAAGTAGTCTGAGTCTCTCTGAAGCTCAATAGTCAGTTCCCTATTATAAGAAATCTTGGGATGGCTAGGTGGTACAGTGAATAGAACACCAGCCTTGGAGTCAGAAGGACCTGAGTTCAAATCTGGCCTCAGACACTTAACACATACTAGCTCTGTGACCTTGGGCAAGTCATTTAACCCCATTAGCCCTACCTTCCCCTCTCCAAAAAGAAAAAAAAAGACATCTTGAGTTATTCTGACATCATGGGAGCATAGACTTAGAGCTAGAAGGGACATAAGAGGCCATTGAGTCTAAACCCCTTATTTTACATCAAAAGAAGCCGAGCCTAAGGGAAGCTGACTTACCCACTGTCACACACTCTTGATATGCGGTCCTCTGAGGTAGAATCTGAAATCAGATCTTTCTGACTTCAACTCCAGCACAGATGTTAAGGACAAATCTATATTGGTTGAGTTATAGTTCATAATGAAAAGGCAGCTGAGGGCAATGACTCCCCGGTTACAGATGTGTGAGAGAGGAGGGTGGATCTGGTAGAAACAAGTAGCACATCTGGTTGAGGAATTTGGATTTCCTTTTTTAACTCACTTCCAGTTCAAAGAGTCATTGCATAACCCATTACAATTAGTGCAGTTCCTTGGAAGAGAAGCCAAGTCATCATTGTGTTGGTCAATATTTCTTCTTCAATATTCCTTTCACTTTGAAGGTCATGATGAAGCAAAAATAGAAGGAGGAGGAAGAGAAAGAGGAGGAAGAAGAGAAAGAGCAGGAAGAAGAGGAGAAATGAATACAATAAAACTTAAGTACCTTGAAGGAATATTTAAAACTTTATCTGGAACTTCCTATAGCTAGATGTTGAGGATTTCCTCAATAATTCACCAAGGACAAAAATAATATATATTATTGTTGATAATTATTTAATGGATGCCATTAGTGTGCTCCATTCTCAGAAGAAAAAAATCAAAGCAGCAGAAGATGTAAGAGCTCACATCACAAATTTCGATGATAGAAAGTACACTAGGGACAAGCTGGTTGCTAAAATCTATAGCTCCTACATCATATTAATCTTGAACTGCAATGCCTCTGCTCTGTAATTGTCTTCTTTCCCAGTTTTAGATTCTCTCTTTCCCCTTCTCTTTCTCCCTTTCTCAATATGTAGGCTGGTAACCAGTAGGAAGCCAAACTCAGCAAATGCTATCAAGCTGCTTTTTTGTCTCACTGCCCTCCTAAAGCTGTTACCTTCTTAGGTGAATTTCTTGTTGCAAGTAAAGGTCCTGGGGAATAGGAAAAGTGGGAAAGTTTCACTTTGACTTTCCGCAGACCCTGGCTTTAGGATTGGCCTTCAGACTGCAATTTCTGGGAACCTTGGAGACAACTGGTTTGTTCTGAGCTACAGGGAAATTGCTTATTCTCCAGCAAGTCATGGTGGTCTGATTCGGTCTGCTACTTTCTGGGAATGCTAGATAATGATTATAAACTCATTAAGGGGGTACCCAAGTCTACCTCTTCCTCCTGAGATTCACTCGCAGTGGTCTGGATCCATAAGTATATCTGCTGACGTTGGAGCCCAAGAAAGGATGGTCCTAATTTGTAGCCAAAGGATCTGGCCAGAACTGGAAGAGCCTCAGGAGTTGGCTAGATGACCTTAAGGCTCATAGAATCATAGGTTTAAAGGTAGGTAGGATGTTAGAGGACATTTTATAGATGATGAAACTGAGGCCCATCACATTTAAATAAATGGACCAGGATTATAGAGCTAGTAATTGTTTGAGGCAGGATTTGAAGGTAGGTCTCCAGTATCCATTCACTACAATATACTCCCTCTCAAGACTTTGTTCTTCATTTATTCTCCTCTGTTTCCCCTCCCCATGTGTAATATATCTGAAACCTGCTGTTCAGCTGCACATAATCTCTCTATGACTGAGTTGTCAGGGTCAGTCCTGAGAGACCCACTGATATCACGTGTAACCCTAGGCCACAGGACTTTAGTTGCACTAGGGAGAAGTTGTCAAAAGACCAAAGAAGATGAGGACAGAAAAGAGAAATTGAATATAGGAAAGGCAAATGAAATATCAGAATTGGGGAGCTAAAGAGGGGTAAAGTTCCATGCCCTCCACTCCTTTCAGAAGCATGTGATCGAGAATTAATTGGCACCAGCTGTATTTTCCAACAACTATTTATGTGAGCCCATATAGAGCTACCTCTAATATGTCAGGATAACTCAAGCCTTGCCAAATAAAGATTGGTTTATTGGGCAAAAGTGAGTTTCAGCATTAGAGGCTTCCTGGGATATCCTAGATACTGGGAAAGTCAATTAAACAAATCTTTACTTTTGCCTAAACTTTACCAGTGTAGCTAGGTGGTACAGTGGATAAGGCATAGGGCATGGAACTAGGAAGACTCTTCATGAGTTTAGATCTGACTTCAGACATTTACTAGCTGTGTGGCCCTGGTCAAGTCACATAACCCTGTTTGCCTTGGTTCTTCCTCTGTAAAATGAGTTGGAGAAGGAAATGGCAAACCATTCAAGTATCTGTGCTAAGATGGGGTCACAAAAAGTCAGACACCACTAACATGACTGAACAATAAAACTTTACCACACAGACCAAGATTCAGATACTTATAGAATAGTTGGGTTTTCTGATTAATGCAGAACTAGTCAGTCACTATTTCATGTAACCAAAGGGACAAAGATTATTGTAAGGTGAGTGGAAGCCTTAGCAACAGACTCATCAAGATTTAGTCCTTGCCTGAAAATTCTATGAGGAATAGGACAATCCATGAAGGGAGAGAAAAAGGGAAGAACTTGATACATTCATTTGACACATAGGTAGGAATAAATAACAGCTGCTGGGTCAGAATAAAGATCCACAAGCTTGGTCATACTGAGAGAGCATGGTATGGTGAGTAGGTGGCTAGCTGGTCTTAAAGTCAAGAAGAGCTGGATTCAACTCCTGTCTCTTACACATACTACTTGTAGGACCCTGGTCAATTTGCTTGACCTTTCAGTATGCCCAGAGAATTCTCTAAGATTATACATTCCAAAATGCTAATGGAATCACAGCTATATCTCCCATTGGCCAGAATGAAATAAGATAGAAGCTGGAGAACTTTCACTGGGCATAGGAAGGCTATGGATTTTGAGCAGTAATATGGACGTGCGAGTTTGGAAAAGGCTGAGGAGACTAGGAATGGAAGACTAAGTGTGTGTTTAAGTGTGGGATGGAATGCTAATGAGGGAGTGAATATGTTGGTAAATTAGGGTGGCATTTGGGGTGGAGGGTCTGTGTAGATCCAGTTCTCAATAAATAGCCATTAATAACCCTAGAGATGAAAAAACTAAAAGTATGTCTTTCTCCTGTCTTCCTTGAACTCCCTCCTCCCTTAAACTCACTTCCTCACAAAGACTCTTTAAACTGGAAAATAAGAATAGAAATTAGGTGTGGCAGGACAGGCAGAGGAGAGAAATTAGCTCATAAGCTCCACAATTCTCACATTCATTTTGTTCTTATTGACTCCTTCTCAACCGTCTCGTCTATCCACTATTTCATAGTTCATCTCGCCAGTCCTCTCCCCCTTCCATTACCACCCCTCAGTTTCTTTTGTGAAAATCTGTCCAAGCAAGGCATTAGCCCTTTCTTTGAAGGCCAGAGATCTGCTCCAGTCCAATATAACCAAAAGTGTTTTGTCTCTATTGGTTGGCCACTGTAAGTCCTAAATTGAACTTGAGTGCACTTAGCTGCCAAGGGGAAGCAAAGTTGAGAAACAAATGTCTCTCTCATTCTGTAGGTATGCAGGCTGCAGCTAATTCAGGACTATCTCGATAAAGGATAAAGTGTTGGTTTCTGGACAGAATTTTTAAGGAAAGGCAGGAAAGGCCTGGAGATTTAGACCAGTATTTGGCAACCATAGCCAGATGGGTGAATGACTCTGTACCAGCTGCAATCAGTCTGTCCCTTCTGCTCTAGGGAGGATAAATGTGCTACCAAAGTACAACAGGGAAGTGACAGATGAGGATGTGACAGCTGCCAGCATTATGGAGAAAATTATGGTTCAAGAAATTGGAGTTATGTGAGTATCTAAGAGTAGAAAGGTCAGGGTATATACCTCTGGCTTCACAAGGGAGCATTTTCTAGGCTTCTTCTGTTGATGGAGTTCACACCAATTTTCATCCTGAAAAAATGAGCAAGAACTTTGATTCCTTCTGGGACTTGGCCTTTTGACTATTTTCCTCACAGAACCTTAATGGGAAAAGTCTATTTTAATAACGCAGGTGAAAACATGGGTAGCAATATGGAAATAGAAAATATCAAAGTGAGAAGGGATCTTAAATCATCAAGCCCAATTCCCTCATTTAAAAAAAAATTTTTTTCTGTTTACGTGTAAAAAAATTTCCAGGGCAGCTAGGTGGTACAGTGAATAGAACACCAGCCCTGTAGTCAGGAGGACCTGAGTTCAAATCTGGCCTCAGACAATTAACACTTACTAGCCGTGTGACCTTGGGCAAGTCACTTAACCCCAAGTATCCTGCCTTCTCCCCTCCAAAAAAAAAGAAAAAAATCTAATTCAAAATTTTGAATTACATATAAAAACTATTTTTATCATTTATTAAAAAATGTTAAGCTCCAAAATCTCTCCTTCCCTCCTTTTCTCTCCCTCCTCAAGAAGGCAAGCAATTTGATAAAGGGTATACATGTGCAATCATACAACACACATTTCTATATTACTCACACTGTGAAAGAAAACTTTTAGACCAAAAACCCCAACTCCCTCATTTTCCAGATGAGCAAAACTGAGAAAGGTGAGGGGACTTTTCCAAGATCAGGCATCAAAATACCAAAAAGACGTAGGAGAACTCAGACCACCCAGTTCCCAGTCCCACATATTTCCCATATGGTGTTATTTTTTCCCTTTGTACTTAAGATGTCTCAAAATCAGATGAATTAAATAAATAAGAAACCGACACAAATAATTAGCTAATTCATGTGTGAAGTGTGGGGTAGTAGGAATTGTGCTATCATTAGACAAAGGAAGACCTATGGTTAAGTTCCATCTTTAATATTACTAATTGTATGACAATAAACATGTCACTTAACCATTCACCTTCTGTTCTTTCCTTTGCCAAATGGAGCTAATACCCTTATTACCTGCCTCAAAAAGGTGAGCATGGCACAGTAAATAGGGGACCAGCCATAGAGTCAAGGATACATGGATTCAAGTTCTTCCTCTAATACATCCTCACTGCAGGATCATCAGTAAGTCATTGATTCACTCAGCGTCCATGGGCAGACGTCTAATGGAATGTACTACAGAGGAGATGCGGAACATGACCAACAAGAGGGAGTAGTAGACATTTTTCCCAATCCTCACAGACTTTCAAAATCCCCCCAAATAAGAATTAAGTTCAAGAAGTCAAGAAATTATATCTGTCTCCAAAGGTGAAGACACCAAGATGACTAAAAGGTAACAACCTGGCAAATTAAGAGCAGAGAAGGCTAATCCCTAATCCCTAACATGTTTACTCAGGATCCCTTCCATTACAAATTCCCCTACTCCTTTTAGGTGTTACCTTCCCCCATTAAAATGTAAGGTTCTTGAGGGCAAGGGCTATCTCTCTTTCTGCTTTTCTTCCCCAATGCTTAATATAATACCAGGTACACAGTAAGGGATTAATAAATGCTTGTTGCTGCAGTCTCCAGCATATCCTGCTTTTATTCTTACCCCACTAATCTGCAGCAACATGTAACAGACCTTCAAAGAGTCTTGTGAAGGAACTGGGGCAGGTAGTGACATGTATGTGGGGCCATATGAGGCCTGAAAAAGAGAACTGGTATCCCTCTTGGGCAAATTCCGTCCCCCTAGAAGGGGGACAGGCACTGAGGCTGATGAAAAAATAAATTTCTCAGAGTAGGAAAAGACTGTTTAACCCTCAGAGGGGCTGCCATCAAAGGGTAATGAGTCAGAAAGTAACTGACAAGGTAAAGTGAGGGGGGAAAGACCGAAATTACTTACAGGGGAGCTGCAGGTCTGAATTAATGGAGGAATTTTCTACATTAGGATCTATGTTCATCTATGAGATCACAGGACCAGTCCACTGCTTACCCCCCCCAAAAAAAACCCTGGAATCCAATAAAATACTGTGTATGAAGTAAATTACAAACCTTAAAGCACTTATTGTAAGTTACTATTTTTCTATGCAATATTTTTAACTGGAGATTTCCCAACAATGGGGTTTCTGGGGGTCATTAAACCTTGATCTTTTGCTTATCTGTCTCCCATATCTTCTGTGCAGCACGTGGCTGATTCCAACAGGCTTTCTCTTAGCTCTCCATTCTCTTTTCCCCTGATCCTTATTCATCAGTTTTTGCCTGCACATACTGGTTGGCATGAAGGCCAGCTATCCTGGGCTTCTTATAATGTTATTATCATCATCACCACCATTATTATGAATGTTATCTTTTTCATGGGTGGTACAGAGGATAGCAGAAAAATTTTAGATCAGAAAATTCATATATAAAACATTTCAGAAGCACTACAGTATATAGAATAAGTAAAATTTTCAAGAGAGAAGGAAATAGATTTTCTTCTTTAAAATTGCCCTTTAATCCCAACTTTGTCTTAAAGAAGTCTTTTAATGTTGGGAGTAATTTCTAATGTCAATTTTCAAGGTAAAAGAACTTTAAAAACTAGGATTCGTCTCATTTGGTTAACATTTACAGTTGGTAAAGCTCAGGGTGGACCCTGGGCAAGATTATGAAGGAACAACCTAAATCGTCTTCTCTCCCCTTTGAGAGATGCTTTTCTTTTCTGACAGCTCTCTTTCTCTTACCCTAATGATCTCTCAGACCCCCTCTAACTGCCCAGAGAACCTTGATCCATACCAACCCATTCTAGGCAGCAGCCCAAGATCAAGAGCTCTCCAGCTGCATCCCGCATCTTTAAAACTTAACTGTCTAATTTCTCCGGTTACATGCTATTATTATCATCAAAATTAAGAAGTTGGTATATTCTTCACTTCAAGGTGATACATTTGCATGTTGAGAGACTTCACTGAATATGTGGTAAACTGGAAAGAGCCAAAAAACTAACTTTGAAGCCACAGGTTTCAATCCAAGTTCTTCCACTTATCTGAATAACCTTGCACAAGTCACTTGATCTCTGTTCTTTATTTTCCTAGTTTGTAATATAAGGGAGTTGAACTAGATGATGCTTGAGGTTAATCTATGGCCCTTTGATCCTTATCAGAAAAAAATACCCTCAAAGTAGGAATCTGAACTAAAGGTGAATGAGTCGGGAAGAGATTTCTGGAGCTGATTCAACCTTTCAGTAGCCTTCAAATTTCTTAAGATGGGCCAAGTTGCATTTACTGCTTAAACCTAGGAACTGGATTGACTGTTATACTATAGAGAGGCAATAGAGATAAGTTCTTCTTCAAGGTCTGAATACTTTAAGAATTTGTTGTTTGGTCTTTCAAATTCACCAGACAGACACCACTCTAAGAGCTCCTAGCTTAGTGGCACCGTGCTTGATGACTAATGCAATTAAATAAGTCTTGGCTCTTGGTGAAGTGCCACAATAACAAATCCCATCGTGTTAAATGCTTCTGCCAGATGGATTGCTCAAACACTTGGAAAGCACTCTGGAGCACACATACTTCATCACTGCAGGCCCAGTTCATGGAAAAATGACATGGCACTTGTGGGGGTGGAAGATGCCGTCATTTTCTTTTAGACAATCAACCCTATGACCTTTATGGATCATATTGTCTTAATTTCCTCTATTGTGGATCAATAGGAGCCAAATATTAGAAGTTCATTGTATGTAGGTGACCTTCTGACGTTTTGCTTATTAAAGAGAGTGAATCATTTTGCTAAGAGGAATTTAGGGATTGTATGTGATGATACTGAGGCCTAGAAAGTGTTTTCAGAGTCTATCAAAACCCTAACCTGGTCTTCCATTCATTTATCCTTCCGCATTAACAAGTTGTTCATCCCTTTGACAAATAGTTATTGAGCGTATACTTCCTGTACTTGAGAGTTGCTGATCTGCATCCTTAAAGGGAGACTTCCTCATTGGTCAAAAACCACACCAGTAAAATCACTCTTACCCTGCTCTTGCCTCATATCTTTCTAATACTGTGCTACTGTAATAATCACTGGAAGTTGTGAGGGTTGCTATGAAGGGTGAGGTTGGCCTTCTAATATCGCCATTCTCTTATTTGTATCCCCTTTCTGGGGTTTTAATCAATCATATCCTGTTATAACAAACAATACATTTATAAGCTCCTGAGGTCCATCTTACTCCTTCCTTTGCTGCTTTGTGAAGTTTATACTAGATAAAAAGTTAGGAGCACAAATGTAATAGCTCAGAGCCCCCAGTTATAAAATTTCTAACATTTAGAAAAAGATTTGATTCCCTTCCTAGTTTAAATATATATTTATCCCTAACACCTGGACTCTTTATAGTGGCCACAAAAATACAGTTTTCTGGAAACAAAGTAAAGAAACGAGTAGAGTATATTATAATATCTGTTAATAGTTAAGCATAGAGGGGAAGTGAGTGGTAGGGAAAGCCTTTTCTTTTCTGTTTGTTTGTTTTTCTGATGCGGGGAGGGAGACACTTTCCCCCCAAACCTGAAGAAGTTGTAATGAGGATACAAATGGCAGCTTAAGTTCAAGTCTTCTACTATGAAATTCTGGTAGGGGCTGACAGCCCTCCTCAGTTTCTCCCTCTCTGCCATAGCTCAGCCATATTTTCTCTGTCTCCTTTTACCCATTACCCCTGTGCCACTGATTCTTTCTGGTTCATCTCTTGTACCTCTCAGTCTGCTTTCACAGATCGTGTCTGTCTTTTTTAGAACTCCAGAGAGTGATTCAATTCTGCCTTTCAGCTTAAAGATCATGTAAGTTTCATATCACACTAAATGTTGAGAGAGACTGTCAGTTTGAACTACAAATTCCAGAGTGCCAATCAGTTCTCAAGTCCCTACCACGTCCCACCCACAATCCACTTTTGGAATTGTCTACTTTGGTTTTGGGAAGGGACACTAAAAAAACAAACAAAAAAAACAACAACAAAGCGTTTGCCCTCAAGGAATTTACCATCTTCGTTAATTCACAAAACATGACTCACAAATCATATAAGACATAGGATTATAACAAATTATGTAATACAGGTTGTGTTTTAGGAATTCAGAAATTGGGGGAAATCACTGTGATGTGGAAGAACAATAACAAATATTTATGTAATGTTCAAAGGCTTGAAAATATTTCAGATACATTTTCTCTTTTAATAATAAAACTATAAAGTAGGTGCTATTATTATTTCCATTCTATGTATGAGGACACTGAGGCTGGGACTGTGATTTACCCAGGGACACACAGCTACTATGTTTCAGAGGCAGGGATTTGAACTCAGTTCTTCCTGACTCCAAATTCACACTCTAAACTTCTTGGAGAAGGGTGGCCTCGAAAGATGGATAAGACTTAAAGGGAGGGAGGTGAGGTGGGGAAGGGCATCCCAAATATAAATTGTATCATGAGAAAAGATCTGCCAATAGAAATTAATGTAGTGCATTCCCAAAATATCAAGGAAGTTTACTAAGAGCTTAAAGAGTCAGTCATAAGAGTTAAGATCTGACATAAAAAGAAGCTATGGTAGGTTATTGTACAAAGAAAGGACCTGGTTTTTTTTTAATGGCTAAGGAAAAATTAACCTGGCCAGTGAACAATATGAGTTAGAGAGATAAGGGAGTACAGTCAAGGAGACTGAAGGAAAGCTATTGGAATAATCCAGGCATTGAATTAAGAAGGATTTGGATTACGATGATGATGGTGAAATAGAGTATGGAAAATGGAATAGATCAGCAGTTCTCAACGTGTGGGTCATGACCCCTTTGGGAGTTGCCTAAGACCATCGTAAAATACATGGTCTTAGGAACCAATACACCGCTCCTCTATTGGTCTCCAAGCAGGTCCAACCACATGCAGATATGCCCACATACAAGTATCAAAGGGTCAAGGCATTAGGAAGGTTGAGAACCACTGGAATAGATGAAAGAGATTTTGAAAGAGGAATTGATAGAATTTGTTTCCCACTCTAATACTTCATCAAAGTATGGAAGAAACCTTGGGTTCTAGAAAATTCTTCAAACAGCATGGAAGCTCAGGTAAGTATTTTGAGGGCAGAAAAATTGAGTCCTCACTCAGTAATGGACAATATGTATGTCGTCTCAGGACAAGCCTCTCTAAAGATGCTTTCTTACCAGATAATTGGCCACCAGGTGTGGGTGGACCAAATGTCTCGGTCCCAGCAAATTATTGAGCTGTCTACTAAGATGTAGAAGGCTCACATTCTGGTAGGGGGCATAATCATACTCATAAAAACAGAGGTTAATCAAAGTATTGAATTTGCACAGGGGTGCAAATGCCAAAAATGAAAAATCCATACTTATAAGGAATTTATATTCTAGTGGAGGAAATAATGAGTTCATGTATATGTATATAAAGAATAACTGTAAAGTAGTTAAATATAAGACAGCTGAGAGGGAGGGCACTAGCTGTATTGGGGCAGTAGAAAAGGGAGGGGAGTAAAATCAACTGAGTTTAACACCAAACTCAGTGGTACAGTATAGTCATTCTGGAAGGCAATTTGGAATTGTGTTCCCAAATTTACTATACTGTGTGTATTCTTTGACCCAGAAATACCAGGACTAGGCTTACACCACTCAAAGAGATCAAAAAAAAGAAGAAAATGTTCTATATGTACAAAAATATTTATAGTAGCTCAAAATTTAGTCTATAAGGAAGGAATTTGTACTCTGGTTAATTTTAGATGAGAAAAATACAGATCTCCTTGAGTACTCAGCCAAAGAGACCCTAAAGTAAAAATTACCTGCATAGGAAACTGGGTAAAATGCAGGTCCAGGGGAGGGAAAAGGGATATGCAGACCAAGAGAGTTTGGTAAGTACTCATTCTAAAGCTGAACACTTAGACTCTATTTGTAGACCATGAAGAGTTTGCTTATGTTATCTGTTATGCTACACTTCTATTAGGCAATTTCTAGTACAGTCAAGAGGAATAAGAGAGCATCCTTGTTGGGATGACTTATTATAAGGCAGTTATTGAAGGAAGGTTTGTGAACCCTAACCACAAGAGAGAACCCCAAGACTTACTATGGTGGTGGTAGCCAAGGCTGGAAACCAACAGTCCTCTGTTTTTCAGCTATGCTGCTTTCCACATTCCTTTCCAATGTAGTCTATACTGATGATACTAAGACACTGGTCAGCAGTCTAGAAAAGTACAAATGCCTCTGAATCATGTCAACACAGCACACACACACACACATATACACACACATACATGTTCTGTGACTTCAGATACCCTTAGACGATAAGAGAGAGGCAGTACTGTGTAGTGGTTAGAGAGCTGGTCTCAGAGTCAGGACAGACCTGGGTTCAACTCCTACCTCTTACTGGTTTTGTTACCCTAAATAAGCAATTTAACCTTTTTGGGACTCACCTTTTTAGCTGTGAAATTCTGAGGTTGAACTTAATAAACAATAAGAACCCTTCCAGTTCCAGAGCAATGATCCTATGAGCTCCATCTCTCTATACCCTAGCAACTGTCTAAGACTGTAAATTGAAGGGAAATGCCAACTTGTGATGGTTGCAGGAGTTTCTCACACTATTGAAACCACAGATCTAGCCCTAGTCCCCACTAATTGGCCAATTGTTAGAATTTAGACAAGGATACCTGTGATTTCTGGCATCTAGGTGGCACCATAGTGCACAGAGCACCAGGAAAAGACTGGTGCTCATCTTCCTGTTTGCCTCAGTATCCTCATCTGTAAAATGAGCTGGAGAAGGAAAGGGCAAACCACTCCAGTATTTTTTACCAAGAACACTCCTAATGGGGTCACAAAGAATGGGGCATGATTGCAAACGATCAGACAACAAGAATTTTTTAAAATTTGAATTCAAAGCATTTTTCGTTCAAGCAAATCCAATTTGGAGTTGGAGTAGTAGGGAGAAGTCAGGATATGCCTTAGAAAAATCTGACATATCTTCTAATTAGTAAAACAATTTTTGTAATTAGCCCAGTGATTTAGTTCTATAATGGGCTGGAGCCTACCCATTTCATTATCTTTGGAGAGAAGAAAAAAAGTTTTCATTATGTAATTTGATATAAAAAAAAATTGAGGGAACATGTTTAGCCTAGAGAGTGTAATGATAGTTAAAAGAAAATTGGACTGGGAGCTAGGAAGGAAGATGTTTTAAGTATTTTTAAATCACTTAAACAATATCTCTTAGATTATAAATGATCTTCAAGTGATTAAAAATGAAAAGATCTCTCCCTTGACATAAAAATAATATTTGTATTTCTTTCCAAATAGTCTTTAATGAGGACTTTGTGTTATGTCCTCAGGGGGTAGGAGAAGGGAACAAACATTTATTACTACGTGCCAGGCATTGTGCTAAATGCTTGATAAACAAGATTTCATTTGATCCTTAAAACAATCTTCCCTTTGTGCCAAGTTAAATATCTTCTTTTTATAGTTTTAAATTATAAAATAATTTTGGAGGGGCTGCTGGGTGGTGCAGTGAGTAGAGTACATGCCCTGGAGCCAGGAGGACCTGAGTTCAAATCCAGCCTCAGACACTTAACACACTTACAAGCCGTGTGACTTTGGGCAACTCACTTAACCCTAATTGCCCTCCAAAAAATAAAAAAAATTTTAAAATAGAATAATTTTGGGCCAGATAACTTTTACTTTCCTGGTGATGGCTCAAATAACATCCTGGTACTGCCATCTTCTACATATCAGGCTCACACTAGAGGTAAGCTCATGGTTGACATTATCCTTTTCAGCCTGCCTCATGGCTCGATATATTGATGTTTTGAAAATGTATGCATAGCAAGTAGGTGGTACAGTGGGTAGATGAACCTGAGTTAGAAAGATTTGAATTCAGATCTGTCTTCAGATCCTAGAGGTGTGACCTTGGACAAGTCATTTAACCTCTACTTATCTCAATTTTCTCAACTATAAAATGGGATTAATAATAGCATTTACCTCCCAGGATTGTAAGGCTCAAACAAGGCAATATTTGTAAAGCACTTAGCACAGTGTAGGTGTTATTTAAATACCAGTTATTGTTATTAATTATTTCATTTTATGAAAAAAAATCAACAACAATCAAAACAAAAAAACTGCTATAATAAAAAACTGAAAAATTATATCATTAAAATGGCTCTAGAGAAGAACTGAGGAGGTGCACCTCTCTCCCTTCTTTGCAAAGGTCAGAGACTATGGTTATGTAGTATGGCACAGATTGTTAGGAGTAGCACATGTGTTAATTTTGCCAAACCACTTCCTTTTTGTTTTTTTGTTCTTTGTTTCAAGGAATGATTCAATGAGAAGGGGGGTGGAGGATAAATTGAGAAATGAAGGTGACATAAAAACAAAAAAAAATCTATAAAAATACAGGAAAAAACTACACATCTTATTGATTATGAAAACGGAAATGATTCTATATTATCTGTTTCAAGAATGCAGGTCCTGTGACCTCAGATGCCTAATGGAAAAATAGGGGGGGGGGAAATGTGCTAATGTGGCAACATCCAAACATGTCTAGCTAATGCAAAAGTTATGAGCAAAGCTGTCTACAACCCAACATTGATGGCCTAATATTTGCTTTTTTTGTAGAATGTTGAGCACATTGGGGTTCTTCCTCTATCAGCCAAGGCATCCCCTCTAAACTGACCCCCAAAAACATAATCTTTTTTTCTTCCAAGGAAGCTGACTTATGGAAAGATTCTTAAGAAAAAACTTGTCCTTGGGTCAAATGTTAATCAAAAATGTATTTTTCATGTTGTTTTGATGAAATTAGCCATAGCAGCAGGAAATGACTGCTTGGACCAAAACTTAAAGTAAATATTTATTTTTGTCTTGCTCATAGCAACATGCTTATAGACAGCAGCATTTTTCTGTAGAAGTGGTACCTAAAAATTAGTCATTCAGCAAGTTGAATTTGAGGGATTAGTTTCTTATTAAGGCAATGAGATTTGGTGATTTGTTTTGTGGAGAGGGGTCCAAAAAGTTGCTTCGTACACAGGTTCTTTAATAATATCTAAATTTTTTAAAATGGACTTTAAAGTAGTTTTGGAAAGTTAACACCTTCTCAACTCCCTCAGTTGCCCCTCCTTTCTGACTGGCTGGTGGGCTTCCTAAAGCTTTCATTTAGAGAGGCCTCAGATCCCACCTTTCCAGGTAACTCTCTATTTTCCACTAGCAGCTCTGCTTGTCCAAAAGACATCATTCCCCATGCCAGAAATTGGTTAAAATGCATTTACTCCAAGAGACATCATACCCCTGTGCCAGAAATAGGTTAAAATACACTAAGTGGCTGCTGAAAGCATTTTAGGACGCATGAGGGAGGCTTCTTAATCCTTCTGTGTATGATAACTCACAGATATGGGTGTGTATGATAACTCACAGATATGGGTGTGAACTCCCCTGGTGTAGGTCATCTATACCCTCTCATCCTATGAGATCATAACCTTCCATAGTGGATTCACTTATTGTGGTCAAGGACATATTCTCGCTCCCTTGACATGACTTGGATACCATTGAAGCCTAAGGATCATCAATCATATATTTCTCTCTTGCTATTTAACAGACGATATTTCTTTTCTAACACATTTCTTGGATAATATGCTTTCTGCCACTTTTCCTACATGTTGGTATAGGATTCTAGGACTAGAGCTGGTTCCTCCTTGTCAGCACCATATGACCTTCCATTGTTTTTTGCCCAATCTGCAACCTTGATTCTTCAGAGACTGTAGTATTCCAGGAGGAGGTAGAGTACTTTAAAAAGTACAGCACAGTTGAGTTCTCAGGGTGGCACAATATATAATTATGATTTCAATTAATCAGAAGCTTTGGGTAAAGAGAAATATAAGAGTCTAGACTGGTGTCTTTTGTCCTGCTTCCCTTCCTCTTGGAGAACAAATGTGGCCACAACACTCCCATGAAGGAGTATTCATGAACGGAACATGTGACTAGAGCACATGCAGGAAGAGGAAAATCCCTCTTCCAAAGCTTTGGAGCTGCCAAAGTCTTTTGGTAGAGTCAAACATATCATCCCTTTCTGCTGGACTTGCATGTTCCATGCCAGGCGTGGTTCTCTCCTACTCCTTGATGGACACTGTGTTTCAAGCAGTTCTCCACTGGGCATTACATCTAAGCTGCTTTTGCAGTTTGCACTGCCCTTCCTCACTCAAATCAAAGTCAATTGCAAGTCATGTCATCATCTCCCTGATGTCACGGTCCTCTTCAAGAACAAAGGACAAACCACAACCACAAAAAGCTGCTTACTACTAGACATCACAGTAATTTTTTTAATATCTCCAGCTATCTTCAGGGTGACCAACATCCAGAGCTGTAGCTAGGAATTTCTGAGTGTAGGGCAACTACCATATGTTTGAGTTCAATGGAAGTGGTGCCAGCACAATAGGTTAGGAGAGAGAGATCTTGAAACAACAGTCACTGTTAGTGAGGCTGCCAGGTATACTGGAGCAAGGAGGGATCTGTATGTAGGTAGAAGAGCTCACCCTAGCCTCCCATCTGGTCGTTTTTTATTTTGACTAATTATTCTTGTTAACTAAGCTACTAAAGGCTTGCAAGTACTGTCCATATCCCTCACTTCATCATGCTCTACATAGGACACCCTGAGACAAAGCTCTGATCACCCGACCAGAACTGCAATTTTATCAATACCCTGTCCAACATCTGGCCAGCTATAGTTAATAAGCCTGTCCTGTATGAGAGGGCTGTGCTCTGTAAGCATGCTCTTGGAAACTTCCTCCTGTGCCTTATCTACCCCCCTGAGCTCAGGTGTTATCTTCAGTAAGCTTTTCCCCACAGTGGAAGGATGTACCCCTCCTCAATCAGCTCTCTGAGACCTTGCCTTTGAAATTTTCTTCAACTTCAGTTTGAACCCTCTATACCAGTGACTGGGAAGGTCTCAGTCAAATTAACCAGAAGGTAGGTGATCCAGCTAAAAGCAAGTTTGCACTTAACACTCTCATGTTTGACTCTTTCCTAACATAAGCTTTTATTTTTGCTTTGAACTACTTTGCCCTTTCCTGTCCCTCCTGAGCCTCTCAATTCTGTATTATCTGACTTATGATGAGAAACTCATTTTAGTTCTTAGGTCTTATCATACCTACCTTGTCTAGGCAAACAGAAAGAGTGTTACTGTGTTGAGGAAAGTATTTTTAATCTGACCCCATCATACCCTTCTTTTCTATGCAAAGAATATTTTTTTAGATTGCAGAGAGAAGGCCAAAAGGCATGGGATCATTGTTTCATTTCCACCAGTGAAACACAGTTTAGGCTGCTATATTAGAATTTGGTGTATTGCTATATTTGGTGATGCTGACTTTGGGTCCCAAAGATATTTCCATAGTGTTAAATTTTCAATTTGAATGAAAACATTTCTATTAAGGATAATATTATGTTTCCTTTACACCATACCTGATGGTTACACCAAGCATTTTCACATATGCTTTGATAAATCTTATGAGGTAGTCAGGGTAAGAATTATCATTTCCATTTTCCTGATGACAGAACTGATACTGAAAAAGTTTAAATAATTTGCCCCAAATCATACAACTACTTACCAATTGGCAGAGCTAGGACTGTAACCAGGACTTCTGACTCCTGATTGAATGTTCTTTTCCCTGTACTAAGGTGTCTCTAGGACCCAATTCAACAGAAACAATAGCACCTTTCGCTAGATATTAAGACTTATTTTGTAAAAAAAAATTATCAGTCAAGGAATATATTTATTGTTAGTATAACAAAAAGACAGTATAGTAAGGCAAGGAATTCAGAGACTTTAGGAAACTGGAAAGAACAGAACACTGTCCTGAAGGCTTCCACCTGTTCTAAGCCTGGTAGCAGCCAGGGCAGAGTGACTGCTAATCAGCATTTCTTTTTAAGACCAGGAGAATAAATAAGAATAAACAGAGAATAAATAAGCCGGGCTGGTGTATTTTGAGAAAACTGGCACAGTTTTGTAGCTAGAATAGTCTGCATTTTAGGAACAGAGAGGTGGGAGCCAGGTGAATCTTACCTGCAGGATTGTCTTAGGACCCTGGGGCTTGTTGGGATGTAGATACTTTGATTATTTCTTTTGAGAATGGCTGCCTGAAGAGCTTTGACCTCTGTGTCCCTAGGGTGGCCATCTGCCTTTGACCATTCTGTTTGCTGCTTCAGCACATTTATGCCTAAGTCAGGGATGGGAAACCTGTGGCCTTGAGGCTACATGTAGCCCTCTAGGTCCTCAAGTGGGGCCCTTTGAGTGAATTCAAACATCACGGATTCAGTCAAAGGCCACACTTGATCATGGATCAGACTGTCATGAAACATATGTACTAAGGTCATTCAAAGCTGAAATTTCGGAAAATGATTTCTGAGTTACTTCCCGAATTCCTAAAATGAATCACTGCTGAAAGAATCAGTACTAAAATCTCTTCTTGCTTAAAAAAAAAAAAGCTTAGGGTTGGGGTAGCTAGGTGGCTCAGTTGAATAGAGCACTGGCCCTGGAGTTCAAATTTGGCCTCAGACACTTGACACTTTACCAACTGTGTGACCTTGGGCAAGTCACTTACCCCCACTTGCCTTCCCTCTTCCAAAAACAAAAAAAGCTTAGGGTCAATTTAATAAATGTTTATTAAGCACCTACTTCATGCCAAGGACTGCACTTGTAAAAAGAGTAAAAAAAAAACCTCTCTTAAGGAATTTACAGTCTAATAGGGGTTGGGCTGGGGAAAGAGAACCTGCAAACAATTCTAAACAAAGCAAGCTGTGTACAGGATAAATGAGAACTAGAAGAGGGAAGCACTGGAATTAAGAGGGGTTAGGGACCAGTCATTCCAATTTGGGGGCCTCCTCACAGAATCCCTCACTACCTTCATGTATTTATTTATTTTTGCTTTTTGAAAGGAGGAGGGCAGAGCAATTGGGGTTAAGTGACTTGTCCAAGGTCACCTGGCTTGTAAGTATTAAGTGTCTGAGGTCGGATTTGAACTCAGGTCCTTCTGATCCAGGGCTGGTGCTCTATTCTAGCTACCCAAACCCTCACTCCCTTCACAGAACACCTCAGAAGCTGACTCCCACTTGACGTCTGCCCAGTTCTTAGAACTCATTCCTTCTTGATATTATTCTGTATTACTTAGTACTTCAGGACATGTCATAATATCCTCCTGTTATAACGGAAACTTCTTTCATTCAGGGACTTTTTCCTTTATCTGAACCTGTGTCCTTTAACTCCAGATCCCACAGACTTTCTACAAGAGGCAGCATGGAAGGAACAATGCTGAATCTGGAGTCAGAGGACCTGGGTTCAAATCCTACCCGTTTTTGTTAATTTGTGTTTTGCTACTTGTGGAATTTGAGCAAGTTAGTTTATGTCTCTTGGCCTCAGTTCCCAAGTAGAAAAATGAAGAAATTAAGCTGGATGACCCATAAGGGAGCTCCTGGCTTTGAATTCTCTGCCTTTAATGTCAAAAGCCATAGAATCTGCATCCTTCTGTTTTCTTTCTCTCCTACCTTATGTTTTCTAGTGTCACCTGGGCCTTCCTGTTGTTCAGTCGTTTTGTGACCCCATTTGGGGTTTCCTTGGCAAAGATACTGGAGTGGTTTGCCATTTCCTTCTCCAGCTCATTTTACAGATGAGGAAACTGAGGCAAACAGGGTTAAGTGACTTGCTCAGGGTCATACAGGTAGGTAAGTGTCTGAGGCCTGATTTGAACTCAGGAAGATGAGTCTTCCTGATTCCAGGCACTGCACCCTATCCACTGAGCCATCCAGCTCCTCTCTAGCATGGTGTTACACTGTAACTCTTCGGTCCAAAGCCCAGGCCAGGAGCCTATCACATGGTCCAGCAGTCCTCTCTCTATGTTCCTGTGGGAGACTCTATAGAACCTCGGGAGGATAAGGGTTGGGGGCTTCAGCAGGAGCAGGTGCGGTACCTAAGACAGACTAGGTAAATAGAGAAACCTCTGGATTTGGTGACAGAGGCCCAAAAAATAAACCCCACTTCTGCCATTCACTATCTATGGGACCTTCTGGAGTCTCAGATTCCTAAATGAGGAAGCAGAATTAAGAGGCTATAAGGCACTAGGCAGCATAGTGAAATGTTGTACTTGGAGGAAGGAAAACCTGGGTTTAAATCCTGCCCTAGCCACTTCCTAGCTGTGTGACTCAAGGCCTATCATGTCAATCTTTTTACTCTCAGTTTCTCCATCTGTAAAATGGTCTACCTACCCTATGGAGGGGGTGGTATTGTGGTGATCAAATGGGGTAAGGCACATAAAACGCGTTGGACAAAACTTAAAAGCATGAGATAAAATGCCAGCTATGATTGATATCACCTTCTAGCTTTAAGTCTTTTAGGTCTTAAGGTTTTATTCTTTAGGTCTTAAGAATATGTGTTTCACTGATTGTCACTAAAATGAGGCAGGGGCCATCTCCAGTCATCCTGCTCTATATCTGCTCACTGGACCCAGATGACTCCAGAGGAAAGTATGAGACTGGTGGCTTTGCACAACCCTACCTCACTTAAATCCATAGACTTGCAAGTCGTGGCATCACCTTCCTGATGTGATGGTCCTCTTTCAGAATGAAGGACAAACACTTAAATTGAGGCAGACCAGGGAAGAAGGCAGGAGGCAGCCAACCGTTGAGGGAAGAGTTAAGGAGGGAGCACAGATACTCACAGGCTAGTTCCTGTCAAACATAAGAGATAAATAGGAAGGAATCTATTATCAACTAAATTTACATCATTTTCTGTGTTTATCATTCTTTATTTGGGAGGGAGAGAGTGAGGGTGGCCTGGAGTTCAATAAGTGTTAGCCAATAAAGGCAAAGTTAATTCAGGCCTCATGTGCTGCTTTGGGGTGAAATTCATGTTTATAGAACATTAAGTGTTTTTATTCTTTAGGACAGACTGGCAGGGCAACCCTGGAAGCAGCTGTGACCCTAGCTAATTTATGGCTCCCTCATTACCTCACCCTGCCTTTGGTCTGGCTTCTGGACCAGCCTTCCTCCACCAAGGGCTTACGCCGCATGGGAGGCTCCAATAGCTGATCTGAATGGTAGGCACAGGCAGTCAGCTCCCCAGTGTGGTCAGATGCTGTCAGTTCAGCCGTCCCCTGGCCCAAGAAGGAATTAATACCTCTTGCTCTGAATTCAGATGGATATTGTTTCAGCCTTTGGGTTCTTTCAAGCTAGCTACTTCCTTCAAAAGTGACATGACCCAGTTGATGTGATTGCCAAAATAGCAAGTTAGTCCCCCTATACATAACCTGTGATTTCCAGAAAATTTATGGGTAGATTGAGTATTTACAATTTATTTTATAAAGACACTCCAGGAAATACAGTTATCCTTTCCACAAAGCAAGAGTTAAGGCTACTGTGCCCCCACAATCTGGAAAATCCATCTAAAATTTTTTTACCCTCTCTTCATACCAGAGAATTTTTTTTCTTTTATGAGGTGTTGATATTATACAATAATACATACGTAGTTTGTATGCATTTCTGAGTTTTAAACTTTTTCTGTGTCAAATGCTAGCCTTTTGGTCATCTGCAGTTTCCCATTTAATTTCTTATATTAATCTATGATACACTGAAATCAAGATGGGGAAAGTCATGATGTGGAAGGGGTAACTGTATTCCTTTTTATGGGACCTTTTATTGAATCCTTTTGCCTATTTGGAAATGTTAGTATTTACCCTTCTCTCCTCAGTATGTTTGTTTCCTCGCTAGAAAGTTTTGCATATCAGGTTTTCTTAAAACTGAGACAGTTTATGTGCCTAAAACAGTAACTTGTACATCAACATCCAGAAAAAGAACTCTGCAATCTGAATGCAGATCAAACCGTTTGTGATCTCTCTTGGGTTTGGCTCTTCTTGGGTTTGTTTCTTCTTTCTTGCGGTCCCTTCTCATTGGGTCTATTTCTTCTTTACAACATGACTAATGTGAAAATGTTTAATATGAAAGTATATGCAGAGCCTATCAGATATCAGATTGCACACTGTCTTGGGGAGGGGTGAGGTTAAGGGGAGAGAATTTAGAACTCAATCTAATGGAAGTGGATGCTGAAAACGAAAAAATTAATAAATTAATTTTTTTAAAAGAAAAAAGAAACAGTAACTTGTAGATTAGTGGTAAGTTAGGATCCTAGATTTGGAGCTAAAAGGAATCCTAAAAGTCATTTAGTTCAATCTACTCTTTTTCCAATCAAGCAATCATTAAGAACCTACTATATTCCGGGCTCTCTGCTGGGCACTAAGAATATGGAAACAGAAATGAAACAGCGCCTGAGAAAACTGGGGCAGAGGGAGTCCCAAGGTCACACAGGTGCTAAGTAGCAGTCATTATTCAATCCCCAGACCTCTGACTCTGTGATGCTATGAACACAGTGCTGGATACAGAGTCAGAGGTCCTGAATTCAAATCCTGCTCCTGCTACTCAATGCCAATAGGACCTTGTAACTTCATTTAACTTCTCCAGGAACAGACATTCGCTTAGCTATAAAATGAAGGTATTAGACTAATGACCTCCAAATTCCCTTTTGGCTCAAAAGCCTAGTTCCATGAATAGATCAGAGCTGTTTCTTCAGTACCATGCTGTCTTCCTCCCTATTGAAGGCCATTGTTCAACGTGGGGAAGGAAGAGGAATCAATGGAGGAAGACTCACAAATAAAAGACATATTTATAACTATAGACGTAACAAGGGATTTTAAAGTTGGAAAAAACTTTATAGCTCATATAGTCCATCTTTCCACCAACACCCATTCTCCAGATGAGAAAGCTGAGAGAGGGAGGTCAAGCAATCTGTACAAAGTCACTTTTTGATTTTTGGAGAATATAGCGTTCCCACTTTGATATTTAATGATAAAAACATCTTTATTTGATAAATACAATGTACTTGAATGAATCTATGGTGTGTTGATGGTGATACTCTCTTCAATTTTGAATATCACAATTCATCCAAGCCTTCTCTTCCTGCGCAGTTGTTGTCTAATAAAGAATCTATCTGGAAGTATTTCTTTGTCTTTTAACATTCATGGGCACTATTGCAACACTTGGGATGTCTTTAATCTTTCTCTTGATTTTGATTCATGAATAGCCAACATCTCTTTCCAATGGTACATTACATAATTTATTGCATACAAGTCACAGTTGGTGGTTGGCCTTGGTCCACCACACATCATTGCCCTGTGACCTCTGAATTTTATTCTTCAGAAATTGTAGGGCTCCATGATTAGAAGCCATATGGAAGCTATAATAAGTATATTTTGGTTCTATATCTTAATATGGGTTATAGAGTAAGAAAGATAAGGTGGAAAAAGGCTGGAGAAAATTCAAAAACTGAAAAGATGACAAAGAGGTAAGAGAGGACAGAAGAGGAAAGAAACCAAAAGCTAGACTTGGAGTGTGAGGAGTTCAGGGGGTACTAAAGTGTTATGTTAATTATTGGTAACCTGTTGTTGTCATGCAACCCACTGTTCACTTGACCAGTAGTCATCAGAGAATATTGATAATATTAAAATATCATTTTCCTTCAAAAAGCCTTTCTAGTTTTGTGGAGTTTTTAATCTGGGGTCTATGAGCTTCTCTTTTAAAAACATATGTTTTAATAACTGTATTTCAATATAACTGGTCTCTTTTGTATTCCTATACATTTTATTTTATTTTTTCGATTTATTTATTTATTTTTTAGTTTTTGAAATTAATTTCCACAAGTTTTTGAGTTACAAATTTTCTCCCTATCTTTCTCCTACCCCCACCCCTAGATAGCAAGCCTACTGAATACCCCTTCCCCCAATCTGTTCTCTTTTATATACTTTCCCATCCCCCCTAAGTTTCTGGTAGGACAAGATGGATTTCTATACCCCAGTGCCTGTACTATATACATTTTATTATGAGCATTTAAAAATGTGATTCTCAGAAGAGATTCATGGGCTTTGCCAAGGATGCCAAAGGGTTCACTAAGCAAACATAAATGTTAATAAACCTTGGTATAGAGCCATCCTTTCCAATCTAGAAAAATCTTGCCTATTTTTATTTGTCAGATTTCTTTGTTTGAAGTTTTTGTTTCTCTTTGAAATAATGAAAGATTCACAGAAGAAGGAAGTTATCTAGAAACTTATTGAATCCTTTTATATGGAAATGAATAGAGGTGATGACTTATTTCACCAGATGTTCACTGCCTTAGCTATCAGCCCAAAGTCCCTTTGATCTTCTAAACCTTTCTACCTTATTCTTCTCTCAAAGAGGGTAATTCATATCATTCTATAATACTTGAAATTTATATTGAGAATCATGTTGATTTCATTGTTCTGAGACCTTTCCCTATATCAGTGACTTTTTTTGTTGTTGTTTTTGTCTCATGTTATAGGTATTCATCTATAGGAGTAGAATAATTACATGAAGTAATTATTCAAAATTAAGTGGTTGGTAGTCAGATTGGGGAGGGCTTTAAATGACAGGCTGAGTGATTTGCTTTTTATCCTAGAACCAATAGGGCTTCGGGATTTTTGAGAAGAGTACCATGATGAGGTCTTTGTTGTAGCAGAGTTGTGTGGAGGATGAATTGAAGAAGAGAGAAACTAGAGGTAGGGTGACCAATTAGAATCCAATTGCAATAGTCCCGCAAATGATCTCTTCATCTTTTGGTTGGTTGATTGTTGTCCTTCATTCTCAAATAGGATCAAAATAGCACCAGTATACTGGAGTCAAGTTACAGTGTGTCTGGTTGTGGCTGATCAGACAAATAAGAGGTTGGAATGCTCTACCATGAATTGGGCACAAATAGTCCATGTGAACATTTGGGGTAGATTCTCTAGATTTGCACATTTCACATTTCTTTTGAGCTACTTCAATTCTGCTTTGCTCATAGAGCACAGTACTTTCTCTGATGAAGGCATGCCATGCTGGGAGGTCATGTGCCGGTGTCTCCCATGTCACACAATTAATCCAACATTCTTAAGAGAGACCTTGAGAGTGTTCTTGTATCACTTTTCTGACCACCATGTAAACACTTGTCTTGTGTAAGTTCTCCATAAAAGTCTTTTAGGCAAGTGTACATTTGGCATTAAGACAGCATGGCCAGCCCATCAGAGTACCACTCTCTGTGGTAGATTTTAAGTGCTTGGTAGTCCTTAACTTTCATAGTTCTTAATTACAATGTTTTCTAACTGCCTTATGTTTATTTTGTATTTTCTTCATATATTTGTTTCATATTTACTTATATGTGCATTTGTATATACATATATCTGCTTATATTTTGTCTCCTTTGATAGAATATAAGCTCCTTGAGAGAGAAGTCTGATTAATTTTTGTCTTGCTAGATAGGTGTTTGTTGATTGATTGTTTGGGTAAGTGGTAAGGGTCTGATTTAGGGTTATAATTGTATGAATTGGGAGAAGAGGAAGAGATGAAAGAGAAATTATGAAATTAGAATGAATAAGATTTGGCAACCGATTGGTTATAGAACTTGAAGGAGAGAGTCAGGGGTGGCTTCAAGATTCTGAAGCTTGGCAATGAGAAAGATAATAGTACCTTAAATGGAAATAGAGAAGTTCAATAGGAGGAATAGATTAAGTGCAAAATATGCAAAAACTAAAGAAAACAGTAAATAGCATAGTATTTACTATGCTACAAATACTCCTGTTCCTTGGCTGATTCACCAAAAACTGCTAAGAAAATGAGAAAGCATTCTGGCAGAAGCTAGGTAGAGACCAACATCTCACACTAGACAGAAAGATAAATTCCAAATGGATATATGACTTAGTTTGCTCAAATGAGATTTGACCTACAGCCATATTTTTTAAACCCTGTACCATAATCTTCAGTCTAACCACTAAGTAATGGCTTTTCATGTTATATTTTAGTTTTCATTTTTAAGAATCATGCCCCCTATTTTACAGGAAATATTTATTGATGATTGTTCCAATTTGGGCAGGTAAGAGTGGTTCACAGATATAAAATGTACTCCATCAATTGGAAGAAATCTTAAAATATTGGATAACTCTCCTATGTGAGTAATATTCCACATCTGTAATGGATAGCCTTGACTTTCTTGTTGAGAAATACCATAATCTCTGGTTCACAAGGTCCATTGATCAGTAAATCCACATATTTATTGATAATTCTTAGAGAAACACTATCTGTCTCTGGATCATGGCATCCAGTGTGATGATTGTTAACATGTAGGTCTCTGCATTGGTTGTCTGCTCATACTTGTAAGGAGAAATTGAGGGAATTAGGACAACAAGAGGTTAATTGTGGGAACTAAGTGAATCACAGTGACTCCATTTTGTGACAGTTCTGGAGCTAGTCTAACTTTTGTTCTGGGATAAAACTTTATTCAATTGTGGGAATTCAGAGAAAATTTTGCATTGCTGGAGGCTATCCCTATGTGGTTGGGGAGCTAGACCACCTAAACCTGCTGCTTAAAGACCCTTAACTAAGAACTTGGGTTATGCTGACCAGAAACTTCGATCCAAAGGCTCATATGAGGAGTTATCTCACAGTTGCACATGTCAAGCAGCCCCTATGTTCTATGTGAAAACTAGTGCCATGCTGATCAATCAGTTATTGTTTCAATGTTCCTTCGATTTTTTACAAGTCACTTTGAGGCCAATGGAACATTTCTTTTTTTTTTTTTTTTAATTTAGGGAGTTGCATCTGTTATTCCTCCTCTTCCAAACTTGGAAAGTCCCTAATCTCTGCTTCAAATAGAAATCAGATTAGCTAATGTTGTATTGATTCCTTTTAATTAGCAGCCTTATTTAAGTAATTGTTTTTAATGTATAAAAATCTGTATCCCCCTGTACTCAGAGTTCAGGCCTAAATTGAGAAGGTCTGGTCCCACTTTGTTAGGCAATTGGCATGCATTGATTAATAAACTAATACATTCGGAAGGTCAAACCTTTGTTTTCCTCAGTCATTTCATCTTTCACTCGCCACACTTAAAATGGATTTGAAATCTTAAAAGAAATACATAGTCTTAAAACTTTCCATAGACATCCCACTCTAAGACGTAGACTCAATCCAATTTACAAATGAAATAATGAATCCTATAGTGTCTCCTAATGGCAACGTAATAGGCTTCAGTCATCACTTTTCCTGGCACAAGATTTCATCCAACCTATATCTAGACTGCTGTCACAATGTCTCACAAAGTACTTTTCTGCATCTTCAGAAGTCAACACTGTGGCATGTTGCTAACCAAACCTTTAAAAGTCTAATTCAATGGATCATCCTAGCAATCTCCAAAAAGTATGAGAGATTCTAAGCCATATTTCCCTTTTTACCCCTTTTACTACCCTTCTTCAGTTTTTGTCACACATACATATACAGATTACTCTTCTTTCTTTGGGTACTACCAGATCTAAACCTTTCTTTGGGCACTACCAGGTCAATGGTGCTCAGTCCAGGGAAGAAAAAAATGTTTTGAATAGTCAAAGATATCTATTGAGTTCTTCCATTTCTTCTTCCATGGTACCATCATTGGATGGCATTAGAGAAATTTCAATAGACAATGTCTCTGATAGTCTGCGTGACCAGTGTTTGTGGGAGGAAATGTACCCAGCCAGACAGGTTAGGGTGTGAAGTGTGGTTTCCAATAAGCTTTTCTTGGTCATTAATATTCCCAAACACTTAATCTCACTCTGGTTCTGGTTTACCTGACTTGAATCATAATTCTATAACCAAAGAAATCAATGGAGAACCTTCTCTACTGACTGCTGTTGAAATTTGGCCTGAAACTGACCTCATTCCTTGGTGATTATATTGCATAGCTTCTGGCACTTGAATGGTGCCTACCGTACTCTATGGATTAACCTCGTGAAAGTCATTGGTCATACTTTTCCCCTCATTCCCTCAGGAGAAGGGGCCATGCAGCAACAAAAATGTGATCCAAACTTGGGCTACCTCAACTCCTTCCTATCCATGGTGCCCTATATTTATTGCATTCTAGATGCCTACCTCCTAATTTAATTCTGATGTTTCCCCAGTCTTAGATCTAATAAGCCCCAATTCATGGGGAGTTGGAGGCAGATTCTCCTGCTCTACCCAAAAGACCAAATGTCCTTCCTGTTTCTGTTTCCTCACATCCTGGTGGTCTGTTTATTTCTCTCAATTTTTTTCTCTATTACCATAAAGAATAGACAACAGTAACCCTTGTAGGTCCTAAAATCTCCTAGCTCCTCTACATATGGGTTCGTGAGACTAGGTCCCTTGATTCAACATAGCATCTTTCCTAACTAAACTGTTGAAGTTTATCCCACAGGGCCTATACTTCTTGCATAACTAGATACCGGGTGCTCCCCAGAATTGGAGGAGGGGTGGCACTTGTCCTCCTCACTATGGCCTCTCTGAACTACAAGACAATGTTCCAGCCCAAGTATGCCAGTTGTCTCAGACTGATCAACTCTGACACAATGAAGCACTTGAAAAGTCTAGACATACAGTACAAGTAAATGATTGTATTGCAAAGAATAGTACTCAAGCAGTAGTACCAAAATAGGCTTATATATGTGAGCACAGCTTCTAATTGGGCTTCCTGTTTCACTCACATTTAGTGATTCCAGGTGCAGACAGTACACATAAAGTCCAACTCTAAAGAGCTAAAGAGAAATCTGTGGGGGTAGACTTTACCTACTACTTGGGAGGCCTCTCCCTGTCAGATGATTGGGAGGCCTGCACCTATGCCTTCTTAGGTCATTTCCCTGGAGGAGTTCTTAATTGGTTCATGCTCACTTCACCATGGTCTAATTCAATTCCCAGCCTCCCAAAGCTTCCCAGATATAGTGAGGTCATCCAGGTAAACTATTAATTCCCTGTAGTCAGCCACTACTATAACCTCAACCACCTTTTCTATAAAACTTCAAAAAGTGAAGGGAATCTCAGAAATCTCTTGGGGGTATATGCTATTCAAATAGTAAGAATCCTACCGGGGGCGGCTAGGTGGTGCAATGAATAGAGCACCAGCCCTGGAGTCAGGAGTACCTGAGTTCAAATCCGGCCTCAGACACTTAACACAAAAAACTAGCTGTGTGACCTTGGGCAAGTCACTTAACCCCAACTGCCCTCCAAAAAGCAAAAAAAAAAAAAAAAAGAATCCTACTGGATAGATGTAGGTTGTCTTCTTGTCTTTCTCTCCTAGGCTGATCACTTAAAAAGCAGTTTTTGGAGAAGTAAATGAGAAGAGAGAAAATGGAGGTAATGAGTGATTACCCAAAGAGATGATAGCCTTAGGAATTGGAAAGGTGGAATGAAGGTGTTTTTTTAAGAATAGGGAAGAAATGAACATGTGTGTGGGTGGCAGGGAAAGAATCAGGAGACAAGATGAGTTGCAGATTAGAGAAAGATGGAATGACCAAGTTCCCAGAGGAGAGAGAGTAGATGGAATCAATGGTATAAGGATAGGAATTGACCTTGGGAAGGAGTTTAAGTGTAAAGGTCTAGAATACCCAGAGTAGACGCTTCATTGAGAGTCAGAGAATAAAAGGATTATCTCTTACCACTGAGATCCCAGTTAATATTGGTTAACAAATTGGTGGTTGACCCAACTGATAAAGTTGTCTGCCTTTATCAATGTCTGATGAGTAGGAGCACTGAAGGAAGACAGAGGAGGCAGGCTAATTCAGGACTGGAGTTTGGCAAGGTATGACTGGTGATAGTATAAGGGGACGAGGAATCATAGATAGAGAACAGTATATAGATGAATTAATTGATTTTAGAGTCAAGACTGTGAATGGAGGAAAATTAGGCCAAATCAAGGATGACAGATTGGGAAAAGGACAGCAGAAGAACTAGAGGCCATGATGAGAACAAGGAAGAGGCTTAGGGGGAGTGAGGCAGAGGAAAAGAGAAGAACAGGAGGTCATAATTAAAGAGGGGATCTCCAGAGTTCTGGCCATGGAGGTGACACAATTATGGGTTCACAGTAGGCAATAAATACCTGTTGAGAGATTGGTAGGGGTGGTTGAGGTGTAAAGATGTAGATAATGGTAATTGAGAAGTGTGAAGTTGGAGATCAGGGTTTTTGAAGAGAGCTAGACAGTGTTTTGAAGTTTTCAAATATGACAACAGGAATTGGGATAGAGAGAGAAACTGCGGGCTAGACATTGACCTCTTTTTGAGAGAGGGAGAGAGGGGGAGAGAAAGAGAGGAGAAAAAGAAGGAGAAGGAGAAAGTATGACCTGGAGATCTAAAATAGATACCTGCCACAAGGATCTGGGCATTAATGGAATGAACCATAAAGGAAGTAGAGACTGTTGAGTGATGGTGGCAACAGGTTGGTCTTAAGCTGGCTTTCAAGTTACGTGCACTTATTAGCACTTGCAGGTATTATATTAATCCATCAAACAAATTCAGACAAACAAGGCTATGTAAATTTGGGATCCTCTAGAGTAGTTGTATAAAACCCTAATAGAAATAGGGGGGGAATCATTCAACTATATGCAACATCCCTGTGGGTCACATATTGACTTAGAAAACCACAGTACTAGGTATTTATTGTATTTTTATTTCTTTTGTTAAATATTTTCAACTACATCTTAACTTGATTCAACTATACTCTCAAGTACTATGAGCCTGTTAGACACCTATTGGAGAACAGTGGTTGTTAAAACTTTTTTTGATTATCTTTTTTTGGAATGCAGCCCAGTTTGGTCTCCACAGCCAATCACTGCCTGTCTCTTCACCATGTGGTTAGCAGAGAGTACCATTTATCTGTGCATTCTCCAGATTGGGGAGCAGGACCTGAAATGATTAAGTAGCTCATTTAAAGTCACATAGATAATTAGTGATAGTCAGGAGACAGTTATGGTAATATGATTGAGTAAGTAGATATGACCAAGCCCAGATCTCTTGTTCATACTCTTTAAATAGCTTGAATGACTAGAAAAGTGTTAGTACCCTTAGCAGAAACAGGGAAATTTGGTAAATGTGTATCTTTGAGAAGAAAGATCCTAAGTTCTTCTTTGACCATGTTAAGTTTTAGTAAATATCTTGTTTGTATGTAATTGTTTGCATATTGTCTCCCCCATTAGAATATGAGCTCTTGGGAAGCAAGGAACTGGTTTTGCTATTAGATATTCTCAGAAGTTAGCACAGTGCCTACCATGAAGTATATGTTTAACAATAGATGCCTTTTAACTCAATTGACTTGCCAGGGAAGTCATGCTTAGTATTAAACACTACATATAGAGAGTGTTTAACAAAATGCATATCCTCTGAGTTCTGGTGTCAAATTAAGAACATTTGGAGCTTGTGGAGTTAGCCTGAGGATATAGAACATATACTAGGGACTGGTGTCCCAGAATAGCCTCTTTGAGCCCACATCTTGCCCTAGAGTTTTGGTCACCATAAGGAATGTGTGCCCCATTCTATCCGCTATATACCTAAGCCTAGTCTCAGAGATCCTGAAGACCTCCCAGAAGTTAAAGGGCTCATAGAGGCTACAGATCTGTGACTGGTGGGGGAGGGAGGAGAATTTTTATAGCAAGTTTCTTTGATAAAGGCCTATTTCTCAAATGTATAGAGAACTGAGTCTAATTTGTAAGAATACAAGTCATTCCCCAATTGATAAATGGTCAGAGAACCAGGTCTTTTTCAGATGAAGAAATTAAAGCTATTTATAGTCATATGAAACAAAATGCTTTAAATCACTATTGATTAGAGAAATGCAAATCAAAACAGCTCTGAGGTACCACATCACACCTATCAGACTGGCTAATGAGACGAAACAGGAAAATGATAAATGTTAGAGAAAATATGGGAAAATTGAAATACTAATGTATTGTTAGTAGAGTTGTGAAGTGATCCAACCATTCTGGAGAACAATTTGGAACTATGGCAAAAGGGTTATCAAACTGTGTATACCCTTCAGCCCAGCAATACCAGTACTAGGTCTGTTTTAAAAAGAGATCAAAGATGAAGGAAAAGGACTTATATGTACAAAAATATTTACAGAAGCTCTTTTTTATGGTGGCAAAAAATTGGGAATTGAGGGGATTTCCATCAATTGAGGAAAGACTGAACAAGTTATGGTATATTATTGTGATGGGATACTACTATGCTGTAAGATATGATGAGCAGGATGGTTCCAGAAAAACCTGGGAAGACCTATAGGAACTGAAGCAAAGTGAAGTAAGAAAACCAGGAGAATACCATACGTGGTAATAGCCAGCAATATTGTACGGTGATCAATTGTGAATGACTTAACTATTCTTAGCAATGCTATAACCCAAGACAATTCTAAAGAACTTAAAATGAATAATGCTCTCCTATCCACCTCCAGAGAAAGAACTGATGGATTCTGGATGCGGATCAAAGCATACTGTTTCTGTTTTCACTTTCTTTATTTTCTTTGGTTTTTGCTGTTGTTGTGCTCTTGCTTTCTTTTACAACATGACTAATATGGAAATATGTTTTCCATATCTGCACATGTACAATCTATATCAAATTGTTTACCTTCTCCAGTAGAGGGGAAGGTAGAGAGCGAGATAATTTGAACTCAAAATTAAAAAAAACGAATGTGAAAAAATTGTTTTTACATGTAATTGGGAAAAAATATATGAAAGTTTCATTTGGAAGAAAAGAGACCTTAGAGAAAATCAAGTCTAATCCCTCATTTTACATATGAGGAAAAAAAGGCCTCAAATGATTAAATAGTGTGTCCAAGGTTGCATAGATAATTAGTGGTAGAATGAGGAGATGGTTATAACCTGATTAAGTAAGTAGCTGTGACCAAGCCCAGCTCTCTCATACTCTTTAAATAGCTTGGGTGACTAGAAGAGTGGTACCCTAAACAGAAATAGGAAGACTCGGTAGATGCATGTCTTTGAGGGGGAAATCTCATGAGTTCTATTTTTGACATGTTGAGTTTCAGATGCCTACAAGAAATCTTGCATAATACGTCCATTAAGCAACTTGGTATATAAATCTGGAGGTCAGGAGAGAGCCTAGGTTTGGATACATATGTCTAGGAGTTAGATACATAGGGATCATGAGATCCGTGGGAATCAATGAGATCACCAAAAGGAAGAGTAGAGAGCAGAGAAAAGGTTCTATGACAGATCTTCTGATAAACCCACAGTTAGGGTGACCCAATGAAAGAGATTTAAACAAGTAAGACAAGAACCAAGGGAGAACATTGTCACAAAAACCCAGAGAGAAGTGAGTATAAGGGGAAGACCATGGTCAACAGGGTCAAATGCTGCGGAGTTCAAGAAAGATGAGACCTGAGAAACGGCCATTGGATTCGGTAACTTCGGAGAGTGTGGTTTCTGCTGAATGCTGAGATTAGAAGCCAGATTGCAAAGGACTGAGGAATGTTGGAAAGAAAGTAAGGGTAAAGTATGTAGACATTTTTTTTTTTCCTAGAAGTTTGACTATGAAAGGAAAGAGGGCCGTTGGACAATAGTTTGAGAGGCAGCAGTGGCCTTCCTCCCTAACTTTTACCCTATATTTAGCTATTTTGCATTCATTCATTTGAATGCATTCTCTTTACTTTTATGCTGTATGTACTTATCATTCCTCAAAATGTAAAGTCCTTATGGATAGAGATTGTTTAATTCTTTGTGTTTATATCCCCAATATCTGGCACGTAGTATGTATTTAATAGATGTGTGTGGATTGGTTGATTCATTGGTTGGGTCAAGTAATGATTGGTTTTGTTTTGCTTTTTTTTAATGATGAGGAGACCTGGCCACCTTTGTGGGCAGCAAGGAAGGAACAAGTAGAAAGAGAGATAACATATGGCAGGGAATGATTGTAGAAACAATCTGTCAGAGAATTTGGGAGGGGATGGGAACAAGCATGCATGTAGAGGAGCTGGTTTGGGTGAAAAGGATCACTTCTTCACAAAAAATAAATATAAAAGTCAAGAATATGGTACATGATGTCAAAAAGTTTTAAGATAAAGAAAAAGGGAAAAGAGAAAGCGAGATCATGATAAATGGCCTTTATTTTCTAAGACAAGGTCCTCTGGTGAAAAAATGAATAGAGTTCCAGGCCTAGGGTCAAGAAGACCTGAGTTCAAATCTGTCCTTGGACACCCAATAGTTGTGTGACCTTGGGTGAATCACCTAACCTTGTTTGACTCAGTCTCTCCATCTGTAAAATGAGCTGGAGAAGGAAATGGCAAATCACTCTGGTGTCTTTGCCCAGAAAACCCCAAAGTGGTGAAGAAGAGTCAGGCACAATTGAAATGACTGAACAACAGAGAAGGAGAAATGAAAGTTTGAGGGGAGAAGAAAAGATCTGGGGCATTCACTGTGGAGTGTATGACAAAGAGAACTAAGTTCCATCCTTCACTTTCCTGAGCAGGTTTTTCTTCATTAAAATTAGAAAAGCCATAGACAAGGATTAAACCAATCTACATTACATGACCCTGTGTAAGTCAACTGCTCTCTTTTATCTTGAACTTTCCCAGATGTAAGATGTCAATACTCAAGAGTCAGAAAGCCCTGTGACCTTATCCCATTGTCTCTATTACTTGGCTTTCAAATGCTGTGATTTCATCAAGTGGACTTCAGCGTACCCCATCAATGTTGCTATTCTGCCTTTTATCGTGTGTTCAGGAAACATGTTTCCAGTACTGCTGTGTTCTGTAGTCTCTTCTTGAAGAGGATAAATCACAGACATAAAGAATGCTACAGCTTAGAAGGATCTTTCACCAGATTTCATTTGTTTTATATATGACAATACTGAGGCCCATAGAGGTAGTGACCTGTCCAAGATCTCATAGTCAGTGAGGGGCAGAACTGAGGCTCAAACCCAGATCTAGAGACTCCAAGGCCGTTTACTGGTCTTAGAGGCAGTTGCCTGCACATTGGATAGAGCATGGGCCTGGAGTCAAGAAGACCTGTGTTCAAATTCAGGTTTAGATGCTTACTAGCTGTGTGACCCTATCAGGTTACTTAACATCTGTTTGCCTCAGTTTTCTTAAATGAAAAATAGGGATAATAACAAGAGCTACCTCACTACATTATTGTAATGATGAAATGAGATATTTGTTTAAGAAAAAAACTGAGCATAGTGCTTGCCACAGATATCATTAATGATATATATATATATATATATAAATACTCATTCCTGTCCTTCCTCCCTTCCCTTCCTACCAAAGCATGCTGCATGTTCATGACAGCAGATGAGGGAAAAGATATGTTCCTAATGCCACGATTGGCAATCTTCCTGCTAAATGTTGAATGTAGCCACAAGTAAATTAGCTAATTATTTTACATTCTAGTTTCTTATTGGTATATTCATGGGGATTGATTGTGTGGAAGAAAGGCCTCAGGAAGAAAAAGGATTGTCTGACTGGATTAGTGACATGCATTTCTGTAGATCACAGAGAGAATGTATTTTTCTAAGCACCATTAAGAAATTAGAGAGTCTATGCTCCCAAATACTGATAGACCGTAAGTCTGGGAGGAAATATGAGTAACTATAATTTCTCTCTCCTCCTCAGGGAAGAACTAGATACAACACAGAAGAGACCTGAATTGATGTGTGAAGTATTAGAGACATTTTCCAATCTCACACACACTATAAGAGATGTGGAGCAGAACCAAAAATTATATTCAAAAATTAGAGATATTGTGACTTTTTTGTGAACTGGAAGTCTTGGGTCAGAAGTAGTCAGAGAGATGCCTACGAGGCAGAAAAAAAGAACCTGGCAATTGGAATAATAAAGAAGGTTAACAAAACTATGCAACATAGTAGATTTAGTCATCTTGGTCAAAGAGAACTCTTGGCACTTGGATACTTCTAGGCCCTTATGAAACCTTCTCTTGCTATGTAACATCATGGCAGCCCAGGGGTGAGTCTAGCCTTCTGAGCCATGTTTCTGAACAGATACATCAGGACTTCTGATCTGACAAATCTATTTCTGATTCTTTACATGCATGGGTGAATTGATTAGGATTTTGTAATAAAACTACAATTCTACATACAAAGAATTAACAGTTTCCTTTTCACATCATGGGATTTAGGAGCACAGTGCCCCTATGATATGGAAAATCCATATAAAATTTTTTGGCCCTTCCTTCTTACCACAGAAAAAGTCTGATTTTCATTTTCTTTTTCTTTTATGGGGTTATTACAGTACCTCATTGTGAAATTTGGTTTCAGTGTTTGGTCATAGGCTCTACGTCATCTGCTAGATTTTGAGTGTTGTTGGCAGCTTTTGCAAAACTCCCCCAAAATTCACATTTGATTTCTTAAACTAATCTACTATGTATTGAAACTGGGATGGGGCAAGTCACAATGCGGAAGGGATAACTACTGTATTTGTTACATCATTTTATATATATATATATGCTTATATATTTATATATATATATATATGCATGCTTTCAAGCTAAAATTTCTCCCAAATAGGCAAAAGATTACTAAGGCTTGTATGCTTAAAAAAACCCCAACAAATTCCTATTTTCAAGAAGAAAAGTGTATATGAGTTATTTATTGAGGTATAATTTACCAAGAGGTGTTACTGCCATTGTTGAGTTTCCTGGGTTTACAAAACTAGTTCTGCTGGAAAATCTGGGGAGCATTCTCATTAAGAGTATTGGCAGAAATCCTCAGTTCCCTGATAGCATGTGACTGTAGGATATATGTGTGGTTTCTGTCTAATATATAAAGATAGCTGGCTTGAGTGTGGTATGAATAGACACCTGATCTGGAATTTTTGGTTAAGAAACATTAAACACCTACTATTGCCAGATACCGTGCTAAGCACTGAGGGTACAAAAAAGAGACAACAGATACTCCTAATCCTCAAGAAACTTACAGTTGAATGGGGGAGATAACATGCAGAGAAATATATACAAAGCAAGCTATTTACAGGATAAATAGAAAATAATTAAAAGCAAGGAGGAACTGGAATTAAGAGGGTTTTGGAGAAGGCTTTCTGTAGATGGTGGGATTTTAGTTGAGTCTTAAAGGAAACCAGGGAAGTCAGTAGGTGGAATTGAAGAGGGAGAACAATTTATGCATGGGGGACTGCCAGAGAAAATGCCTGGAATGGAGTGTCTTGTGTTTGAAACAGCCAGGAGGTCAGTGTCACTGGCTCAAAGAGTATGTGTTGGTGAGTAAGCGAAAGAAGAATGAAAATGTAGGAGTGGGCTAGGTTGTTGGATGGTTGTTGACCTTTGTTCTTGAAGAGGACCAAAAGGACATCACTATACTAGAGTCAAATTACAGTGAACCTGGCTGTGGCTGGTCAGACCAATATAAGCTCAGAACACTTTACCACAGGTTGGGCACAAATAGTCTATGTGAACATTTGGGATGGATTCTTTAAATTTTCACATCTTGCATTTCTTTTGAACAACTTCAATTCTGCTTTGCTCATAGAGCACAGCACCTTCTCTGATATGGGCATGCCATGCTGAGCAATTCTGTGCCAGTGTCTCCCATGTCACACAATTGATTCCAAAGTTCTTAAAAGAGACCTTGAGAATGTCCTTGTATTGCTTCTTCTGACTACCAGGTGTATGCTTGTCCTGTGTGAGTTCTCCATAAAATAGTGTTTTTGGCAAGAATATGTTTGGCATTCAAACAATGTGGTCAGGCCATTGAAACAACTTCAAATTCCAGAACATTTTGTGTTTGAGCCTGGAGGCAATAAGAAGCCACTGGAGTTTATTGAATAGGGAAGTGACTTGTGGGATTTATACTTTAGGAAAATCACTTTGGTGGCTGAATGAAGGATGGATTGGAGTGAAAGAGACTTGAGGCATGTGGACCTACTGGCAGGCAATTGCAATGGTCCAGGAATAAGGTGGTAAGGTCCTATACCAGAGTGTCAATATACCAGTGTCAGAAGACAAAAGGGAGCTTATTAGAGAGATGCTCAGGGGTTAATTCAATAGGGTCTGACAACAGATTAGATATGGAGGGCTATAATGGTAATAGGATTTGAAGATCTTCCATGCCCCTTGTATTGGCAAGCAAACATCTATTTAGCACCTTGTTTCAAGTTCATGATTATGTCAAGTATTAAGATCCAGAACTTGTGAATCCCACAGTGGGATGAACTTGCTGATGTAACAGGAAGGGGCAGAACAGGGAGGAACTAATACCATATATAAGGAAAAGCCCAAGCTAGAGAGACAGAACTGCTGAGAACTTCTGAGAGCCAGCCAGAGCTGCCTGGAATGAGAACTGCTGGGAGCCAGAACTGCTGGGAGCAGCAGCATGGAGGCTGAGGAGCTACCATTAGTGAGGAGAGGAGAATCCTTGCTTGAGGGAGTGAGTGAGAGAGGAGGATCCTTGCTTGAGGGAGTGAGTGAGAGAGGAGGATCCTTGCTTGAGGGAGCCTGTTTTATTTTGAAAACTTGGGAATGTGGGTGTTTGATGCATTGACTATGTATACCAACTTCGTGGGTACTGTAATGACTTTGACTTTCAGGTATGGGGACTCAGTTTTTTGGTATTTGAATAAATACTTTGATTCCACCCTCCATGTGGAGAGACTGTTACATTTTGTGATTTGCAACTACACTAGCATATTCGTAGCCACCATGGGCACTGTGAATATCGCATTAGTGTTACAAGGGTGAGAGATAGTGAGGAACGAAGGACGACTTCGAGGCTGTGCACCTGAGGAACTGGGAGAATAGCATTGCATTCTATAGTAATAGGGAAAGTGGGAATGGGGAGGGTTAAGGCCGGGAAAAGGTAATGAGCACCATTTTGGATAAATTGAATTTAAGATGTCTACTGGAATTTTCAGTTCAAGATTTCTGAAAGACAGTTGGAAATGCAAGATTGAAGGTCAGCAGAGAGGTTGGGCAGAAAAGGCAGATTTGAGACTCATCAGCATAGAGACATTAATTAAATCCATGGGAGTTGATGAGATCAGGAATTGGGATCATCCTATCTACAAGGAAGATTGTGATTCCTTCCTAACCCTGCAGGAAGGAAAGAGAAGACCATGCCAAGGACTTGGTCTCCAAGAGAGGTAATTAGGTAAGAATTCTACTTGTCTACTAGAAAGGTAAGTAGATGGCTCAGTGGATAAAGTGTTAGACTTAGGAAGACTTGAATTTAAATCCTACCTCAGATACTCCATATCTGTGTGCCCCTGGATAAGTCACTTAACCCCTTTCAGCCTCATTTTCTCAACTGTAAAATGATGGGACTAGTTAACACCTACCTAAAAGCATTGTGTAAAGGATCAATGCATCTCTCTACAATCAAATCAGATAATATATGTAAAGTGCTTTGCAAATCTTAGAGCACAAAAATAAATGTTAGCTATTTGCTGTATCATAAACAATGACTGATGAAAAGTATAATACTTTGGGACCTAGAATAACTGTTCCTTTCTTTGATTAGTATTGTGAGGGTGAATCCTAGGGAAGGAAGACTGGTGAACATAATCAGCCTGTTTGGCTAATGCAATCTCCATGTTCAAGAGCCTTGGGATCCTGCTTCACATCATTATTAGGAGGCCCTGCTCCCCATTTTGGAGCATGTGCAGACATTCCATAATTGGTTCTCTCTGCTAACCACATGGTGAAGAGGCAGATTGTGATTGACTGTGGAGCCCAAAGTGGGCCACATTAAAAAATAATAATAATCAAACAAGTTTGACAACCACTACTCTAGAAGAAGCCCACAACACTTCAGAGTATAGTTGAACCAGGTTAAAATGTAACTGAGAAATATTTAACAAAATAAATAAAAATACAGATAATATTAATATGTGGTTTTTTTAAGTCAATATGTGAACCACAGGGATTTTTATGTACAGTTTAGTGGTCTCCATTTCCGTTTCCATTTTACAGAACTGCTCTAGAGGGCCCAAATTTAAATAGCTCCCTTTGTTTGAAATTGTTCCATCCTCCCGGGTGAGTTATCTTAAGATTTTCAAATGGACCCTTCCCTCATAGCCTGGCCTATGGAATAAGACTTTTATAGGAAGGTATGTTTGTAAAGCTTCCTTATACCACAGAGAGTTAGCAGCTTCGTTGCAATCAGGAGAGTGGTGGTATTGATTTGTTTGTGGGCCTGAGATGTGGAGGGAGGCAGGATTCCTGCTCAGGTAGTTTATGGTCTGTGTGTAGGAATAAGGGGAGGCGGGTTGGTTAAGAGAAAAGTCTCAAATTTGAGAGGATGAATAGTTTTCAGGTTAGGGTTATTCAAAAGAATTTGGACTTTTTTTCTTTTACTAGACCTGAATGGGGCCATCTCCAGTCATTCAGATCTGTATCTTGTCCCTGGACCCAGATGGCTCCAGAGGAGAAAGTGAGGCTGGTGACTTTGCACAACCTACCCTCACTTAAATCCAATTCACCTGCAAGTCATGGCGTTGTTATCCCGATGTCATGGTCCTCCTCTTCGAGAATGATGGACCAGCAGTAACAAGTCCTGAAATGAAGATTACTTAAGGTTGCTTCTCTGCATCTGCTCCAGTGAAGCCAATTTAATAACAAAGAAAAGAAGGCTGACTTTGTTCTTGACTCTAGCTATAAATTTGCAAATCAGATGTATTCTTCCATCCCTACCTGCAAAGGGGAGGAAAGGGTCAGGAAATGAAGAGCTGAATATGTCTGCGCTGGTTATTTTACAGCATCTACCCTCAGAAATATGTGAAGTACTTCAATGCCATGAAAGCAGTCCATTGTGCTTGGGGTCAGGGGGCCAGAGGGTCAGATAGAGATACTCTTCCACTTGATGCTGACAGGACAAGAATAAATCATTTTAAAGCAGGATTTCACTGGCTCTATCTGGACAGGAATCAGCAGACATCAGGGAAGATTCCTTTCAATGAGCATTTCCAGCATAAACAATGTGACACACTAAGAGATGGGCCATCTAGCCACTTCCCATGCGGCCAGCTCTTCCCAGAGCTCTTGGGAATTTAACTAAATAATGCAGAAACAATAATGAGAGAGCAGCATTTACATTGAGACTTGGGCTCAGCACCAGAAATTCTTTCCTAAAATGGTTCAACTGTGGACATTGTACCCTGAGAAAACACTTCCTTAGCCTGGGTCACAACTTCCCCAGTTGCAAACTTGACCAGTGTTCTCACAGAATCACAGAATGTCAGATTGAAAAAAAAAGTTTAAAAATCAGCTAATCAAGTGCTTTGTAACTGTAAGTCTCCAGATAAATTGTTACTAGGTCACAAAACTTTTCCTACAAACAACCTTTACTTTAGAAAAAGCTATAAACTTAAACTGACTAGTCTTTTTTTTACCTCTGTATCTTGATTCCTTTTAATATTTTTAACTAATAAAAATTTACTTTCTATCTCACGCAACCACATTTAAAAAAAGAAAACACTTATAACAAATATGCATAGTTGAACAAAATAAATTCCTAAATTTGCTATATCCAAAAATATTTACATCTTTCTCTATCTCCTCTGCCAGGAGGTAGATAGCATGATTCATCATCAGTCTCTGGAATCATGGTTGGTAATTGTATTGAATAGAATCCTTAAGTCTTTCAACACTGTCTTTAGAATGCTGTGATTGTATAAATGGTTCTGGTCCTACTCATTTCATTCTGTATCATTTCATTTAAGTCCTCCCAAATTTCTCTTATGGCATTACATCCATCTACCATAATTCATTCAACAATTCCCCCACTGCTTGGTTGACTTCTTTCTTGAGAGAGACCAACATGACATCAGTATATTAGAGGTGCAAGGAACAGTGTGTCTGACTGTGGCTGAACAGACCAGTATGAGCCCAGAATGCTTTACCACAGGTTGACCACAAACAGTCCATGTGAACGTTGGGATAAATTCTCTAAATTTGCACATATGGTTTGGGGGCTTTTTGTGCTACTTCAATTCTTCTTTGTTCATAGAACACAGCACCTTCTTTGACCTGGGTACCCCATGCTGGGTGGTCCTTTGTCATTGTTTCTCATGTCATTCAATCAATTCCAATTTCTTCAGAGACACCTTGAGAATGTAAAAATCAGGATAATAATGGGTACCTACCTTCCAGGGTTATTGTGAGGGTCAACTGAGATAATATTTGTAAAAGCGATTAGCACAGTGCCCAGGACATAGTAAATGCTTATTCCATTCCCTTCCCGCTTTCCCCCATAATTATTTTGTTGTGAACAGCAGTGTATTGCTGACCACTTGTTCATGATAAAGGTAGGAATATGGGTAATGGATAGTCGACAAGGATACCTCCAAGATTCTCTACATAGGGGTTTTTGTTCTTTGCCGTCTCTTTAGAGGATACCAAAAAATAATCTCAAGGTTGAGAAAAATGAAGGGTCTCCAACCCAAATAGCCCCTCACAATTTGTTGAAAGTGGAACTCCCTGAAATGGTTTTAAGTGGTGAATTTTGGTAATCAGAAATTAACTTACAAGGATCTTGCAATCCTCAGTCAGGTAGAGGTTAAGGACTTTTGGGTGTGAATAGGAAGAGCAAGAAACAAACATCATGCCTTCAGATAATACTTGACTAGGTCTTCTACATTTCTGAAAAGTTTAGCTCCAGGAAGCAGAGATTCTCTTTCTTTATATAATGTACTATTCCTTTAAGGATCATTGCTCGTTTAACTCTCCTTGTAGTTCTAAGAGACACTTTTTCTGAAAGATGATTGCTGAGGGTTAAGTCTGAGTGAATGTTCTGAGACAAGCAGTTGATTTTCAGTATGATAAACTGTTTATATATAGACTTCAGAAGTATTGTAATGATTGTGGTACAAATGTAATTTATCTCATTATAGAAAAAAGAAGAAAATGTTATCAATATTCAGGGACTATGGTGGAATTGGTTGCAAAGTCTAAGCCCATAAAGATAAAGAGATAGTGAGAGGGAGGGAGAGAGAGAGAGAGAGAGAGAGAGAGAGAGAGAGAGAGAGAAAGAGAGAGAGAGAGAGAGAGGAGAGAGAGAGGGGGAAAGAGAGAGAGAGAGAAAGAGAGAGAGAGAAAGAGAGAGAGAGAAAGAGAGAGAGAGAAAGAGAGAGAGAGAGAGAGAGAGAGAGAGAGAGAGAAATGAAAGGACAAACTCAGAACTGCATTAGCTAAGCTTGAATATTGACATGGTAGCTATCATAGATACTGTTGAGTAAATCTAGTTGAGCAAAGGGACACACTAAAAGCAGAGAATTAGAGTTGTCATTTAGTAGATCAACTAGTTTGGCTCAAATACTGTAGCGCCAACACAATATTCATAGCGCCAATGGCAATTGTGAATATGCCAGCATAGTGCTCAAACACAAAATATAACACTCTCCATACAGAAGCCAGAAGCAAAACATTTATTCAGGCACCAGAAAGCCAAATCCATCCTAGTAGCAAAGAAGTTAATGAGCCATAACACCACAGAGAAAAACAGCATCCCTTAGCCTTCCCACAAACCAACACTCACAAGCCTAGCTGTCTCCCTAGGTTTGTCCTCTCCTCCCTCCATCTCTAACTGCTCTGACTCCCAGCT
>CM053593.1:307899348-307916235 GCA_028646575.1 Pseudocheirus occidentalis
ATGTTTGAACCAAATCTAGGAACAATCTATAATTTTAAGAAGTTGGGTGGGGGAGTGGCAGTTTCCAATGTAAGTAATCTGGAAAACGTGTGTTTTCAATACTGGCTTTTCTGTGGTTTTATAATTTGTTTTATGTTTGATCTCCTTTTGCTTTATACTTTTAACTTGATCCTCAAAAAGCCTTAAGTTTCTGTGTGTGGTTGTCAGCTGAGGTTTGAGTGGTCAGCCTATATACTTCATCTGACAGGTGGGAGGTTTCAGCCATATCCAATTTTTAATTAATTCTCTGTTGGGTGCAATTCTTGAGCAAAAGTTAAGTTTGTTGACTGTTGGAAAGCACAAAAGAAACCTACTGAGCAAGTTCTGGCTCTGGCAGATACTTGTTACATGTCCACTGTAACTTCAAAAGTTGTCTGGCGGGAGCCAGTCCCAAATACTGTTTACATTCCCAGATGATTTAGCTAACACATAACCTTTCGCCAATGCCCTGTTCTCCTTCTCAAATCTAAGTTTGGGTGAAATCGTAGGATTCCTTTATTGGAAAATAGTTCCTTTCCCTAAGCATAGCTGGAGAGGTCAGTTCAGCACAATGCTAATGGCATCTCATTTGCAAGGGAAAAAAGATTGTACTCTGGGTCCAAGTTACCTTGATTCTCATTTGTCATATTTAGGGGAAACAAAACTGTCAAGCAAGTGACATTAACAACTAACAATGTTGCACTTTCTGTATATGAAATCAATATTTAAATAACTTATTTTTCTCCATTGCTGTTCTTAAACAATGTAAGTAGCTGTAAGATACCAGTACCGATATGTTCTTGCAATTTGCTTCTGCCCGAGAAAGCGGTGTATTGTTTTAAAAAAAAAAGTGTAAAAAGTTATTGTGCTGTTTCATTTAGCAAAAAAAAGTGGACAAAAGGGTTTTCCTGTGTATCAAAACTTGTCTATAATTATGTCATTTCTGTTGATAGAAAAAAGTAAATAAATTTCTTCAACTGAGTATGTCTGAGTTTTCTTTCAACTCGTGTATCAAAATTGAAGAAAGTCTTTTTGGAATTTTTTTAAAAATGGAAATGACTATTCTATATGAAAAATGATACTTGTAAACACTCATTATGTTAAGAGAGCTCCTTTCTTAGGGAAGTTTCTCTTTGCTCTTCTTACTGATTCAGGTTTAGAATGACATATATTCATCTACATTTACTCATATATTTGAGATTATTGTTTCCTTAAGTTTTACTTTCTCTTCTTCATTTTAAAGTATATTTTAATATCATAGAATCTGATACCTGAAGGGGGCATCTCCTTAGGCCACCTCCCCCACTGCCATGAAAAAAATCTGTTCTAAGAGAAGCTGAGGTCAAATCACTTGACAAATTTTTATGGCTAAAGCAGGACTAGAATCCGTGCTTCCATAATGAGAAAGGAGGAAAGAATTAACAAATTCAAATAAAAGAAATTTAACCTACATTTATTGTAGATATGTTTGGAGTGTTAGTGTAACTTAGCACAAAATATGTGATGATGAACATTTGTGTAAGTAGAATATTTTAAATAAACTAGCATAGTTCTTGGGGAGAAGTAGAGTGAAGTCTGTCAAACTATTTTTTAAAATTTAAGAACTCTGATCAATATGGTAGTCAGTCATATCTCCAGAGGACCAAGGGTGAAACATGCTATGTACCTCCTGGTAAAAGAAGAGATGGAGTCTAGAGGCAGAATGAGTTGTACGTTTTAGACATGGTCAATGGTATGGGACATGGGGGGGGATTTGTTTTTCTTTATTATGCAGATTTGCTCTTATTTTAGGTAGGAGGTGGGAAAGAGAGAAAATAAGTGCTTTTTAATTGAAATAAAAAGTTTAAACACAGTCTGGATCAACGGAAAATGGGTTAGAGTCAGAGTGTTGCTGTTCAGTCATTTCAGTCATGTCCAACTCTTTGTGACCCCATTTGTGTTTTTGTTTTTGTTTAGCAAAGATATTGGAGTTGTTGACCATTTCCTCATCCATTCCTCCTCAGTTTTTCAGATGAAGAACTGAGGCAAACAGGGTTAAGTGACTTGGCCAGGGTCCCACAGCTAATAATGCTTTAGGGATTTATTTATTAAATAAAAATGCTTTAGGTTAGATTTGAACTCAGGAATATGTCTTCCTGACTCCAGGCCTGGCACCCTATCTACTGTACCCCTGGAATAAGAATACCTGGGTTCAAATCCCAGTTCTACTGGGAAGAACTGGGAAGAACCAATATTGGGTAAGTCAACCTCTCTGGGACTCAGAAATAAGGTTAGACTAAATGGATGATGTCCTTCCAACAATAAATCTATGATCTCTTTTAATGCAAATAATAGGGTCGTTAATTTAGTTTATAAGAACAGATTTCTTCACATTCAATTTTAATCTGGACCTTGACTGTTCAAGTTGAACGTTGAAAAAAAAATGTCTGAGAGTAGACTTCAAATCTTAGTCCACGGCGATCCCAGATCACAGACTTCAAAGAATGCAGTTTCTGATTCCTGGAAAGCCTTGAGTAGATACAAAATTAGTACACAGTACATGTCACATCTTCTGTAACAAATTATAATTTGAGAGGCAGCGGAGCATGCAATCTGGTGTCAGACAGCCTGTGTTCACATAACAATTTTGCTTTCTACAGCCTGTGTAACTGTGGGTGAATCACACCTTCCTGACTCTGTTCCTCATCCGTAAAACGGGTGGAATAAGTGGGACCAGGTGGCCTAATGGACCCTTCCAAATCTTGATCTATGATCCTAATTCCATTAAAAACTTACTGAGGAACTAACTAGGTGACAGTGCTGGACCTGGAGTCAGGGGAATTCATCCTCCTGAGTCCAAAACCGACCTCAGATACTAGTTATGTGACCCTGGGCAAGTCATTTACCCTTGTTTGACTCCGTTTCCTCACCTGTAAAATCTGCAGAAGGGAATGGCAAACCACTTCATATCTTTGCCAAGAAATGGGGTCATGAAGAGTTGGATACTATGTCCCTGTCTCTCTTTTTTCTGCCACCAACTCACTTCTTCTGAGCCCTTACTGAAATCTTGATCTGTTTCAATTGAATCCAAAGCATGAGTAAATGCTTCAACAATAAATGCTGCATATGCTTACAGTTTAAACAGCATCAAAACATGCAAGAACTATTCAACTGTTCTTTTTTTTTTACTCCCCTGGTATGGAGGGATCACTTAAAGAGACTCAAATTTGGAGCAAACCAAAACCTGCAAATGTTTTTACTGAGTATTGGTTCCCCAGAAAGTAACTGACTTGTTAATGTAATAAGGATTTATTAAACAATAATAATAGTTAAGATTTAGATAGCAATTCCTACGTGCCAGGCACTGTGCTGAGCCCTTTACAATAATTCTATCATGTGATCCTCACAACAACCCTGAAAGTATAATTATTATTATAGTGTTATTATTATACCCATTATTGTCATAATTGTTTATATTAATATATAAATATATAATATATAATATATTATTATGTTATTATTAAGTGTTATTATTATACCCATTTTGCAGATGAGACTGAGGCAATCAAAGGTTAAATGACTTCTCCACATCTAGAAAGTTTTTGATGTGAGATCTGAACTCGGAGCCTCTCAAGTTTAATATTCTATCCACTGCATCACACACCAGGTGTTGGAGGCAAACACAAAATGAAGAACTCACTCCTTACAGTTCCATTCTAAGTGAATTCTGACCTTGTTATTGCTCAGATAGGACTCTCTATCTCCTGAGTGTGCCTTTTGACAGGTTGCCCTTCAAGCTTTGAACGTTCTCCCTCTTCATCTTTACTTCCCAACTTCCTTCAAGATTCAATTCCTTCTTTCTGCAAGAAGCCTTTCACACTCACCCACTCCATCTGTGCCTTCCTTTTGTCATCTGTCCAATTAGCCCTGTATCTGACTTGTGTATATGTAGTTGTCTGAATGTTTTCAATGGAACCCAAGAACAATGAGGCCAGGACTGGAAAAAATAATAAACTTAGAACAGTACCTAGTATAAAGTATAAATGTTTGTTGGCTCAAAGGGATGATAGTTTGTAACGGTTCTGAGCAAGGGGTGAAATGATAATAAAAACGATAAGTAAATAGAATTATATTAACTATTATGTGATAAGATGTATAATAATGTTGATATTAAATATTATTATAAATGAAAAATCATTCAATAGCATTTGTCTTTCGAAGAGGATGCTTTGGGAAATGACAGTTTAACAAAACTCTGTAGAATCTCCGTTTATTCCACCTCTCACCACTTTTTAACAGATAACTCCAAAGATTAAATGACTTACCCAGGGTCGCACAGGTAGAAGTAGGCATTAGAGGTAGAATATGAACTCAACTCTTCTGACTCCAGTCTGTTGGGGGGTTTTTAAAAACATTATCACACTGCCTGCTTTAGTGTTAATGCTATTTTCTAGGCTACTGTTTTCTTTTGTTATCATTCGATAGTATCTCCAAAATGATCTGGAGCAGAATAAGTTCCATTTCTCAGAGTGAAACATTTAAGCATCTTTTCTGTTTGCCACAAGTCAACAAGTCCATGAAGTGACATGTCAAGACAAATAACTACCCCAGCCCTTTAAAAGTGCACTGAACACGGGACAGCTAGGCGGTGCAGTGAATAGAGCACCAGCCTTGGAGTCAGGAGGACCTGGGTTCAAAGGGTTCAAATCTGGCCTGAGACACTTAACACTTACTAAATGTGTGACCTTGGGCAAGTCACAGCCCCAATTGCCCCTTTCCCCCTCCAAAAAGACAAAAACAAAGGTGCATTGAACAATCTCTGAAGTTCTTCCTTCCAACTATAAAACACAAGCATTCTACACAGACAACTCCAATAAGACAGTCCACTTCAAAATAACGTGCACCAGAGGGCACTGCTCTGCTAGCCAGAATCAAGGGAATGTGCTTGCAACCAGCCTGGGGGAAGCTGTAGCTAATAACCAAGCCGAATTCAGAGCAATGCCGTCAATGGAAGCAATGATAGAAATGAACTTGGTATGATTCCCACCCTCTGCAGCTGGAAGAACAGCTGCTCTGCCCTCCACCCCATCCCAAAGCAAGAGCATCCAGCTGCAAAGCCGAGCAATTGGACATGAGGGGAGTATTTGCAGAAGGCGCAGATCAGAAAAGAGCCCCAGGTCATTAGGATTATGTTAAGGTTTTGCCATCTACCAGGCCACCAAGATGCCTATTCAGATTTCTTCTAGAAGTTGAATCAAGGACAGAGGGTGAGTGAATAGGAGAGTTGTTGAAATTGCAGAAGCTTTAATCTGCTCCAGTAGACAAGGACAGCCCCAGGAGCTTATCTGTCCTCACCCCCTCTGGTCCTGCTGCTGCTAAATGCCAAGGATGCTTCCTCTTTTTCTTCTCTCTCCTTTGGGAGCCTGCATAATTGGCAGCTGCAAGGAAGCAGTATCAGATTCCAGAAGAGGTGACGGTCTCCTCTGAATTTTGGAGTGAGACTTTGCATTCCAGAAAGGGAAGGGGGGAGAAAGGGAGGGCTTGCCCCCACTTCAGTACAAAGAGCGGTTCATTGCTTGTGACAGATTGCTTGTGCCCTTTGAAATAGGCTCAGCAGGAGATTTGGAATCTACAAAGTAGAAGTGAATGGTCAGGGCATTCTTAGGCAGGATTGTTCAAGAGAGGATCTAGAATTTATACTGAGATTCGCACTGATAACAATGCCTTGTGGTAACCTTTAATCTCATCTCTTTGAGCCTAGTCTGGAAAAACCTTCAATAGACAAGCCCTGGAGTCAGGAAGACCTGAGTTCCAATTGAGCCTCAGACACTTACTAGCTATATCACACTGCATGTCACTTAACCCCTGCTTGTCTATGAGGCAGCTAAGTAGCTCAGTGGATAGAGCATGGAGCCTAGAGCCAAGACTCATCTTCCTGACTTCAAATCTTGTAGCTGTGTGAGCCTAGGTAAGTCATTTAACCCCATTTGCCTCAGTTTCCTCATCATGTAAAATGAGCCTGAGAAGAAAATGGCAAACCACTTCGGTATCTTTGCCAAGAAACCAAGAGAGCTAACTGTCTATGGAGTCCTGTAGGACGTGACCAAACAAGTATTTTTAAAGTGTCTGCTATGTGTCCGTCATTGTGCTACCACCTCTGAGGTGATGCTCTTCCTCATAGGAGACCCGCTGTCTCTGGACTTCAGACACTTTCACCAGCTGTCTCTGATGCTCCGAGTCTCAAAACTCCCACCTTGCGTGAGCTTTTCCCCATCTCCCTTATGGCCAATGCCTGCCCTCTGTTGGTTATCTCCAGTTTCTCCCGTCTACGTCTGATCTGCTCACGACTATGTGCATGCTGTCGCCCCAGTTAGACCGTGAGCTCCTTGACAACAGGGATCATGTTGTGCCTGACACATCGCTTGCTTGGTCATTTTTCAGTCATGTCCAACTCTTTATGATCCCATTTTAGGGTTTTCTTGGCAAAGATACTGGAGTGATTTGTCATTTCCTTCCCCAGCTCTTTTTATGGATGAGGAAACTGAGGCAAATAGGGCTAAGTGACTTGCCCAGGGTCACACAGCTAGCAAGTGTCTGAGGCTGGATTGGAATTTAGATCTTCTTGATGCTAGGTCTAGTGCTCTGTCCACTGTAGCAGAGGCTGCAGAAACACTTGTTGGCATAGTAACTCTGAGGACTCTTGCAGCTTTAAGTCCTGTGATCTCAAAGTGGTCTCTAAAGCCATGCAGAATTCATTAGATCAAAATTTAAAAAAGGGTTTTTAGAATCAGAGTCTTTAATTTACAGATGAAAAAGCTAAGACATAGAGAAGTTAAGTGAGTTATCCAAGGTCACACAGGAAATAAAGTGGCAGAAGTAGGATTTGAACCCAGGCTTTTCTGATTATGGGTTAACTAGGTAACAAAAGAAATAGACTGCCAGGCCTGGAGTCAAGAAAATCCCTCTTTTTTAGTTCAAATCCAGTCTCAGATACCTCCTAGCTGTGTGACCCTGGATAAGTCACTTAATCCTGTTTGCCTCAGTTTCCTCATCTGTAAAATGAACTGGAGAAAGAAATGGAAAAACCACCCCAGTGTATGCCAAGAAAACCCAAAAATGGGGTCGCAGAGTTGGCATGACTGAAATGATTGAACACCAATAACACTTTCCCATTATCTACTGTGCCAGGTACCCTCAGCTATGAAGCTTATTCATGGGGGTACATTTGCTGCTGATGGCACCAGATCCAATGTCAAATGATCAGGACCATAGATTTTTGAGCAGGAAGGGACCTCAGTGGCCATCTATAATGTCGATGGGAGCTGAAGATCGTCCCCTCCCATTAAAAGGCCTCACGTGGAGCCCATTAAGGGAAGCTTGCTCCAGGGAGGCTTGTTTTTCAGAAAGGCCCATGCCTTCTGTTACTTTGTAACTAGACAGTGGTTCCTGAGGGTTGTGATGCTTTCTGACCCAAAGACACTATAGATACTCTGAGGTTAGCATTTTGCTTTGGGTCTTACTCATGGAAGAGTGTTAGATACAGCCAGATGGACTCTGGGGAGCCGTTAAGGAGCCCCCAGCTTTGAAGACCCGGATGTTGGCTCTCCTCTCTGGTAATGTATGTATCTATGTATGTAATGGTCAGACAGGTGGATCTGTCTGTTGATCGGTGATGTTTTATTTGGTCAGATGATTAGAAACCCCATGTCTATTGGTCTTTATGCTATTATTTCTGCTTGTAATTTCTGTTCATATTTTCTCTGAAGTTCAAGGTGCTGACTTTTTCCCCTGAACTAAGAAAATGATGTATGTGATTGATTTAAGTAGTACTGTTGACCTGTTTTTGAGTTGCTTTCCTTTAGAAAAGCAGATCAGAGGACCTGTGCTGGAACCCTCCTGTGTGCCAGTGTTATTGGTCCTACACCCCCATAGCATTGCTGTTACACCATCTAGTCCAACCTTTTGAAATCAACCAAGAAACTTAAAAAGTACTGGAGATATTTAACAAGTTGCCCAAGATCACGTGGGCATGAAGGGGTATAGCTGGGATTTGAACTTCTGTTTTTCCTCTACTGCCAAATCCAACATGCTTACTGCTTCCCCTCCTCCGCTGCCTCTGGTACTTAAAGAGAGCATCATTTACTGAGATGAGAGGGCCTTTTCTCTCTCTCAGGGTGGTGGGAGGGAAGCAGTGGCCATTTTGTTTCAGGGACTCAGTCATTTATTTGATCTTGTGCAGAGAAAAAGAGAACGGAAAAGTGCTAGTGATCACCTAGCTGTTCTCTACCCTGGCATTTAATCTGTTCTAGATCGTTCTTCTTGAACACACTGGAAACAGGGGGTTTCTGATCAAACTCTTTCAAGAGACACTTGAAGTCAACAAGACCTGAATTCTAATCCCACTTAAAACATTTCTTAGTTAAATGATCCATGGCAAAACACTTAATCCATCTTAAATAAGATAAGTAATGTAACTGATAAGCCTTAAGCGGTATGTAAATATAATCTACCAGCATAGCCCTACCTTGATCGTTTATAGTGCCTATGAGGCCTACCAACTTTTCACATGTTTTGAAGGAACTCTGCTTTGGAGAGAGGGCAGCCAGAGGACGATGTCAGGACACTGAATATTTAGAAAGAGTGATGCCAAGAGAAAGGAGAGAGAGTTATTAAAAAATGTGATGTTGAGGTTATGAAAATAACCCCAGCTTTGCCCAGAACTGACTCTATATAATCAGTATTAAATCAGTATTAAAAAGATAAATATTGAATGGCTCAGTCCTTTTTTTTTTCTTCTAAACTCCCATTCTTTCTGATCTCATCAATCCTTCTAGCTTCAATGAGGGACAGCCAAAAATTCCAGCCCCAAATTCTAGACTACAAATCAATTCTATAGAGTCCATAGGCTCCCAAGTTAGAAGAAGCAGTTATAAGGCAACTGCAATCATCAATTGTTTCCAGAGCAGGAAGGAGAACGGCCATCATCTTTAAATAGATTGCCTTCAGTGAGAGGGATTATATTATATGTATGTGGCAAATATCTGTCCCAATGTCTTACCCCATACTCTTAGGCAGTAATAGTTACCCATAGGATACATATTCAAGCAAAGACTCATTTAGACTTTCAACAAAGTTGAAAATCCTCAGGGGTGAAAACGGAGATAAATATAAGATGAAATTTAAGATTAAAGCTGTTTCAGGTAAAATCAAAGCGGTTAACACCTCGGAGGTCTGATCTGAACTCAGGTTTTCCAGACTCTGGACCCAGAGCTTTATTCCTTGGGCCACCTAGCTGCCTCCTACACAAACAGGGGTTAAGTAACTTGCCCAAGGTGACACAGCTATTAAGTGTCTGAGGCCAGATGTGAAATCAAGTATTTCTGACTCCAGGCCCAGTACTCTATCTATCCACTGTTCCACCTGCTACCTAGGACAAATAGGAAGGTGCTAGTTAGGTTGGAAAGGGCTTTAAATGCTGTAGAATTTTATATGCAATCCTGAAGGTAATAAGGAGTCCCCGAGTTTATTAAATACAGTGGTGTTGGGGTCAGACCTATGCTTTAGAAAGTCCACTTTGGTAAAATCAACCATTACCAGAGTTTGTTCTAAGAAAAGACAAATGAAATTAGGTTGTGTCTGTGTTTTAATTTCTTTCAACCTGGCGATATGCATTGCATGGGAGTTGCAGTTCAGAACTGGCTCAGTTTGGGGGTTAGGGGTACAGAGTTATATGATATTTGAATAGTAGGTGTTCCCAAGGGGTGCCAATCAGTTCTGATTGGTCAACACACTGGGAGGTGAGCTATATTAAAATGAGGATCTTTGGGTACTTGACTTAGGTCATTTAATCTTTTTTTTTCTTTTTGGAGGGCAATTGGGGTTAAGTGACTTCCCCAAAGTCACACGGCTAGTTTGTGTGTGTGTGTGTGTGTGTGTGTGTGTGTGTGTGTGTGTGTGTGTGTGAAGTGTCTGAGGCCGGATTTGAACTCACATCCTCCTGACTCCAGGGTCAGTGCTCTATTCACTGCGCCACCTAGCTGCCCCCAGGTCATTTAATCTTAATCAAAGAGACATCAATTTCCATATCAAGAGTCTTGACCTTGGGGAAGAATCAACATTTTCCCAGACCTATCTGGGCAACACAACACAATGAGCAGGAATTAGATTAGATAAAGGGGGATGGGGGAACTCTGAGTCTCCAAGATAAAGATTACTAAGAAAAATCATTTTTCACAGTAATTGAATTAAAAATGGATTGGAGTAGGGAGAGATTTGAGGTAGGGTGACCATCGAGAATATTCTTGCAACATGACCAACAAAATGGAGGACCAGAGACTCTCTGATATTCATGACCTCCAAAACCTGTCTAAAATAGAAATTGCATACAAAAGATAAAACAATTTTAACTGTCTCCATATTCTAAGACACCAAGAACCCAAATTAAGTGAAAATCCAGTTTATTAACTGAAGAGAAAGCTAATCCCTAACCCCTACTTTGCTCACTCAGCACCCTGTCATCTCCCACCAGCTACCACATTCTGACAGGATCCTACAACTTGATCCCATGGCTTGCAATAGAACTGGTCTCCTCCTTCTTTCTTCCTGTGGCACAGAAAGACATAAGTTTACTCTACCTGCCCTCTCCCTCCTTTCCTGTGTCAGAAAAAAAAACGAAAAGGTAAAAGTTTGCTCGGGAATTTTGTCACAGAAGGAACTAGGGTATGATACCAATGTATGCAGTAGTCTGCTGGACCTGAGGGAAAGGGGACGAGCATCCAACTGGGGCCAGTTCTGTCCTCCTAGAAGTCAGGGCATAGAACAAAGCTGGTGATTCATGAATTCTCCAGAATAGGAGAATTCTGAGACAATTTTGAGGTTAAGTCCCTAAGGTAGCCACCATCAAAGGGGAAAGAGAAAAGTGAGACAAATCGAACAATATAAGGAAAAATAACACAGAAAATTAACAAAGATCTCATGTGGAGGGAAATGAAAAATAAACCAACAGGGGAGATATTAAATAAAAGGAACTATGACCATTAGGTCAGGATATTGAGCTCTAGAAAGAACAATACTTGTTGTTGAAGCCAGGAAAGTTCTTATTTTATTTTACGTTCTTTGTAAATGGGTAACTCCTTAAAGGAGCACAGTTGCTGAAGCTAATTATTTCCTGTTCCCATTTCAAATTTCCCCCTTTGTTCCCTACTGGCTAGATGCTTCTGAACTGCCTATTTCAAGTTCTCCTTGATAAATTCTTCTTCCCTCATCATATGTCACATGTGTATTTAAATTATCTAGCTCCATGAGGGGAGAGGGGTAGATAATATTCAGCAACATACAAGATTCTGACCTTTTGCTTGATCAGGATGGTTCTGCTAGGTCACAGCTCTCCTTAGAACCAGTCACCTCTAATTGGTATCTTTGTTATCACTCAGGTAGAAACAGAACTTGTTTTATTTCTCAGAGAAGATAAGATAAAGGTGATAAAGATAAGGAAGCTAGGTGATCCAGTGGATTGGGGAAGACTCACCTTCCAGAGTTTAAATCTGATCTCAGACACTTACTGACTGAGTGACCCTGGGCAAGTCACTAAACCCTGTTTGCCTCAGTCTGCAAAATGAGCTGGAGAAGGAAATGGCAAACTACTCTAGTATCTTTGCCAAGAAAATCCTGAATGAGGTGACAAAGAGTTGGATGTGACTGAAGTGACTGAACAATAACAAAAAGGGTAAAAGAAAATGATTGAACATCTGAAGAGACAAAGGACCCTGTGGATTCCCAAGAGAGCCTGAGACCACAGCAGAATGTTCCTGAATGTTTTAGAAGAAAAATAGATTTTTTTATGTAGAATTTATGGCTTGCATAGCAGAAATAAATATCAGAATAGAAGGAAATTGAATCCATGATGGTATACCTCACCAAAGAAAGAAAAAAGGGAATAACCCATGACGAATGCAATTACATGGAAGTAAATGCCATTCTAGAAAAAAAGAAACAAAAATCAATTAACATCAAAAGAAAAAAAATTCTATACAAGGAAAATATCTTGAAGACTGTGTCAAGACAGCTTAAGGATTACAATGACAGGGATGAGACCTGAACCCCTGAAAGGAAAAGACCATGTCTTTGGGATCTGGACCCCAAAAAAGAAAAGACCTGTAATTTCCCACCTGGCACAGATCTCTGGTGTTCCTCTGGGACAATTGGCCCTTCCCAGATAATGAACTGCCCTTTCATTGTCTACACCTGGTCCCACCCTAGAGCACCACTCCTGAATTCCGTATAGACCCCCTCTCTGATCCCACAGCCTTCTGTATAAAAGATCCATCTTGCTGCCATTAAAGTGCTCAGATTCCTTAAGAAATTGGCCTTCTTGCATTAGCAATAAAAATACTCAGATTTTTTAAGAGTCTGGCCAATATGGTAGATTTTTAAAATGGTGCCCGCCCTGACCAGTGTTCTAATAAACCTTATCTTTGGCTGAAAGAAGGTTTTGGTCAAATTCATTTGAGGCTTGGATGCGTGTGTCAATTGCTCCTGAATTTCCGGTTCCAGTACAGCCTAAACCTCAATATTGCAATTATACTTGTTTGTTCTTTAGCATTTTTATGCCTTATGGAATTCAAGCTTCCAAGGCAGTTACTTTGAGTTCTCTCTTATAAACTTATTTTATGTAATTGCCTTGTGCATCTTGCCCTTTCCACCCCCACCCCTCCTTTTTTTGTTGTACTTCCCTTTAGAAATACCAATTCCTTCCATTGTTATGGAGAATAGAAACATGGCCCTTTCCTATGCCCTTGATTATACATGTGGATTTTTTTTTTGCAAATTTCCAAAATAATCTCTTCTCTGAAATAACCCTTCTGTTGAGGTCAGAGTTAGGAGAGCAGGTTCAGATGTGAAAGAATTCACTTGGACGATTTTCTCCTAACCAAGGGGAGCTTTATTGACAAAAAAGCAGCTGGCTAGCCCTGAAAGGACTAGTCACTAGCAATTTACAGAGGGACAGGGGCTTGTTTTTATAAGGACTGGATAAGGGAGCAGGGGAAAATTTATGACCCAGGATAAGGGAGACCAGAAATTTTGTGGTCCAGGATAAGGGGAAAGTCTTTATTTTAAGATAAGGGAAGAGACTTTAGGACACTCTCAGGTTCAGGAGGACCTCATAAGGTACTGAAAAACCTCTAATATTAACCCTTAGAGCACCTTTATATCTATATCACTTCCACACTCTTGTAGGTGATTTGTCCCTAGGAGCTCCAATTTCCTTTCTCCTGAGGCAGGGTAAGTGTGGTCTAAGCACCAAATTCCTGGAGATCATACCCATTGTAAGATTTCCACCTCGTTAATAATCTCTCACCCCCCATGAAAGCATTCTTTATTAGACTCTACTCCCACTATTAAAGCAAGATTTTCCACATTTTTCCTCTTCTTTCAAATCCCTCCTTCTGCCTCTTCTGACATTTTCCCCTTCTAGGCCTTCTTCCTCTGGACTCCAAAAAGGAAAAGCCCTGCACCTTCCAACATGGTCTATGTCCTTGGTGTTTACCTGGGGCAATTGGCCCTTAAAGGCTAGATCCCAAAGACATGGTCTTTTCCTTTTAGGGCTTTAGATCCCTTCCCCATCAGCAATAAATAAAAGAATCAAAGACTAGAATACAAAAAAAGGAAGATAAATAATGAAGAGAATTAGATGAATCAATCCTTTTAAGAAAAAGATTGCCGTAGATAAAATCTGAAAACAAAATAAATTGAAGAAGTGATGGTGGAGTTGAAGAAGACATATTTGACTTAACTATTTAACCAAATTTTAAAAAATTAAGAGGAGAAAAATTTATATAATTAGATAAAGAGAAGAAAGAAAAAGAACTGATAAATTAGGTTAAAACCCAAACTAGGGGAAAAACATAAAATGCTCCAAATAACAGACGATCATATAGATGTCTTGAAATACAACTAGTCATAAAGGAACTACTAAAAGGAGAAAAACTTCCTGATCATGATGAATTCAAAGGACAATTCTATTAAACACAATAATTAATGCCAATACTATAAAACATATTCTCAAAAATGGAGAAGAACCCTAGAGTCCTTTATAGCTGAACTGAGGAAAGATAAAGCAAAAACCTATGTCAGTAATGAATATCAGCTCAAAAATGTTAACTGTAATCCTTCCCAGGAGACCAGAGAAATTCATTGAAGGAATCATTCATCAAGGCCAAATAGGATTTAATGGGCTATGCAAGTATGGTTCCATGTTACAGAATCAATCAGTATAATTCATTATATTAAAAAAATCCAAAACCACATGATCCTTTCAATAGTTGCAGGGAAAGTGTTTGACAAAGCACAACACTCATTCATGCTAAAAATTCTAGAAAGTAACAGCAGAGGGGGACTTTTTTTAAGTACCATAAAAAATATCCATCTAAAACCAAAATCAAGCATCATGTTCAATTGAGATACACTAGAAGCTTTCTCAATAAACACAGAAGGCAAAACTGTCTACTCTCCCCAATTTGATAAGGTTTTGGAAATGCTAGTGTGTGGGATGAAGAACACGATGCAAAATTTAATAAAAAAAATTCAGACTTCTCTAGGTAGGAAGAGAAAGGATTTATTCAATTCTTGAAAGAAAGGGAGCACCTCCTTCACAAGGGCAAACCAGTGGAGGGGGGCCAGTTACAGAAAACAAAAACTGAGATTATATAGCCTAAAGCCTACAATGCTTCCCTCTGACCTTGCCCTCATTGGTGGAGAGATGGGCCTCACAATCTAACTGGAGAATCTGCTCAGATACAAGGAGCAAGGAGTCTTCAACCTATGAGAACATATGAAAACATTTAATACCTTATTTAGTAGTGGGTGAAAGCAGGATAAATTTTTAAAAAAGAAACAGGCATAGCCGCTGCTGAAGCCTAACGAGTTTAGAGCACTGTCTCCATTTTTAGGGTATAGTCTAAGAAGTTTTCACCTCTCTCACACACTAGCAATAGCAGTAAGACAAGAGTATTAAATTAGAGGAAATAAAACTATTCTTCACCAGTGACATGGTAGTTTAGTAATTAGAAAAATCTTAGGGATTAAGGAAAGACATTGAGACAAATAAAAGCTTCAGCAAAGTCATATACTGCAAAAATGAATTCTCAAAAATCAAAAGCATCCCTTTATAATAATGACAAAATCCATGAGGCAATAATAGAAAGGGAAATCCTTTTCCAAATAACTACATGATTAAGTTACAAAATGCTCCTAAAAGAAAGAAATAACATGAATATCTGGAGGAATATTTGGTGCTCACAGTTGGGCTGAGACAATGAAATAAAAATGATAATAGTACCAAAATTCATGTATAATCTTGCTAATCAAGAATTTAACTTATTAGCAAATTATCAAAAAGATACTTTATACAATCAGATAAAGTAATAACAGAATTCATTTGGGGAAAAATAGCTCTAGAATATCAAGGGAAATATTGAAAAGATTTAGGGATTAAGGTAGAGGAATAGCACTTCCAGAACTCAAACTACGTTATAAAGCAAGTCATTAAAACCATCTGGTAGAGTCTTTGGGTGGCAGAGCCAAGATGGCAGCGTAGAAGTAGCAAGGCTCTGCAGCTCCTGCACAACCACCCTAAACACCCATAAAATATGACCCCAGACAAAGTCTAGGACTCTCAGATTCACAAAAATATAGAAAACATATCTCTTGCTGAAGGCAGCTCGGCAGCAGGGGCTCATCGTGGTGGGCCGGGAGCCAAGGTCGGCCTAGCCTAAAGCCGAAACTGTGACCAGGCCTGGGGTGGTGGGAAGGAGCCAAGCTGAGCTGGGCCGAGCCACGCAGCAGCCAGTCTTCAGGAGAGAAGATCTACAGCCTCCAGCAGCTCCACATCTACCAAGGTGTGAAAAACAGGGATTGGAGAGGGGAAGTTCGGTAGGAGGGACTCATCCAGCAGGCCGGCAGGCTGGGATATGAGACCAGGCCAGCCCGAAAACTGCAATGGCCAGGCCCCAGGGAGGCCAGGAGGAGCTGAGCCTCCCAAGCAGTAGCATGAGTTTACTTCAGAGAAGATCTAAAGCATCTGAGGGGATCTTCAAATCCAGCGAACCAGGATCAGAGACAGTCAGTGAAAGTGAAACTTTGAAACCTAATTTGGGGGAGGAAAGCAGTTCGGCCAATCTGCCCCTGGGGCAAGGAAGCAGTGGGGGAAGGGAACTGCTGGAACCGGCGGCGGCCCCCACTGGGCTGCTTCAGAGCCCCTGGCTTGCAGACTCCACAGTGGGGCTGAATCGATTGATCAGGGTCAAGTGCTCTTGCGTTGAGTGGCCTGGATCCGGATCGTGGTCTTGGATGGTGGTCCTGGGGTGTGCTTTCAGCAAGCCAAAGCTGGGGGGACTTGCAAAACCCCTCTAATAGCTCTAGCAGCTGGGAAAACCCCAGTGATTTGGAACAGAGCTTCCCCTGCTAGAAGCAGAGTTTCACAGAGCTAAAAATACCAACTAATCAATTGGCTGGCCAACATGAGGAAAGGGAAGCAAAATAAGAACAGCAAAAAAACTCTAGAATCCTTTTTTGTGGACAAAAAGGATCAAAGAATGGAACGGGAGGAAGACAACACAGTCAGAATTCCCACACCAAATGCTTCCAAGACACTTGAAGAATGCCTAGCAGCTATACATCAACTGAAAAAGGACTTTGAAAACCAAATAACAGAAGTGGAGGAAAAATTGGGAAGAGAAATGAGAATGATGTGAGAAAATCATGAAAAGAGAGTCAACAACCTGACTGAAGAAAACAACACTCTAAAGAACAGATTAACTCAAATGGCAAAAGAGGCCCAGAAAGCCAATGAGGAGAAGAATGCCTTAAAAAGTCGAATTTCCCAGATGGAAA
>CM053593.1:307916735-307937407 GCA_028646575.1 Pseudocheirus occidentalis
ATAACTTCTCATGAAATCCTTGTGTTTTTTCCATCAGATTTGGAGGAGACCAACCCGTGTACATCAACATCATTAGAGATCCTGTCAACCGATTTTTATCAAACTACTTCTTCCGTCGATTTGGTGACTGGAGAGGGGAACAGAACCATATGATCCGCACACCAAGCATGAGACAGGAAGAACGGTATCTAGTAAGTGCTTTGACATATAAAATGACATCACAAATTCTATACATTAAACTGTAAGTTTATTGAGGGTAAGGACCCCATCATCTCTTTACAACCAATCACAATGTTGGAATAATAATAGTAACAACTCAGATGTATATAGTATAGTAATACTCATGTGAGGTAGAAAGTTTAAGTGTTATCTTCCCCATTTTATAGGTGAGAAAATTGTAGCTCACACTCTAAACAACTTGCCCGATTTGTAAAGCAGAGCCAGAACTCTGCTAGTCCAGTATTCATTCTACTATGTCAAACTGCTTCTCCACGTTAAAGGCATTTAGTAAGTGGTAGATATTGTTGACTGATTTAAAATACCTTCCCAAACTTCTTTGTTCCAGTTATCCCAGAACATAATTTACCACATTCTAAAAAAGGTGCTTTAGGTTTTTTTCACTTGGCTTGTCTTCAGGACGTTTAGGTTCAAAAGAGGCCATAAGTCAACTGTAGGAAATCCCAGTACAGGATTGCAAACTTCATGAAAACCTAAATTTCTTATGACTCAGGATTCTAGGCTAAAAAATTTTATCTGATTTAGACTTCGCACACAGCTACACCATACAGTCTGTGCCTATTTCTATAATATGCCTTTACCCTAATCTTTACAAAGATACATTAATTAAAAGAAACAGAACTAATTGGATGTCTTAAAATAAGGTGGTAATAGGAATGAAATGACTGGAGAAGAAAATGGCAAACTGCTTTAGTGTCTTTGCCTAGAAAACCCCAAAATGGGATCATCAAGAGTCAAATACAACTGAAAAAAAGTGACTGAACAAAAGAAATGAAATGGAAAGACATTGTACTCCCTCTCTTAGATTTTATTCATTTGTAAAAACAATGATAATGAAACTGGTTAATTCAGTTGATTAGAATATAATCCTACTGAGACCAACATTACAGGTCCAAGATTTGTATTTCACTCCTGTGCTTGGCCAGCAGTCAGTAGATCTTGCCTGTTGATTAAAAGGAAAATTAAATGCTCTATCAATTCAAATTCACCCTCATTGCTGAGAAATTGCTGAAGTATGTGTCCTATTGATCATAATTCAGTAAGATGTGTCATTTTCCTATGGGAAAATAACATTATTTGTAGTAAAATGAACATTTTATCGACTATCTACACTAAACTTAAAGTAATCTTAATACCACTTGAAATTGGTGAAACATTTTATACCTTTCTAAATACTTTTATACACTGCTAATCCTCACAATGTTGTCCTAGGACAGAGAGGGGTGGTCTTTTGTCTATGGATTGGACAAGATGGCCATTGAGAATTTGTCCAAGTGATTCAGTGAGTCTTTATTAAGATCAGAATTATTCAATGTGAGAACTCCAAGGATCTTTGAAGGCATAATTTTATAGGCTAAAAAACTGGGACTTTGAAAGTTAGATGACTTGCCCAAAGGCACAAGCTGGTTAGTAAAAGAAACAGCGGCCTTATCTCAGAACTCTCTTGGGCTTATATCTCCACTGTCTTATCTGAAAGTAACAGTCCTCCTACTAAATCATTCTCAACTTAGTAAAGCTAAAAAGAAGTGAAATGTGTATAAAAGAAAGAAGAGATTGGATTTTTCTGTGGTATTTTTAAGAAGGGATGAGTATCCTAATAAATTTCATTAAGTCTCTGGTGCATTCATTTATACATTCAGTTTTATTCTCTTCTGTTTTTTTATATCAAGTAATGAACAACAGAGCTTGTTTCTGGGGGGGGGGGGAAAAAGTCTATTTAGACATATTTGGGACCTTGAGTTAAATGCATACACACACTTTAAAAAAAAACTTTCAGTGCATTCCATTTTCATAAGGCTTTCCTTAATCAAAATGTTTTGCTAAATTTCTGATTTAACCATGGTATCATGTGAAATTTGAGTAAGGTCATGACAGTAGCTGTATCAAAACTGAAGATTTGAGTATAAGTCTTATAAATAACATTTCTTTAAATGTAAGTAGAAGCCAAGGGTTGGGGAGGGATTGATTTAGTTAAATTTTTTTCATACTGTGGTAAGCTTTTTTCTTTCATGCTTATTTAATGACCAATGGCATATTCACACAGACATAAAAATGATAAGTATGAGAAAAAATAATCATACAGATATGTTCAGAAACTAATAAAATTTTAGAAATTGAGTGCCATCAACTGAGAAGTGGCTGAATATAATATGATATATGAGTGTAATGAAATATTATTGTGCTCTAAGAAATTGTGGAGGGATGGTTTTGGAGAAACCTGAGGAGATTCACATGAACTGATAAAAAGTAAAGTGAATACAACCTGGAGAACAATGTAACAATTTATACAATTTATAACAATTTATAGCAACAAGATTGTAAAGACAAAACTTGGAAAGACGTAAGAACTCTAGCCAGTGAAAGTGACCAAGCATGTCTTCAGAAGCATACTACCTATTTCCTGATGAAGAAATGATAGGCTCAGGGTACAGATTAAGGCATCTATTTTTTGGACATGATGAGTGTAGGAATTTGTTTTGCTTCAGTATGCATATTTATTGCAAAGATTTTCTTTTTCTTTTTCTCCCCCAGTGGGCATGAGAGAAAAATAAAATTTGTTTTTTGTAATTTAAAAAATACATTAATAATACAGAAAGAATTCAGAAAAGAAAAAATAAAGGCCAATTCTATGTGTTGAAAGGTAAGGGAACCACCTTTCTACATAGTGTGATTTGAGAGGCGCGGGAAAGGTTCTCTCCCTATAGGCCTACAAGTATCTAAGCTTTCAGCATTAGAGAGCCATTCCTTTGGATTGAGCATTGCTGCCTCCAGGTTCTTATTTTTAAAATGAAAATATTTTAACCACACAGGGAAAAAATATATTCAGTCACTTATATGATATGAATAAATTTATCAGATCAGTTTCCTGGGGGAAAGAAAATCAGTTTGGGAAATATGGACACGTGGTTGGGGACAGAGTTGGATAATGGAGAAAGTACTAAAGGTTCTCTAAAGATAAACTTTGCCTATTTCACAATTTTGGCCATGCTTGGCTCTGTTGGCAACTCATTTTTCTTATTCAAAGAGGGACTTGTTTATTTAAAAAGGAGACAGTGAGTTGCTCTTTTGGAAAATAGCTCTGAATTTTACTTTCGTCTCTCCAGTACTATTAAATGCTTGAAAATAAAACTGTCCCTTTTCAGCTCTTATTCTCTCTTTGGCAAGTCTGGGTGGTCAGTTGCTTGACTGAAAAGAGGGTGGTTGTTTGCTTCTCAGTAGGATATAAGACAGCTGCCAGCAACATCCCTTGTACACTAAGTCAGGCATTCTTAGGAGAGAAATGCTCAGCTAAAACCATGATACAGGGTGTGACTGTAACTTCCTCAGGCTGGCGTCCTCTGGGCTTATCAAATCCGTGTCTTTAGAATTATTCTTTGGCTAGCTATTCTACAACATATGGTACCCATGGATGGATATGTTTGTATGTCTTGTGCTTCATAAACTAATGAAGTAGTTCATACTAATGTCCAAGTCTCCCTACTCATTGATTTTAGCTAGTCACCAAAATGAAACTTGTCTTGCTGCTGGTCCTGAGCCTAAAAGAAAACTGTTTAGCATACAGCTGAGAGGGCAAGTTTTCTCCAGGCCCCATCTTGGCAGAGAAATATCCTGCTATTGTGATGCTGAGATTCTGATAAATTATTCAAAGGCAAAGAATCATAGGTTTTTTATTGATTTTTAGATAGGCAACTGAGACCGTACCTGTGATTTCATTTGTATAGGAAACTCCTGGGTGAGAAAACTACCCAAAATATAGTATTGCAGAGTATTGGTAGGTTAAGTGACTGGGCCAATGTCACACAGGCCCTGTCTTCTTTATTTTTAGGCCAGCTACCAGAAACAATCTTAAGGATGATCTAACCCAAATCTCTCAATTTATAAATTTATAAAAAGTTATCTAAAGAGATTGTGACCGACACAACGTAGATCAATAAAAACAGGAACAGGATAAAAACTAAGGTTGCCTAACTTGTAGTTGACTACATTTCAATTTAAGTCTATACCTTGTGGTGGGGGGTACAGGAGAGATGCGGAGAAAATTTGGAACTCAAAATCTTGTGGAAATGAATGTTGAAAACCAAAAATAAATAAATTCTGAAAAAAGAGAGAAAAATCATTTCCAGGAACAAGATGCTGATAGTCCATCTGTCCTCTGCCCTAGTCATAATACATCTGGAGTATTGTGTTCAGTTCTAGGTATCACATTTTAGGTAGAACATTGATGAGGGTGAGAGAAGCAGCCTATTATCCTGGACAGAAAACTGTCTTCCAGGCCAGAAAGATTTGGGTTCAAACCCTATTTCCCACACATATTGGTTGTATGAATAAGTTTCTTAGTGTTTTAGGCAACTCTGGTAGATTTTAAAGTTGAAGACCTATATTAGTTGGGGGAGTTTTCTCTTCTGGGAAATTATGATTGCAAAACAACCATGCAAGATATGATTCTTAAGATACAGATCCAATAAGCCCCATATGAGGCCAATCTGAGTAGGGTACAATCATACCCTGGATCATGGTTTAAAATGAGCATTTCTCCCACTAAAATGCCTGACTTCGAGTCCAATGGATGTCACAGGAACTCTATTCCAGTGAAATCTGAGATCTAGATCCTGCACCTAATGATAAATTAGAGACTGCGCAAGGGATGGTGAAAGGCCTTGATGTCCTGCCGTATGAGGATCAGGAGAAGATTAAGCTTCTCCAAACAAGTCATTCTTTTCTTTGTTTCAGTCAATCCACAGACATTCACTGATCGTGTTCTGTGTGCCTGGCACTGTGCTAGGCACTGATTATACCGAGACTAAAAATAGAATAGCCCCTGACTTCAAGGAGAACACATTTTATCAACACAAAGCTGTTAACCTCTTTTTCTTTCTTACCAGTATAGTCAGAGCCATTTGTTGTCAAACGCAAAATGCAAGTACACTTACCTAGCCCATCATGCTACCTGAAGGATGTAGATAGCTAATAGGTCCCTAATGAAACCTGAGACTTTCTAAATCACTTAACTTCCCAGAGATGGATTTCCTGTTTTGGCCTTTCTACCCTGAAATGTGTCTCATTCGTTAGTGCTATCTCCCCCAAAGTCGACCTTAGAAACATGGTGGTGGGATAGTAAGTCTAGACAATGCTTAATACTTTCCATTCATAGAGAATTTCAAGGAGCTGCTTAATCCTTAGAACGTTCCTGTGAAGTGTTATCCCCGTGTTTACTACTGAACAAAGAGGGAAAGTGGGAAAGAAAATCACCCAACGGGAAAATTTCTTCCATGATCCACTGTTTAGCTATATAATATGAAAGGTAATGAATATTAAAAAGAAAAATTGTAATTTATAGCTCCCTAATTCATAAAGAACCCAATGAATCATGTTGGCCCAGTTGGATCATAGAGAAAGAATGAAAATTAGCCAAAAATGTGCAAGAGTTTTCAGAAAGCTATGCATTTTAATTAGCCCCAAAGCCCTGAACTCTGAAAGTCCTTTGGCTCTGGAATTTTACATACCAAATACTGATGTGTGGAAATTTCCACTCTTCCCCAACCAGCTGAGATCTTCTTGTGAATGAAGATGCCTCAGGCTTTGGGAACTTCTCCTCCCAAAAATAATAATGACTGCCACTAAAAAAGAGAAAAAATATTGGAATAGTAGTTTTTTAAAGTATTTTACTAAATATCTATATTTACAAAAATCTTCCTTGAAGAGCTTGGTGCCTGGCATTGTCCTTACAGGTGCAGGGAACTCCTTTCCACTGCTCTGCCAGGGAACAGGCCCATCCCTGTCTACTTTTTTCTGTAAAAATAGTTCCCACCAATCAGTCACTCTCTCTTGCTATGGCAAATGGGAATGATGTTTTAGTGCTGGCCAAGACATGAAGAGGAGAGCACTAAAACCATCAGGTCCCAGTCTGTTGAGATCTCAAGTTGTCTAATTAGACCCTATTCCCTTGGGGGTATGAACCTCAAGAAACCAGTTTTCTCTGTGAGCCTAACAGTCTAACAGCCAGGGAAAGGTTTTGATCCATGCTTTTTGGCATATGTCCTGTGTCTATTTACTTGAGAAACCAAACTAACCCAGGCTCTGAGTTGAAGCCTAATACAAGCAAACACACTCACTCTTCAAGTAACAGAGAAAAGTATCCTCAAAGAAAATGCCTCCAAGGACCCAAATTTGCTTATGTAAGCAGTCTGGGCATTCAAAAGATTTTTTTAAAGCACTCAGCCAGTGTGAAATGTGTTTGAAATGCCCTGTGGAATGAAGTGTGTCCAGAATGAAGGTCAACACTCCATTTAGCCCTACATGCCACTTTCAGGGTAAAAAAAAATGTCTCTTGGTGTCACTGGAAGCAGGAGGAAAGAGGAAATGGGATGCAAGAATAAGAGGAGAAATGAGAAATAGGAAATAGAAAAATCCCTTTCTCTGCTGGGGATTGGTGGAATGCCATTGACCATTGAATCAGAGGCACCACTGCCTCAGTCTGTCTCAGGTTTGGGAAAAAGTCAAAAGTCATAGATCATAGAATCATAGGACTTGAGTTAGAAGGAACCCCAGAAATGTTTTCCTCTGGCTCTGCTGAGATATATTGAGTTTCCTGAAACTTGAGGGTTTTTCTACCAATAAACTTCAGAGTTAGTAAGAGAATGATACTACATCTTTAGGGTGACTTGAGGTCCTCTGATGAAAGATGGTGAAAGCAAGTTTGTTTCTACCTGAAACATATAATGTGTTTCATGTAGATCAGATACTATTGCTAGTGGTTATTAGATCACAAAAGAAATGGGGATTAATTGTGGTAATAATAACAGCATAGAAGTATTAAAGAGATTTTTTTAAAAGATGATTTCAATCAGAGGTGTCAGACTTCTAACCATTAGGTCCCCTAGTTCATCTCAAACCAGATTAAAATGTATTTGGAACATGTTTAACAAAATAAGTAAAAATATAATACAGCAAGATAATGATGGTAATTTGTGGTTTTCTAAGTCAACATGCAGCCTGAAAGGATCAATTTCAATTTGTTTGGTAAAAACAAATTGCTTCAGACTGTAGCATCTTGGGATCTTGGGGTAGGAGACTACGGTTTTTTTTAGATCATAAGCAAGAAACAATATGTATGCATACCTACATACATATATATATACATATATGCATATACACATTCATATACACATCTCCACTGATAAAATGTAAGTTCTTTGAAAATAGAAATTATTTCATTTGTGTCTTTGGATCTCTAGAAACTCACACAGTGCCTGGGACACAATAAGTACTAAATAAATATTTATTTATTAGTGAATGGTATTGGGAATCTCTTAAGTAGTATTAGAAGAAAAGCTCCATAGTACCATAGAAAGAACCACAGTACAAGTAAAAAGACCTGGAGGAATCTTGCTGTTATTTGCTCCCAGTATGACTATTCTCTTGGTTTCTTATAAAATTAGAGTGTTAGACTAGATTAGGTCATTACCAGCTCTAAGTTTATGAATCTTTGATCCACTGACCATCAGCCATAAGTGCCCTCATGGAGTAGCCTGGGAGATATATTATAGGCACATAAGAAGGTGGTCAACCAGAAGGCCTTTTTTAAAAAAAGGCAGACAAGAGTTGTTCAAGAATGAAAAGTGAAGTGGTAATATGATAAATCAGGGGAAATGATTTCCATTCTACAAGGTAGCATCAATCCTCTCAATTATAAAGGACTTCCAAGGGTACCTAGTATACCCCATACATGAACAGAAATACCTCCTATGATATCCCTGAGAAGCAATAATTTAACTTCTGCTTTAAGAAATTCAGAGACAAGGAACCATTTCTTCCTGAGACAGCCCATTTGCCTTTGGATAGTTCTAATTGTCCAAGACTAGTTTTTCATCACATCAAGCTAAAATCTACTTTTCTGAAACTTCTACCCACTACTACTAGTTCTTCCTTCTGAGGCCATCTACATAAAGGCTAATTTCTTTCCTACATGACAGTCCTTCAAATACTAGAAGACAGATATTATACCACTCTCCAGCAAGTGTGTTCTCTTATTCAGGTTCCTTCAACTGATCCTCCTGCCATGTGATATCAAGATCTTTAACCATCCTGGTGGTTCTTCTCTGCAAGATTTTTACCTTATAAATGGAAGAAAGGGACTAAATTTGTGTTATTGAGAGAGGGAGCTCATCCTAGATGGGGTCATGCAGAGTTGAATGTGACATTAGACTCAACAACAATGAGATAAGAAAATTTCTTCTGCCAAGTGAAAGTCAATACCCTTTCTGCAATTTAAAGTCTTACAGAGTTATGTAGAGTACTGAGTGGTTAAGTGACTAATTCAGTCATACAACCAGTGTGTTTCAGAGATAGAATTTAAACTAAGGTCTTTTTTACTTTCAGGAGACTTCTCTATTCACTATGATATGCTGAAGCTCTCACCTTATTGATGTTTTACCTAAAGTATGGTACCCAGAACTGAATATACTATTCCAGATATGTTATGACTAGGGCATAGTACAGTTGAATTTTCAGTGTCTTTTTCCTGGAAGCTATGCCTATCTCTTAAAGCAGCTCAAAATTACATTAGGTTTTCTTGGCTGTTGTGTCACCCTGATGACTTACATTGAAAGCAGACTCAACTAAACTGCTTCCCCCTGCCATCATTAGACCTTTTCCTTACAAGCTATTGTCCAGCCATGCAACTTGTACCCTATATTCATTCAGGGTTTTTCCCCATTTTTAAACCTACATGTTGCATTTGGATAAAGGTTGAATAACTGTGATTTTGGCAGACTAGGTTGAGGTGCCTTAGAAATCCAGTGAGATCATAGAAGCATGCTGATCAATGTGAAAGGGATGATTTGAGCTCCCTAAGTTGGCGGTGATGAGCAGTCTTATAGATCAGCTGGTCACTCCTCATTCATGACACTTTGAATATGAAACTTTGTGAATTGCTACAGACAAACTATCTGTGCTGTAGTTTACTTTAAGATGAGGGGATTGGAATGAACTTTCTAAAGTTCTTTCAACTGTAAGATTGTGGTTCTAATCATGGTGCTGACCAGACAAGATCTGGCTGCTGACCATGGTGCTATTAGCTTTTTAGGCATTAAGATGCCTTTTTATAGAAGGAGAGAAAACTCTATCTTCAATTAAACTATTTCTGTTAAATACTGTCTAGTATAGAAGTAAGGTCCCTGACTATCTGCAAATGAGAGCCATTGAGGGAGCCCAACCTATTGTTGGTTACTGCCTTTCAAATTAGCCTGCCATCACAGGATCCCAGGATAATGAATGCTGGGAAATATAGGAAAATGAGCCTCTGAAGAACCCAGCCCCTCCAGCAACTGGTTTTCTGGTCCTCACACAATCATAAATTTAAGGCTGAAATTGACCTTAGATGCTATCAAATCCAAACTTCTGTTTGAAGGATGAGGAAACTGAGGCCTGGAGAAGTTAAGCCTATAATTCTGAAGTAAAATTTATACCCAGGTCTCTACCCATTATACCACAGTCCTATACTAGTATCTTGAGTTGGGTTTATTGTCCCTTATCAAGAGAAATTGTTACTGGTCTAGAGAAAGTCTTTCCAGTGTCCTGGAAAGTAAGAATTCCCCATGCACCACCCTAGACTATGTATACTGGTGGAGGTCAGACAAGTCAAGAACCACTGCTGGACTTGCTGAGACAACTGGATGTTGAATGAAACAACTGAGAAAAACTGGTTCCTGGTCTATCAATTCCTAGGCTCCTGTCTAAAGTACAACATTTTGAAATTTACCAGTAAGTAAAGGGAATATTTCTGGGTTGCAATATCAGTGATCACAATGTTCTCGAAGGCAATATAAGTTAATTGGGAAATCAAGTGGGAAACCTGCAAAAAAAAGTTAAATAGAAATACAATAATAAAAAGATACCAAGAGATGGTTTAGTTTGCTAAGGTGTGACTAGAGTGTGGGACCTGGAAAGAGAAAGACATAGGTTCAGATTTTGCCTTTGATGCAGTAGTTGTATGATTTGGGGCAAGTGACTTAGACTTTCTAAACCTTAATTCCTTTATCTGCAAAATGATCACAATAGTGATTATGAAAGGCAGCTGGGTCACATAGTGGCTGGAGCACTAGGCTTGGAATCAGAAAGATTCATCTCCCTGAGTTCAACCTGACCTTGGACACTTACTAGCTGTGTAACCCTGGGCAAGTCACTTAACCTCTATTTGCCTCAGTTTCCTCATCTGTAAAATGAGCTGGAGAAGGAAATGGCAAACCACTTCAGTATCTTTGTCAAGAAAACCCCAAATAGGATGATGAAAAATCAGATACAACTGAAATGATTCGACAACAAAAGTGGTTATGAAAAGAGAGAGCTTGTTATAGAAGAGAATAAATGTGGAAGGCTTGGAGCTGGGTCTTTAAGGACAGTGAGGATTTGTAGGATGGTGTGGCTAGATGGCTCAGAGAGTAAAACACTGGGCCTGAAGTCAGAAAGACCTGAGTTCAAATTCTGCCTCAGACACTTACTAACTGTATGAACCTGGGCAAGTTACTTAACCTCTGTTTGCCTTAATCCACCAGAGAAGAAAATGGCTAACCATGCCAGCATCTTTGCCAAGAAAACTGTGAAGAGTTAAACATGACTGAACAACAACAACAAGGATTGTTATAAGCTAAGATGAGATGGGGAAGGGCTTTCTAAGAAGGGGTAACGATGTAAGCAAAATCACAGAAAAACTAGCAGGGTCAGTAGTGTGGACTGGGAATAGATAAGTTTGGCTGGAGCCAAGGACTTGAGAAAATGAGTCATAGGCAGTTTTCGAGCTGTCACCATGGAACAGAAACAGTACTTCTACTGTGGCCTGAATAGTCAGGTTTTCCTGCTACAAGTTCCTGCTTGAAGGTCCCATTAGTAGCATCAATCAGCATATCCAAATCTCAGCCAGGTGCATCCGTGGCTATGGCCACCTGTCAGCTGAACTCAGATATTGAGTTTACCCCCTCCCTTTCTCTGAGGAGCGAGCTAGTTTAATAGTCTGCAGCTGTCTGCTCTTAGCCCCAGAAACTCTTCACTCGCACTGCTGTGTAGTTAGAGCTCATACTTTTCTAAAAAGTCCACAAAATTCTCCATTTTGCATGATTACATGGAAAGTTTATTTTTTCCATTCAGATGACCTGCTCTTATATATGCTCAAAAAGACCAATGTATCCCCATACTCCATTGTCCTTTGGAGAAAAAAAAATGTCCCTTGGTTACAACAGTTACATTCATTTTCATGACTGGAGTATAAGTGTTCTGAATTATTTAAATATCTTTTTATCAAAATAGAGAGGTGGCTTGCCTAGCATAGGTTCCCAAAGTGGGCAATACCACCTCTGGGATGGGGGGAACTGGAACAATCCAGGGGGTGGTAGTAGTTTGAAATGAGGCAAATTTTTAAAAAAACACTAAAGGGTTAAATAAAGTAGATTTTTCAGGGAGTTGTTGAGTAGTTTGTTTTTTGTTAGAGGGTGTGAATAAAGTGGTTTTTTAAGTGGGCTAAATAAGTTTGGGAATCTCTGATGGAGGACAGAGGGCCATCCTCAAAGCCAAAAAAAAAAAACTAGGTTCATGTCTCTTCTCCATCACATACTAGCTGTGTGACCTTGAGCAAGCCCCTTCAATTTGCTGTGTCACTGAAGGTGACAAACACACAGCCCTTAGTAGTATGTAATCAACAATACTCTTAAGTGTGGACCATATCAGAGGAAAATGTATCTGAGAAAAAACTAACAAAATAAATAAAAACAATAAAATAGATAACATTAATATGGGAATTTCTAAGTTCATACATGGCCAATAGGGAGTCTTATGTACAATTTAGTGCCCTTCCCACCCCACCCCCATTTCTATTTGACTTTGACACCACTACTTTAGGCATCTCTCCAAGATGATACATTTCAGGAATGGTACCTAACAGCCCATCTCTTCACTAAAATATTTGCTTCTCCACCAAAGTAGGTTTTAATGAATTATTAGGGAAATTTGATATTGTGTCTTCCCTAGATATCAGCATTTCAGTGTGCTAATGAGGATGTTTTATCCATGTTGACTCACAAATAATATATATAATCTGTTTATGTCATTAAAGTACATCACTATCTCACAAAGATATAGGCTGCAGATTTAATTTCCTTTAACAATAGATGTATTCCTGAAAGCAATGAAGGAAGTTGAATTTTTACACTTTAAATGTTAAACCATACTTTAACTCTACTTATGGAGTTCATTATCTAAAGAACAGGGAGGGAACCCTTTTGGAAAATGAAAACTCTATCCAATTTTTTTGTTTTCTTTTCCTACTCATGTGCTTCTCAGTGGAGCTGGAGAAAGCCATGCAAACCTGCTAACATCTTATTGTTGTTCAATTATTGCAGTTGCGTCTGACTTTTCATGACCCTGTCTGGGGTTTTCTTGGCAAAGATTCTGGAGTAGTTTGCCATTTTCTTTTCCAGCTCCTTTTACAGATGAGGAAACTGATACAAACAGGGTTAAGTGGCTTGCCCAGGGTCACCCAAACAGTGTCTGTGGCCAGATTCGAATTCATGTCTTCCTGATTTCAGGGCTTGTCCTCTATCCACTGTGCCACTTAGCTGCCCGTGCTAACTTGGTACCCTATGAATTTATGTTGTCTAATGTCATCAGAGCCCTCCCTACCCCAAGGCAAAAAAATAAAATAAAATAAAAAACCTTTTACTCTTCCTTAATTGACTCTCTGTATCATTCCCCTTTAGAAGTTGTTCCAAACGTTTTCTTTTCTTCTCAACTTACCACACCACCTTCTTTCCCTACCCTCTCACGCTTTATTGGAAAAAAAAAAGAGAGAGAGGCCATTCACCAGAAGCTCTTTCTTCTCCTCTGCTCCATGTCTCAATATCTATTAATATCACCCCCATTTTCTCCTCCCTTACTCTATCACCCAAACCAACCCCTCTACTTGTACTCTGTATCCCATCTGCTCCAGCAGATTGCCTATGCATTCCCTTCCCCAATCTCCAATATTTCCCTGTCTTCCGACACCTTTCTTTTTGTCTAGAAACACATACAGGTTTCCCTTATCTTAAAAGTAAAATTAACTGGCTCTACTGCTAAAGACCTAATTCTACATCTCTCCTACCTTTTATTGTCAAACTCCTTGGAAAAAAAAAAGTTCTGCTTTCTTTGTTTCTATTTCCTCTCCTCTTACTGTTTAACTCTTGCATTCTTGACTGCCAATCTCACTACACAGCTGACATTGTTCTCTTCAAGGTAACCAGCGATCTCTTAATTGACCGATCAGATGTACTTTTCTCAGTCTTTGTTATTCATGACCTCTCTGCAATATTTGAATTGTTGACCACCCTCATTTCCTGGCTTCTCTCTTCTCTGGAACCTCATGACACTGCTCTCATTTGATTCTCTATCTGGGTGTGAATGACCATGTTCCTGAAGGTGTTATTGGCCCATATTTTGAAAAGTGGCTCTTGACCAAGGGGGAGGAGGAACTGGGCCACATGCCATACCTAGGATTCTTCCTTCCTTCTTTCTTTCCTTCCTTTCTGCCTTTTTTTCTTTTCTTCCTTCCTTCTTCCTTTCTTTCCTTCTTTCTTCCTTTCTTTTTTCTTCCTTTTTTCATTTCTTTCCTTCTTTTTCTTTCTTCCTTCCTTCTCTTTCCAGTCCATACTCCACATATTTGCCAAAGCACCATTCTTAAAGCATTAATCTGATCATGTTCCCTGTTCAAGAAGCTTTAGTGAATACCTATTATCTCTACCATAAAATACGAACTCCTCTATTTGACATTTAAAGTCCTTCATAGTCTTTTTTCAGTCTCCCTCCCCAGACTGATTACACATCATTCCATTCTTTGTATTCTTTGGTCCAGTCAAAATGTTTTACTTACTGTTTTTTATACTCAACATTTCTTGGATGCTTGTGTAGGCTGTCCCCCATGCCTAGGGCGACAGCCAACCTCCTCTCTTACTCACCGCCTCCTACAATCTATAGCTCCCTTCAGACTTCAGTTTTAGGACTATCTGCAACTTGAAGTGTTTTCCCATCCTCCCAGTAGCTAGTGTATCTCCACCCCAAAAATGACAATCTGTTTATTTTACATATATATTGCATGTTGACTTTTATTTCTCCCCCAACAGAATGTAAGCTTATGTTAAAAAGGAACTGCTTTGTTTTTGTCTCTATATTTCCGGTCAATCAACAGACATTTGTCAAACATTTACTATAAGACTGGGCAATGTATTAGGTGATAGGTACACAAAGAAAGTAAAAAAAAAAAAAACTAGCACAGTGCCCAGGACACAGTAGGCAATTAACAAGCATTTGCTTGCTTGCTTGTTTGATTGGTTGAGAATTTAGATTCTCACATATTATAAACAGTTCAGGAAACCTAAACTTTGCCTTGTACATACTTTGAGATTTGCAGCATTTCTCCTCTACCCCTCCCTGTTTTTTTGCAGAGACTTAAGAGTTCTCAAAGTCTGAATGACCTCTACATATGCCTGAAAGTTGCTTTTCGAGGATACTTTACTGGATAAAAAGCTAAAGGAAAAAAAATTAGTCTAAAACATCTGAATGATTTATTGGAAACTTGATTGGACTTCTAAATGCTAGTGCTTACAAAATATCAATATTAGCATGAAATAGCTGGTATTTAAAAAAAATAACCATCATTTAAATGAGAGAAACTATAATGGGAGGGGAAATACTTATTTCTCCCAAGGTAAGTCGTAAATACTGCTACAGCAAACTTGTCCTCTTTGGGCTGGAATCTAAGAATGAGAATAAAATTCTTTGCTTGGAAGTAGGACGACAGGAAGTAAAAGAATATAAGCATTGAGAAGCATTAGGAACAATCTGTCTGTGTGTAAATGGCCATGTTCCAGAAGGATGGTTCATGTTTCAGGTGTTAATGTGCCCATATTTTAAAAGATGGCATTTGTCCAAGGGGCAGGAGGAACTAGGCCACATGACATACACAGGATACTCAGTTCTACTGAATTATCATATGCAGAGAAAAATATGTCAGATTACAGGGACTTAAATTGAGCACAGTTTCATGAAATGCAGTTGAAAAGCCAGGCTTAAGCTTCTTATATTGACATACAAGTTGACAATTTACAAAGTACTTTCCTTGCATCCCCCCTGTCAGGTAAATAGTATAAATATTAATTTTCTCATCTAAAAGATAAAGAAATACAGGCACAAAGAAATTAAAAGCCTTGCCCACATTCACATGACCAGGAGGTTGAAAGAGTTAGAAATCAGACTCTGGGACTTCTGATTTCAGTGCATTTTCCACTTTGTATATGACCTAACCTTGGAAATTAGTTATTAAATTCTAATCTTGTGAAGATGGTGGAATAATCCATCAAATTTATTAGCTGGTAACCACAATGAATATTTGAAGAACAAATGTTGACCACAGGCCTTATTGACAAGGTAAAAATGACTGATTTGTGCCCATAGGTGTGCAGAACACATTTTCATTAAAATGGGGATTTCATTAAAGTACACTGAGAAGATTTTGTTGATTTTTTTAATGTAAGTGAACATTTATATGATACATATGTATACATATATATAAAGTACATTATCTTTATTCATCAAACAAATTAAAGAAATTAAAACTTAATTTTCTTTTTTTTTGGCCTTTTTGGAGGGGAGAAGGCAAGGTTATTGGAGTTAAGTGATTTGCCCAAGGTCACACAAGACATTATGGTATAGCTGGGCACCCTCAGAATGCTCTATACACATATCTATGCCTGCAGTTAGAATCTAGGGAGGATCTTGTTTCTGTACCACATGACATTTTCATGCACCAGGCCATGAATAGTATCTATCTATCTAGTACCCTCACTGATACCACCCTAAGTCAGGATTTCTTTACCACCTGCCTGACTCTAACAGCTTTATTTCCCTTTAGGCGTGGCCTACTCATTCTCAGGATAGCCAGACAATAGAACACTGGACTTGGAGTCAGGAAGACTCATCTTTGTGAGTTCAAATCTGGGTTCAGATACTAGATTGTGACCCTGGACAAGTCACTTAATACTATTTACCTCGGTTTTCCCTTCTATAAAAAGAACTGGAAAAGGAATGGCAAAACACTCCAGTATCTTTGCCAAGAAAACTCCAAATGGCATCATGAAGACTTGGACATGACCGAACAACAGAAACAACTTATTCTCAGGTTCTAAGTCTATGTAAATTTCCAGAATTGAACTAAAGACTTTTCTTGAAAACCTCCTTGAATTCATAGCCTAAAAAGAGGGGAGGGAATGCCAAAAACAAACTCCTTTACATTTTATTTTATGATGCTGGAACTCTTAATTGAATTTATCATTATTTTTCCTTCAAAAAATAAGTTATCTCTAATAAGTCAAATTTCTATAGTATTTATTTTGTCTTTGAAAGAAAACAAACCTGTTACCATACTTTTAATGATGAAAAGAATGAACCTTTTTCCCACTTTGGCATGATTTTAAAACAACCTCCCTTTAATTTTCAAATTAAACTGTTCTTTAGACTGTAACATCAATTGTGGGGGGTGGGGGGAAATACAGACTTTTCTTTTAAAGAAACTCACTAACAAAGACAAAGGGGAAAAAATTATAATGAAATGTTATGCTAGCTACTGAATGATCGCTTACTTACTTAGCTCCCAAACTCCCGTATCCCCAACTGTCCTTAGCTCATGTCTACCTGAATGTCCCACTGGCACATTAAATTACACAAATTGAAAACTGAACTCTTTTTCTCTCAGCTACTTTTTCTTCTGAATTCACCATTTCAGTCTGGGGCACCATAATACTTCTCATTTCTCATGTTTGATTCCTCTGATCTCACCTCAGTAACCTCAATCAGTTATTAGGTACTATCCAATCTGTCTCCATCACATCTATATTGAATCCATCCCCTCCTTTTTATGCCTACTGACGCCACACTAATACAGGCCCTCCTTACCACCTGCCTGGACTACTGTACTAGCCTCTTAATGCCTAGTTATGTTCCATATCCCTCCAATTCAATGTATCTTTCATATAAGCAGCCAGAATAAAATTTCTTACACAGATATCCTATCATGTCACTAAGCTGTCCCAAAATCTTTAATGGATCCCTTTTGCCTCCCTCCCAATAAAGTTAAAAGCCCTGTAAAGGACTGAGTCTCGAGGCCCTTCACAGCCCAGTACTACCCCCAACCTTATCTCCCTTCCTAATTCTTACAACTCTCTGTCCTCTGAATAAGCCCTGCACTCTCCTGTCTTTTTGTTCTTTCATTCAGGTTATCCCCTATATCTGCTCTCTATGCCCTTTCCTTTTCATCTTTTCAAGCCTGTTTCAAATATTCCTTCCTCCATGTGTTGATAACCCTTGTTCCTGAATCTGTCTCATGGCTCCTGTTTTGTACCTGCCACACAATGTAATGTATTCTAATAAGGTATTTTCGTGAGGGCAGAAATTGCATCTTGTCTAGACTTGCCATTTCCCCCAGTATCTTGTGTAGTACATACACAACTGTTTAATAAATATTTGCTCTGAGACCACTCATTAAGGTTAACTTTGTATAAGATAAAGGATGTCATTAAGTGATTTGCTACACTAAGAATTTTAACCTCAACTAGTGATAATTCTTTTTTCAAATATTTACCCCTATACACTTTTGTACTCGGTGAATACTTTATTTTTTTCACTTACTGCTAAGATTTTTTTTTATTATCCTATATGACTTTATTTGAATTCTTCAGATGGCAGGGACCGTATTTAGTATTCCTTTTATACCCTGGTAGACCTCATACAATGTCCAGCTAACTGTAGTACTCAATATCTAACAGTCAACAGTATTTCAGTTTCTCCTATATGCCCACTCCCATACTAGATGCTGTAAATTCCTATTGACTTAAAGGTCATATGATTCATTAGGGATTTCAGATATTCAATGTGGAATGGTTGCTGTAGTTTTACTTTTAAAGAAATATGTCAGGGTATAGAAGTGTATGTCTGTGTATGTGTACATGTGTATGTATACACATACATTTGTGTATGTATGTAAACACACATGCACAGATGTATGTGGGTGTGTACTGTATGAATATTAATCTACAGATAAAATTCAAGTATTTCTCTTCATCCCACTCCACTCCCCAGGAAAGCAGTCAGCCAAGCAATGGTCATGAGCTGAGTTGTTGTAAAATATTTTTCATTCTGTGTGTAATCTGAGCTCTTCAGCCTTTTCAAAAGGCCTCACAATCTCACCCCTGGTACTCCTTGCTAATGTTCAAAAACAGCTTATTCGATTTCAGATTCCTATTTTCAGACAGAAAACTGTAGAAGAAAAGCAACTATAAGTAAAAAAACGAAGAAGAAGAAGGAGAAGCATTCATTTGTCCATTTTTTGTTACTTTCAATTTTTTGCTATTGGATTTAAAGTTTTGGGGGGGTTGGCAAAGTGTCAAGATTATAAAAATTAATAGAGAATAGAAATGCTATATTAATAATATAAATCTGTCTGGTCACAAGCAGAACCAAGGACTAGACTTCAAAGACCAGTTTAGCACAATTTCACAAAACCAAGAGTGATCAATTGCACAGTCTAATTGCTTAGTAAATTTGCCATTGACCTTGGACATGCAAGTGAGAAAGAGACCTAATACCAGTTTTTAGTTTTAGCATGTGTTGGGGGGGGGGGAGGTGTCATTTTTGCTGGGGTTCCAGGTAGGATGAAAGTTTAGTTTTGCTCCCAGTGGCCTGAATTTCCTGACAATCACTTTCACAAATGCCAGAATTTAACAAATTCTAATAAATGTCAAGTAGTTTAGTGTTCGGTTTTATTAAGCATAGGGAGGAAAAAAGTCAAGTCAACAGGAGATCCAGGATGGCATAGCTCAGAGAGAGCTGTGTAAACATTCAAATGGGTAAATGCTTCAGATTTAAATCCTTTAGGACAATTTCTCCTCTTCTGTCCCTACTTTCCTTCTTTAGCCTGGCTTCTCTTTCAAGGTATGAAACTTGGTTGCTTTTAATTAAGAGGATAACTTGAAATGTGAAGTTCCTGTGGAGTATTCATCCTGGTGTTGACTGGTTCACCTTTGACACCAACATTCCAAAGATACACACACACACACACACACACACACACACACACACACACACACACACACACACACACACACACACACACCCTTCTCCACCCCACTCACACCTATTGTGAAGCCTTCTTTGAATTTTGAAGTCCTGGAGGAATAGTTCAGGGGAAATTGAGAAACTTTTGAAATGAACCAGTTCTAAGTCTAAATGTATAAGATCATTATTTTACAAAGGCAAAAAACCTTTGCCTAAGAACTGAACTTGAAGCATATAAACTTTTCAAATTGGCTATTTAAATATAAACTTAAAAGCAAATAATCCAAGATATTTCAAAGAAATGTTGACTGGAGAGGTTAGGTCAGGAATCAAGTTCCTCTTTGAAGTTCAACACTTAAGAAGAATCATTGTGGGTAATCTTCAAAGGGACATACCCACATCCTGCCATCCTTACTCTTACTCCCCACCTGGTCACCAAGAGTTCCAGAAAACTGGTCTTTGGTGGGGGGAAGGAGGGAGGGAAGGATTCTCTCAATTTGAGGAACTTAATTATTAAAATAGAAGATATTTTAATGTTATATTTGATATATGTTTAAGACTTCTAACTTTGTATTTGGGGAGAGGGTCCCACTAATCAGATTAATGCAACCCCAGGTGTTAAATTATGAATCATTTTATTTTTCAATAATTTCTACCTCCAATAATTTCATGCTGCTCATACACTTCTAAATAAATAAATATCATTCCTATCCCTTTTTATTCTCCCTAATCTGCTTGCTGTAAACAAGACCCTGTGTTGGCTATTTCACCAAGGTTAAAATTTCAGTCTTCTCAATTCTGCAATCCTGAACTCTTGTAATGGTAATCAATTTGTTGGATATTTAGGGCTAAGTGGATGGGATACTTAGGGCTAAGTAGATCATATACTTAGGGCTAAGTAGATCAGAGACTTAGGGCTAAGCATAGATCTCTGCCCATTGGTGAAAAGGTGTGAACTCCCCTGTTGACTTGGGAGAAGGCCAGTGCTTATAAGCAGGAGAATTTTTGAGAGACAGACAGATTTTGGATTTGGTTCCTCAGTGAAGCTGACTGAAGATGTGAACAGGATGGGACTTTGTTTGTTGGTGGCCTGGCTGATCCTTGAATTCCAGGCAAGAGAAGTCCTGAAGGGTTTGAGGTGTGCTGAACCTTGTGAACTTCAGTGTGTGCTGGGGATTGCCCTGAGGACTGGACAAGGACCTGGGAACTGTTCATCTCTGAGGACTGGATGAGAACGTGTCAGCTTTGAGCTCCTGAATCTGGGTGATTGTTTGACAGACTCAGGAGGGAGCTGGGACCAGGGAAGG
>CM053593.1:307937907-307969855 GCA_028646575.1 Pseudocheirus occidentalis
TCTTAAAATGTGAAGCTGGTTTCTCCCTTAGGGAAACCAGCTGATTGTTCTCTTGTTCCTTGTTCCTTTCTGTAATAAGATATAATATTGAGACTTTCCTTGTTCTGAAGATTGTATATAATATTGTGAACTGTTGAAACTGTGAACATTGTACTGAATCTGAATTTGTAATGGAATAAACAGAGTGTTCACTAATACTGTGTAATCCGAATCTTAAAGGCTGTTCACAGTAGCATTCTCTCAGGAATCTACTGCTGATTGGCCTTATAGAGAGGGAAAAGCACAAGCATTTAGTAAGTGCCTACCGAATGCCAGGTGCTGTGCTAAAGGCTTTACAAGTGCTGTCTCATTTGACTGTCACAATAATTTTATGAGGTAGGTGCTATCTTTCATTTTACAGCTGAGGCAGATGGAGGTTAAGTGACTTGCTAGGATTATGCAGCTAGTATGTGTCTAAACCCATATTTGTACTCGGTCTCCTTGACTCTGGCCCCAGCACTCTCTCCACCTAACTACCTCTAAGACCTATTCCAGTTCTAAGCCTATGATCCCATAAGAAATCCCATGCCTTTAAATAGTGTTTCTCACACCTCCCTCTTCTCAGTACAGAGGCGAGAAACTACATATGCATAATAAGAAATATACTCTCAGATATGGTCTTGTTATGGTGTTATTTGATTTTGTTTAACTTTTTTTTTTCTTTCTTACAAGGAAGGGTTTAGTGCTGGAAGTAGAAGGAAAAAGAAAAGTTAAGCAGGACTCTCTATGTTGTAGAAAGAGAATATCAACAAAACTTTTTTTAAAAAATATTATTTCTGTAGGATGTACTTTTGCTTGTTTTAAATGTTGAAATGTGAAACTTGTTTATCTCACTTAGAGATTTTTTTTTTGTGAATCCTGAAAAATGAAAACTTGACAAGGCAGGGATGTGGGAAGATGGAGATATTTCTCCTCTAAGTTCAAATTTAATTTCCTGTCATTTGAAGGGAGTTTTACTTTTCAAATAAAGGGAAAAGCTACCTACTAGCCAGCTCCTGTTTCATTAAATTTTGGCTTTTAGGAATTCTGAAACATTTGCACTTGCAATATCTCCTCATGACAACAATACGTGTGAGCCTGCTGGTTGATTGTCTGCAAACCCCATCCATCTTCACTTTTACATTATCAATTCCTTCTTTCATAACCTAATTTGTTAGAAATCCTTTGCTCAATCAATGCTGTTTTGTCCTAGAAGCAGTTCCATTACAGAAAGATGCTTTTGTCAGAAGAGAAACCAGGGGATGATCCTTTCCCCCTGGATTCTATCTCTTCTCTCTGGGTATTCATGACCCTGATCTCTCTTGGTTCTTTTCCTACCCTCACAGTCACCTTTAAGGGATCTATGCCATGCCCATTACTAAGGGTATCCCTCTGCCCCTGTCCCCTGCCATCCTTTTTTTTCTTTGCATAGCTTGATTGATGCATTTTGTTTTTTCCATTACAAACTTTTACATATTACTCCCATTTGTTAAGAGCTTTTTGGTATTAATGTAAAGTAGTTAACTCACAATACAGTGACAGCATCTGAAACGACATGCAACATTTCAGACCTGTAATAGCTATCATACTTCCCTATTTAAAAATAAATTTTCTTTCCCTCTCCCTGCATTGAAAAGGAAAAGAAAATAATAATTTATTACAATACATGCATAGAAAGCAAAGCAAATTCTTTTAATTACTGTATATAAGTACACATTTATGCATATATTCATGGAGACAGACTATATTTGTATATCTATAAATATTTTTGCTCATAGAGAACCTTGTCCTCTTTCTTTGATCTCTTTTGAGTACAGCCCTAGCAGTGATATAACTAAGTAAAAGAGTTATATATATAAATATATATTTATATAAAAATATACTTTTTAATAATTTTTCTGTGCACTATTCCAAATTGCTTTCCATAGTGGTTATATTCACAGGTCCATAAACAATGTATTAGTGTATGTATTTTCCTATAGCAACTCCACCATTTATCATGTTCCTCTTTTTTAAATCATCTTTGCCACTCTGATGGGTATGAAGTAGAATCTCAGAATTGCTTTAATTTGCATTTCTCTAAGTAGTAGCAAATTGGAGCATAGTTAAATATCTCTATAAATAAATAGCCTGGGCTTCTCCTCTTGAGAACTACTTGTTCATATCCATAGACCAATTATGAATTGGGGAATGAAGTTTAAATCAGTTCTTTATATATCTTGAAAATGAAACCTTTATCAGAGAAACTTGTTTCAAAGATTTTCCCCCAAATAAATGTTTCCTTTTTCATCCTAGCTTTATTAGATGTTTGTGCAATAACTTTTTCACTTTATATAATTAAAAAATATGTTATCTTCTGTGATCTTTACTGTTCCATGTTTATTCATGCACTTTTTCTCCTGTTCATAGATCTGATAGGTAATTTTTCCCCTTATTTCTCTAACTTGTTTATGGCATGACCTGATATATGTAGGTAGTATCCCCATTTGGAGTCTATTGTTGTGTCAGAGATATGTTGGTGAAAATCTAATTTCTTCTATATTGCTTTCTATTTCCAAGGAGTTTTTGTAAAAATGGTGAATCCTCATCCCAGTAGCTAGAGTCTTTGTGTTTATTACATACTAGAATATTAGATACATTTGTGTTTATTACGAACTAGGGCAATGGTTCTCAAGCTGTGAGTTGTGACCCCTTTGGGGGTTGAATGACCCTTTCACAGGGGTCACCTAAGACTATTGAAAAATACATATTTCCTATGGTCTTATGAACCAAGACACCACTCCTCTATCCGTCTCCAGGCAGGTCTGCTTGCATGCAGATACACCCACATACGAGTACCCAGTGTGATGACATCATCATGCCAACCCCATCACATACACCCCATACAAATACAGGTGTATATGACAGGGTTGGTGCCATAATGTACTTATGTGAACTAGTCACCCATGTGTAGAGGGCAGCTGCTGTGTTGAAAGCAGCTACTCTGTTAAAAGCAGCTACTGTGTTGAAAGCAGCCATATTGGAGGTAAAATGACACTTCATGAATTATAATTTCTGGGTAAATGCAAAATCATGTACTGTAAAATCATCAACTGCTGCAAAAAACAATATCTGTACTATGGGAACTTAATCTGGATACTGATCCATCTTTATATTCAGCTGTGATTGGTGTGAATACTGCCCCCCTTGTGATAGTAACAGGTATGTAAAAAAAACAGCACAGAGAATAGTAAATCATTGGAAACTTTAATGAACTATATTGACTAAACTATGCCATGTATCATCTTTTGTATTATTAAAGCTATTGTTATATATTATTTTCATTAACAAACCATCCCATGACAATGGGTCGTGTAGAGAAGAATGTTAAGAAAAGAAAATATAGTGAGGATTTTTTTACAGTATGGTTTTACTTCAATAATTACAGCAGAAATTGAGAAACCACAATGTGTTATTTGTTTTGAAATTCTACCAGCTGAATCTATGAAGCCAAACAAACTAAAACGCCATTTTGATAGCAAGCATCTGAGCTTTGCTGGCAAGGATACCAACTATTTTAGAAGCAAAGCTGATGGACTCAAGAAAGCCAGACTTGACACTGGTGGCAAGTACCACAAACAAAACATAGCAGCCATTGGAGTTTCATATTTGGTGGCACTCAGAATCACCAGAGCTATGAAGCCTCACACCATTGCTGAGGATTTACTGTTGCCGGTGGCCAAAGACATTGTTCAAGTTATGATCGGAGATGAATTTGTTATGAAACTGAGTCCAGTTTCCTTATCTAATGACACTGTCTGCAGAAGAATATATGACATGACTGCTGATATTCTTGATCAGGTAATCCAGGAAATTAAATCTGCTCTACTTCCAATATTTAGTATCCAGCTTAATGAATCTACAGAATTGCAAACTGTTCACAGTTACTGGTTTACGTGAGGTATGTTAACGATGGAGACTTTAAAGATAAAATTTTTTGCAAACTTCTTGAAATGACAGCTACTGCACATGATATATTTGACACAGTTGATTCATTTCTGAAAGAGCATAAGATCTCTTGGGAAAAGGTTTGTGGTGTTAGCACAGATGATGTTCCAGCTATGCTACGATGTCAATCTGGATTTCAACGTTTGGTACTGAACGAATCACCAAAAGTCATTGGAACTCACTGTATGATTCATTAGCAATGAAGATGCTGCCACAAGAGTTACAAGAAGTAATGAAAAGAGTCATAAGTTCTGTCAATTTTGTAAAGGTGAGTTGTTTTCGCAACTATGCAACAAGTTGGATGTGCTGAACAATGCTCTGCTATTTCACACTGAAGTGAAATGGTTGTTGAGGGGAAAAGTTTTAAAACGTGGTTTTGAACTTCATGATGAACTCAAAACATTTTTTAATCAGAAAGCAAGACCACAGTTCAAAGCACTTTTCAGCAATAAAAGTGAACTGCAGAAAATAGCTCATTTGGTTGACATCTTTTCCATCTTGAATGAGTTAAATTTATCACTGCAAGGACCATGCGAGGACATCATGCCTCAATTTGTCTGAAAAGATCCATTCATTCCAAATGAAACTTCAGCTTTGGTAAAGGAAAAATTGGATGAAAATAAAATTTACACGTTGCCTACCTTATCTGCTTACTTTGAGGAACATGACATTGAACCAGACAAAAGAATCATGATGAGAATTTCTGTGAAAGAACACTTGCACGTGCTTGAAGACAAAATTTTATCATACTTTCCAAATCTACCTGACACCCCATTTGCACTTGTCAGAAGCCTATTCACAGTCAAAGTTGAAAATGTTCCTGAGACAGCACAAGAGGAGTTCATTGAACTTATTAACAGCGAAGCAGTGAAAACTGATTTCTCTACAATGCCAGTTACAAAATTCTGGATCAAGTGTTTGCAGTCATATCCTGTTCTGTCTGAGACTGTGTTGTGCCTTCTTCTTCCATTTCCAACAAACATATCTTTGTGAAACAGGGTTTTCCAGCTTGTTGGTTATCAAGTCTAAATACAGAAGTAGACTTGTTGTGGAAGATGATCTTCATTGTGCTCTTGCAAAGACTGCCCTAGGAATTTCTGATCTGGTGAAAACGAAGGAATCTCAACCTTCACATTGACGTTGGGTTTTTATATATACTGTTGCAAAATGTAGCAATGTAGTTTATTGTTGTTATATTAAGACTGTTACCCATACTACACCATGCTTCAAAACAAAAATTTCATTTATTTGTAATTAGAAATAAATATTTCACAATATATAATTACATATTGTTTTGTGATTAATCACTATGCTTTAATTATGTTCATTTTGTAACAATTAAAATACATCCTGCATATCAGATATTTATATTACTATTCATAACAGTAGCAAAATTACAGTTATGAAGTATCAATGAAAATAATTTTGTGGTTGGGGGGGTCACCACAACATGAGGAACTGTAATAAAGGGTCGAGGCATTAGGAAGGTTGAGAACCACTGAACTAGAGTATTAGGTTAAATATAAACATATAAACCCAATTGGTTTCAATGATCAAATGCTCTATTTTTAAATAGTTTCAATAATTACTATTTTATTATATAGCTTGAAACCTGGCAAAGCTAGGCCTTCTTTGTTCCCATTCCCTTTCTTTATTTCCCTTGAGATTCTTGACCTTTTTCTCCATATGAATTTCTTTTTTTCTAAATCTGTAAAATAATCCTTTGAAAATTTGATGAGTATGTCATTAAATAAGTAAATTAATTTCGGTAGTATTGTTATTTTTATTGCATTGGTTTATCCTACCTGAGAGCATCCAATTCTCTTTTGTTTCTATACTCTTTCACTTGGTGATCTCATACCCATAAGTTCAAATATCATCTTTCCATAGATAACTTTATATATATATATATATATATATATATATATATATATACATGTATATATACACACATATGTATATGTCACTAGTACTATGTCACTTTTTGCCTACTAGAAATTTCCAACTGGATGCCTCATAGTCATCTCAAAACCAATGTATCCAAAGCAGAATTCTTTTTTTTCCCCTCTAAACCCATCCTTTAAAAAATCAACTTCTCTCTTCCTATTGAGGATGCTATTATTCTTTCAGTGATTGCAGAATCACAATTTCAACATCAAGTTTGACTCCTCATTCTCACTCACTGAGCAAATCAAATCAACTGCCAAATCATGTTCATAACCTCCCTTCTTCCCTTTTTCCCACTTAGATAGCTCTCAATACTTCTCACCTGGTTTACTATAATAGCTTCCTTTCTGGTCTCCCTGACGAAAGTTTCTTCCCACTCTAACTCATTCTTTACCTAACCATTAAAATGATTTCCCCAAAGCATGTTTTTTAGGAAAATGACTATGTCATTTTTCAACTCAATAAACTCAGTAGTGGTTCCCCATTGCTTCTAGGATCAAATGTAAATTCTTCTGTCTGTTATTTAAAGCCATGCAGAACTGTGTCACTTCTTACCTTTCTATTCTCCCTATTTTTTACTACCTTTCATGAACTTCAGAGGAGTCAAAATAAGGCCCACAAGCCTCAGGTGACCTGACCCAGATTAAAATGCAATTGGAAAATGTTTAACAAAATAAATAAAAAATATAATTCAACATAGAAAATCTTAGTTTGTGGTTTTCTAAGTCAATATGCTATTTTCAGGGATCCATTTCGATTTGAGTTTTATAGCACTGATGCACTCTATGGTATATCTAAATCATCCTAATTGCAATTCTTCACGTGCAAAATTTCATCTTTAGACATTTGTCTTTATAGACAGCCTAGAATGTGCTTTCTCCTCACCCCTGCCTTCTACTTCTGCTTATGTACCATCTTCCATACAAAGCTTTTTCTGCTATTCTCACCTGATTATACATTTACAAACTACTTTTTATTTTTTTGGAAGGGGTAAGCAAGGCAATTGGGAGTGTGACTTGTCCAAGGTCACACAGCTAGTAAGTGGCAAATGCCTGTGACCAAATTTGAATTCAGGTCTTCCTGACTTCAAGACCAGTGTTCTATTCACTGTGCCACCTAGCTGCCCCTACTTTGTATTGATTTTGCATATGTATTTATATATCTACAAATTAACTCTTCTGTTAGACTGCTAGTTTTTTGAGGGCAGGAACTGTTTCACTTTTGTCTTTGCATGCCCAGTGCTTAACATAGCACCTAGAACATAGCAGATGCTGAATAAATGCTTGGTCAGCTAGGTGGATAAATTTTTTCAATAGGAAAACCCAGAAAAATTGAATGGATAGCCTTAGTGGATAATGACTCCCCTACTAATGAAAACTTTCACTCAGTGACTAGATAACCATTGATTAATAGTGTTATATTCACAAGCTCCATATGTTTTTGGTTTTCAAGCCTGGTACTACAATACTCACCCAGGCTGAGAGTAGTGGCCACTTAGAGGCTTGATCCCAATACTGATCAGTCCCAAAGCTCAAACTTGCTCCATTTTTCTGACTTGGATGGTTTCACCTCCTCTTAGCAGCCAGGTAGCCCTCTACTTCTGAGAGCTCACCATATTTATGATAAACTTAGTGGACTCCCAATTGGCTTTAGGGAATCAGCAAGATGCCCTCTGAAGCCACTGGTGATTCGAAGTCTCTAGTATCAGTGAGATTGGGAAAAGGGTTTAGTATCAAAGAGAACTTTTAAATAAACAAAGATATCTATTGCATGTTTCTAGGACAGTGTGAGAACTGAAAAACATCCTTCACCCAAATTGAACCCTCTATTAATTGCCAGTTTCCCACTCCAACTATTAAGCCAGTTTCTGAGTTACTCCTCTCTTTCTCTCTGCAGTGCCCATGACATGAAATATGCATTTTGACTGAAAGCTGCTAGGTATGCTAGACTTTTCAGAGGGGGCAATTCCAGTCCAAATATGTTTTGTTTGCCAGAGTGTAAGAGTACAGCCTGTGGGAAGAGCAACATGAGACAGGATATAATGAAAGAAAATGCCCCAAACATCCCCAGCATCTATAAAAACTGATGCATCCCAAGTGATCCATAGACGTCAAAAGACCTGGGTCCTTGGGTTAATAGAAACTGTGTAATCCATGAGCTGCTAAAAATGCACTAGTGAATACAAAAGCTCCAGAGGACAGAGGTTTTCTTGTGTGCCTGGAAACAAGCATCCAGATGAAAAATTTGCTCTCCGGGGGAAAAAAGAAACAACCAAGAAATTCAGCCCCTTCAGCATTTTAATATTGCAACAGATAACCTATAAAATCATGAATCTCTTCAACCCCAACTTTAAAAAATGTTTCACAACTGTTTTTTCCCCTTGTTCCTTCATATGTGTATGTAAACGGATATATTCCCTGACCATAGAGTCATAGGGTTTTGCAGCTGGACGCTCCCTCAGAGATCCTGTAGTTCAATGGCTATGTGAAAAACAGCTTCAGAAAGTCATCTTGCTCCAGATGACCCAAGTAGCAGCCAAAATAGAACTAGAATCTAGTTTACAGAGTTCCCTGTTTATGGTTCTCCTTACAAGAAGGAAAGTCTGTTACCAGAAATAGAGTAATCAAACAGCAGAATGTCAATTTAAAATGCTTTAAACCTTGTATTCAGAGAATCAAAGGACCAAGAACTAAATCTATTTAAAAAGAAATCCCTGATTTGGAAAAAAGATAACCTCATGATACTTAGAAATAAATGCCTGTGGTCTCCTTTTTTTTTTAACCATTCCTATGTGGAAAAAAAAAGTTCATGGAGTTAGTTGCTCAAAGAATTGATAGATATGCTGAGAAGGTAAGCTAGGAAGAACAGAAAGTAGTCATAAATAGGATTTAGCTGTGTAGGACAGAGCCTTTTGCACTCAGTAAAACCCCAAGCCAAGTTATGGAAATGCCAAAGAGTTTTGTCACCAAGTCAAGTAAAGGAGAGCTGAGAAGCCAAAGGGAGATTGTCTTTTTATAGGACAATCTAGCCAAACAGGGTAAATACATTTTGTGACTATAATGGAAGGAAGCCATTGGCAGCTCCAGGAAGGTTTTGGCTTTAAGAAATTCAGGGTAAGTTTAAAGTAAACTTCTTGGACCTGGAAGAAGATTTAGTTAGATCAGGAAGAGACAATAGGTTAAAGTTAGTGAGCAAGATGCCAAATTTTACCTAGGAATTTTTTAAATCTTTCTTTGTGAGTAGAATTTTTTTTCTCAAAAATATAACTGTTACTAATACTTGGTGAGAGACAGAATGCTATAATTGATAGCCAGTTCAGAAACATGAAGACCTAGGTTCAAGTCCTATTACTGTCACATACTAGTCACTGATACATGATACACACTTTCACATGACCTTGGGCAAGCACCTTCACTTCTCAGTATCCCATGCAATATTCTACAATCATAGCTTGTTCAATAGTTGCTAATCGACTCTTATAAAAGGAATTTCTTCACTAGGAGTTCCCTAAAACAATGAAATCACAGGTTTATTGGTTAATATTGTTATGTCAAATGGTCCTCATTAAATGCTGTGTTTATTTTTAAAGCTACCATAAGTAAAAAAAAGGTATCATGATTCTCTCTCAGTTAACTATTTCAACAATTCAATGAATCTGTGATCGGATGAACTGGTGGATATTTTCTGTATTGGTGCAGGTAGCAAGTTGTTTACACTTCCTCATACTATACTCCTTTATCCAAGTTCTCCCATGTATCCTCCACAGAGGATCTACTCCACAAACGGAAAGCCTTCCTCTGTTTATTTTATACTTTATGAGTACCAATACCACACATCGATTGTTCCTTGGTTATGCCTCACTCTTGCTTATATGATCCACCTAACTAATCATATGATCCTTGGAGGACATCCATTATTCTGGCTGTCACCAGAAGGTATCCTAAAGTTATAGGCAACTCACACCCACTCTTTGGCTCTCCATCACCCTTTAGTTCACCCACAATTTTTATTTGTTGGAGATTGTGCTGTTCCAAGATTCACAGTCATAAGTCATTTCTAGAAGTACACCTATGTATAAAAGATGACTTTTTTATTTCAGGGAATAGTTTGTGATTTTTAAAAGAAATTGTAAGATCAGGTCATTTTTTTGAGCATGGCTGATGCTGGTATTTGTTTCATTTGACTATACATGTTTGCAGCAAGAGTTTTGTTTTTATTTCTTTCTTTGTGGGAGAGAAAAGGAAGATTTTCATTAAATAAAAATACAATTTTCTTTAAAAAAAAGAAAATGCTATTTGCATTTGGTAAATTGCATAACTGACCACACTTGTAACTACAGAAGATGAGTGCATTACCAAACTGCTCTCAGTCATCTGATGGCACTATGCTGAGGTTGCAAGCACAGTACCTGGGAAGCAACAGCCAATTGAATGATGATCTTGCAGACTCAAAACTAATCATTGCCATAGTTTTTTAATCTTTCATGATTATCTGTTTTCCATGTACAGCACTCTGATTCTTCACCCTTCAGTGCAGGGTGCCCCGGAAGAATGAAGAGAAATTAGATAGAAATTGGTCCCATGGCATCTGTTATTTCATGGTTATTTTAGCACCTGCCATTTCTGTCCCTGTGACTTGATCCCATCAGTTCCATCATCTCTTTGGGGCTTTGTTCCATTTCCCATTCCAAAGCCTTAGAAAAGTCACCCTTGCCTATCTATCAATGTTTATAATTTTTCTATTATACCATCTCATTCATCACTTTGTTTCCAGCAGTTTGTTGGCATAGCTGGTAACTAAAGTAACAGCTTAGAGCTATTGTGAAATCAGCACATTATTTCCTGTCCACAATGAAGTCCCCCTTTAAAAACAATGAGTAAGCCCTATCAATGTAAGCAATTGCATCTGCTCTTTGAACATTTGCTGTCCTGGAAATGTGGAAACTTCATCAGGCCAACAGTGTGTTAAAATGAGATAATAGATATGGAATAGCGGTAAAAAAAGAAATGCTCTATAAATGCCGAGTGATGTTAGTTGTCACTGTTAGAGGTCTCTATACTTCTTCAAGGACTTGAAACAAAAAAATTTGAATTCTACAAAATCTCCGCAGTAAGCACTGTGTCCAAAAGTCAGCAGCAGGTGGGGGAAGGAAGTGGGATTGGAGATAAAGCAAAAGGGTTCAAATGAGTTGAGACTAGGGAAGAGAAAGAAGACCTAGGAACTGAAAGGAACTGTCAGGACTTCTTACTGAAGGCTAGATATCACGAGATGATTTATCTAAAGCTGGATCTCAGAATTCATCTAGTCCAAACCCCTCATATTACAGCCAAGATATCGACAAGCATTTATTAAATGGCCACTATGTGCTAGGCACTGTGCTAAGTGCTGGGAATTCAGAGGAACACACACACACACACATACACACACACACACACACACACACACACACACCAAACAGTCCGTGTTCTCAATGGAAGAGACAGTATGCCAACAATTATGTATAAACAAGATATAGAGAAGATAAATTAAAGATAATCATGGAAAACACTAGAATGAAAGGGTATTGGGATGAAGGAACTGAGGGCCATTGAGGCTAAGTGATACATCTCAAAAGAAATTGAATTTTTTTGCACCAAATGCAGTGCTTTTTAGCCCTTGGTATTCCTAAGTGAATTAGGATATTGAGTTCTTTTGGACAAATCTCATGAATGTCTGGTGCATTTTATTTTTATTTTAGTTTTTTAAAACCACAAATCACCCATGAGACCGTTACCAAAATAAGAAAGGAAAACAAAAGTGATTGGCCTTTCTCCTTGTTCTGATGAGCTGAAAACAATTTCAATTGCCTTACCAGGAGCATCTGTTCTATCAATAATATTAAAACACATACAAGAAACACATAAGGGGGCAAGTGAGTACCGTCAGATTGCTGAATGATAGCACAGAGGGAGATGGAAATTAGACCTAATTCTAACAGTAAATTCAGAAAAGGGCATCCTCGAAAACCAGGGTTCCCCATATTTATTTTCTCTTCCTTAAGGTTCAGAAACTGGCATTGCTCCCAAAACAGTTTCTCATTCTGATATGAGATGCCAAAGGCCCTATCTTTATGTGATAGTTTTTTTGTTTCATACTGTTCTTTGTGTTTGCCAAATAGATTGTGGGAGGCTACCAGTTAATTTGGTCAATAACTTTTCCCTGAGCTCCCCAATATTTGGACTGTTTTCACATTATCTCCTTTATTCATCCCTGTTTCCCTCCTATCCCCACCTCCTCCACCATTTGGAAATTAAAACCTCTAAAAAAAAAAACCCCAATTCAAGAAACATTGGCCTTGGCGTGAATAAGAAATTTCACATTCCAATAATTGGAAACAGCAAATACACAGAATAAAGTCAAAGGAATTTCAAGCTTCTTCTCAAGAACATAGTAGACACTCAGCAAATATCCATTTGTTCAATTTAAGTGAATTTTGTGCTTTCAGCATAACATTTCATTTGGCATATGTTGTGGCTGAATTAGTCGGCATAATTTCATTTGAGAAAAATATCTTCCACATCAAGAAAAAAAATAGGCTTTTTTCCTGGTCATTGAGGTCTGCTTTACCTTTAAATTATTTATTTGAATTTGTCCAAGAGCAAGGGTAGATACTTAGTGATGATGCTGATAGCAACTCTCACTTGATATGGGTTTGTTTTCATGAATAAACAGTTGCACACATTTGAAGACAGTTTCCATTTAAGCACTTAGAATCGTCCTCAGGAATTTTAAATCTTTGGGAGTTTGCTGCCATTTTTTGCTTATTTATGGGAGTGAAAATATCACCATAGTTAGTAATGGAGAGTCTCTAAACTATAGAGGTTAGTACTAAAAGAATCTATATTAATAGGATGAGATATCCTTTTTAACATACAATGGTCAGTGAAACTGACACTTGTTTCAAATCCAAGAAATGAGTGCAAGATGGTCAATTACCTTTCTCCATCTGGCCACAGTGTTAAGTATTTTTGCACTGGTTGTTGGGTAGCCTTTTGGAAATAGAAATAAATATATTTAGCTAAGGGGAATAATTACATGTGGGGAGTGCCATCAAATGCTTTGTTGATAAATTAGAATTGACTGTCAAAGTTCCCAGAACGTGAAATTATTTCCTTTTTTTTTCAGTGCTAACATTGCTCTAAGTAAGCAAAATTATCTCTAAGTTAGCAAAATTCTTTATGTGCATTATTTCATTTGACTCTCATAGCTACCCAGTATAAATTAAATATTATAAATATTAGTCTGTTTTTGGACAGCCAGGTGGCACAGTAGATAGAGTGCTTGGGCATCCAGGCTTAGACAATTAATAACTGTGTGACCCCAGGCCAGCCACTTAACTTCTGCTTGCCTCAGTTTCCTCATCTGTAAAATGGGGATAATAGTAGTGCCTACCTCCCAGGGTTATAGTAAGGATCAAATGAGATAATTAAAGTACACTTGGCACATTGCCTAGCACACAGTGTTAGATAAAAAATTATTATTTTTATTTTTATTAGAGCACTTAGAACAGTAACTAACATAATTAACTATTACATAAATGTTAACTATCATCATCATCACTTTTTTTTAAAGATAAGAAATCTGACGCCCTAAGGCAAGGTGACTTGGCCCATGGTCATACAGTTGAACTAGTCTGTGCTGAAGGGAGGATTCGAAGTCCAGGCTCTCTGGATCCCAAATACAACACTCTTTTTTTCCCATTACACAGCGCTGAATTTGTCTTAACCTCTTCCTGACCAAAAGGAAACCTGTGGAATGGACTGTAGAATGGGAGCTAAGATTCTTTCATTCTTTGATCTTAAGAAAGCCAATATAAAGCAGCGCTGCAGCAGGACAGGTGACAAGAAGCCTGGGATAGATCAACTGGAGGCACGTGCTAAGGCCAGCTAGTAAATGTCAGCAGCAGGATCTGAACACTGGGCTTTTAAGCTTCAAATCTAGTACTTTATAGAAGACTTCATGTCTCCTTTTCCAACCTCTTGTTTACAATAATCAATCAATATAACCAATGCTTCCGGAAACAAAATGATGATGGATTACCCTATGGCTCCACTCACCATTCTTGTGATTGTCCTGATCAGACTTCTTTTCCCTGGCCACCTTTCTTTTATTAGAATGGAAGACCCTTGAAGGCAGAGGCTGACTAAATTTTGTGTTTGTTTTCTGGGCATTTAGCACAGTACCTGCAATTAAGAAATTCTTTTTTTTTTCATTCATACAGCCATACTGCTTCTGAGTAACCCAGAGCATTATATAGTTCAGTTGATTGATTGTTTCTCCTGAGTTCTCAGATTTGCATTTGGATAAACAGTTTGTTTATAGTAAAAAGGGTGAGCAGGAAGAATTTCCCTCTTGCATCTTTTTAAAAAAAATTTTATTTTTATTCTGAACTTAAGAAATAAAACAAACATTTATTTAACATAGTAGAATGGGGAGGGGAGGTGATTGAACATGAAACTGCAAATCTATTACGTATAATCTGCAATTCCTTTTATAGTAAAGTTATCATGTAAATTTCTTTTTCTCTCTTTTTCTTCCCCTGGTACCCTAGAGTTGGCTGCCATTATACACAAGTGTGTGTGTGTGTGTGTGTATAAAATCACTCTTTTTTAAACTTTTATTTGTTAGTTTTATCTCTGGATACAGTAGCCTCTTCCTTCATGGGTAGTTTGTAGTTAACTTGGATATTTATAATAGTCAAAATGACTTAGTTGCTCAAAGTTGTTCTCCAAACAATATTTCCGTTACTGTATACAATGTTCTCTTGGTTCTGCTCATTTTGTTCTTCATCATTTCATGCAAGTCTACCCATGTTTTTCTTAGATCCTCAGGCTCATCATTTTTTATAGCACAGTGGTATTCCATTGTGATTATATCCCACAAATTGTTCAGCCATTCCCCAACTGACAGGCATCCCCACAATTTCCAGGTTTTTTTCCAACACAAAGAGAGATGCTGTAAGTATTTTCAAACAGGTAGGTTTTGTTTTTCCTTTTCCCCTAACCATCTTTGGAAATAGACCTTAACAGCAAATGACTATAGTAACCTCTTACTTCTTTTAACCAGGTTCAATTTTTTTAAAAATTCCTCTAAGAGAAAGTTACTTCTTCTATAGATTTTTTTTATTTGCACGTCCAAAAGATAAATATGACCATAGGAAGCATTCTTTCAATAGAAAGCTTATAGGAACAGGAAGAGGTCTAGAAATTAGGGTTCTGGGAAATGTATAAACATGCAAATTGAGTCTTGGATGCCTGATTGTCTAACTGGGTCAGGGACCGTGGTCACTCTAATATTTGTCCTGAATCTTTTAGGTGGACTTTGGTGTGTTGGTTTTGAGGGTTTGGGACTTTGGGGAGGCAAAGAAAAAGCAGTTTATGAACCTCTTCAGCTGAATAGGCAAATACATCAGCATTCTGTGAGCTGGAGGACCTGGGTTTTCTGATCTTCAGTGGCTTTAACAACCTCATGGAGCCCAGAGGGGTTATAAATAATTTTTATAGGGAAAAACCCTTAAAGAAGGTGTATGGTTTTCCACAAATTCCTGCTGTTTTTAAACTCTCAAAGTTCCATGTTGGTCAGGAAGATCTGTTTGGATTAGTGTTTCCCCACTCAGTTCTGTTTCCAAGAAATATTAAAGCTATGTTAGGACCCTGGTCTACTTCTCATGATTCTTTTTACAGGTGGAGAGAAAAAAATTTTTAGTAAATAACTCACTTCTCTCCACATTGTAAATCACTATTTCGTGAAAACCGTGGTAGCTGCCACCACTCTTCTGATCTTCACCTTGGATTTTACTCAGTGCCCTTTTCTCCTGTTCAGGTTTTGTGCGAAGGGTTTGTCCAAAAGGAAACATGTTTCTGTGGCTGTGATGGCACAAAGGTTGTAACACTGCCTATGGTCATAGAATTGTAAGCTCTGCTAGAAATTTATGCAAAAGCTCCCACTTCTCTGGCAAGGCCTCCCTATCACATCAAACTCTAGACCAAACTGAAAATCTACACAATGGTGCCAGTGTCCAGCTTTCCTTGGGGCCATGTGACTTGTCTATCTATGGACCTCACATCCAAGTTCCTCAAACAGCCTCATCAACATCTCTTATGAGCCCAATTCAATATTAACTGGAAAGACAGTCACAAACAAACCAATAGTGAACTTCAGAAATGCAGTCATCCAGCCCTGAAGAAAAGCTTGTTGTAAACACAGCTCCACTGGCCTGCAAATAATGGAAAATGAGGGACATTACAATACCATTAGTCAGTACAATCCAGGTAGAAGCAAAGAAACTTTCTTCCAAAGCAATGTTAGCTTCAAATGGCACGACCTGGCTGAAGGTTGCTGAGACGTAGATGCAGCAGCCAGACCAACTGGTGAGGAGCAGTCACAGAAGTCACCTTCTTGAGCAAAGGTGATCTGGAAGGGTTTAAATCTAAGAGATAGAGGAGCAAATGGAATCATTAGCCTCTGCAAAGAGAGGCTACATCGGTCAAACATGTAGAAATTGGGATTTACTATGAATCATGCTATCTGCAGCTTCCAGGATGGTTAGAGAATTCTGTCGGTAGAGGACGTGTCAAATGTGTAAGGCTCATTACTAAAAGGGCCCTTAGAGATCATCTGATCCAACTGCTCATGTGACAGAAGAAGACGATGAAACCAGTGGTAAGAAAAAGAAGACATGGGCATTGTAACACAGCATATTTGTAGTGGTGTTGGAATTAGAACCCAGACCTCTTGATTTTTATTCCAGTGCTCTTTCCATTATTATATGTTGAAATTAGACTCTGTCTGCTCATATGTATGTATATACAGAGAAATGTCTGTGTGTGTTGTTTTGTGTGTAATGTATTTATATGATAATATTTGAGATGCAGAGACAGAGAGAGGAGAGGGGAGAAGAAAGGGAGAGGGAGAAGAAAGGAGAGGAGAGAAGAGAGGAGAAGGAGAAGAAAGGGGAGAAAGAAGAGAGAGAGAGAGAAAAAAAGTGAGAGAGAGAGAGACAGAGAGAGAGAGAGAGAGAGAGAGAGAGAGAGAGAGAGAGAGATTCATAGAAACCTTAGCATTTAGAACTGGAAAGGACTTTAAAGACCCTTTAACAGATGAGGAAGAGGGTCACCAAGGAGTTGAAGTTGAAGCTAGTTACAAAAGCGCTAACAAAACCAAGATTGGAGATCACAATGCTTACAGCTAAATTCATTTTTCCTACTACACCACACAATCCTCAGTAGCATTTTGCATCCATACACATTTCACTTCTGGATTTCACTCTGGGGGTTGGCAATTTGACTAAGTGCTGCCATCCAGAACCTCATATCAAAAAAAACCCCTAGAACTAGTTAAAATGTCATTCTCTGCGAAGAGCTCTGATCTAGTGCCTGCCTCAGGATTAGGCAACAGGACACAATTAGGACTGTACATCTAAAGTTTAAGGGAACCTCAGAAGCCATCTCATCCAAACCTACAGATGAGTGAACTGAGACTGAGAGAGATTGTGTCACATGGAGAATAAGTGGCAGAGATGGAATTTGAACCCAGGTCCTCAGACTCCAAAGCTAATGTCCTCTACCAACATAAAGTCTGACTCCTAGAAGTTTAGAATCTACCCCACGTATAAAGATTCACTTATATTACATACAGATATTAATATATATATATATACAGACATATATTTGCTTTTCAGAGGGGGGAAGTCAGGGCAGTTGGGTTTAAGTGACTTGCCCAAGGTCACATGGCTAGTATGTGTTAAGTGTCTGAAGCCGGATTTGAACTCAGGTCCTCCTGACTCCAGGGCCAGTGCTCTATTCACTGTACCACCTAGCTACCCCATGACTATAATTTTATAAATCACAAATTTAAGGATGCACATCAGTTGCTTTGAATAAATTAATCAAGCAATCAACAGACATTTATTAAGGGCCTATCAGATACTGTACTGATATGCAAAGATTTTACAAAAAACAGTTCCTGCCCTTGAGGAGCTTACATTCTATTGGAGGGGACTACGTATAATTTATAAACTCATACAAGACACATCTAAAGTAGACCCCAGATAAACTTGGCTGGGAAGGCACTGTGAATGTGGAGGTACCAGGAAAAGTCTTCTACTGAAAACAGTGCTTGAGCTAAATCTTGAAAGAAGTCAGGGGTATTAAGAGATAGAGGAGAAAAAAAATGACCTTTGCTTTATGAAATCTACTATAATAATTCTGTGGACTAAGAATGCAACAGAACAATTCCTCCATTACACCCAGCTGAAAGGCTAAAATGAGAATACAGGTGAATTTTATCCTATTTTCTGTCACTTTCCATCAACTATAATAAAGGGATATAATCATGAGTAGTTTTAAAAAACTTATTTGAAGTTTGTTTTTTAAAGTAGTTATAAAAATCAATCCTCTTATCTCAGCCCTAGATATATACCCCAAGAAAGTCAATGACAAAAAGAAGTGTACCAAAATATTCATAGAAGTGTCTCTTGTGGTAGATAGCAAGAAACTGTATATAAAGTAAATGTTCATCAATTAGGGAACAGATAACCAAGTTGTGGTACATGAACGTACCATGTAACTATAAATATGTAACTATTGTTTCATGTACAATAAGATGTGAATATGAAGAATTCTGAAAAGCATGGAAGAGACATGAATCAATGCAGAATGAAGTAAGCACAGTTAGGGAAATGTACAATGACTAGTACAATGTAAATGGAATGAATGAAAGCTTGGGAATTAAAATGATCACACTTTATCCTGGGGAAGAGTTGAGAAAATGCATTTCACTCTACTCATTACAAAAATGAGGGCCAATGGACATGGAGCATTTCATGCATTGTTAGACTTAGTCCATGTTGGTTGGTTTTGCTTAACTGCCAATTTTCTCTTTATTAAATGGATGGGGGGGGGTGATATTTGGAAATGAATGTGATAGGAATAAAAATATATTAATAAAAATAAGGTATTTTAAAAGAGCAAGATATCAGTACAATATAGAATCTATAACATCAAGTTTAAATCCTACATCCTACTCATATTGGCTGTGTGACCCTAAACAAATCATGTAACCTCTCAGTGTCTCCCACGCTAAATTACAGAACCATTCCTGATCTGCATTGATAGATGGAGTTTCTTCACTGAGAGTTATCCAAGCCAAGGAAATCACAGTCCTGCCCCCCTCCCAAAAAATAAACAAACAGTTGCCTAAGTCAACTTGCCATGACACCACTTGGTAAAATATCCCATTTAAAACCAGTAAAATCCACCGAACTCTATTGACAGCCTCCTGAAACATTCACACTTCATCCACTTAAGTAACCTCTTTCTATAAATATTCCAGAAGGTTATCTATGGAGGAAGGAAAATTTGAGGTGGGTTAACCAATAAAACTATAATTATGAGAAATGGTGAATGATAATATATTTAACTTTCACCTTAGAAATGTTTGTCCAAACCTAGGCTAGGTCTGGTGGTTTTCACTCTAGTCTCTAGTAGACATTCATCCACCTAATAAAATAACCACACAATCTGGCAGAATTCTGCACAATTGGCAGTTCTCCCTGCCCTGGCGACTGGAACAGTATTGGATACTGTAGGCTTGGCTTTCAAAAGGTTAGATGGGCTGGATTTAGAGAACCTTGCCCAGCAACCCACCTGTGTGCAGCCTACCTTACTGAATACAGTATTAGTATTCCTAAATTTTTATAGGTTTTCAAAAGGCCTCTATTCATCCAAAATGCATAATGGAAACTAAAATAATGAGCAGACCTCATATTCCTTGAGTCTGGTATGCTTAATGTGCATACTTTTAACTATTTCAATAGTTCAAGGCTCTTTAATGTTGATTGATGTATATGTGCTCTCTCTCCAAACAGAAACTACTACCCATCTATAGCTTACTATTTGTCTTTGGAAGATTCTTCAGTTGGAAATTTTACCATCCTACGATCACACTGGTGATGATCCCTGTGAATTTAGCCACTATTGTCTCAGGCAAACAGTAAGAGACTGGCAGAGTGACATGTAAAATGGATAGCTTTGATTACAGTAAATTTAAAAATTTTTTGCAAATAAAACAAACATAGCCAAAATCAGAAGGAAAGCAGAAAATTAGGGGGAATGGAGTGGAATTTATACACAGTTTCTCCAACAAAAGTCTGATTTCTCAAATATATTAAGAACTTTAGGTGGCACAGTGAGTAGAGCACCAGCCCTAGAGTCAGGAGGACCTGAGTTCAAATTTGACCTCAGACACTTGACACATTTGCTAGCCATGTGACTTTGGGCGAGTCACTTAACCCCAATTTCCTTCGAAAAAGCAAAAAAAAAAAAAATGTACGTCATTCTCAACTGGTAAATGGCCAGACATTCACAAACACACATAAACAGGCAGTTTTCCAATGAAGAAATCAAAACAATTTATAGTCATACAAAAAATGCTCTAAATAATTCTTGATTAGAAAAATGAAAATTAAAACAACCTTAAGATGTCATTTTATACCTATCAGATGGGTTAAAATTATTGAAGTGGAAAGCAACAAGTGTTGGAGGAAATGTAAAAAAGATGGGAACTAATTCATTGTTGGTGGAATTGTGAACTGATCCAGCCGTTTTGTAGAGCAATCTGGAATTATGCCCAAAGAATTATTAAACTGCCTGTACCCTTTGGCCCAGCAATACCACTACTAAGTCTATTTCCAAGGATGACTGGGGAAAAAGGAAAAGAACCTATATGTCTTAAAATGTTTATAGCAGCTCTCTTTGTGACAGCAAAGAACTGGAAACTGAGTGAATGCCCATCAATTGGGGAATGGCTAAACAATTTGTGGTATGTGATCATGATGGAATGCTACTATGCTGTAAGAAATTGTTATCTTGATCTTAGAAAAGCATGGATAGACTTACATGAAATAATAAGGAGCAGAACCAAGAAAACATCGTATGCAGTAACAGCAATATTATTTTAAGAATAACTGTAATGAACTAAGTCATTTTGACTATTACAAATAGTCCTTTTATGAAGGAAGAACTGTCTTCATCCAGAGAAAGAACTGATAAATAGCAGAACACATAGAATGATTTTGTGCACACACACACACATACACACACACACACACACACACATATATGTATTTGTGTCTAATGGTAGCCATCTCTAGGGTGTGGGGAAATGGAAGAAAAAAGGGGGGAAATTTATACAGTAAGTTTATTTTGAACTTTATTTTATATTTAAAAGGAATAGCAAGTTATACATAATAGATTTGCAATCTAATGTGTACGTCATCTTTCTAAAATTATACTATATTATGGAAATGCTAAATAAATTAAAAATAAAACATATTTTTTAGAAAAAAACAAAGAAAAAACAACGTCATGATTCTTCCTTCTTTCCTTCCTTCTTTCTTTCCTTCCTTCCTTCCTCCTTTCTTTCTCTTTCTTTCTTTGGGTTGACACTCAAAGCCTTTCTAACTTGGCAGGACCTGCTAGACCTCAGGTCAACTTGACCACTGAAAAACCAGGTGTACCCCCCTGCTAAGCTTCTAATAATTTGTTTTCAATAAGGGAGGAATGACATTTAAAATCAATTAATAAACATTAAGTGTTTACTGTGTACCAGGCACTATGTTAAGTACTAGAAACACAAAGAAAAAAACAGTGACAGGGTTGGGGGAGGGGGAGGAAGGATATCCCTGTCCACAAGAAGCTTATATTCTATTTGGAGGAGATGTATATGAATATGTATATCCAAGAGATGGAAGGTAGACTTAGAGGGGAAGGAAGGCACTAGACCTGAATTACTGGGAAAGGAAAATCTTAAAGGAAGATAGGAATTCTAAGATGCAGAGGAAAGAACAGAGAACATTCCAGAAATGGGGGCACCAGTGCAAAGGTACATATATGAGAGATGGAATGTTAGTTAGTATGGCAAGATGGCAAAAGTTCATGGAAAGGATTAATGTGTATTGAAGCCTGGAAGGGTGGGAAAGGGCCTAAATATGAAAAGATTTAAATGCCAAATAGAGGACTTTGTGTTTGTTCCTAGAGAAAATAGAAAGTAAATTGGTGTTTGCAGAGTTGGGTGTGGGAAGGGAGAGGTGATATGCAGTCAGACCTGCACAATAGCAAAATTTCTTTGGCAGCAAAGTGGAGGATGGATTGAAATACAAGGAGAATTGAAGTGTAAGGTCCAATTAGGAGGCAGTTGAAATAATCCAGACAAGCCATGCATTGAAAGTCTCACTTTTACTAACCAGCCCAAAGTTTCTTATACCCATCTTTTTTGAAGGAAGGAGTTGAAAAGATAAAGACAGTTCCTGGGAATGTGACATCTTCTCAAACACACTGCTTCACATGTGGTCAGTATAGCACAGGTAGCTAGGAGATGCAACAGATAGCATGTTGGACCTAGAGTCAGGTTTGAATTCAAACTCTGCCTCAGAGAATTGTGTGTTCTTTATTCCTCATCTGTAAAATGGGGAAAATAATAGCACTTACCTCATAGGACTATTGTGAAGATCAAATGATGTTGCATCTTGCAAATCTTAAAACGTTAAAGAAATGTTAGCTATTATGATTGTTGGAGCAGCCCTCTGTTGAAATCATACCTCAGGCACACACTAACTGTGTAACCCTGAGCAAGTCATTTAATCCCTTAGCACAGTGCCTTCCTTCCTTCCTTTCTTCCTTCCATCATTCCTTCCTTCCTTCCATCCTTCCTTCCTTCCTTCCATCCTTCCTAATTTCCTTCCTTACTTCCTCCCAAAAGAACCAAACCTATTAAGGTTAGCTGGGTTATCTCTTAACTATCTTGGTTTTTAACTCTCTATTAGCCATTTTTCTTCTCACGTTTCCACTCCTAATATCATTGTGCATTCTCCTAAACAGAAAAAAAAAGCCTAAGTGAAATTAGAGCTATGCAAAGCTGCCTTTCCTCTGTTGTTAAAGATCTCTAGTTCATCCTGTGTGAGGAAGGGTCCCATGCCTTCACTACTGCTAAGTCAGCATTCTGTCTCTTGTCTTTATGCTTTAGCTCAGATTTTGAAAGTTACTAAGGAAAACTTGTCTCATAGAGATTAAGGGACTTAGTCCCAAAGCAAATAAGAGACAGATTTATGACTCAGTACCAGAATTTCTCATTTTAAATCGAGTCTATCCGCCACATGACACATCCCCTCGCTTAAAAGTTCATGCCTGGAGAATGTACTCACTCCTCAACTTTGGTATACTTAGCTTCTTTCAGAGTTCCTCAGGTGACATCTCCTCCACAGAGCCTTTCTGATTCCCCTGTTAGTTTTTTTCCTCTTCAAATTATCCTCTGTTCACTACTCTCTTTAACATGTTATAACTCCTAGTCGAATCTAAGCTCATTGAAGGCAGAGAAACTCATCTTTAGAAAGAAATAGAGCCCCATTCATTACCTAACACAATGCCTCACCAATAACATATTTGAATACCTATTTGTTTAATTGAATTATAACTGTAGAACTCTAGATTATTAGATATTCCTAAATCAAATGTCTGATCCTGTAACTTCACTCCTCAAAAAGTTCCAGTGGTTCCCATTGCTTGCTATAACATTTCCCTTCCATATGTAGAGCCCTTTACTGTAGCAATCAATCTATTCTTCCAGATGTTTTACTCATTATTCTCTTTTCTATATCTTATGTTCAGTCAAAACGGGACCTCTTGCAGTTTTTCACACACAGTACTCTATCTTCCATTCATCTCTGTGCCTTTTCATAAGCTGTCTCACCTCCCAGAAATGAACTCCCTCCTCACCTCCACCTTTAAAAATCTCTACCTTTCTTCAAAGGTCACCTCCTGTTCCTTATTCCATACAAGCCCCTCACCCTCACCCAGGTGGGTGGTATGCTCCCAAATAACTTGAGATTTTCTTGTTAAATAGTTTGTGTTTGTCTATATGTGTATATATTTACTCCCCAATAGAACATAAGGTTTTTACAACTTGTTTTAGTGGGATTTGGGACTTGTTTGTCTATGTAGTACAGTGCCTGGCACCTAATGCTTAATAAACACTTGCTGAATGAATGAGAGATCATATAATCCAACCACCACATTTTACAGACCAGGAGTGTGAGGCTCAAAGAGCACCTTAGCCCAAGGTCATCCATAACAGAATAAGGACTCAAACCCACGTCTTCTGACTCCATACTTTGCTGTCTTTCCTTGTTTTAAATCTCATGCCTTAGAGAAAGAGTGGATTCTTTCTGGCAATGGAATGAAAGCTCATGAGGTCTGGCTGCTACCGCAAGGTGACAGCCAATTTGATGCATTTAAAAAATGTTCCACTGGTATTTAAAACCCATGTTTAAAGTGGTCAGGAGGGCGTTCCAAGGTTTCTCCATTGAGCCCAGTGAGATTTTGCTTGGCTGTCAGTGATAAATGCTGTACTGTACTTCAGCACTGACTGCAGCCCTGTGGGAATGGCGACCAGAGTAACAAGGCTACCTGGGCTCACATAGTGCTTTTCCACATTATTTTATTTCCTTTCCTTTTTAAAGTTATACTTATAGTTAAAATCATTTATTTAGTCTACTGCATCCTATGTTACCCTCACACACAGACCTTCATTTCAGATCTGACTCCCTGACCTCTTTAGGAGATAACATAAATTTGTTTGAGCAAAAAGGTCTTCAGGATTAGGTTGGGTGGTGAGCTATGGCTGATAAATTGGTTTATTGGTGAGAGGAGATTTTCATGTGTGGGTTTGTTGCGGATTTGTACAAGAAAGGGAAAGAAAAGCCCCATGAAGACAAACATTTAGATTACAAGAAAGAAAGCAGAGTTCATGTTTATAAACTTTTTGAAATATTAAAATGATGAATCAATATTTGGACAGAAACTTAAGACTCCACAAAGAAATGAAGTCATCTTAGATAAGGACCTCTGAGGTCAGAGAGCTTGGCCAATGAACTTTCAGTGATTTCATGTCTCTTTCTCAGTGTCTTCTTCTGTAAATTTGCAATGATGCTTGTCCTCAGGGAGCTGAGGGAAATCAACCTTTATCTCTTGGCCAAGTTACTCACATCAGAATTCTGTTATAGCTATTTCTATTCAGCTCCCTGTTTTCCATGTCCTTTGTGGTTTATTTGAAGTCACGAATCCTATGTATCTGATTACAGCTGATTATAAGAGAACAATTTCTCATTTGCAGAATCCATATACCCGCCAATTTGCAACATACTCAGCCTTAGCCCAGAAGGAGGACATCAGTGTAACTCTTTTCTCTTTGCTAAATATTGGTCTTGAAAAATAGTTGTCCATTTGAACCTAAAAATACTCATTTTAATTAGATATGGAAAGATTACATATATTTCAACTACCTGAAATAACTTACATATGGAGACTATTGTTTTCCTCACTTAGGAGATTGGTTGATATTCAAAACTTATTTCTGCAAGAAAGGCTTGGGTGAAAATTATACTTAGTAGTGAATAGAGCACCAGCCCTGAAATCAGGAGGACCTGAGTTCAAATCTGACCTCAGTCACTTAACACATACCAGCCATGTGACCTTGGGCAAGTCACATAACCCCCATTGCCCTCCAAAAAGCATATGTATACACACATGTATACATATATACACATGCATATATGCACACATATATATACATATACATACACACACTTAGTGGGATATTAAACAGATAATACACATATAAATATGAAATAATGCACATGTAAATATGAAATGAAGTTGGAGGTACCTGAATGGTGAGATGGAGAGAATGCTGGACTTTTGAATTCAGAAGTTGTGAGTTCAAATTTCCCCCTCAGAAACATAGTAGATGTCTGACTCTGGGCAAGTCTCTTAACCTTTCTCACTCTCAGTTTCCTCATCTACAAAATGGGAATGATAATACCACCTACCTTACAATGTTGTTGAAAGAATTAAATAAGATAACATATATGAAACACTTCATACTTTAAAGTGCTACATAAATTCTAGTTAATGTTATTACTTATTGTTATTATTCTTTAAAGGTCACATTTCCATTTAGTTGAATATATTAAAATCTAGAAATTGACAGTTATAAAGACATAGAATAGAACACAGATTTAGAGGTAGAAATTACTTTAAAGGTCATCTAGTCCAAATTCCTCCTTTTTTTCAAGTGAGGAAAGGAAAATGTAGCAACATTAATTGACTAATACAAGAAAACAGGTTGATAAAACCCAAAGGACTGCCAGAAGTATTGAATAGTACTTTATACAGAGTAGTAATTCAAAATATTTTTGCAAAATAAATGAATGAATTGATGATAATAACTGATATTTATGTAATTGTATTTTCACTGACTTGTTCAGATTCAAGATGGCTAGTCAAGTCAATTCAATAATGTGTGCTGACTTGATTAGTTTCAAGATCATCAGCATCAGAAAAGACGCTAATGCTAAGCTATGCAACCCTTCATCTGGTCTCACTACCCCTACTGGCACTGTGTCCCCAGGGGGAGCTCACTAATCCACTCTAAAATTTAGGAGAAAACCACAGAAGTTGTGGTTCCAGTACATAATTGCCCATCTTTTGTATTTCTTCCAATATTGATTTACTTTTTCAAAGGAACATTTACCCAAGATTTTATCTAATATTTATCTAATAAAGTATAGTGAATAAAGAAGTACAAAAACTACCCCCCCCAAAAAAAATCTGAGCACACACTCTTGCCTAGGGAGAAGGGGTTCAAACTTAAAATGTTTGGTACCCAATACACCTCCGACCCAAAGGGGAAGTCTCCCTTTTGCACACACATAAGTTCCCTGGGGAGAGTGGGCTCACACTTTATGCAAAAAGTTACTGAAGGACTTATGTAGGAACATGTTGGAACCATGGGGAAAATGGTCATACCTAGCAGAAGCCAAGATTTCTTCTAAGTATGGCATATTGATGAATCACTCTCTAACTCAGCTGGGCTAGCTCCTTTCAAGACACAATGTTTTGCCTGACAAGCCTGGGTCAAACAGGTTATTCCCAGACGCTTGGCTGCTCGGTGAACTCAGATGCTATGCTTACAAGTTCAATAGATTCCAGTTGCTGAAGATACCTCTGATGATTCATCTTTCCTTTCAAAGCTCACTAGGTCATAACCTGGTCTGTTCAGTCTCTGGATACTTCATCAAAGATTAGGAAACAGCCAACCAAAAACACTCAGAGGATACTTTCACATGCTTTTAAGGGGGGGTGGGGGGGAAGATATTCTATCATGCATATTCAAAGGCAGGTTCACCAAACTCTCATGCATTGGATAAGAGCCTAGCAGGAGATATTATGCATGCTCTAAGGATTAAGCCCTCACCCAATTGAATTAGCCCTAAAGGCTAAAATGATTTTTCTTTAATTACTGCTAGTGGGATGCATCTATTCTCAATGAATGGCTGAGCTCTTACCATGCATGTTTGAGCCTTGTATTCCTTCCTTCATTTTTTTTAAAGCAAGTTTATTAATGATTCGCCATATTGGGTAGACTCTTAAGGAGCCTATGCATTTGCAATGCTTGTATTGACAAGCAGGCCAGATAGAATCTCAGCTAGGTGAGCTAGATTGAATCTGAGCCTCTCCATCATTTTTTACACTATTATGTCACTGTCAGGGGATGGTCACCCCTACTGCTTGTAGCTACCCTGTTCCTGTTGTGTAGGTTTATGATTCGCCATCTGCTTGGTCAAAGCTCTTTCTGCTATAGTACAAATGCAGGCACTGGAGGCTCATTCTCCAGACTGTTTGGACCAGGAAATAGTCCCCCCCCACCATTGTTTTAAAGCTTTCTGTAATTGTGCCCACAGCTAGTAAGTGCTCTTCTCTCACCTATACCAAATATGGAACCTAAATGCATCTGTTCTTTGGGGTTTCTCTATTTGGGATACTCTAATGTGCTCTTCACACAGCTACCAAATTGATTTTCCTGTAGTGCAAATCCCCTACTCAATAAACAGCTCCCAATTACCTCCAGAAGCAAATGTAAACTCTCTGATCAGCATTTAAAACCTTTCAAATGCTCCCAACTTTCCTTCCATATTCCACATTTTCTCTCCCTTTTTCAAGCTGTGTCCTGGCCAATTTAGTTTTTTTGCTGTTAATCATACATGACACTTTTCTCCCACCTCCATACCTTTGCAGAGGATACACCCTTGGCTAGAAATACACTCCCTCTTGCCATCCATCCTCAGGGTCTCTGGTTTCCTGCAAATGCCACCTTCTACATGAAGCCTTTCCTGATTCTCCTAGCTGCTCATGCTTCTCCTCAAAATCACCTTGAATCAACTTTGTATAAACTTGTATAAACTTTGTATAAACTTGTATAAACTTAGATTGTAAACTCCATAAGGGCATGAATTGTTTTCACTATTGTCTTTGTATCTCTAGATCTAACACAAAATTTGACGTATAATAGGTACTTAATAAATAATGGTTGTTAGTAAACTGGAAATGAGAAGATGTAGGACTTGTCAGTCCAGCCTTTTGGAAGGATCATTATTGCCAAAGTTGAAGACAGTGAAACTGGTACTAAATGATGAAGAAAGCTGATAAACTGTCTTTATCCTAGATTGTTTTAAAGATGAAAAGAGGGTAACATAAGCAGATGACACGGATATCAGAAGATAAGAGGCTTTTTGCAAGATGGTAGCAGAATAGCGGTCAAAGAATAAGGGGTACTGCAAGTCTTCTGCTTGCCACAAAAGTTAGGGGTAGTAGACTCCTGAAGAAAGCAGCCAGGGAGGTGTTGATATCCCATGGAAGCCAGGTTTCAATCAAGGTGAAAAGGCAAAAGGAGTTCTTATAGAAAGCACGGAGGATTTAGCAAATTTTGTTCACAATAGGACAGGGTCTATACAGGCGACAAGACAGCTAGATGGCACAGTGCCCTTGGAATCAGGAAGATCCATCTTCCTGAGTTCAAATCTGACCTCAGACACTTACTAGATGTGTGACCCTGGGCAAGTCACTTCAACCTGTCTGCCTCAGTTCCTCATCTTAAAATGAGCTGGAGAAGGAAATGGCAAACTACTCTAGTATCTTTGTCAAGAAAACACCAAATGGGGCCAGATACGACCAAAATGACAAAATAACAATAGGGGAGGGAGGGAGTAGAAGGATGGAGCCTCAGCAGGGTTAAAACTGAGCTAGACAGGGAAGAAAGTACAAGAAGAGGCAGAATGATGAGGGAGTCACACCTAAGATAAAATCTCTGGATAACAATAGGAAAAGTTCTCATTTATATATAGCAAAGGTTTATAATAGTCCTGTGAGGTGGGTAGTGCAATTACTTCTTCTTCTATTTTCCAGATGAAGGAACTTAGAATCAGAGAGCGTGTGTGATTTGCCCAAGGTCATATATTTAATAAATGCCGGAATCAGGCTGAAGTCTTCTGAATCCCAAACTGAGTGTTCTTTCCAGAGCACCAACAGGGACAGAGAAGCCAGAATGCCTGTGATACAAAGACAGTGTTCCATTGTAGAAAGAGCGATGAACTTGGAATTACAGGACCTACATTCAAATCCTGACTGCCATTTATTAACAGAGGGACTTTGGGCAACTTCACCTCACTTTTCCAGGCCTCATTTCTTCATCTGTGAACTAAACGTATTAGGCTAGATAACCTCTAAAATTCCTTCTAGTTTTATATTCATGATCCTAAGATCCTATGGTTCATTGTAAAGATGGTGTTTTTCTTTTCTTTTTGTTTTTCTCAGAAGAAGTGGGGGAGGGGGGGAGAGGAAGAAAAAAAATAAATGCTAGTAATTGAAAAAAATTAATTAAAAATTTAAAGGTTAAAAAAATTCTACGGTTAAGAGGGAAGGGATTTTAATTAAGCTACGTTCTTATTGCTAGGTGGCCCCCAAGCCCAGATTAGAATACTGATAGCTTTGTTGATGTCAGCAATACCCCCTCCCTCAGCTGTTGTTGTTATTAATCAGTAGTTATTCAATCATGTCCAATTTATCATGGCCCTATTTGGGGTTTTCTTGGGAGAAATACTACAGTGGTTTGCCATTTCCTTCTCCAGCTCATTTTACAGTTGAGGAACTGAAGCAAACAGGGTTAATAACTTGCCCAGGGTCACACAGCTAGTAAGTGTCTGAGGCTGGATTTGAACTCAGGAAGATGAGTCTTTCTCACTCTAGGCCCAGTGCTTTATCCATTGTGCCACCCAGTTTAATAGGAGCTTATTCCTCCTTCACAGTTAATATCACCTCTGGTGACTAAGAAAAGTTATCTGCTCCCACATCTGATGTGCCCACGTTGTATGGACATACTATAGGAATGAAAGTTATAATAGTGACAGCCAGAACAGGTGACAGTTTCACCTTTTATTGCTTCCTCTTTAACACTTCACTGCTTTCTAATACTCACGTTCTTTACACTAGGAAGATTGGTTACCAAATCAGCTTAAAATCTTATTTATTTTTTTAAAAAACTCATAACAGAGTCTTGCATTATTTCATGAACATAGTAGCTACTCAGAGGTATTTTTTTGTCCTACTTCTGCATGCTGCTCATTTTTCTACCAAATTATACTGTCAATTTAACTTGGGATTCTTAGCACGTTCTTTGTTTCCATTTTTCTCTTCCTTCCCTAGATCCTTCATGCTTTAACTGAAGTAATGAGCCTTACTATAAAACCACATTAGAGCTGCCAGTAACCGTGCTAACAAAAATGTGTTAAAGGAAAATGGGTTGCAGACACAAGATACAGGAAAGGAGGTACAATGCTATGGTTTGGGTTGTGAAAGAGGGACTCAGGAGAGAAATGCAGAATATGTGTCTATCAGGAATGAGAGATTAATATTTATGGATAATTTGAGATATTAAAAATCAACTTAACAAGTGTTTATTAAATACCTATTTATGCGTCAGGTAGTGGTATTCTTTAGGCAGGTAGGCATAAAGTTCCAAGTTTCCTAGATCTTCTCTCAGATAAGGCAGTGTGGTAGGCCCCAGAAACACAAATACAACAAAACAAAATAATCCCAAGGAGAATGTGCTCTAGTAGAGATGAAAGCAAGAACATATATCCATATAAAGAATAAATACAAATAGACGTGAGGCATTTATATACCCAGAAGTCTGAGGAGGGCATCAGCTGTTGAGGGTATCAGAAAAGACAGAAGGTGGTGCTTGAGCTGCATTTTGAAGAAAGGGTGCATTCCAGGGATGGGAGGTAGCCAATGCAAAGGCATAAGACTGGAGATAGAGGTTTTTTGTGAAATAGAAAAAAAAAAAGAGGTTAGCTTGTTTGAACTATAGAGTGCAAAAAGGAGAGTAATGTGCAATGAAGTGGAAAAGTAGATTGAAAAAAGTTGCAAAGGACTTTAAAAGCTAAACAGAGGAAATTGTTTCTAATTCTAAAGGCAATAGGAAACCACTGGAATTTATTGAGTAGAGGAGTAACATGGTAGTTTGGAAGGTGTACCAAAGAGAAGAGAGGTCTGAGTCAATAAGGAAGGGAAGGGAATGTGCATTTATTAAGCACCTACTACGTGCCAGACACTGTGCTGGTCACTTTACAAATATCATCTCATTTTTGAAAGCAATCTAGGTAAAGGGTAATTAGGGCCTGAATTAAAGTGGAAATTATGTGTAAAAAAGGAGTGAGATGTAAGAGATGTTGAGGAGGAAAAGTTTAGTAAATGATTGAATATGCAGGATGAGGCAGAGTGGGAAATGGAAGATAAAACCAAGGCTTTGACTCTGGGAAACAATAAGAATGGTGGTGGCTTTGATAGAAAAAGGGAAGTTGGGGGAGGGAGTGGAGAAGTGCATTTTAAGGGAAAGATAGTGAGTTTTAATTTTGATATTTTGGATTTGAGATGTCTCCAGTACACCAGTTTGAAACATCAAATAGGCAATTGGTGATATAGGATTGAAGCCAAACAATAAACTGAGGTGATAGATAGGTAGATAGATAGATAGATAGATAGATAGATAGATAGATAGATAGATA
>CM053593.1:307970355-307993463 GCA_028646575.1 Pseudocheirus occidentalis
CATAAAGTCATTTGCTTCCATTTGCTCCACTTTAATTCTGAAGGAATTATTCTCTTCAGTGAACTTTTGAGATTCTTTTTCCATCTGGCAAATTTGGCTTTCTAAGTCAGTCTTCTCCTCATTGGCTTTTTGGGCCTCTTTTGCCATTTGAGTTAATCTGTTTTTTAAGGTGTCATTTTCTTCAGGCAGGTTGTTGACTCTCTTTTCATAATTTTCTTGCATCATTCTCATTTCTCTTTCCTAATTTTCCTAAGCTCGGCAGGACCCGCTATTTTTCCCCAAATTTAGCTGAGTTCCACTGACCTTTCACTGTGTCCTTGTTTTTTATGGGTTGATAAGTCTGGAAACTGCCACAGCTGCCGGTGATCTGCTTTCCTGAAAGCTCCAGCTGCAGCTTGTCCTGGCCACCTTCAGGCTAAAGCCAGGTTTCAGACCAGGCTGGTTTCAGGTCCCAGCATGCTGCAATGAACCCTTCCTGTCTGCCTGCTGGGCTGCCTTCAACTGGAGCCTTGTTTTTCTGTCATTTTGTGGGTTCTGGAGCTCTAAAATTTGTTTAAAGTCATATTTTATAGGTATTTGAGGTGGTTATGGGGGGAGCTCTCAGAGTTCTTCTCCTTCTACACCACCATCTTGGCTCCACCCTAACTCTATGTTACTGCTTTGAAAAGGTCTACTAGTAATAATAATAATAATAATACAAATAACTGACATTTATGGATATAATGTCCTTTACATACATTACTGAATTTGGTCTTCACAACTTGCATACATTAGTTGATACAAGAATAATAATTTTATCGATGAAGCCCAAAGAGATCAAATGAAATGCCCAAGGTCATATTGCTTGAAATCATGGTGCCAATCCAGGTCCTTCTATGCAGAGTTCACTGTACTTTGCATTAATGCTACCTAGTTTATAATTAGTTTTCTGTTTATATTATTGTTTATTTCCTACTTTAGCGCTACAGTTTTGTAGCTCTAAATACATCAAAGAAGTCATAGTACAGCAATTTGTGCACTCAGGAGCATATTATATTCAAGTAGCAAATGTTCATAATAGCTATCTGATACTAAATTCCCGTTTTAATTGAATAACGAACACTTGAGAGTGTTCTATAATTAGTGTCTCTTTTAAATTAAGAAACTACTATTAAATGGCCAATAACATCTCTGTCCGTTGGCAAAAGAAAATAGAGATTTGAAGCAATTATCTAAATAATTATGGATTAAATTCTGTTACTGCAAGAATTTCATGGTTAATTTGGAAGAAATTAAGTTTTTTACCTCTCTTTTTGAGTCTCAATTATTCATTTCAATAAATAAATGGACACAATGTCTAAGAATAAACTGTTCCTGCAAGTGATGGCTCTATTATTGGCTTGATAGACAAAGATTTAATCAATTCATTCAGTCTTTGCATTAATTAGTATTTCAAAATAGAAAAAGTTAATTAAGTTTACCTGTGTAAGTGGCCCATTCAAAGAGAAGAGTTAGATTTTTCTTGGAATTATAAGCCTTGTATTCATGTTAGCAGCTCAATTAATGAGCAACCATATATCACACACCTGGAAAGCGGCCATTGCTTTGCATGGTCTTTGGCCATTAGCAAAAATATGTATGCCCTTTTCTAAGTCCAAAACAACTTGACCTGCTCTCTTCATTCTGTTCAATTTTGAGCCCAGCTATTATCCCATCACGATGCCTTGCCAAGACTTACATTTATTTATCTAGGTATACAAATGCCTAAAGACAGCTATATGGCATAATACATAGAACACAAGTGCTAGAGTCAGGAAGACCTGAGTTCAAATCCAGCCTTATACATTTACTGTGTGAACCAAGACAAATCCCTTAATCTCTGTGTGCCTCAGTTTCCTCAGGTATAAAAAGGGGAGGATAATAGCACGTATCTCCCAGGTTTGTTGTTGAAAGAAATCCTAACTATAAAGCATTTTATCATAATGAGTAACAATAATAAAAGCTTAATAAATGTTCATTCCCTTTCCCTCCTTTTCCCTTCCCTAATGCACTAACTCAATAGACTATCCATTTAACTTCATGTCAAGGTTATTGTCAAGGGAGTTGCCGATCATGGAAGTTTTCATGGAAGCAACTCTTGACCTATACTTTAAAGCAGAGGTGGGAAAACTGAAGCCTCAAGGCCATATGTGACACTCTAGGTCCTCAAGTGCAGCCCAAACTGTTGGATTCAGTCAAAGGACCACACTTGAGGAGCTAGAGAGCCACATGTGGCCTCCAGGTCATGGATTTTCCACCCCTGCTTTAAAGGACAAGTAGGAATTCAATGAATAGAAGGAAGGAGAAAAGTCCAAACATTTGGCACAACCACATCAGCGCAAAAAAAATTATTCTGACAGCAGTACAAAAAGGAAGTTGGAAGAAGAAGAAAATGAACCCAGGAAGGAGAGTTATAAGGTCATCATAGTGGTCCAGGCAGGTGTAATGAGAGACAATATGAATTTGGAGACAGAGTGAATAGAGAGGAAGAGTGATCCTTTGGATTAGAGCTAGGCAGCTGCTTCCTTCTATAAAATTCCTCCATCCTGAGCTCTTAGCATTGAAATAGATTATTTATTACCGAATGGAGGTTAGGGGACAGACAGAGTTTTATGAGAGGTATGGAAAGATTTAAGTCGGGTAATGCACACTTTCCAATATAACTTCTTGGCCTACCAAAATAATAATCATTAAATCATGCATTTCTATATTGAATTCCTCTTTACTGAGGAACTCACAAAGAATTTCATGACCAGTGTAAAATTGTGAATAAGAACTATTAATAAATTTCTATTTAATAATTATTAATAATTAAATAAATAAATTATCAACTAATTGTAATTTAAATTATTACAATATTAATAAATGTGAATTAATTAATTTGCTAATAAATAGAATAAAAATTCTCATCTGTATAAATATTTATATCAGTGTTCACATACTTATATGTAAAGTGTAGGTATATTTGAATATATGTATGCTCATGATAAACACATGTTTGTATGTATATACCTATGTCAATTACATAATTGCCTATGTGAAAAAAGAGACAAATAATATTACCCCCCCATGCATTTTTACCCTTCATAACATTTTCTCAGGTAATATAAATGGGATCATCACTTTTGCTTCCTAGCTTACCAAGGCTGTTACTGTGAATCTGATGAAAATACAAAACCCATAATCAGTTTTTATTTACTATATTAATTCCTTTCTTTTTCCTTTCCCAGGTACTTCCTTTCCCGAGCCAAGTGGTGTATAATAGAGTTGGAAAGTGTGGTAGCCGTACTGTAGTCTTACTTTTGAGGATCTTGTCAGAGAAACATGGATTCAATTTGGTTACATCAGACATTCATAACAAAACCAGACTGACCAAAAATGAACAAGTAAGTTGATCTTGTCCTTTTGTTGAATTCTGTTTTGTTTTTATCTCATTGGTAAAATTGACATGTGTATTTACATAATAGTTGACAACTTACTGGATGTGTATGGCTGAATTCTAATTTGTTCTTGTGGTTTTCTAGGGTACATAAGGAAATAAAAGTAAAGAATGCTGTAGACGTCTTTTTTTTTAAAGAAGAAGGTTTCCCTGAAGGATTCTTCCTTTAAATCCTGTTTCAGGGCACTGTGGAATATGACAAAGTTTAGGTTTAAAAGACCTGTATTCCAGTCCTGTCTCTAACATTTGCTTGATGTGTGACCTTGGGAAAGTCTCATAACCTTTCTGGTTCCCAGTTTGTTCTACAAAACAAAGATAATTATACTTGCAACTCTAAGCTCGCAGGGTTGTTGTGGAATCATATAGAGTGTTTTATTCACCGTAAAGACTTATGAAAATATGTGGTATTATTAATTAATTTATGAAAAATGAAAAGTCAGTGAGTCAGTCAACAAACTTTTATTAAGTGCTTATTTTGTGTCAGGCACTGTGTATAAATCACAAAAGATTATGGTGCTTATTTATGGATGATATGGCATGATTAAAGCAATCCCATGACATTTTATTTTAATACCCTGTACTGGTTGTCTCTTACTAATTTGCCATTTCTCTACAGGTATTATGACAAGAAAAACCTCTCTTCCCCAGTATTCCTGTTTTGGGTTTTTTTTTTCCTTTGGTCAAACATATACCTGGATAAAAGGGACAGCAAGTTTAACCCTATTGTGTTCCGTTCCGAGACTACCAAGAGAGAAAGCCCATTGTACTTTTTAAAAAATTGGCCTTTTGGGGTGTAACTGTTCTACGCAGGTACCCCTCACTACTACTGCCATTGAGCTAATCATACCCTCCGGATGATGCACCTAAGAAAGCACATTAGAGCTTTAGCCAACCAGAGGGCCATGTATCCTGGGCATCTGAGCTCTCTGTGAATTTGTGGAGAGACTCAGTCTGTCAGCCATCTTTCTTGAGTTCTTACTGTAGACAAAACATTAGCTAGATGTTTTGAAGGTTTTTTTAAAAAATGAAATATAAACACTACGATATGATTATATTTTTATTATTTATTATATTTTATATTATATGTTATTATATAACAATATATATTATAATTATTATAGAATATATAATAATTATAATATATACACATATATTATATTTAAATATATTTATTATATTTTTATAGGACTACATTTTCAAACTCAACCCTAAAGAAGACATTCCTTTCTCCAAAGCTTATACTTTGCTTGTAGTTGGTGTTTAGTCATTTCACTCATGTCCTACTCTTTATGACTCCATTTGGGATTTTCTTGACAACAGTGCTGGAGAGGCTTGCCATTTCCTTCTCCAGCTCATTTTACAGATGAGGAATTGAGGCAAACAGGGTTAAGTGACTTGCCTAGGGTCACACAGCTAGTAAAGGCCTGAGTCTGGATTTCAGCTCATGAAGAGAAGTCTTCCTGATTCCAAACCCAGTGCTCTATTCATTGAATCACCTAACTGCCTCCAGTGTGCTTTGCTAATTGGCATCAAATGAGCAGCGATAGCTGGATTATACAGTCTGTATTCTGATCATCAGGGCATATTTCAGATCCAGATCAGAACCATGAATTTTGCATTCATTGTTATTTGGGGACTGCCTTATGGGCAAAAGTCATTAGGTTGGATTGTTATACTTCATAGTGCAGTCAGGTGGATTCACCCTTAAGAAAATATAGTCATCAAGAGTATTTCTTATAAATGACTGCATTTTTTCTCTTCCCAAGCTTAATGACCAAAATGCCTTTGAAAACATTCATGGAGAAGTCTTTGTCCATGATATGAAATCCCTATTAAAAACTAGCAGAATTTTTAAGTACCATGTTTATACCTAACACCAGGAAAGGAAAAGGAAAAAGTTTTTTTAATATTTAAGATACATTTATTTCTAAAATAAATCATATATAGACATCTGTCAGGTTCTCTTTGACTATTTGACCTCGTAGATGAGGGATAATGAGCTTATCCTGGTGACTCCATTTTAACAGCTTCGCTTGAAGGCATTGTAAATACAGAGCATATGTTGTTGTAATTTATTTTATTGTTTCTCCCAATTTCATTATGATTTGGTTCTAAAGCTTGAGGTTTGTTTAATAGTCATGCTTTAGGCTCAGCAATATTCAGGAACTGCAGGGCAATTCATTATGCTTTGCAGTGGTCTGACCCTTTGTAAAACAGTGTCTAGCTGTTGCCTCCAGAGCCGAAAAGAGATGTCAAGAACATGGAGAGAGCAGCAGAGGTAATTAAAGGGTTGGAAAATGAGATGTCCAAGAAAAGTTAAAGGTCTGGAACAGAGAAAGCTGAGGGAAAACAAATAACAATTTCCAAGTATATCATGGTTTTGTGTGCTGCTTTTTTTCCCCCCCACATAGACACTGATGACCAGCTGTTCTCCATTTCCTCTGAGGACCAAAGGAAGGGAAATAAAAATAAAATTAAATTGACAGTATGAGGGACTTAGCGTGGATGGGAAGATTAACTGAAAGCCGGGAGGATTATTAAATACTAGACAGTGCTAGGAAGGCGGTTTTCCCCAAAAAAAATAAAGGTTAGATTTTCATTTGTTTGAGATATTTTAGTGTTGTCTATTTAGTGACTAGGAAGATAGACAAAACATTCTCTTAAGGTTTTTTCCCAGTCCTGTGATTTTTGTGAACATATACATATATACATACATTTATGTGTGTACACATAGATATACATATGTGTATGTATATGTGTGTATATACACATGCATATACATATTGTGTATATACACACACATAAGAGGGAGAAAGAGGAGAGAGAACTATATATAGATATAGTTGTACACACATATGCATTCTGTAACTCAAATGACTGATTTTGTGGTCAATATAACTTGGTCTAGATTTTCTTACATATATGTTCTACAATCCCAGTAAATTTCAAGACAAGTTATAAAAACTATAGGAGCTAACAATAAGGTAGAAAATATAAGTACAAAATGTCAGGCTGAAAAACAGAAACATAAAGGTAGATGTTCCTAAATGGCAGAAGATCGATGTGTGGTATTTTAGTGCAATGACTGCTATTCTAGGGGGAGAGAGGGGTGTAGAGAGTTGGAGAAGGTAACAAGGAGCCAAATGAAGTTTTAAATTATTTCAAGTTCTTGATAGAGATCTTCTTCTTGGCCCTGCATGCATCTATTTCCTATAAACCCCCAAACAAAAATAAATTAAAAGAAATGCAATTTTAACCTTAAGTGGCCAGAGGAAATTAATTTACTATAGAAATGTATACCGCACCTGCTCATTTATTGAATGATTAGGATGATTTTTTTTCTGGCAGGGGGTATTAAAGGTGGTTTAGCCAAAGTTCCTCCATAATTATAGGCAGATCTTCTCCCTAAAATGTCTTGAGTGAATGAATTAGCACTTTGAAAGTGTGACATCATTTAGGTTCTTCATTAAGGCAATATCAAGTCCAGTCCTCCATTACTCTCTGGAAGGCAACTATACTTGATAGGAAAATGGTATTTCATTTTTAAAATATCTTTAATGGGACAGTATACTAAAGAGATCATTAAAGGGGGAGACAGGAGTAAAAGAGGTGAAATGTTAGCAGGATGGTAAAATTCCATTACTGCTGACCTTAAAGGAACAGAAATAACCTTTAGAGTTCACTTTGTGGGAAACTGCATTAGCAGAGCAATATAGGCTACTCCTGGCCAAGCCATAGACCTGCACTGCATAGAATGCAAATTCTGTAATAGCAAAGTTCATTATGACATCACTTCAATATGAGAATTCAATTTAACAACCTTCAGGAAAAAGAATTTGATGAGTTTGAGGAAATTTAGAACAGTGGAAAGAATGGTCTTTAAATTCAGAACACCTGAGATAAAACCTTACCTCTGATACTTGGTTTTGAGCAAGTCACTTAACTTTCCTTGGGCTTGGTTTCCTCATTTGTAAAATGATGAGATTTTACTGGATAGACTGTGAGGTTCCTTCTAGGTTTAGATCAGGGGGAGGGGAATCTGTAGCCTCAAGGCCTTGAGATCCTTTGGTATGAACTCTTGATTGATTCCAAGTTTTAAGAACAAATCCTTTTATTAAGGAGATATGTTCTGTGAAGTTTGGATTCAGTCAAAGGGCCACACTTGAGGGCCTAGAGGACCATATATGGCCTCAAGGCCTCAGGTTCCCCACTCTGGTCTAGATCTAGAATTCTGGGAAAACACATAGACCTTTTTCAAGATGTAATTCCTAGTTAACAAGAATATACACAGAAGAGTTGAAGTCTTCCTTTCAATGTAATGCTCTATGCCCAACAGTATTCCAGAAGACTAATGATAAAACGTGCTACCTGACATCATGACAGGTTAAAAAAAATAAAAAAAAAAACTCAGTGAAGAATGAGGCTTTTCTTTCTGAATGTGGCCAATGCAGAAATTCGTTTTGCTTAGCTATGATATTTGTAAATAGGGGTTTTGTTTTTTTCTTTCATTCTTAGTTGTGGTTAAGGTGTTGGTGTAGGAGGGAAAGAAGGTAGATTTTTGCTGATTGAAATATGAAATTCCAAAGTAATGCTGTAAATAGAATAAAGGCGAAGTCGCATGAAATAGATTGCAGGTTATTTCATTTCTAGAGGCAGTGATTTAAGCTAAAATGTCAATGACTAACTGCTTGACTTTTTTCTCTATGTTTGTGTGAGTGGGGATCATAAACTGAAATCACCATTTGTTGAAGCATCCAAGGTTATTATTCCACTAGATATTTGAATTTAATTCTGCTATAATTCAGCAACTGTTAAAGCTATCCCAATTATATAAATTATTCAAAGGGTAAGAATTGAGGATCTTTTCACATAAATTCTATGTTGAATTAGTTTTCCAATGATCCCCAAATGAGATTTTTTTCATACTACTCTCCTCCAATGCTTTGCACTACAATAGAGAAGCACTATGTCTGTTAGATATGACAGTCAAGCAAAAAAAACTTTTAAAAAGAAATTGATCAGGCATATATATCCATATCATAAAATGTTGGATTAGAAAGAATTTGAAAGTTCATCCAGAAGCAGTGTGGTCTAGGAGAAATGGTGGATTTGTGGGCAAATAACTGGATTTGAACACTAACTCTATTACTGACTGCCTTTGAAATCTTAGATGAGTTTCTTCCTCATTCTGAGCCTTGGTTTCTTCATCTATAAAACAAGAGAATTGGACTGAAATCATCTCTCGGGTCTCTTCCTTGAAATCCTCCAACACTTTAGCGTAAGAACATTAACAATGCAGAAATTCATCTTATCATATTCCTGACAGTAGGCATTTATTAAACATTTATTATGTGTCAGGTATTCTGCTAAGCACTGGGAATTCAAAAAAAAAACCAGCAACAATAATCCAAAAATATGGATGGAGAGAATCTCAGGCATGAGGCCAGTTAGTGAAAAGGCACAAAATTGAAAGGTGGAGTGTAACGTGAGAAACAACAGGGAAACCAGTGTCACTAGAGTACATGGAGGCTAGCAAGGTGTAAGACATATAGGAGGGAACCAGGTTGTTAAGACTTTTAAAGGCCAAATAGAGGCAAGTGTAAGGTAAAGCTACAAACATTTACTAAGAAAAGAGAAGAGGTAGAAGTAGAGGTAGGGGAGGATACTAGGGCATGCTTTCTCCCCAGGAGGAACTCATCAGTGGGAGGAGGAGGGTGGTATAGCAAAGAAATGTTACAGGGAGAGAAGGCCATATAGTCTGATGGATATTTCAATTACTGCAGCTAAGGCATGGTGTTAAAATCCGGAATGTCATCAGCACAACCATGAGGTGGAGTATAATTCTAGAAGAAAGATAGGCTGTCCTAGCTAGTAGCCCAATTTGAATGAAATAGAGAGTATGTGGATGGGGAGCGTGTAACATGAAATATTTAGAAAGTTAAGTGTGAGACATATGGTGGCAGACTTTAAATGCCAGAGTTATACATTTTTTTAGATTTTTGATTGTGGTGGCAAATAGGAAGCAGGGGAGTGATATGGTCAAGTCTGTGTCTTAAAAATATTTTTAAAATGTTAAATGTGTAAAAACTGAATTATAAAGAAGAGAAAATGGAAGCACAAGACCAATTAGGAAGTAGTTAAAATCATCCAAGTAAGACGTGATTCAGTTTGAACTGGGAATGTCGTCATAGATACAGAGAGCAGTGTAGGGATGGGAGATATATTATTGAGGTAGAATCAGTACAAATTGGCAACTGATTAGATGAGCATAGTGGGATGAAACAGGAAAGAGTCAAGGATGATAATGAGGTTGTAAACTTGGGTAAGTGGAAGAAAGTAGCATCCTTGAGAAAAAAAAACAGGAAGGTTTATAGAGGAAAGATAGACTTAAGAAGGAAGATAATGAGTTATTTTGGACATGTTCAGTTCGAGATGTCAGTGGGTATATCCAGCAGGTAATTGGCAATACAGGAAGCTAACTCAGGATAAAGAGTAAGACTAGAAATACAGATTTAGGAGTAATTTGAGTACAGATGATGATTAAACCAAGTAGAATAATGAGATTTTTGAGAGAGTGCGTATGTATGTAGGGAGAAGAAAAGAGGGCCCAGGATAAAACTTCAGGGAGCACTCATAGTTAATGGGCAGAACATTAGTGATGATCTAGGAAAAGATAACAAGAAGACCAGTAACACAGGGAGGAGAAACACAAAGAGAAAACAGAGGCATGAAACCTCAGGGAGGAGAGTATATCCAAGAAGAGAGTTAGCAGTAGTAATAGCAGTTAAGAGGTTGTTGGTAACTCAAAAGACACAGAGACAGAAGTTTAATATCATGGGGTTGTGAAACAGAGTTTAAGAAGTATATGTGTGTATGTACATACGTATATATGTGTGTGTATGTGTATATATGTCTATATGTATATATATACACACATACATATATATACATTTATATATGTACACACACATATATATGTATGTATCTTCTGATTTGTTTTTCCAATTTCTCTTCATAGACAAGCTCCTAGAAAGAGCTAATATATTTGTTGCTATATATGTGAGTGTGTGTATATATGTATATACACATACATATACATATATGTGTGTACACATATACATATATGTGTATATTTTCCAATTTCTCTTCTATTCATAGACAAACTCCTAGGAAAAGCTGGTATATTTGTTGCCATATATAGTATATTATGCATATATATGTTTGTGTGTATGTTTATCTATATATGTGGGTACATATACATACACATACACATGTGCAATTTCCAATTTTTTCATGTTTCTCTTTTTCTTTATAGACAAACTCCTAGAAAAAGCTGGTATATTTGTTGCCATATATATATAGGTCATATGTATGTATATGTATAATATACCCACACACATATGCTAGAGGAGATCTGAGTCTGTCAGCAGCTAGGAAGATGGATAAAGTGGATAAAGAGAGACAGAAGATGGGAGGTGAAAGGAATGAATGGTGGCACAACGACTCTGAGAGCCAGTCTGTGTATAACTTTTGAATAAATCTAACAAATGAATCTGGGCTATTTCCATATTAGGGTGAATGACAAATCTCTGCCAATGATATTGTCTCCTCCTTAATTAAAAGCTACAGTTAGAGTCATTTTGGTAGCTTTTTACTCCAATCTAAGAAAATGCCAGCTTGCTCACAGTTTCTATGTCAGGTTGACACAGCATGGCACCACCTCCAGTATCCTGAATTCCATAATTCTAATTTCGAGCTGCGCCCTGAACTGTTTCTATTTCTCCTTCAAACTCACTAAACTCCTTTTGATCCTCACCGGCTTCCATTCTCTTTTCTTATCTCCTTCATTTTAGCATTTCATCTTTCCATGCCCAGTCCTGACTCCCATGCTCAATTACTTCAATGACCAGCCTCCCACTCTCAATCCCTTATTACCCTCATCCTTCTGCCTTTCTTGAGCTCCTATTCTCAACCAGTGTGGTGGAAAGAGAAAGAATACTGGGTTTTTAGTTAGAGAACCTCCATTAAAAACCTGACTTTGCCATTTACCAGCTGTTTGACTTTGGGCAAGTTAGATAATCTTTTCACTGGTGAAATCATGTTGATTTCATCCACTATAAATTTATGGTGCATAACTTTAGCTGAGTCTTCATTGCTTCTTGGCAACTCTAGACATCTATAAAAAGGGGATCATAATACTTGCATTACCAACCTCACAGGATTGTTACAAAGAAAACACTTTGTAAATTTTTAAGTGTTATAGTTATGTGAGCTATTATTATTTTGATCCTTTACTGAGTTTCACTGCCTTCAAGGGGAAAAAAGAGCTTAAATGAAAGTTTTTCAACAAACGTTTAAGGAGGCAAAAAATAGTTGCAGGAGAGAAAATGGAGGAAAGGAAATCAGGACTTTAAAAGCTTAATAGTTGAACTGATATAATGCTATATACTATATAGCATTTATCATAGTCCCCATTTAAGTGAACAAGCTAATCCCTTAAGTTGAGTAGTTTAGTTTGGGAGTGATTGCTCAATTTAAGGAAATTAATCTCTGATTTCATATTAGTTCAAAAGGACTGAGAGGCAATTTTCATATATTAACACATGTCACCTTTATGCAGGTTTCATTCCTTCAAGAAGGCAGAGGCCATGTGTTACTTAATCTTTGTTCATTTTTATTTTTTAAATTAAATCAATTTGTTTATAGTTTTCAATTTTCTAATTTTTAATTAAATTAACTTCACTGATGTTTCTCTTATTTAATTTACTGTGTAACACAACACCCTGCACACAGTAGACATTTAACAAATATTTCTTGAACCATATGTATCTAAAATGAACCATATGAAATGGATTTCAGTAAAGACATACAAAAGTATAAGTAAGATGTTCCTTTCTTCAGGCACTTTACAGTATATATTCTCTTCTGTTTTCTTTTGTACTTTGGAACCAATTCTATCTACAGAACTTATCTGTTCAGGCTTCTAAACATGCACATTTATTTCTGTGAGTTCTTATTTTTTCAGCATGTCAATGTTCATTGATGGTTCACCACCCTTGACCATATGTGAATTACAATTAGCGCTAAGAACCCCAGCAGGTCCTAAGTCTTACACCTACCTCTCACTCCAAAAATTTACCTGAAATTTCTAATATTATGAGTTGGATGGGATTCAAAAATGTCTAGTTTCAGGCAATATGCTAAAAGGAAAATGTGATACGTGGTCCTCAAAAGACAAATAAAAAATTTTTTGTAGGGACACCAGGAGAAGAAGAGAAAAAAAGAAATACAGTAGAAAGACAGAGGTATTAGAAATGTTTTTTTTAATCTGTATGTTTTTTAAAATGTGCAATCTTCTCTGGCTTTATAAGATTAGTCAATTGTAATAGAGTGGAATCAATGTTAAATGTGTCTTATCTACTTGATAATCTCCTTCACTAGTCCTGGCTCTAATTTGATAATATATGAAGATATTTTAAAAGAGGATGTTTTGATTTGTGTTTCATATAGCAATGGGTACATAGCAGGGGTAAAAAATCAGTGATTTGTCTTGAACACTGATTATTACCTGGGCTGACTTCAAGCCAATGATTCTGTTTTATCACACCTTGGTGACTATATATATAGCAAAAATCAATAAGATAAATGATCCAGTACTTCTACCCTTGACTTGTTTTTTTTAATACTTTAACTCATATAGAAATCTTATGATGAAGGTTAAAATGGAACACAGTGGATATGTAATCCATTTTTCAACCTTCAGAGCATGCTTTTAGGAGGTTGGCAAATATTGGCCAAGTGGTTTTTTTTTTTAGGGACAAGATCTTCAAGGAACCTTCTAGGCCAGTCAAGGAGTAGAAGACATTGTCCCTGAACCATAGGACCTTGCTAGGAAGGAAGGCAAGTTAAATAAAAGTACAAGATATAACACATCAAAATGCTAGGAGACGTCATTGTTGGTATATGTCTAGTTGCCAAGTAGATTGTAAAAACAAGTGTTATAGAAGTTAAGAAAATGGAGAGCTCTCAGCAAATTAAAGAGATGAAGCCAAGTCAGCAATCATTTATTAAATGTCTATAGATATGTGATATAAGGTCTTCTGTTAATAAAAAGAGGATCAAGCATGTCTGAGAGACAGCTAGTAAAGTGCCTCGCTAGTAATTCACGCGCCACTCTGAAGAGCCAGTAATTATGGCTCTTATCTGGGCATACTGCTTTCCAGTTTTGCAGAGAATTACATTGTCAGTCATCTCCATTGATATAAATATTCTCTTGTTCATTATGTCACTATAAGCTTCCTGTTTCCTATTTGATTCATTTTTTTGCATTGGACTTCCTGTGATCAGAAAGATAAGCAGAAATTTTCCATATTGCACTTTTTGGGGGGAGTTTGGGTTCTTTCTCATCATTAGCCGATAGTCAGTCAACAAGCATTTATTAAGTTGCCTACATGCCAGATACTCTGCTAAAGCAGTTCCTCTTCTTAAGGAGCTCACGGTCTAATGGGGTAGAAAATAAACAACTTTGTATAAACACTATATATATGTACATATATAGACAGATATTCATAATATAAATATATACATGCACACATATAATGAATCACCAGACAGAAAGTTTTAGCATTGAAGAAGACTGGCAGAAACTACTTGCAGAATGTAGAATTTTATCTGAGACATGAAGGTAGCCAGAGAGAGCAAGAGGCAAGAATGGAGAGGAAGAGAATTCCAGATATGAGGGACAACCAGTGAAAATGCATGGTCAGGAGATGGAGTGTCTTATGTAAAGAACACCAAGAAACCAATATCACTGGATCTCAGGGTACATGGGTAGGGTAAGGAGTGATAAAACAGGAAAGGTAGGAGGGGGCCAAGTTATGATGGGTTTTGAATGCTAAACAGAGGCTTTTATATTTATTTCTGGAGTTGAGAGGGAGTGTTGGAGATTATTGAGTATGTCACATTTGTATTTTAGGAAGATCTGTTTTACAGCTGAATATAAAATGGACTGGAGTGAAGAGAGATGAGGCAGGGAGATCAAACAAAAGGCTAATGTAAACTAGTACAAACATAATGTGATGGTGGCCTGCACCAAGATCGTGGCATTGAGAGAGTACAGAAGTAGGCCTATGCAAGTGATGTTACAAAGGTAAAATTGACAAGACATGACAACTGATTGGATTTGTGGTGTGTGAAAAAATAAAGAGTTGAAGATGACAGCTGCAGTATGAGCCTATGTGACTGGCAGGATGGTGATATCTTCACCAATAAGAGAGAAGTTCAGAAGAGGAGAGAGTTTGGGGGGGAGGGAAATAATGAGTTCAGATTTGGACATGTTGAATGTTAAGATATCTACAGGACATCAGTGTGGGATGTCCAATAGACAGTTGAAGAAATGAGACTAGAGGTTAGGAGAAAATTTAGTGCCAGATGAATAAATCAGAATCAGCTGTATAAACATGATTCTTGAACCCATGGAAGCTGATGAGATCACCAAGTTAAACAGTACAGAGGGAGAAGAGAGGAGAGGAGAGAAAAGGGGAGAAGAATAGAGGAGAAAAGAGAAGAGTAGAGGAAAAGAGAGAGGAAAGAAGGGGAGAGAAGCTTGGGGAATACCCATGGTGAGTGAGCATAATATGGATGAAGATCTAGTAAACTACACTGAGAAGGAAAAGTCATACAGGTAGGAGGAAAACCAGGAGAGAGCAGTGTTACAAAACCCTAGAGAGAAGAAAATATCAAAGAGAAGAGAGTGATTGACAGTGACAAAAGTTGAAGAGAAGTAAAGAAGGATAAGAACTGAGAGACATCCATTAGATGTGGCAATTAAGAGATTAATCATGACTTTGGAGAGCAATTTCAGTTGAATGAGTACATCAAGAGCCAAGCTGCCCAGAGTTAAGAAGAGAATGAGAGGAAATCTAGAAAAAGCAGGGATTTTAGATTATCGTCTTTTTTTGGAGAGGCGGGGTTATTTTTCAAAGTATCAATCTCTTTATTCATTCAGTAAATATGCATTAAACACCTACTATATATCAGGCATCATGCTAAGCTCTAGGAATACATAGAGGCAAAAGATAGTCCCTGCCCTTAGAGTATATAATCTAACAAAGGAGACAACATCCAAACAAACATACAAGCAAGCTATGTGCATGATATATAAGACAAAATTAAAATAGTTAAAGCACTGGAATTTAAGAGGGGCTGAGGAAGGCTTCCTATTGAAGGTGGGATTTTAAAGGAATCTAGGGAGGTCAGTCAGAGCTGAGAAGGGAGGGCGTTCCAGGCATGGGAGATAGTCAGAGGAAATACCCCAAATCAGAAGATAGTGTTTAGACTCTCCTCTTAATGAGTTTAGCAAAAAAAAAAAAAAAAAAAAAAAGGAGGGAAGTTATAAGACAATATCTAGCAGAGATGGATAAAGTAAGTGAGCTTTTTGAGGATAGAGGAAGCATGAATGTGTTTTTGTAGGAAGTAAGGATGCAACTAGTAGTCAGAGAGAAATGGAAGATTAGTGAGAAAGTAGGGGTGATAGAGGAGGTAGTTTGCTAGAGAAAAGTGGAATAAAATGAGATTTTTCATGCATGTAGAGAGGTTTGCCTAGGTAAAGAGGACTACATCTATAAAAGAAAAGGGTGAAGGAAGAAGGCTTCTGAGTGATGTGAGATGAGGAGCAGGAGAGAAAGGGGAGTTTTTAATGAATGGCATCTTTTTTCAGTGAAAAATGAGACAAGATTCTCAGCTGAGAGAGTGAGAAGAGGGGAGTTCCTGGAGATTTGAGGAAGGATGAAAAGGTTTTAGAGAAGGGGGCTTTGTAATGTGGGATGGGGAATCACTTAGGGAGGTATAAAAGAATGACTCTGTCACAGTGCAAACCTACTTGAGATTATATAACATAAACTTGGGTAGGTAGACCCAGTCAGCACAGTTTCAGGATTTTCTCTAGCTCAATTCGGCTGCACAGGAGCAAAGAAAGCAGATGTTTGGAATTATCTTGAACTAAGTTTTGCCGAGGTAAGAGTAAGGAAGGTTGGAGATTAAGAATAGAGAATATTGGAACATTTTTCTGGTTCACCAAGGGTTTGAGATGGGAAGTAGGCATATAGAAAATAAAGGAAAGGAGGTAAACAAGAAATTATTAAATGCCAGGTCATTTTTCTAAGCATTTAACATATCATCTCATGTGATCTTCACAATAACTCCGGGAAGGACGTGCCATTATTATTCCTATGTTACAGTTGAAGAAATTGAGTTTAAATTACTTGCCCAGTCACATAGCTAGCATCTGAGGCTCCATTTTAACTGAAATTTTCATGACTCCAAAACCTGGACTTGGCTGTATCAAGGGAATGAAGGTCTTTTTCTGTACCTGAGGCAGAGTGAAGGAGTAGGTCATTGGAAGTGGATAGGTTGAAACAAGAAATTAGGATTGTTTAGTGGAATATCAGTGTCTGTGAAGTCCCCTACTATGAGTTGGGGAGGAGATGAACACTTTGAGCAAGGCACTGAAGTTACAGAGTAAGGAAGGAGATACTTCTGGAGGCCACTGCCAATACCTTGATCGGGTGATAAATATGTATTGAATGAATTTCAAAGGAGTAAAGGTTACTGAGGTTGTAGAGTTATGAAAGTAGCAATGGGGAGCAAGAAATATTCTGACTCACCCACTGTAACCAGTGACTCAGAGTGTATGAATGAGAAGTACAACCGCTGCTAGAAAGGGTAACAGGGAAAAAACTGTGTCATCAGGAGGGAGCCGGGTCTCGGTGAGAAGAAGATGGAAGGAGTGAGAAGAGAAAATGTTTAGGATAAAAGCAAGTTCATTACCTAATGGGAAGGCATTCCAGAGAGCACAGTGGAAGGGATGGGTAGGTTGAGAGTGGGTCACTGAGAGGGGAGAGGGAAAGGCGGGGGAGGGAAACAACAGAGCAGGTAGTAGGAGATAGGGAAACTGGATTTGTACAATGACAACAGAAATTTCAAAATCATTGGGAGGGGAGAGTGTGGCAGTGTGGAATTATGCTATTTATTAAGGAATGAGTTCACATAGGTTATCATAGGCCTCAGGGATCCAGACATCTGTAATGCTTTATGAAGGAAGTCAATCTTTATCGGCATCCTGAAAGACGGCTACAGTTTGATTAGTCACAGATAAGTGGGAAAGGTGTTCAGGGTAGGACATGATAAGAGTAAGACGACAGTATGAGAGGTTGCCAGTGGGTCTAGAAGTCAGATGCTTTGAGTAAAATGTCTGACTAAATTACGTACTCTTGCTAGTTCCAAAGACTCAAAAGCAAATTGCATTTTAATTAAAATTTAAAATGCGATTAAGAAGTCGACATTTTTGTTTTGTTGACCATGGCATCAAACATTTGTTCAACACTCCTGAGGACAGAGCTTGATACTAGATATAGTACAAATATACTAGAAAAGGAAGGGAAATTTTAGAGTGGTTTCTACAGTGTCTATCCCCAACCTTACTTTCCAAATACTTGCTTATTACTATTTTGGGACCATAAAACTCCCTACCATGAATCATCAAATGCAAAACACCCATTTTTTTTTGTTTTTTAGCTTTTTGGAGAGGGGAGGGGAGGGCAGTTGCCGTTAAGTGACTTGCCCAAGGTCACACAGCCAGTAAGTGTTAAGTGTCTGAGTCCAGATTTGAATGCTGGTCCTCCTGACTCCAGGGCCAGTGCTCTATTCATTGTGCCACCTACTGGCCCCAAAAGCATCCATTTGAAAGCAGCTAGGTTGGATACCTGGCTGGATATATGGCATCTAAATGTCATATAAGGAACTGGTTATGTGTGATGTGGAAAAGAAAGCCTTTGGAGGCACATACCAGTGTCTATCAGGGATTGACTGTAACAGAAAAAAAAGGATTTGTCTTGTGTTTGGTCTCAGAGAGAATTAAGTTACTGATATAAAAATACCATGTTTGTGACTTAGGCGACCCATTTAGTCCTCAGTTTCTTAATCAGTAAAATGAAAGGGTTAACTAGATAGCCTCTGAGGTACCTGCTGGTTCCAGATCTATGATTCTATGATCTTAAAAAATATAAGCATGATTTTAATAAATCATCAAAAGGACTTATTGCTCTAATGAAATTGAATTTTACCTGTGAGACTTTATAGTTAGCTCAACTGATTGGTTTACTATGCTAATGAAGTGCCAGATTCAATTCTTATGAGCCAGTTAATTTTATTAATAATAATGGTATTCATAATAACTCTCATTTATATATGCTTTAAGATCTACAGAGCACTTGACTCACAACAGCCCAGACAGGCATTTTTTTCTATTTGCATAACTGTAGGCACTAGTTAGTAATTCATATCCTTCATCAGAAATAACTGGGCAAGAGGGTGTGGATAAATCAATATAAACTGCTGTGTTGGAAAAATACCTTAAATGCACCTGTTTACTGGTAGTGAGTAGGGTAATATGGTCTTAGGAACTAATAGCAATGGGTGAAGAAGCAAATTTAGGCTTTAACCCTATGTCATTTTTTACCTAGGAAGGAACTTGGTGACAATGTGCTCCAATGCCTTCTTTTTATAGATGGATAATTGTAAATCCAAAAAAAGTTAATGACTTGTTCATGGTCATGTAGTCAGGAAATGGCAGAGCCAGGCCCTCTCATTCTATACATAGGACTTTTGCAAAGTAGAATGGGAAGCTTTGGGAGGAAGTGGGTTCTGCTTCACTGGAGGTCTTCAAGCAAAGTTATAGATGTCAAAGAGGAGATGGTTGTTCACGCATGTGCTCAACTAGAGGGTGTGAGGTTTCTTCCAGTTCCGAGGTTCCTTGATTCTGTGATTGGTGGTACGAGTAGGAGGAAAGATAGAAAAAGTAACAAGGCAGTAGAAAGGGAAGCTTTTATTTCTTCTGATCATCACTGGGAAAGTGATTCTATTGATGACACAAAGTTCATCACGTTCTGAAGAGAAAGGCTCAGCATTAAGACTTTCTCCAATTCACTGCGCCACCTAGTGGCATATTCTTCCTATCTACAGGTGGGCATTTTTGCTTTGTGAAATAAAGTGGTTTTGCTCTTCTGGGCCACGTATTCTGCCTATATTAGATGGAAATAGAACCCTCATAGCTACATAACATTCTACATTTGTAAAACACTTCATCATATGTCTTATCTCCACCTTATGTTCATAATGTCTATTTTCAAACCAATTTCCTAGATGAGGGCTAGTCAGACAAGTGGTAGAACCCAAATTTAAGTCTTTTGAGCTGCCTCTACCCTTCCTCTTAACATCCTGCGGTTGAAAAGTCAGCTCTGAGATGTCTTAGAAATTGCCCTTTACTCATCGTGGATGTCCATCGAAAATGTACCCTTCCTTTTTATCTAAGCTGTTTTGCAGAATTACAGAGTATTGAGATGCCTGTATGTGAGACAAGAATTCAAAGTGGAGTGGGAGAGTTGTCATTATTGTTGGGCATAATCCCGAAATAGCCCTCCCTAGGGAACACGGGGCACAGGATATTCCAAAGGGCTGTTGCAGAAATGTAGGTACTTAATCATGAGACAAAAGGTAAAGGTATGAAACACATGATGGGAATTCACATTAATGCCATTTTTTTCTATTCATTGTAAAACTTATTTGCTTTCATCCCTTTCTCTTTTCTCACTTTCTAGATGAATTTCAGGTGTTATGTTCTTTGACATCTTCCTTCAGCTAAATTGCATCATCTTGTGTCTTCCAACCAGAAGTCTCTTAAAATTTTCTTGGAAATTCTCTGTTCTCCTGAAGAGGTTTTTCACTAAGATTTTTTTCCTTTGTTTCCACTTAACTATTTCCTCCTCTGCTTTAACTACATTGCAACTTTGTAAAAACAATATTATGAAGTACGTGAGAGACAGTGTGGTATAATTGATAGACGATGTCCTCAGAACCAGAAAGATTGATGTTCAAATCCTACTTTTGTAATCTATTAGCTGTGTGACCTTCAGCAAGTCATTCAAACTTCCAGAGACATAGAAAGCTCTAGATGCAGAACAGATGCCAATCTGATGGAGGGAATTTCCTCTTCAGGAAGTTCCATTTACCAAAAAGAAAACTGCAAGCCCTGTTCCTACCTATCCTTGCCCCTAGATTTCAGCTTCCTTTTTATCTCTGTAGTCTTCCTAGAATTGATTGTAAGCTCCTCGGGGGCAGGGAGTGTTTTCCTTTCTTCTTATTTTCATCCCCAGTGCTTAGCACAATGTATGGCACATAGTAGGTGCTTGATAAATGTTTATTAACTATCTCTAATAAGAGTTAAGCAATATAGGTGATATACAACTATAGGTTTTAACTCTATCATATTTATTCATTGTAATTTATATTTTCTTTCTAATTGTGACCTCCCATTCTTTCAGTATTGTACTTATTATAGAAAGTTTAAAATTAAGTTCTTCAAATGATAGTTTTTGAAAACTTTGTAACTCACTAATTAGCAACTAAAAACAAAACTAATAATTCATGGAAATGGTAAAAGAAGCAACAAAAATTTCCAAGGAAAAACAAAAAAGTGATTTCTAATAGGCATATTAATGACTGGAAAGAGAGGATCAGATTTGAATATAAGAGAATGTACCAATATTTGTACGAAGAAGAACAGGAATGTCTAAAAGAGCTAGAAAGGAAGAAAATTCAGAGTTATCAAAATGGCAAATATGAAAGTGAATGTCAAGATGTCAAAGTGAAAAAAAACAACAACAAACCAAAGATACTTTCTTGAAAACCATAAAAGCAAGATGATGGCTCCTTTTTATTTCTTTAAGATGATGGCTCCTTTATGAAACCAGGGATTGTGGATACCTTTAGTTGTGCCAACAAAATTACAAAAGGAATTAAGGCTGCTATTTAGGAGATCTGAGATCCAAGTGACCCCCGTGGACTCGATTGTCAATATATTTCAGGGAAAAGAAATTTTGGGATTGTTTTCGAAGTCTTAAATTATATGGTTAAGTACCTCATTTCTCTAATTTATAAGTAATACACTTTATTTCTCTACCTTCACCTGAGATAAAGATGTGCCAACCTCAACTTAAATTTATGGTAATGACTTAAATATCCTTTTCTAACTTTACTAAGTATTTTATACATTTTATCTCACTCTATCCTTACCACAATGCTATAAGGTGAGTAGCGCAAGTTTTATTCGCCTCATTCTATAGGAGAAGGAATTGAACCCCTCAAAGATCAAAAGACTAGTAAGTGGTGAAGCTGGAATTTGAATTTTGGTCTTTAATTACAAGTGCAATATTCTGAACTATAGGGAAGAGGCATAATAGATAGGAGGGATAGACTTGAAACTCAGGAAGACAAGTTCAAATCCTTTGTAAAGGCTATGACATTCCAAGATGGCAGCATAGAAGCAGGAAAACTCTGTGATCTCCTCCATAACCACCTCAAATACCTATAAAATATGAGTCTAAACAAATTTTAGAGCTCCAGAACCCACAAAAGTACAGAAAAACAAAGCCACTGAAGGCAGGCCAGCAGCTGGGACAGGAAGGGTCCATCACAGCATGCAGGGAGCCAAGCCCAGCCCCATGTGAGCCCAGGGTTTTAGCCCCAGGGCAGCACTGACCAAAAGCTGCTGGAGCACACTTTGGGAGAGTGGATCAGCAACAGCTGTGGTGGTTTCCAGACATATCAACCCATAAATGCCAAAGACAAAGTAAAAGGTCAATGTAGAACTCTGTTGGAACTGGGGAGGGAGAGCACTGTCTGGCCTCTGGCCCTGGAGCAAGAAGCAGCAGAAGTGCAGGGGCCATGCAGCCACCTCCATGTGGCTGCTTCAGAGCTCCTGGCCTGCAGATTGTGGGAGAACCAAGTAAACATTCTGAGGGCAATCACTTGGTTAACCTGCCTAGATCTGTATCGTGGTCTTGGGTGGTGGTCCTGAGGTGTGTGACCAGTGAGCCACAGCGTGTGGGGGCAGCAGAGAGGGCACCCAACTAATGGCTCCAGCAGCTACAAAAACCCCAGCAATTTGAGACAAAGTTCTCCTCTCTGTGTCCTACTGTGGCAAAGAGCTCAAAAGTCAAGTAATTGAGTGGCAACATAAGCAAGCAAAGGAAACAAAGCAAGAACAGCAATCAAATCCTAGATTCCTTTTTGGGGGACAAAAAGGATCAAAGCATGGAATGGGGAAAAGACAACAAAGTCAGAACTCCTGTACCAAAAGCTTCCAAGAAAAATATGAACTGGTTACAGGCCATGGAGGAGGTCAAGAAGCATTTTTAAAATCAAGTAAGAGAAATGGAGGAAAAATTGGGAAGAGAAATGAGAATGATGCAAGAAAATCATGAAAAGATAGTCAACAACCTGACTGAAGAAAATAACATCTTAAAAAATAGATTAACTCAAATGGCAAAAGAGGCCCAAAAAAGCATATGAGGAGAAGAATGCCTTAAAAAGCTGAAATCTGCCAGATTGAAAAAGAATTTCAAAAGCTCACTGAAGAGAATAATTCCTTCAGAATTAGATTGGAGCAAATAGAAGCTAATGACTTTATGAGAAATCAAGATACTATTAAACAGATCCAAAAAGATGAAAAATAGAAGGCAATGTGAAAATATCTCATTGGAAAAACACTGACCTCGAAAACAGATCCAGGGGAGAGAATTTAAAAATTATTGGA
>CM053593.1:307993963-308009762 GCA_028646575.1 Pseudocheirus occidentalis
CTGGGCAAATCCCTTAATCTCTTCCTACCTTAGTTTCTTCATCTATGAAATGAGGATGATAATAGAACCAAAATATACAGGATAATTTTGAGGATCCAGTGAAATAACATATGTAAAATACTTTGCAAACCTTAGAGTATCGTAGTGTGGTTGTTGTTCAGTTGGTTAAGTCAAGTCCAACTCTTTGTGACCTCATTTGGGATTTTCCGGGCAAATATACTAGAGTGGGTTGCCATTTCCTTCTCCTGTTCATTTTACTGAACCAAACAGAGTTAAGTGACTTGTCCAGGGTCACACAGCTAGTGAGTGTCTGAAGCTGGATTTGAACTCAGGAAGATGAGTCTTTCTGACCCTAGGCCTATTACACTAACTACTGCACCACCTAACTGCCCTAAATTATTAATTAATTAATATAATAAATGCTAGCTATTATTGGTCAGTTTCAGGTTGAACTGGAAGCAGAATAGAGTCCTGGGTTGGAGTCAGGGAGACCTGAGTTTAAATCTGGTTTCGGACACTTACAAGCTACGTGACCCTGGACAAACCATTTAACCACTGTGTTCCTCAATTTCCTCCTCTGTAAAATTGAGGTATTAATAGCAGCTATTCCACAGGATTGTTATGAGTATAAAATGAGATAACATTTCTAATATACTCTGCAAACCTTAATATGATATATAGAGGCTAGCTATTATTTATCAGATACTTATGTATTTTGTGCCCCCTTCCAACTCTGAGATTCTGTGTGACCCATATGATTCTCATGTTCCGACTGCTGGGAGTAAAACTGAAACTAAGTCAAGTTACAAAAATTCAGTCCTCTACTCTCTTGTAAAAGTATAACTGCAGTGCTTCTCTTCATTCCATGCAAACATGAAGCAACAGTATTCCCAGTCCTAAACATTTCAAATAACCAGACAAGGACCTAGAATTGGTTGTGAGAAAAAGCTTCACTAATCACTTTTCACCCTAGTCATGAAATTATTTTGCTATAAACAGCAAAAACACTAGTAAAAATCTATTCATTTATGATTTCATTTAATAAAGTAACTATTAAGTGTATGGTCTATGTCCAAAGCACTGTTTGAGCTGCCGGGAGACATATAAAGGTAATGTATGCAGGTGCCACTTTGTTTTTGTGGGAAAGAATGGTATTGGGGAAGCTACTCAGTGTGCCTTGAAATTATACTACCTAGGTTATTGCCTAGTGACTTCAGTGTAAGGCTGAATCTGGGAGAAATACAAGCAAAGCTGCTAGTAGTCTCTCTCTCTCTCTCTCTCTCTCTCTCTCTCTCTCTCTCTCTGTCTCTCTGTCTCTCTCTGTCTCTCTGTCTCTCTCTCCCTCTGTCTGTCCGTCTGTCCATCTATCTATCCATCCATCCATGTAATCTCTCTGTCTGTCTGTCTGTCTATCTATCTATCTATCTATCTATCTATCTATCTATCTATCTATCTATCTATCTGTCTGTCTGTCTATCTACCTATCTATCTATCTATCCACATGTGTATCTCTTCATTCCTTCATCTATTTATACATCTATTTGCTTATTTAATTTTATTCTACACACAATATGCTAGGGAAAACAGCATGAAAAACACCTGGAAGTCTCTCCTTCGGCAGAGAATCCAGGATCAGTGGGGCCAGTGAAATCACCTTGTCATGGCTAAAGTTCATTTGGGGAATAGCAACAGGGAGTTAAGAGAACTTTTGCCATTTGTTAGATTCCTATTATTATTATTATCATTATTATTACTGTCTATTCTGTACACACCTATTGCTACAAAGCTGAGCAAGTAGAGGTACTGTCAAGGTACCTTTGAATTTAAGCACCCTAGGGCAAAGCTCCAACCTCTCTACCTTAGGTATGTCCCAGCAATAGATATCTCCAAATCTACTACCTGGAACAATGAAATTTCAGAACCAGAAGGAACCTTATTTTACTTTACATAGGAGGAAACAGAGGCCCATAGGGAGTGAAATTGCTTATCCAAGGTCATACTTTGTGTCAATAGCAGAGCTGACATTAGAACTTGGTTCTCCTGACTTCTTGTATAATGCCCTCTCCAAGATTTTACTGTGGCTTCCCCTAGACATTACTTAATTGCCTCTGTATAAACATTGTCTCTGATATGTTTCAATAATGACAAAGATTTACATTTTTTAGAGCCAATGACCTAAACTTACTGTTGATCACTGTCTAATTATCTTAATAGTTAACATAGTTCAAATTTTCTTCGAAATCTCACATGTGGTTTGCTAGATATTTTATGACCACCCCAATGTACTACAACCCAACTTGGAAGTCTCATCAGTTACCATCTGTTTCAATAAAATTGAAATGTGGAATTTGTGCTAATGAGAGAGACAGAAACAACATCAGAGAGAAACAGAGACAGTGAGATAGAAAGAGAGAGACAGATGGTGAAAGAGGAGACAGACAATGGAAGAGGAGACAGACAGTGAAGGGCTGGGAGGGAAGGAGGGAAAGGGCAAGAGAGACAGAGTGAGAGGGATTTCGAAAGTTTAATGGACATCAAGGGCAAGCTGATAATAGCTTCAATGCGTACACCAAATATGAGTTCAATTACTAAGACAAAAACCTCCACATCTTTAATTGATTGATATTCCCTTATATTGAACTAAATGTGTGAAAAGAATCCTTCAAAAGAGATCTGAAAATGAAGTGTGATGATGAGGCTGAGAGAGCTTTGAAGTAGATCCATTCACAAATCACAGTAAAAACCAGCTGAACAGAATGGCAAATTTAGAGGAAATTCCAATCATTTAAAATCACCACTTATTAGTTGCAAGAACTTGGGCAAGTCATTTGCTTCTGTATCTTCAAAAAAGTAGAGATAATATTTGCTTTTCCTACTTCACAGAACTGTTGGGAGATGCTAGTTAAATATGAAAATGTATGAAGTTGTTTTGTTGTCCTGACATGTGGGCAAGAAGACAATTTCTTCTTGTGTGGGAGGCCTGGGAGATAGTCTAAGGCAGTGGTTCTCAACCTGTGGGTCGTGACCCCTTTGGGGGTTGAATGACCCTTTCACAGGGGTCGCCTAAGAAAGCACATATTTCCAATGGTCTTAGGAACTGAGACAACTCTTCTCTACTGGTCTCCAGGTGGGCCTGCCCACATGCAGATACACTCACATGTGAGTATTAAAGGGTAGCGGTATTAGGAAGGTTGAGAACCACTGGCTTAAGAGATTTGTCTGTGGTCCCACAGCTAGTGAGTGGAAATGGAAGAATTTAAACTTGTGTCTTTTTGCTTCCCAGTCTAGCAATATATCCACTATGTTCAGACCCAAGAAGATGATCCCAGTAAGCATAGTGTTGGGATAGAACATGCTGGTTCAAAGGAAAAATTGTCTGATAGATCTTCACATACGCAGCATGGGATCTAGCATAGAACCAAAATACGAATTATGTCTATAAGGTGAGTCATGTTTGGAGAAAGAGATGAAACATTAGGAGTAAGTGTACTCGGCAAACATCCTGTGAAAGATAACCAAGGCCAGAGGGAGGGGGTTGTAGGTCCATCTGAGACAGATGGTATGTGTTGTTCATCAGCCTGGGTGTGAATCCTGCCTTTAAGAATCAATCGATCCTTTTGCAGGTGCATTGATCCACAGCTGCTTATATTTGCTACATTTGTCACTATAAAGAACAATGTGAGTGGAAATGGAAGCCATTGATTCATTTTATGTAACAGCTAAGAGCAACTAAAAACGAAAATTTAAGAACAGCCTATTAATAACATTCTTAGACGAAAGTGGTGCAGAAAACTTTTTTTAAAAAGACAATGAAACATCCTTAGGTCATTTGTAAGATCCACATTTTTACCTCCTTAATCTCTTTTTGGGAAGGAGGGTCAGGATCTAGGATTTTTTTTAATCAATGTGGAGAAATCCTGATGTGGAGATTTCCTCCAACAATGCAGATCAGCAACTCAACTGCTACTTAGATTCTTAGCCAGTTGCTTGAGGGAAGGACAATTAAATGATTTGTCCATAGATATATAACCAACATGAGTCAAAGGTAGAACCTGAACCAAGGCTTATGATCCCCAAGTACAGCTATTTATGAACTATTGCTGCCCCTTCTCTGGAATGTTGTATGTGAGAAAAATTAACACATTAACAGTCCCACTGAGAATTTAAGGAACAAGTATGTAAAAGGCTAAGAATTCATCAATATTCTAAAGAAACCTGGATTGACAAATAAGCCAGTCTAACCATGGATAGAAGGCATTCAAAAGCTACTTAATGTCTCAGGAAGAGTTGGAACAGACAACATTCAGGCAGGCACCTGGGAGGTTCTTGCAAGGAGCTGGAACTACAGAGCTATGACAATTTTCTTCTAGTTCCTCTTAACAGAGAGACAATGTCATTGTGGCTAGAAAGCTGCCTTGAACCGTGAGTTCAAATCTTGCCCGTGACACACTAGCTGTGTGACCCTGGGTAAGTCATTTATCCTCTTACTGCTTGAGGTAACTTTCTAAGTCTATAAGCTAAAGACAAGGTAGTGACAGTCATTGATAAAGACAGTCTTCTAATTTGAGTGACCTGCACTAATGAAATGGAAGGTTCATTCCCTGTTCTCAGCTACTTGTGCCTCACTGAATCAAAGTAGTCCAAGGAATATGAAAGTTTGAAGTGAAACAATTCAGGGGAAAAAATAAACTTTGTTGAGGACTTTTTTCTTCTGGTTACAGATTTTAAGATTGGCAACTTTTTTTAGACTAATGAATAAAATGTTTGAGACGTTCTGTCAAAATAATTAGCAAAAATGAGAAAATGTGAAGAATTTAATGCAAAATTAGATATGTATATATATAGTATGCATACATATATACATTATACATGTACACACATACACATGTATGCACATATTCGTATATGAAAAATCAGATTACTACAATTTCTGTACATGAGGACAAGTACTCTGCAGGGCAGCACCTAAATGTAGCAGCTAGCTGTGTGTTTGCCTCCAGAGGGTCTGGCTGGTTTTGCAAGAAGTAGCTGTGCTGTAGTGAAAAGACCACAGGATTGGGAGGCAGGAGACGTATGTGGCTTCCTGTCCTGGTTCTGCCAATAATTAGTTTGTGATTTCACTTAATCTTTCTGACCCTCAATATCTTCAACAGTTTAATAACAAACAAAGAAAAGAATTTGGAGTGTATTCTTCCTAAAGTACTTCTACCTCTGAGAGTCAATGATTCTAAAAGAAAGATCTTTTTCATATCTTATGTTTCATCTTTATAGATTAAAAAACCCCACTAATAACTGATAAATAATGTGACTGCCTTCCTGACTAGGGCTAAAAGGGCTAGAAGAGGAGTGGACACTGGCTGTAACATCCTTTCTTATAGATGTTAGAAGTGAGTTGTTTCTTCCCCTGCTTACTTAAAAAGCTCACAATTGGATTGGAATCTGAAAAACTAACCTGCCTTTTCCTGACCCTGTGATCTTGAAATCCATGAAGGAAATAAGATTGAAAGACAGAAATGTCCGTGATGATTGTATAATTGCAGCATTTGGAGGAGTTACAAAGCATGTAGGATATTTGTTTTGGAGTATATTACTATGAAAATTCCAAAGACCAGTAGTTGAAATGTCGTATTCTGGCCTGTTCCTGACTCCTGAAAGTTGGCTCTTGCCTTTATTTGTATCCCTGGAATTTATCAACATGATGGGCAGTAGTGAGCACTTAATAAATGCTTGTTGACTGACTAAATTTTCCAATTTCTTAGTTATATCAGATTCTTTCATTTTCCTCAGTAAGTGAAATCACCACCATCAATATCTTACATAATGTTTCCTTTATGCCTGTGTTGTACATATGTGTGCATGTGTGTATGTGTATATGTGTATATGTGCATGCACACTGCACTGTAAGTGCATGCACACTTTGGGAAAAGTCACGTGCTGTGCTGTAAAGTGTTTGAAGTCTTACTCATGAGAAGCACATCAAAGATATTGGCAAAGGTATAAAGGCATAGTTATCACAACAATCCATGACCCTTTTGCTCATTTTACAGAGGAAGAAACTCAAAATGTTATAGGATCTAGAGCTAGAAGGAAGCTCTGAGGCCACCTAGTCCAACCTTTTCATTTTTACAAGTCAGAAAACTGAGGAAAGGTCCAGGGAGGTTAAGTGACTTGACCAAGGTCATGTAGGCAGCAAGTATAAGAGACGAAATTTGAAACCAAGTCCCTTGACTACAAAGCCAGTGTCTACTGTCCCACGAATGACTTCCTAAATTCACCCAGGTACATCCTTTATTCTGCTGGAAATTATGCTTACTCTTCAAAAATAAATGTGAAAAGGCAAAGCTTTAATCTTTAAGAAGTCTATAAAAACAATAAAAATGAAGCATTAGAAAAAACAGAAATTGTTGTTTATGATATCAGAAAAGGAAACTAACAAGACAAAGTTCTACACCTTATCATAATTAGGAAGGAATATTGGCAATAGTGCTCACAATGGAAGCCATCTTTCTTCTATTCTGAAGTTGGCTTGTTTACTGGCAAGAAGAAGCCAGGTATATAGCTAGGTAATACAGTGCACAGAGTGCTGAACTTGGGGTCAGTAAGTTCTGAGTTCAAATGCTGTCTTAGAAAAGAGCTATGTGACCCTGGGCAAGTCATTTAACCTTTTTCAGCCTGTTTCCTCATTTAAAAAATGGGAATAATAATAGCCCCACATGGGATAAAATACATAAAGCAATTTGAAAACCTTAAAATGTTATAGAAATGCCAGCTTATTATTTAGACTGATCCATTATTATACCCCGGCAATAGAGTTGTGTATTTGAGAAAAGGAGAGAGAACTAAAGAATCAGATGAGATATTTTCATTATAGAATAATGAAACTCTAGCATTTCTGGTCATCTGGGTGTCTTCCCCTCTGTTTCTGTGTTCTCCTGTAGTGTATTGCATTTTGTTGTGTTGTGTTGTTTTCTGTTGGCCTCTGCCACAAAAAGCTTGAAGTCTTGGGCACAGTAAGTATACTGATTTTCTAGTTAATGATGACTTTGTCTCACCAGATCAGGGATAGCTACATCCTCACCAGATCAGGGATAGCTACATCCTTCATACCCTCTTAGCTTTCTCTTTGACATGCCTATGGGATCCTAAAACTACTTATATTCAGTAAGGCATTTTCCTTCTTTATTTTCCTTCATCTCTTTTTCTCAAAATGAGATTTTCTATGTTCATTGGATGTTAGGGAGAGCACTGATTCCAGAAATAGTAGCATTTTACGTTCTATTATTATGTTGATAGATCCTTTGGTTCCTGATAGTTCATGGAGTTTACATTCAGGATACCTAAAGTCTTTACATCATTGCATCCTTGCTTGCTATGGTTGTTTTCCTGGCATGGATGTAAGTCATGACCTCTCTGGGACTCAGTTCCCTCCTCATTAAAATAAGAGAGTTGGAGGTGATGATGCCCAAAATTGAAATTGCTGCCACAATCCATCCAAGAACTGAGCTAAAAATGACATCGCAAATAATGAAGAATTTACCATTGTTTTTAAAAAATCTGACATTTAAATACTTCCTTAAAATGTACAAGACACTTTATACACATTGTACCATTTTATTCTTACAATAACACTGTGAGAGAGGTACCAAAGGGACTACTGTCCCCATTTTGAAGATGAGAAGATTGAAGCTAAGACGTTAAATGGCTTAAGCACAGTTAATAAGGCTCCAAGGCAGAATGTATATTTAGGCTTTTCCTTATTCTAAGTCCAACACTATTGATGCAGCACCATGCTACCCTTCAGTAAGGTATATGCCATATCTGTAACATTATATGTTGGGTTAACAATTCTAGAGACAACAATACCATTCCCAGAGTATCCCTCCTCCAGATAGAAATCTCTCCTAACTGAGCTCCTGCCATTGCAATTCTCATTAGCTGCCCACTGCCATCATGGATGGCAGCAGCCATGGATTTTCTGCCAAAAATTGTGTCCCTAGGATTAATGGTCTTCTTTTGTCTCTCCTTCAGTACCTTCAACACCCTGCCTATTACAACATACACAGTCTGTTTTGTCAACTTTTTTTTTTTTACAACAGAAACCTCAGAGTAAACAGAAGGGTTCTTACTTTGGGCTGGAATGGTATTGAGAAATCTTCTCATTTAAGTCCCTCATTTAAATGAAATGTGAAGTGACTTACCCTTCCCCTCTCCAAATTCTCCTAGTACTGTGGAGGGCATCAATATCCTACCAGTCACTCAGGCTCTAAATCAAGGTGTCATCCTCAACTCCTCATTTTTTCTCACTTCCCCTTATTCAATTTGTTGCCAAGGCATGTTTACTTTACCTTCATAACATCTTTAACACATGTCCCCTTTCTCTCCTCTGGCACAGCCACTGTCCCACCGAAGATCCTAATCACCTCATTCTGGGTTATTGTAATAGCCTGCTGGTGGGTCTGCCTGTCCCAGGTCTCTCTTTATCCAGTATGTTCTCCATTCAGCTGTGAAGGTGATATTCCTAAGTAGCAAATCTGACCCCCTACTTAATAGACTCCAGGTATGTATGCCCTATCACCTCCAGGATCAAACATAAAGTCTTCCACTTGGCATTCAAAGCCCTTTACAACCTAGTCCACCACCCCCTGACCTCCCCCCAACACACAGACACAAACACCTTTCCAGAATTCTTACATTTTATTCCACCCCACCTACTCTGCAATCCAGGGACACTGGCCTCCTCACTATTTCTTGAACAAGATTCTAGCCTTCTTCACTGCCTGTCTCCCATACTTGGAATGCTCTCAAGTCTCTCCTCAATTATCTCCTGACTTCTCTGGCTTTCTTTAAGTCCCAGATAAAACCTTACCTTCTACAGGAAGCCCTTCCCAATCCCTCTTAACTGTAGTTCCTTTTGGGGTGGCTAGGTGGCACAGTAAATAGAGCACCGGCTCTGGAGTCAGGACCTGAGTTCAAGTGTGGCCTCAGATACTTAACATTTACTAGCCATGTGACTTTGGGCAAGTCACTTAACCTCAACTGCCCTGCCTTCCCCCTCCAAAAAAAGCAACCCTCCCCAATACTCTAGTGCCTTTCCTTTGTTTATCATTTCCTATATGTCCCATATATACCTTGTTTGTACATAATTGTTTGTATTAGACTATAAGCTCCTTGAAAGTAGGAGCTGTCTTTTACCTTTCTTTGTATCTCCAGTGTTTAGCACAATGCCTGACACATAGTAGGTAGGTATTTGATAAATGTTTAATTTGGTCCAACTGACCAAATGACACATGGTTAGTGAGCAGCAATCCTAAGATTTGAATCCAGATTTGCTTGACTCTAAATCCGATGATCTTTCCACTATGCCCAGCTGCCTCTACAATTCCATATGGATTAGACAAATAATGAGCATATAGTCTTACATTATTCATGTTTGATATCTTTGTTTAAATATTGGGTAATGTGTCTTGTAGGCTCTCCCAGATTTCTAGTCAGTATGCCTCTCCTCTGGGATAACTGACTTTTTTTTTTTGGCAACTTCCCCCTTTTTATTACCCTATGTCTGAGATTCATTTTTCTCTCTTAATTCCCTAGATTTCTAGAGAAGAATATTTTTCCCGTCTACATTCCAGGTCTGTTCCTTTAGCTCAAAAATGGTCCCTTTACTCGAACCCTCATCAAAGCTGGTATTTCCTGGCTCTTTCCCACTGAAATTTCCTATCAGCCTTTCCTTTGTTCTGGGCTTACAGATCCTGTTCTGTTCCCCCTTTCATTTTAATAAAAACATTTTCAATCAATCAATTATCCATCCATTATTAAGGACATTCTAAGTGCCAAGTAGGGATACAAATACAATTTTTTTTTGAAAAAAAAAGCCAAGAAGCATATATTCCATGGGGGAGCATAAAGGACAACATGTACATATGTGATATACAGAACCAATACAAACAAAATAAATTCAAAGTAGTTAAGTACAAGGTCTTCAGGAAGAGAGGGCATCAGTAACTGGAAGATGGAGAGTCAGGAAATGATTCATAAAGAATTCTGGGAGTCCTTGAGCTGCTTCTTGAAGGAAGAGAAGCATTCCATGAGGAAGGAGTACATTCACAAAGGAAATGAGATGGGAGATGGAGCGTCTGACAAAGAGATGTATATGAAGAAACACTTCTGGCTTTCATCTTAACCCCGAGAATTTTAGTGCTCTGGTAATGTGTGTTAGGGGCGTGAAGCAGGTCAATTTAGCTGGATTGCAGAGTGCAGAAAAGGGGAAAGGTACAACAAGGCTAGGGAGATAGGTGAGATCAAATCATAAAAGGCTTCTGAAAACCAAAGGACTTTCAATTCAGAGGCAATAGGGAGTTAGTGGTGTTTACTAAGGAGTGATAATTGTTAGATCTCTACTTAAGAAAAATAATTTTGTATAGAATAATTTTACACACACACACACATGTACATAAACGTATTTGTGTCTAATGGTAGCCATCTCTAGGGTGGAGCCAGAAAGAGGGAAACAAAAAAAAAAGGAAAAAAATTTTATTAATAAATTTATTATTTTAAAGGAAGGTCAAATTGTATATATTTACAATTTTATGTGCAAACTATTTAAATTATCCTGTTATAGAAGTGTTTGTTTTATCCCATAAATTTAAAATGAAATAAATAAATAAAAGGAAAAAAATTGATAGCTATGTGGAAAATAACTAAAATCTTTAAAAAACTAATTTGTGTATTAATTGTCTGTGTGGAAGATAGGATGGAGGAGGGATCAGTTTTAGAGAATATTTTGATTTATCTTACAGCATAGCCTATGAATCTAAAAGTGCCCTGGAAGTCCCTGGTTTCTTCATATCATCATCCCCCAAATCCCTAACATTATCACCCCAAACAGATGGCACTCCACCAAACACATGAACATATTTCAAATACTAATTCAATTCACATCCCCTTGTATTGATTAGGTTTCCCTTATATTATTAAAACTCCAAATTTTACTTGTCATTTTATTTATCACACACATTTACTATTTTAATTAATCCACAGTGATTTTGAGAGAAAGAAGCGTGGAAAACTGTAGTATTAATGTTGGTTCACAACTAGGTTGCGCAGATACTTATTCAATTGCTATGGCTACTTATGCATTAAAAAATATGTTTCATTAATCTCATTTACCTTTCTGCACTCCCAAGGGTACTGAGTGACACATTCTACTTTGTTCAAGATAAGATTGGTAAACTGATAAATTATGCATCCCAGAAAATGTTTTTATAAGTCAGACTAAGCCTTGAGCAATAGAGCTTTTCCAGACTGCAGGCTCAATACTTGTGCAATGATTTTCTTCCTGCATCAAAATCCCAGCTTCACAGCAGAAAGGAAAGCAATAACCATGATTTCCAGTTAATGGATTAAAATTTTTACAGGTGGATTTTAACTAGAGTCTATGAAGGAGGCTTGTGGAAAAATAAATATAATTTATTTAAGGAACAGTTCTAAAGAAGAAATCCTGCAGAATTTATCCTCAAAAAGAAGGCTTAGCAACAGAAAGAAGGCGCAGAGGTAGATATTGTACAATTATGTAAAGATTTGGATTGATGTAAGTTTCATTTGTTTCAGGGGCCTTAGTATAAAAGAAATATACAAGGTTTCTGTTTGAAGTATAATCCATTTTAATTATTTTAGATTTCTCTGAAAGGATCTATTTTATAAGTGACTTTTAACATGAATTGCCTACAAAGATACCATCATAAATTAAATGCTTGCTTCCTTCAGACATCAGTGGCAGACATCTGCGAGTCCTGGCCAGGACAGCTATTCATATATAAGGACTGTTTGTAATTTGAGCAATCATAAATTGGGGAGTAGTTGTAATAGGATTGTGGCCCTAAGGGGAGCCTCCCATCTCTCAGATGCCAATATTAGCTCATATTGATTCTTCCAGCAAGAAATGGGCTCCCATAGTAATCTAAATATTTAGATCCTCTATCCAGAGGCCTCTTGACTACAGCACTTTTCATAATGGTGCAACCATGAGGAAAAAATAGGTAAGACAAGTATAAATTAATATTTAATCTGATCTGCCTTTTAAATATTTTATGAGAAGTTGTGGCTATATTTTTTAGCATTCTATTAGGTACAGCAAGAAACTTTCTGAGTCTGATTGTATAACATTTTTTGTAAACATAAGGCTAAACATACATTTCATGTGAGACTCTAGAGATGATGTGAAAGTAAGCAAAAAGAGAAAAATATTGAGAAGTATTTATGTGTCTAAATAAATATCTGAAGATGACTCTAAGGAATTTATATACAAAGCATCTTGGAAGGCCAATTTCATTTTTAAAATAGTTTTCTATCTTTTAAATATATACATTTATATGCACGCTAAAATAGACACACATATGTACATATACATTACAGTGATATCTAAGTATACAATGAAGAAAATGGGAAATGATTGGGGTCTAAAGAAAATTAATATTTAAAAATTATTATAAAAATGGAAATATGCAAAAAAGTATCTAGCTTCAATAATACAAGTAGATTAGGGAAGGTGAAGGGAAAAAGTCTTTCTCAATTGCCTACTATGTACCAGGCACTTCTAAGCACTTTACAAATATTTACTTCATTATCCTCACAACAACTCTTGCAAGCACATGCTACAATTAGCCCCATTTTATAAATGAGGAAAGTGAGGCAAACAGGTTGAGTTACTTTCCCAGGGTCATGCAGCTTGAGACTGGATTTGCACTCAGGTCTTCTTGACTCCAGGCCCAGTGCTCTATCCACTGTACTACTTAGCCACAAGGATGAAGTATTTATTTTGTTGTCATATCCTTCAATAGAAAATGAGCATTTATAAAATATGCATACGAAATTCACTTATGTAATTAAGTGAAAATTTCAAATGAGAAACCAAAGTTTAAATGGTTTGGGACTAAACGGGTTTGTTTTGTTTTCCCAAAGCAATGGACAATGAGTTTAATTTCTCCCTTCTGTAAGAAGAAAGTAGATGGGAAGATGGGTAACAATTATACGAGCTCTGGTGCTCTGAAATACCCCCAAACAGAACTTAAGTGACAAATGACAGGACATGATATGCATGGACCCATTTCATGCAAATTTATTGCTGCTTTAATGTGATCAATGAATTCAAGGACCTCCATGGTCTGACCGCAGCAACCCTTCCAGATTGATTATACATTACTTCCCTTAATCCACTCTCTGGTCTGGCCAAACTCATCTACTCTCGATTCTTCACATATGTTCCATCTCCTGTCTCCAGGCCTTCATTATACATTGTTCACCATGTTTGAATGTTCTCCCTCCTCCCTAGAACTTTTAGAACTGATTTGTTCAAAGTTCAGCCCAGGATCCAGTTCCTACATGAGAAGTTTCTTGATCCCTCAGACACTAGTTCCCTACCCAACAAAAATGTAGCAGAGTATTTACATTGTATACACTTTGTATTTATTAATCTATGTATGTTTGCCCTCATACAATATAAGCTCCTTGAGGGCAGGTGTTTAATTTCTATTTTTGTATCTCTGGCACTTAGCACAGAGCTTGGAACATAGTAATATACCTAATTACTTTTAAATGACTCTATGACAAAGCAATCATATGAAGTTCATATTCTGAAGGTTTCCTTTAAAGATCAATTGACAGCAGGGTCCAGTGAAGATGCTATGGGTTCTATTAATTCTCCAATGGATAAATGCCAAACCTTATCAGAGATTTCTTAGCTTTGTAAAATACTGAACTTACGGTAAAATTGTCTTTCTCTGATAAGCTATATTAAAAAAATCAGCATTATGCCAGATGCTCAGATAAATATTCCTTTTTAAAAAGGTATGACTTGATTAACAGAATTGAATCACCATTTCCCAAAGCAATTCCAATCATTAAAATTCATTTTACTGGTCGTATAGTGATTCCACTTAATGTATTAGTAAAACTCAGAGGCAGCATAGTACTGTGGGTGGGAAGCTGTCTTCCAGAAAAGGAACATCTGAGATCAAATCAAAACTTTTGCAGAAAATGAGCTGAGTGACTTTGGGCAAGTCATTTAACCATTCAGGGGCTCAATCAGCTGACTAAAGCTAAAATTGAAGAGAAAGTGATGATCTGCATTGAGACAGGAAGTCTCCCTTACTGTAAGTTTCCTATTAAAAAAGGATCATAGGCCCAGTCAGAAAAAAGAGAAAAGGAAAATAAATTCATTAGAAATGAACTTTCACCCATGATAATTCCTTATTTTCATTTCTTGTCAAACAAACTGTCGACAGGGTGTGAAATTTTTCTTCTTCTCGTTTTTTTTTATTTCCTCTTGGGGAATAGATGACAGAATCTGCTACAATTAAAATAAACATAGAAATATGGACTTAATTTTACTAATTCCTGTCCTAGGATCATCAGGTCTGGAAGTAACCTCAGAATCAATTTGGTTCAACTTCTTCATTGTACAACAGATTGAGGAAAGGGACCAAGTTTGTTGGCTTCTTTGTTTTTGTATTTTGGACCTTTCTTTGTATCCCAAATCCAGTGCCTGGCATATGGTAAATATTTAACAAATATTTGTCAACTGGATAAATGAAGAAATTGAGAACAAGAGGGGGCAGGTAGGTAGAGCCATAGTGCATAGAGTCACAGAACTGGAGTCCAGAAGACTCATCTTCCTGAATTCAAATGTGACCTCAGGCACTTACAAACCGTAAGTCATTTAACCCTGTTCACCTCAGTTTCCTCAACTGTAAAATGAGCTGGAGAAGGAAACCACTCCCATATCTTTGCCAAGAAGACCCCAAATTGGGGTGGCTAGGTATCATAGTGAATGGAGCACTGGCCCTGGAGTCCAGAGGACCTGAGTTCAAATTCGACCTCAGACACTTAACACTTACTAGCCCTGTGATCTTGGGCAAGTCACTTAACCCCAATTGCCCTACCTTCCCCTCTCTAAAAAGTGAAAAAGAAGACCCCAAATGGGGTCATGGAGAGTCAGACACAAGGACAACAAAAGACTGACAAAAAAGGCCAAGAGAGATCAAGTGATTGCCCAAGATCACACAGAGAATAAGTATCCTTGACGGGATCTGAACACAGAGCCTTTTTAGTAAGTAGCAGGGCTGAGACTCAAAATCCAAGGACTCCTGGCTTCCCATCCTAAGCCTTCCACTAGGCTGCTTTCATCTTAAGCAACCTGTCCAAAGTTATTGACTAACAAGGAAATGGGGAAAAATACCTATCAGAGATGGGAAAGCTGCAGCCTGGACCTAGAGATGGTAATTAATGAAAGATAAATGTGGAAATGATCTAGTAACATCCAATTTCCTTTCTTTCTGTATTTATATTGACCACAGCATGATAGATGAGGGAACTTAGGCAAACAGAAGTTGAATGAGTTTCCCAGGGTCATGCACCCTGAGACTGGATTTGCACTCAGGTCTTCTTGACTCCAGGCCCAGTGCTCTGTCCAGCTACTAGGATGAAGTAGTAAATTTGGGGGAAGGGAAGAGATATATCTCACTTAAAGAGAACAAAACAAATTCTATGGAAACTTTCACTATAGCTATTCAATTAGTCTCTAAGTATTTTATCAGACTCCTGTAATGGTAATCAGCTTGTTGGATATTTAGGGCTAAGTATGGAAAGTGTGAGCTCTGTCTGGAAGGTGTGAATTCCCCTGTTGTCTGGAAGGTGTGAATTCCCCTGTTAACGTGGAAGAATGCTATCGGTGAGACACTCCCCTCTTCACTTGGGAGAAGGCCGGTGTTTATAAGCAGGAGAATTTTGGAGAAACAGACAGATT
>CM053593.1:308010262-308038264 GCA_028646575.1 Pseudocheirus occidentalis
TCTTTTTTTTTTTTGAGTCTTGTCTGATCTCTTCATGACCCTATTTGGGGTTTTCTTGGCAAAGGTACTGGAGTGGTTTACCATTTCCTTTTACAGCTCATTTCACAGATGAGGAAATTGAGGCAAACAGGGTCAAGTGACTTGCCTAGGGAAACACAGCTGATACATGTCTGAGGCCCAATTTGAACACAGGAAGAGCAATCTTCCTGACTCTGAGCCTGACACTTTGTGCATGATGGCGCCACCTAGCTGTCCCAAGATAATAATAGCAAAGCATTTTCTGTCTTTTCTGGCATGTAATAGACACTTAATAAAAGTTTGTCCCCTTCCCCTCTACTCTGAAATCACAGATTCAGGCAAAAACCAAATAAAAACTCATCTTTTGCCTGAAAAACTTTGGGGGTAGTAGAAAAAGCGTTGAATCTGAGATTTGAAATCTTTAGTTCAAATGTTAGATTCTGACACTTCTGTGTGACTGGAGAAGCCATTTCAGCCCCAGAGATCTCGTTTCGACAAAATGAATAAATGGGTTTAGATAATGGTTAAAGTCCTTTTACGCCACTAAAATCTTATGAGCGATAGATAAAAGTAATAAGAGAGTGGGAATATGTTGTACTTTTAAGGATTGTAATATATATGCTTACCACAATCGTTTGAAGAATTTTTAGAATTAGGCTTTTTTTGTTGTTAAGCATTGTAGAAATATAAACCCCATTGACAATTTAAAATATATTGCCTTTATTTTTTTTTCTCACAAGTTTCTTAATTCATGGACTTATATGATAGCTATTAATGCTTGTTACCATCAATATCAGACAGTTTATAATTGTATAAAATCCAAATAAAAACTGAAAGCAACTAGGCAATCTAATGAATAAGTATAGAGCAAACAGGACCCAAAAACTTTTGTTGCTGGTGTTTATCTACCTTCCTTCTATTAGCTGAACGAAACTGACAAAATATCTCTTTTTCCCTTGTATTCCAACTTTTTAACTCATCCTTTTTTTTTCTCTATGGGGAAAGTTAACTCCTCATTAGGACTGAGTAGTTGCTTCTTTTATTCCTTAATTGTCTTCTCTGTAGATCTTTCTATAAGGTTTATATTATATTAATTATATTATATTATGTCATATCATAATATGTTATATTATATTCATATTAATTCTATTACATTATGTTAGTGTGTATAGTTTTGAGATATATTTGGATTAATTTCCCTCTTCAAATCATCTGTAATCTCTGATTATAAATATATGGCATCTCTTGTAAAAAAGGGAGTGTGATATAGTAGATAGAGAAATCAGGAGATCTGTCTTCTAGACCTTATATTAAGTAGCTGTGTGTATGTGTGATCTTGAGAAAAATCATTTAACTTCATACTTTAAGCCTCAGTTTCATCTTCTATATAATGCTGAGAGTTAAACTAGATCATGGGAACTTAGCTCCAAGAGCTGGAAGGGACAGACGTTTGTCACCATCTAGTCTAATTCTCTCATTTTACAGAAGAGGAAACTAAAGACCAGAAAGATTTCCTGATCTGCAGAAAGGTAGTGCCAGAAGTGGGATGTAAACATAGATTCTCTACTGAAGAGACAGTGTATTTCCCTAAGGTTCCTCCTAGTTCTAAAATTCAATGATTCTACTACATCAGTTCACATAGCCATCACTACAACAAATTTGTGGTATTCAGCATCACAGATTTAAAACTATAAATAACCCTAGTCAAATCTTATCCTTTTTATAAGCACTACAAACCTAGGAAAATTCACATAATACTAAATTTCTAAGTGATGTTTTCATTTTAGAGCACCAACAAAATAACTGATAATATTCTGGGATAATCTCATCTTTTGCATTGATAAGTAATAACTGCAAATTATTAAAATGTACCTCTTTTAAGCGAAGACAAACAGAACTTTTCTTCCTAATGAAGGGAGAATATTAAAGGGACAAAAGAGTGAATTCATAAGGACAGCATGGAGAGAAAGAGTAGTGATTATGAAAAGAATTCTTTAATGGGAAAGGAAAGGTGACCTCAAGCTATAGGAAATCCTCTAATGAAGCCTTCTTTGATTGCCTCTCTAAAATGCTTTTGGCCTAATATTGCAGTTCACTGTTCATTGACTGACATCTGTGTCATATGCATTTAAACATAAACTGTATTTTTATATATACAATATTTCTAAGCCACAAGAACTATAAACCAAGAAATATGTGATCCAAAATTTTATCTGATGAATGCAGCTGTTATTTATTTTATTTTGCATTGTTTACTGAAAAGAAATGATTTAAAAGACTAATTTTCTTTTCACTAACAACATTACATTGTTTGCATATTTTGGTGTGGTGGGAAAAAGGCTTAGTTTTTTAATCAGATGGAGTCAGCTCCCAATCCTGTGACTATGAACAAGTCATTTTAATTTCTTTTAGCCTCAGTTTCTTATCTAGAGTCATATTTACATTGATTATCTAACAAGGTAATTGTGACAAAAGAACTTTTTAACTAATAAAGCACTTTTATAATCATAAGTTATAATTGCTATGATAACCTAAAAATTAGTCCAGTGGTGGTCAACTGTCCTAGTCATGGACTAGTCTAGCATGCTGGTCCTCAGTGTACAATGAGTCTATTGCTGGGTGAGAAACAGCAGACAAATAGTCCATTTTGGTGCTTAACATGGTATCTAGCACATACTAGGAACTTAATAAATGTTTATTGATGGGCTGGCATCTGCCTTTCCAGATTTGTAGCTCTGATTGGATCTTGGAGTACACAATCTTCTAGAACTTTGAGAATTCAAGTTTAGCTCAATTCCACAGTAAGGCGCTGGATTGGGACATCAGCGGATGATACACTTAGTATAATTATTTTAAGTAAATAACACCGTTCTTCTCTCATCTCCTACTTTTCTTTTTTTCCCTAGGTAATTCCACTTATTTGGATGACCATGGACCATTCCCTAGCAAGGTGAGGTGTTTATAGAGAGTATGAAAATCTCACCTTGTTCTTTGGTTTATAAATGCACAAACACATTGTATTCATTGTCTCAGAAAATGTCATTTTCCGAACTTTCACAAAACAGATCAGTCACACAGATAATGGAGAACAAGGGCTCATTTTTCAAGTTAAAACAAATCAGTGTAACTATTTTCCCTTTCTAAAGTTCTTCATAGAACAAAACTTTGGAGGGGAGAATTATTCTTTTACTTGTCTCTTTTGTTTGTTGTAATTTTTTTTTGGAAAGTTAAAAATTTTCTTGCAATCATAAGAAACTGGAAAGTTGGGGTTTTTAAGTTGCGTGTTTGGAATGCTGAACTGATTGAGTTTATTTTATGGCTTCTTATATGCCAACTTCTAATCTCACTGCTTATTATCAATTTATAGGGCTCTGTTTTTTGTTTTGCCTTTGTGTTGAAGCAAGGTATAATTCCCTTTATTCAGCATGACAGAATTAATCTTTTGTACCAGATCAATATCATGGTCATTCTTTCCTATAAATTTATAAAAGATGTAAATTGATGTCTGCGCTATATGACCAACAAACTATGAAGACCAATGTACATGAGCAGTTTAGTGCTGGAATTCAATTAAACAAAAATCATTAAATACATGTTCTGTGAAGGGTACTATGGAGAGAGCTGGAGGAGGTACAAAAAAATAGGTCCCTGTCAGAGTCCCAGAATTTCTGACACTAACATGTCAGAGAATATAGAGAACTTAGAAATCATTTTTAAAAGCTGACCTTATGAGAAAATCAGCATCACCCAACCCTTTGGTGTTTTCATTGCTTAAGACTGCAAGGAGCACACAGCACATATAAATGCATAAGACTTTCCTCAGGATACACAAAACACATGGGAACATAAACATAGATGTACAGGGCAGGTCACCCAGGTAACCAGACACCTGATAACTGCACTGCTCTGCCACAATCAAGTCCTGCCTGTTTTCTGTTCCCATTCACACACACATTCTCTCTCTGTCTCTCTGTCTCTCTCTATATATATCTCTTTCTCTGTCTCTGTCTCTGTCTCTCTCTGTCTCTGTCTCTGTCTCTATCTGTTTCTTTCTGTCTCTCTGTCTCTGCTCTCTCTCTCTCTGTCTCTCTGTGTGTGTGTCTCTCTCTCTTTGTCTCTCTCTCTCTCTCTGTCTCTCTGTCTCTCTGTCTGTCTGTCTCTGTGCTCTCTCTCTCTCTGTCTCTCTCCCTCTTTCTTGTATGTGCGTGTGTGTGCTGTCATTGCACCTTTTAAAAATTATTTATTTATTTTTGTAAGTTTTCAACATTAATTTTTTATAAGATTTTTAGTTCTATTTTTTATCTTTCCCTTCCCAATACATCAAGCAATTTGATATTGGCTATACATGTAGAATCATATTAAACATATTTCCATATTATTCATATTGTGAAAGAAGAATCCAAACAAAAGGGAAAAATCAGGAGAAAGAAAAAAAACAAAAACAGTGAAAATGGCATGCTTTGATCTGCATTCAGATTCCATACTTCTTTCTCTGGTTGTGGATTGCATTTTCCCTCCTGAGTCTTCTGGAATTGTCTTAGATCATTGTATTGCTGCAAAGAGCCAAGTCTGTCAGAGTTGGTCATCACACAATGATCAGCATATTTAACTGTATAGACACAATAGGGGATTGGAACTAAACCTGTGATTTAACTGGTAGAGGTGCTGTAGGTGATTTCATTGGTACAGGAACTCCCAGGTGAGGAAACTGCTTCTACCAATTCTGGCTGGCATTTTCTCTGCAACTTATCATCTTAGAAAGGTGCTTAAAGCACTAAGATTTCAAGTGACTTTCCCAGAGTCACACAGCCACCATATTGTCAGAAGCCAGAATTGAACTCATGTCTTCTTGCTTCTAAGATCAACTCTCTATCCATTACACCGCTGGATCTCTACAAGCAAAATATAAAACAGTTTAGAAAGATTGGCTCAGATGTTTGGGTTCTACTTGTTTTGATATACTATCGATACGCAACCTTATAATCAGAATGGAGTGAATGCTATCATTTAGGCTGTAGGCCACACTGCTGCCTTTCAATTTCTAAATAGTAATTGCTAGGTAATGATAATAATAAATAAGAAGAAGAAGAATATTTATGTAGTTCTTTAAAGTTAACAAAGAACTCAGAGCTTCCAGTGGAGTGAGGTTATGACTGAAGCAAATAATTTAAATATATGAAATGTATGTGTATATGTATGTGATTATTATATGAGAAGCATAAGTGTACATATACTAAGTATATGAGAAGTAAGCTATGGTGCCATTACAGTGGAAACAGAAAAGAAATGATGGAGAAATGTGATTGATGTGCAATCCACAGAATTTAGGAACTGATGGGATATTTTAGGAGTGTGAGAGAGGGCAGGGTGAAATATAGCAACACTATTTCAAACATGGGAACAAGATAAATGGTAGTGATAGTAACAGTGGTGGTGAAGTCAGCATGAGAAGCAGGTTTGGAGAGAAAGGTTTGCTTCTGCATAGAATGGGCATAAAATGTCCATTCGGGTGGAGATGTCCTATACCCCGTTGGAAATATGAGTCCGGGATTAAACATTTGATCAGTACTGGTCTTCAGAGATTGAGGAATCATTTATGGAGACTGTGGCCAAAGTCAGGGCAGTGAGAGTCTCAATATAGGAAAGGTAAAGGGAGGATAGAAGAGGTATATGAACAAGACATTGAAGAATACCCACTTTCAGGATTAAGATGGGGACTGAGAAAATATCATGAATTTGTCATTTAAAAAGTTATCAGTGATACAATAGGATCGCTGTTTTGGGGTGGTGAGCAGGGGAAACATGCAGAGGAAATTTGTAACTCAAAAACTTGTTAAAATGAATGATTTAAACTAAAACTAAACACAAAATTTATTTGAAAAAATAAAAGTTATCAGTGACCTTTGAGTAAACATATTCAGTGGAGTGTTGGGGGTGCAAGGGTTTAAGAAAAAGAGGAGATGATGAAGAAAAAAACCTTCAATGACAGATCTCTTTTCCCACAAATTTGGCTATGGGTGGAAGAAAAGGGAGATGAGACTAATAGTAGAGAGGGTAAAATATTCAAAGGGATGCTTCATAAGGATTAAGGAGATTTGAAAATGTCTGTAAGCTTGTGGGAAAAATCTAGGGGAGAAGGAAAAAATTAAGGGTCCTGAGAGAAAGTAGATGATTGCCAAAACAATGTCTTGGAGGAAGCAGAAAGTGGTATTACTATTACTACAATTACTAATAGTGATGATGGTGATGATGATAATGATGATGATGATGATGATGACAGCTATCTTCTCTGCAGTGCTTTAAGATTTGCAAAGTGTTTTGCTTGTTATTTTGTTTGATCCTAACAACAATCCTGTTAGGTAGTGGCTTTTTTAAATCCTTATTTTACTAATAAGAAAACTGAAGCTGAGAGAGGTTAAGTGACTTGCCCAGGATCACATAATTAATAAGACCCTGGATCAAGATTTAGATCCAGATTTCCTTGACTCCCAGCCCAGCCCAGCCCTCTATCTACTGTGTCACAGTAGATAGAGTAGAACTAGCTTTAGAGAGAAGTTGAGGATAGTTCTTTCTCTGAAGCAGAAGGGAAGAAGGAAAAATATATAATGACACTGAAAGGTTTTAAGGCAGGAGTATAGGGAATTGAAGTCAGGCCCATCAGATGCTTTAGAAAGCTAAGTCTTTAGAAGCAAGTGAGTTTTATAGGTTGTGAATGTGGCTTTGCAACAGCATTTGTGGGGAATGAGATTGGGAGTGAAGCAGTATTGAAGACCTAATGCAGGTCTTCAGGAAAATACTATAATAGACCTTACATGGAAGGTAAACCAAAAAAAAAATTAAATAGTCCTTGAACTCTTGAAGCTTACATTTTAGTAGAAAGGGAGATATACACATAAGTACTCCTAATAAAAGCCATAATATGAAAATGTAATATATAAACATTGTTGTTTGTTCAGAGAAATTCAAAATAAATGTATCTCAATACACCTGCAAGAAAATGCACAATAGTTACTGTACTATAGGGCAATTAGAAAGGAATAATGAGCTATTTATACAAATTCATGCAAATGGCATTAATTTGACATAAATAAATGAAGTTTCCATTTTCTCTTTCTCTTGTTAGCTCTACTGTACCTATACACAGTGCCACGATTAATAGTTTTCCCTTATTCTGCTCCTCACAAATAGACACTCTACCTTTAAAAGACAAAGATCCTATTACTTAAATCTCCAACCATATTACAGCTATACTTTGAGTAGAGGGAGACCTAAGCAGGGATGTTCTAGACAGGAGAAGGTATCACGAGAATGAATTCTTGTTCATTTATATCTGGGAGTAAGAAGGAGTTGAGACTAGTTGAGAAGAGAAAGGGAATTAGCCACTGGGAAAGAGCTCTTCTGGGGCAATGGTTACTCCAGGTTCTGGGACTGTAGCTAAAATAATCTCATAATAAAAACCAAAATAATCCAGAATACTAGAAATATACTCTTCTATCCCAACCAGATCCTAGGACTCCAATCTTCCAAGCTGGCTCAGGATTAGGTATGAAACTAATTTACACTAAAACATAATTTAAGTAGTCTTTTATCTATAGGCAGAACTTTGGGAAAGAAAACCATGATAGCAATGAACACCTGAAGAGGAAAAGGAGATGGGAGAAGAGAAGGAATAATTTTAATTTCTTATTAGTACAGCCATATACTTTTCTAGTGTCCAACATCACTACTACCATTTTCCACTTGATAACTCACCTGACAAGAAGCTTTTCAGTTACCCTAGACCTCTGCTTTCTCAGCCCCTTAACTCTCAGTACCATGGCTTCTAAGGAAAAGTAGAAATAAGTATTTTAAAAAAAACAAGCCCAAAACACTAGCCCAGGAATCCCCAGATAAGGAAACTCCCTCTACCAATTCAAGTCAGCACCTTCACTGCAACTTAAAATCCTGGAGCATTGTCCATAACATCGAGAGGCTACATGATTTCTCCAGGGTCACATAGCCAGTATGTTTTGGGGATCAGAATTGAAAACAGTTCTTCCTGGCTTCTAAGTCAGCTCTCTAGCCACCATGCCAAGCTCCATATTGAGCAAGTGTATATATAGATATATAAAAGATATAAATAGAAGATAATTGTTTGGGGGAGGCACAAGTATCTGAGGGAATTAGGAAAGATAGGTATGGTTTACCAACCAGTGTAATTTTCTAAAGGAAATGTTGATAGTATCTGAAGTTTGTAGTATCTATAAATAAGAAAATCGGCACTACTTGGCCTGTGGTATGTGATACTTGGCTTCAGTTTCCCCCCAAAATAGAATTTTGACTTATGAGGACATTAAGAATGGAATTATGGAGCTAAAATAGAGGGGTACTTAAGTTCATAATGATGACAGGTAATGACAAAAATATGCTGAAAAAAATTTAATGACTTCTGACTTTAGCATAATTACACCCACTTTCTAGAATGTATTATCTTTGTAGTATCTGGAGTCCATCGGGAATGAAAACATACAAGGGGCCTTAGGGAGTTTCTTACTGATGAGCATAAACTGTAACATTCTTACTAACTTCAAACTAAGTAACAGGAAGTATCATAGCATTAAAAGATGCTAGGAAACTATTGTTCAGGATTTTAAAATAAGTTTAGTATGTGGAGTTCATTTATTTTAGAAAATGTGATAGAGTTTCAAAATAGAGAGAAAAGTATAAATAGGGATATATTTCTGTTCAGTATAAGAAGTAAATAATCTTTCCCTTAAGATGGTTAAGCACCAAATCAAAGTTAGGTATAGAACTTTAATAAAATCTTTTTTTATTATTTAAAATAATAAAATGCATTCGGATTCTACTTGACAATCCAACAAGAGAAGAGCATCCAACAGTGAAAGTAAATAGAAAGAAGTGAAAAATAACGGGAAAGAAAATGGTGTTTCTCCCTTAAGGCCCCTGCCCTCCTTTCTCCTAATACATAAATAACAGTGTTAAATGCCTAATTGAGCAACATCATTAACCAATGAAGTTCAAATGTTGCAAAGTGATCCATTATCTATTTTACTTTTTCCTTTCCTAATCCTTTGTAGACTCTGCTCCCTTTACCTCTGTCCCATAAAAAGTCTATTTAAATGGTTTACCCATTAATCAGTGAACATGTTATTAAGTACTTAAGCATTTATTAAGTACCTACTATGTGTAAAACATGATACTAGGCACCATAAATACAAAAACAAAAGTAAAGCAGTTCCTGACCTCAAAAAGATTATTCTATTGGGGAGATAGTATGTACAAAGATGCATGACATGAATTGGACCTGTGGTTTCTTTTTTAGTTCAAGTTTTATTTGTTTTAATGAACAAAAAAAAACTCTTTTTTTCTCCCAGAGAAAAATAAAAGCAAATTTCTTGTAATAAATATTTAGAGACAAGCAAAATAAATTCCTTGATTCGCCATGTTAAAAAAATATTAGTCTCATTCTGTCCTCTGAATCATGTACTCCTTATCAGGAGGCAGATAGCATACTTCATCAACAGTCATCTCGAATCATGAATGATCATTATATTGATCACAGTTCTTACAGCTTTCCACATTCTTTGTCTTTATAATGTTGTTGTTATTGAATAAATGTTCATTAGGTTGTCATTTATATTGTTACTAAATTTTCCAGTGCCTGGCACAGAACAGCTGCTTTTCTAATCATCTCAGGGTGGGGTGGAGATGTAAGAAACAAAAGAAAGTTACATGATAACTTTATCAGATATTTTAAAGGTATAGAAATATCAATACAATTTTAAAGGAACAAAACTTTTCAAGGAATCATTTACGTTATAGACTTGCAGTTTCATGTGTAGTCATCTTTTTAAATTCTATGGTGCTGTGGAAATGCTTCTTTTATTTCATAAGTTAAAAATAAAATAAATAGAAATTTTAAAAATATTATTCACTTATTCTTATTCACTGATGTTTCTAGTTCTGCTCATTTAATTCTTCATGTGTTTATGAATGTCTTCAAAATCGTTTGCTATTACTGTGGTTAATTACATTTATAGTTTTCCTAATACTGAACCAATCATCCATGACAAGCATAAATCCATCCTGGTCATGGTGTATAATCTTTGTGATATGTTCTTTAAGCCTCTCTGCTAATATTTCATTTAACATTTTTGTGTCAATTTTCCTTAGGAATATTGGCCTATATTGTTCTGTGTTTCGACTCCCTAGTTTATGTATATCTTTGTAATAGAAGGAATTTGGTGGGATTACTACTTCTTTTGCTATTTTTTGCAAGCAGCTTAAGTAATGCTGGGATTAATTATTCTTTGTATATTTCATAGAATTAAAGTGTGAACAAATTAATTTAGTCTTGGAGTTGCTTTCCTTGGAAGCTCACGTATAACTTATTCAATTTCTTTTTCTGAGACTGGTTTGTTAAAATGATCAATTTCTTTATTTAATAATTGAGATATTTAATATTTTTGAAATATTCACTTATTTCAGTTGCTATCCATTTTCTTGGCATATATCATTATAGTGGCACAGATAACAGAAAAAGAGGAAGGTCACAAATGTGGGAGCAGTTTAGGAAATAAAAATACACACTGATGTACTGTTTCTTGACCTATGAATGGACATAACCATTCTAGGAAACAATTTAGAATTATGCACAGAAGTTATTAAACAGTACATGCCTTTCCACCCAACCATACAGCCACTAGTTCTTTAATTGAAAATGAATTAAAAGATCCTGATTATGAAAAATAATGATAATTTCCTTTTTTGGTGGAAAAAGACTAGAAATGAAGGGGAGACTCATTATTTGGAAGAATGCAGAATAAATTGTGGTATATAAGTGTGACAGAATATCATTGGACTGTAAGAAATGAGGGAATTATTTCACAGGGTTATAAAAAGACTTGTATGAAATCATCTAGAGTGAAGAAAGAAGAACCAGAATAGCAGTTTATACATCAATATTATAAATATGGATCTATGATTTCATTGGCATAGGGAATGCCCAGATGAAAAAAATCTATCAATACAAACAGATAGTTCTGAAAATTTATAATCTTAGAGCATTAGTTATACCACAAAGAGATTGCATAACTTGCCCTGGGATTTAAACACAGGTCTTCCTGTCTTAAAGGCTATCATTCCATCTACTATGTCACATTGCCTCTTAAATGCACATTTAAACATGATATGTATGCAACATGAATATGAATACAAAATAATTTTGGGGTGGGAGGTACAAACATCTGTGAGGATTGAACTGGACTTTAAGGGAAAGTAGGCATTCCAAGAGGCAGAATTGAGGAGATAGTACAGTCCAGGCATGGGAGACAGCCCCAAAGGATGAATTATTTTCCTTGATGCCTCACATATCAAGTCTAACATTTCAACCAGACATGATCTTCATCCTTAGCTTTAAACTTAAAACTTCACAAATTTAATTATAAGTTTATGTCCTTTCACTCAACTTTAAAAGTATTTATTGCTTAAAAGATGATGGTAAGATGCCACTAGTTCTTCGTCGCATGAATAAGGAAAATAGATTATATGTCATGGCTCTGGATTGCCTGAGCTAGTGTTTAATTTTTTAAATACAGCTTTTTATTAGAATTGCTAGGCTTAAATATTCAATGCTAGTATCAGATACTGTTCTTAAAAGATGATAGCTATTTATAATGAGCTTTTGGAGATAACAAATATCAGGTAGAGTAAACTATTTTTCACTTATTCTATTCCTAATATTATTCACTAAAGTCATAGACTCAGAAGGTTGGAAAGGTACTTACAAGTTATTTACTCCAGTATTTTACATACTGGAGGAGCCCCCTCTAGCCTCCTAATTAAAGAATCAGAAGGACATGGCACTTATTGCATTATATAATTGAGAAGGGACCTCAGAAATCTTCTCATCTAATGCCTCTCCAAAACATGTATTGCAGCAAATGGTCATTGGAAGTCGTCCAACAGTGGTGAACAGATCTGTTAGGAAGTTTTTATCTTACATTACACTTAAATCTGTCTCCCTGTTCCTTCCTGCCTTTGGGTTCTACTTGGGTCTTCCCTGTGTGGCAGAATAAATTTAATTCTCCCTCCACATGACATATGTTTTAGTTAGGTAAAAGGCCTGTGAAAAAATCCATTGCCCTGCAGCAAGCCTGGCAGTGCATCTCTGAACTTAGTGAAACTTATTGTCAGATGACAGGAATGAGTTCTATTCACAAACCTATACTCAGAAAAACCTTTCCACCTTGGCAGGAACTGCTGGAGCTTACACTATGCTGATATAGATTTGTCATGGGTCACTTCCACACTGTGATGAGGGAGAGATCAGCATGAGATTTTAGTGGAGTTTTCCACATGACAATCTTTTAAATATTTAAAGCATAACCTCCTCCTGCCAAGGCCTCTCTTCTCTAGAGTAACCATCCAATCTTCATATGGCATCACTTTAAATACCCTTATCTTCCTAGCCAGTCTCTACTGTGTCAAAACTTGACATGAAGTGCCCATGCCATGAATAACTCAGGTCCAGTGAGGAGTGATGCAAAATACATGATGTTTGTTGTAAAGGCAGGTTTAAATGCCTAGGACCAGGAATGGTATTGGGCAAGTCCCATAGGAGTTGTCTCTCTGGAGCTGTCCATGCTTACAGGGGATGGTGGCTCCCTTTCGGCAGAGTCAAGTGGGTTCCCCCATCCCACTAGTGAGTCAGTCCTCAGTGACCAAGCTGGCTGGTCTGCTCTGGCTAACTAGTGGACAAAATTGTGGGTTTTTAATCTAATTTTAGAAGGGTAGAGCTATGTGTAAGGGGAAGAATTGGAGGTTTATCTTTGGTAAATGGCAGGGTGAGCTTAGGTACTGCCTTGGGGGTCACCCAAGTTTATCTATTAGAAACATGTCTAGAGAGTGTAACGAGTGGATGTGACTATGAAATTTATATGCTTCTTTATATTAAGAAAGGGGTCATTTTGCTAATGGGGAGACATGCATTTCAGATACATTCACATATAATATGGGGGCTTTAGGAATTTAATTAAGTTTTTGAAACAGCTGACAATGAAATGTCCTCTGCTATACCCATTGCTCTGATCTCTGTTTCCATTATACAAGCTTTATAAATGTTTTCTTCCTTACACCTGATTGTCACCCCTTTTAGTGAGAGGGGTCATAGGTTTCACAACTGGGAATTTGTCAGTGTCTTCTCTATAATATGGTGCTCAGAAGTGGACATTGTACTTGAGATGAATCTGATAGTGAATGGGATTACCACTTCCCTAACTTTAAAGTTCTGTTGATGACAAGATATTATCACCATTACCATTACCACAACCACTACTACCATCATCAACACCACCACCATTACCACCACCACCACCATCACTGTCATCAACACTGACGAGTTTGACATCAAAAGTCTCTTCAAGTAATTTTTTTCCAATGGCTCGCTTGTTCTAGTAAAGAGCACAGGCAATGGACTGGATCTATGTGGTGAGTGAGGAATTGAGGATGATACCAAGCAGTAAGCCTGAGTTACTGGAAGAGGATTGTTCCCTCAGCATTCATAGAAGAGTTGAGAGAAAGAATAGACTTGGGGGATAGGGAATGATTTTGAGTTCAAGTTCTGATATGTTAAGTTTGAGATAGCTATGGGACATATGGTTTGAGGTGTACAAAGGCAGTTGTTGGTATGAGACTGGACCTCAGAAGATAGACTGGGACTGGCTATAGAGATCATAGAGTTATCTACAAAAATGTGATTGTTGAGCTCAAGAAAGCTAATATGTTCCCCAAATGATAAAACATAGAGGAAAAAAAGAAAAGAGGACCCAGAAGAAAGCATTGGGGAATTACTTATGAATATTGTGTTTATTTTGTTATCCCTGAGTTTGTTCAGTCTATCAGTTAAATACTGATTATTGATTCTTTGTAACCTGACAATTACTGAATCTATTCCAATGTTTTTTCATGTCTCAGAGATGACCTTAGGTTATTAGACAGGGATGTGGATGAAGATTCAGTGAAAAGACACTCAGGAGAGGTCAGACAGTCAGGCAGAGCACTAGGAGAAAGCGATGCCATGAAAACCTAGAGAAGAAAGAATATGCGGGGGGGGGGGAGAAGGTGATTAATAGTTTTGAATGCTACATAGAGATAAAGAACAAGGATGGAGAAAAGACTGTCTTAGTAAAGTTAGCAAACTCTGACAGATCCTTTGTAACTAGAAAGGCTTTGAACATGACCAGTGATGTAGGTTGGGTGTCTTTTGCCTGAAGACATAGGGTCAGCATCAGAGTGATGAATTTTTGAACCAAAGAAAATCTTTAAAACCTCCAACTTAGTTATGGAGGAATCACAGTCTTAACAATGTGTGCTGATAGAGGGAGTGTGTAAACTGCTGAAATTAGAGCTTCTGAAGGTGCAACGTTAATTCCTTCATAATACTACATTTACTTCTTTTCAAAAGTTAATATTCCCAAACTTTTACCAGCTGTTACAAAACAACCAAAATATTATATGACATTGAATCTTCCTCCCTCTTTGTAGTCCTAAGACATCATTATTACAAACATTTACATCTCAGAATATAAATGACACATTACTCCACATGTTTTCACATCTTAAGGTTTATAATGCACATTCCTCATAACTCCTTGAGGTAGTTAGTGCAAGTATTATCTTCATTTTATAGATGAGAGAACTAAGATTCTAAACTGGTTAAGTACCAGGAAACACAGCTGGTTAGTAGCAGAGCTGGAACTCAGATACAGGACTCCTTTCTTTTTAAACATCAACACACATATTTAAATGGAAAATAATATTTTAAAGTGACACAAATGTTTAAATAGAAAACAGTATTGAAAAAGTAGTTTCCTAAAAACAATGATTTTTAGGTTTATGGAATAGAGAGTACTATGAAGAAAAAGAAAAATGTACCTTAAAATATTACCTAACTCCCAGAAGTTAATGTAGAATTATTTTTTAAATGACTAAAATGACCATACCCTTTCTTTAATCCAGACATTTTACTGTTAGTAATATATTCCAAGGAAGTAATTGACAAAAAAGGGAATCATATACTTAAGAGGTTTATAGGGGCACTTTTTTGTGGTAGCAAAGAGTTGAAAAAAATCCCATTGGAATTCCCCTGGATAAAGATTCCCTTGATTGGGCAAATGGCTAAAGAGATTGTGTTCCATGAAAGTAAAGGAATATTACTGTGTTATGAGAAACAATATATATCATAATTACAGATACATGGGAAGACTTAAATGAACTGATACTAAAGGAACTGAGCAGAGCCAGGAAAAACAATATACACAATATAAAAATAAATTGAAATGAATGGAAAGAATGACTATAAAACAACTGAAAATGAATGAACAAGCTTGGCCTCAGAGAAGAGAAGACACCTTTCCCAGCCTCATTTGCAAAAGTGGGAAAGGCTGGTTCATGGTTGTTAAATGGTGCATATTAGACCAGATTTTTTTAAGTGTGTTGACTGGTTTGAGTGATTTTTTTTCCTCTTCTTCTTCTTTTGATGAATGGGGTGGCTCCCTGGTAAGGATAAGGAGGAATATCTGAAGAAATGTAGGAAATGTAAAAACCAAAAGATGGCAATATACATCTTTTTTTAAATACCAATTATCTAGTTGATATTCTAATATACTAGTAGCTTAATATACGTATCTTTCAAAAAATACCCCTCACCAAAATGCTAAGTCAGACAAAAGATAATGGTGGGAAAGTTCTAGAGACATACAAGAATGAGACATGAATTATCTTAGAATTCAGAGGTTCCCAAACTCTTTTGACCTACTTCCCCCTTCTAAAAAATTACTCAGCAGCCCCTAGGAAATCTATTTTCTTTAACCCATTATGAGTTTTTTTTTAAATTTGTGTCATTGCAGAAAATAAAAAATATTTTAATGACATACCTTAAATTTAATAATTTATTGTGAATTTGTATGGTTTTTCCTGAATTGAAATTTTGATGACACAATATTAGATCATATAACTATATTATCATATTGTAAACAAGCCATTACACATGTATTCCTGACAATGTGTGTTGAACTTCCCAACAACGCGCAACATGTTTGCCTGCCAATGCTTGCTTATTAAGACCTATCAGCATACTTGACCACTGATTGGTTATAATTTGCATTTTGTATGTTTAAAATAATGTGATCACTATGACTCTATTTCTGTTATACAACAGTTGAAACATATATGAATGGTTTTTCAAATTTTTCCTATCTTCTCTTTTTTCCTTATGCTTCTGCTGCCCCCTTATTTTTATTTAATGTCCCCCAATTACACCCAAGACTACTATTGCCCCCTATCATTCCAGTGTCCCCCAGGGTGCAGTATCACCCACTTTGGGAACCTATGTTTGATGTTGACCACTTTCAGAATGAATTCCATCTGGAAAGTACAATTCTGTTTGGAAGTACCATGAAATATGATCCCTTTAAGTCAATAGAATCAAATATAGTTGGGGCAACTAGGAGATGCAGTGAATAGAGCACCAGTCCTGGAGTCAGGAGGACCTGAGTTCAAATTCGGCCTCAGACACTTAACACTTACCAGCAGTGTGACCTTGGGCAAGTCACTTAACCCCAATTGCCCTTCCAAAAAGCAAAAAAAAAAATCAGATATAGTAAAGATTTCCCCACTATCTTAATTTCTGTCTTTATTATATAAGAACAAAAAAGTCAGTATACCTCTTTCTCCCTAACATTAACAAATTACATGAGCATAATATAACAAACAAGGCTAATAATACCAGCTAGTCACCTCTTCCCCTCCATTCTTACTACTTCCATGGACATAAATCCCAGCACAATCTTCTTTAATCTAGAAAAAGAACCCTTGTGTATCCATGCCAGAAGGTGCTTCTAATTTTTTTTTCAGATATATGGTCCATTTCCTTATCCAGAAGCACTGTGGCATCCAGAGGATAAAAGCTTACATATGTCTGGCCTCTTGACTGAACCCTCAGCCTGGCAGAAGAAAGCAACAGTTATTTCAAACCCATATTTTTAGTATTTGTTTAGCACTCAGAAGTTACTCCCAATGCCAAGACAGAAAGGGCTGTGATCTAGATAAAATAAGATTTCTGAACCCAGAAAATGTACTCAAGTTTACAGGCCAATTTTTAAATGTTGAAAAAAAGAATCTCTGAGTTTCACATTCCACAAGTCCTAGCTGTTAGGGAGTGTGATGGTTGCCACAAGCACACAGGAAGAGCTTAAGAGAAAAGAACTAAATGGTCCTAGGTTTCTTTGTTTTCTGAAATGTAGACCCCTGTCTTTAACACGTGGTCAATATCTCCCCCTTTTTCTTTCCTGTTCCATAGGTGGAGAGGTAAATCCATGCTTAAAATGGGGTCATATTGTAGCCTCTATTGCATCACTGGTTACCAGTCTCTTAGGCTCTTCCTGAGTAATTTATTTTTCAGAGGTCAAACTTGTCTTTCTTCTTGGCCATTCATTCACCTGAACATGGAATCTTGGGGAGAAATGGTAGCAAGTCTTGTAGTTAGTTGTAAACCAAGTTGTTATTCAGTAGTTCAGTCATGTCCAACTCTACATGACCTCATTTGGAGTTTGCCATTTTGTTTGCCACTTCTTTCTCCAAGTGGATTAGGGCAAACAGAGGTCAAGTGCCTTGCTCAGGATCATGCAACTAATGAACATCTAAGGTCACATTTGAATTCAGATCTTCCTGACTCCAGTCCCAGTGCTCTATCCACTAAGCCATCTAGCTGTTTTTGTAAACCAAATAACAGGTTCTTGTTATTTCAGATTTATTTATGTCCTGATTCTCATGGGTAAAGGTAGCTGTTCTGAGTAAATAAATAAGCTAAGTAGTAATATAGTACAAACCTTCAATATTGTTCCTTAAGTTTTATATTTTCAACCTCATGAATTACTAATAGGATTCAATTTAATTCATCTAGCACTTAATACAAAGATTAAACGAAAAATAAATCCCTGCCTTCAGTGTACTTCAGTTTTACTAGAGGGAAGTGATGTGAGGACAGATAACTAATTTGACATAATATTTACATTACAATTCATAACAGTAGCAAAATTACAGTTATGAAGTAGCAATAAAAATAATTTTATGTTTGGGGGTCACCACAACATGAAGAATTGTATTAAAGGGTCATGGTATAAGGACGGTTGAGAACCACTGCTCCAAAGGTATTAAAAGGCATTTAAAACAAGGTTTATCATTTATTCTGTGTCTCCCATACATCAAATAATGCCTTGAATCAGCAAATATATTAGCATAGATATTTCTCTCTTGATTAACTCATAGAAGGTATCTACCTTTTATTATGTTCAAGAAGCAACCTTAAGAAGTTGAGAAGTAGTAAATCCTGATTTCCTGTAAGTATGAATTCATCATTGAGTGCTTATTTTGTGACTTTGTTAGATATTCTAAGCTGACTGAAGAAATATAAGACACTAATCACTGCCCTCTGGGAGAAAATGTGCTGCATTGGAAAAAGCACATCTCCCTTTTGTCTCTAAAGATTTGGGTTTGAATTATAGACTTTGTTACTTACTAGTTTTGAGATTATGGCTAAGTCATTGCCAGTCTTTGGACTTTACTTCTCTCATCTTTAAAGTAAACTGGTTGGAGTTGATGAAATCCTCAATCGAGCAGAAAGAGTGTACTATACTTGGAGGCAGGAAGCCCTGGATTTGAATCCTACTTCTGACACTTAATAATTGTATGACCTCATGTAATTTCACTGAGCCCATCCCTTTCTGTAAAATGGGATAGTAGCATCTATAACATCTACCTCACAGGGTTGTGGTTAGGTTTAAATGAGACAGTGTGTGTAAAGCCTTTTGCAGTCCTTAAAGTATTATGGAAAAGTCACTTGTTATTGTTGTCCTGTGATCTTTGAGAATAATAGGATCACTGACTTCTCAGAGGTAGACCTTGTCTTTATATTTATTCTTTACTCCAGATGAGACTGGATTGGGTCTAAACAGTTCTGCTAAATAATAACCTACACCTTTCCCGGTGGAATCACAGGGAATTGGTTCTACAAACTTCTTTAAACCTAATTCAGGATCTGACTGAAAGAGAGAGTCTTTCTACATGTCATACCATTTAATCAGTAAATGCTTATTCACTATATCCAAAGTGACCAGCACTGGACATGGGGAGATATACGAATAAGTATAAGAAATGATCCCTGACCTCAAGGACCTTGCAGATATATTGGGGGAGAACAATCTGCCACATTAAAATAGAGAATAGTAGAGGGTCAAATTTATAACAGAATTTCAGAGGAGGGAGCTGTGAACTTTCTGTGGAGAAAAGACATTAAATAGAATAAAATTTTGTAGCACATTGAACCTCATATGCCAGGAATATAAGGTATACTGGAAATTTATAGTCAATTAATCAATTTATAAAGTGCCTACTACATACAGGGCACTGTCATAAGTGCTGGGGATATGAAGACAAAAAGAAAAGCCTCTGTTCATGAAGACATTGTATTTAACTAAGTAGATGTATGTTTATAGATAAATACATTTATCATGTATACCATGTAAATACACAGTGATAGAGCATAGGATAGTAAACAAGAAATAAAAACAAGAGGCAATAAAAAAAAAGATCTTTTGAAAGATGTGGAGTTTGAGCTGAGTCCCTAAGGGAGTTCACCTCTTATCTCCAAGGGACAGAGGAAAGAAATGAGACAGCATTCTAGGAATGAGGAATAGCCTGAGTAAAGGCAAAGAGATAGGAGAGAAGGAAATCGTGCAAAGGAAATAGCAAATAGGCCAGTTTGGATGAAATACAGAGTGCATGAGGGAGAGCAATGTCTAATTAACCTAAGAAAGCTGGCCATCTTGAGTAAGCCTATGAAGAATTTTAAATGCCTTACCAGAGAATATCTATATTATCCTGAAGACAATGAGGAGCCATTGAGGCTTCTGGAGTGGTGAGATGATGTGGTCAGATCAGTGCTTTAGGCATATCAATTTGGCCACCATTTAGAGGATTATTTCAAAAGGAGGAATAATTAGATGAAGGAAGACCAATTTTGAGACTATTACAATAAGTGCAGGTGAGGGAAATGAGAGCCTGAACTTAGGACTAGGTTAGTCCCATTTAGTAGCTGGCTTTTATTTTGCGGTGTTTTTGTGGTCCCATGATTACAGTATTAAAACTGCTTACGTGGCCAGAAATCCAAATCCTGAACTCACAGTTCCCGGGATTTTGTCGCCTTCTTCTCCACTTATGACATTAACGGACAGAATCAAAAATTCCATTAGTGTGGCACTTTCAATTACTTCTATAAATTTTGTTAAGATGAATTTTTGTGCATTAAACTTCCTTAGAATGAAAGGTAACAGCATAATTATTTTTGTTAATATTATTTTTAATTTATGGAATAAGACAAGCATTTCCCTAACATAATATAATGAAAAAGATGATTGCATTTGAAACTATAAATCTAGGATGTACAATTTGCTGTTCCTTTCAAATATACAACAAAATTATCATGTGAGTTTTTTCTTTCCACCCCTACACCCTGCCCCCCATCCTAGAGAAAGCTACCATTAGACACCAATACATATAGATGTGTAAAATTATTCTATACATATTTCTATTTATTAGTTCTTTCTCTGACTTTAGATAGTATCTTTCTTCTTATGTTCTTTGTAGTTAATTTCTACCAGATTGGCTAAAATGATAGAAGAGGAAAGTGACAGATGTTGCAGGGAACACCAGTTCATTGTTGGAACTGTGAACTGATCCAACCATTTTGGATAACAGTATATTTATTATCAAGCATTATGCCAAATTTGCATATTTCCACTACCAAAGGAGAGTTTCTAACAGTAAAAAAACTAAATGATGTACATAGAATACTCTACCTGCTCATCTCCCTTTGTTTTCCCTGGCTTTATTCAAGACTGAACCCAAGTCTCACCTTTACAAGAGACCTTTCTTGATCTACCTTCACCATTTGAGATTACCTTTTACCACATATATATATATATATATATATATATATATATATATATATATATATATATATAACGCATATATACACACATGTATGCATGTATACACACATATATCTGTATATACATATATCTGCCATTTATATGTTGTTTTTGATATTAGAATGAATGTTCCTTAGGGCAGAAAGTTGTGTTTGTGTGTGTATGTGTGTTTGCCTTTCTTTCTATGCACAGTGCTTGGCACAGTACTTGGTGTGTAGTAATCTCTTAATAAATGCTTGTGGGCTGAATAACTGCCTGAAGTGAAAATTTAATTAGCCCTTGAAGGATGAGTATTATTTGACTCAACAGAGGAAGGAGAGCATTCTAAGTGGTGGGAAATTTGAGCAAAGTCACAAAGGCAGAAATGAACATAGCCTGTGTGATGTAGTAATTAGACAGGGATGACTCTAGAGTAAAGGTGGCACATGGGAGGACAACTTACTTCCAAGGTAAGAAGGCTAATATTAGGGGGTTAGGCTTCCTAACTGGATAATGACTTTGGAGGGCTATAGCATATTTTAAAAGAGTAATAGAATACCATTGGATGTTAAAATGATGCATTCATATATTCATGAAGAAAAAACAATTATCTCACCCCAATTGATTGCATTTCCTCACAATAGTGAGGAGCATTTGGAGTAAAGATCAATTGGAAACAAAACAAAAGTGATATTGTCATGGGACCAAGACCACCAAGAGAGAGGGAGAAAATAGATGAGGATTTCAGAGACCAGATTAGAAGTCTTACACAGACTTACACAGAAGCATGAAAAATGGACAAGGGGGACTTTGGGGCTTTGAGCATAACTCTTTGCCTGCCAAAAGCAAGGCAATGCATCCATTCTTGTCTTAATGATCATCATATTTTTTCAAGGTTGGAGTAATCCATAAAGAGCTTCATTTCTGGACCAGATTCATACCAAAAAGGAAATTGCTGAAGTAGAAAAATGAGAATCTTTTGAGGAATTTACCATTTCATTATGCATACACATAATGTACACATATATACATGTAATATACATGCATAATATACACATATACATATATTGTGCATGTGTATTGGTGTATTGTGTATGCACACACATTTAATATATGCACATATACATATGCATGTGTGTATGTGTACATATATGTGTATGCATATACGTACGTGTTATATGCAAATATATGTATATGTGTATATATGCACACATATATGCATACATATACACATGCACATACACATATACACACACACACATATATGAAGGGGTGTAAACTGCTGACCAACCTTGTGGTGATGAGATTCTTTCAAGTTAGTCTAACTTAGTCTAGGATAATGGGCATGATCCCTAATTCTATCATGACATAGATAATGGTATAGCTTTCAAGAACACCAGATCATTTCTATACCATGAGGTATCAAAAGTGTTGATTTTGAGGTCTTTTTCAATCACTTTTTAAAAACTAACCTAATTTTAAATTTGGAGACATGATAAGGACATTGATAGAAGCTAAAACAAAATGTTTGTTCCCTTTTTTTTATAATCAAAATTAAGGGCCCCTAGTTCAGATTTCTGATTTCTTACATTGGGGATAGTAGAGAAGAAAAATCTTAGGACTCCAGGTAAATGGTTGGAATATAGTTTTGTTTAACTGATACTGCTTAATTCAGGATTTTTAAAAATGCTGCTTTCTGGATACAGGCTGTTTCCTTGATGGAATTGTTGTGAATTTTATATGCACACATATACTCCTATTTAGACAGCAGGTTTTTTTCCTACTTGGAAGAATAAAAACTGAGAATCAGGGAGAAAATACATTTCTTGTTTCTGTATCCCAATACAAATTTCCTAGAGAGTCAGCTGTCATTTACACTGTTTCTTGTTATTTGTGAGAACCACTAGATAGAAAATGAATTTTTTAAGTGGAAAAAAAGAATTTTGACCTGTCCCTCACTCCTTCCATATACTTACCTTCCACTAAACTAGACCCATTTCCCTTACCAAGGTCTGTTGACATATTGTTATAGGTTACACTCTATTTTATATTGCCCTTTTATGCAAAATTATTAGCATTTTTTATAGAACTGAGTTGTCCTGTTCTTCTTGAAAAGACTAGCACTCTAAAAGAAGTTTGGGGAGTTTTTCTGAAAAAGATTACTGAATTTGGACCCCTGACGACCTTGGTTTGAATCCCAACTGTGACATTTAAGCTTTGTATTATTGGGAAGGATTTGTTCACATCTCTGTTTCTTCAACTGTAAAATCAGGATAATACTTTGACTGCCTTCTTCAAAGGCTTGACCTTGTGGACTAAATAAGATAACGTGAAGTATATTTTGTATGTAAAACATTTTCACATCCTTTTACAGTTTACAAAGCATATTATTCAAAACAACCCTGTAAGAGAGGTACTGTGGTTATCCTTATTTTTATTAATTTAACTTAATTTTTATTTTCAGTTCTGATTTCTTTCCCTCTTTACACCCCTTTTTTACCCATTGAAAAGGCAAGAAATGTGTTCCATTTATACAGCTGAGAAAACTGAGACTCACAGCAGCCATAGACATCCATAGAGCTTAGGTTCCTCAGGAAAAGCCAATGGCAATGCTTGTTTCTAGTTGTATCAGCTCCCCCAACCATACCAGCCTCATGGACTAGATATCTCTGTAATATAGGATATATAGATAGGAAAGAACTTGGAAGCCAATTCTTCTGATGGCAGATCTGGTGTTTTTCCCAGTGCATAATACTTTCCAGTATATGTGTGTGTGTGTGTGTGTGGGTGGGTGTATGTATATGTGTGTGTGATACTTGTTACAGTTATTTAATTATTTAAGTCACAAATCCATTTCCATTTCCCAATAAGGTTGAGGCAAAATCATTTCCTCCTTTCCAGGCATTCAGTATTTCTCAGAAGCTCATGCATTTTCACATTTTAAAATCTGTTCTTTAAAGTGGGTTTTTTGCCATAGTTTTTAAAAATGTGCTTGTTTCTTTAGAATATTTTCTCCCAGGGGGTTGGTTTCATTTAATAAAATTTGATTGACACAAGGCCTAGTTGTAATGTTTAGTTTCCCTTCAGAATTTAGGGGTCTGGCTGCCTGAAATAAAAGTGAAATGCTTTCAACATAGTGTGAAATTTGAAAAACTGGGCATTTCATTGTCCCAAGCAGCTAGTTAGCACAGCGGACAGAGCTTTAGGGCTGGAATCAGGAAGATGATTTTAAATCTGGCCTCAGACACTGTGTGCCCTGGGCAAGTTACATAACCCTGTTTGCCTCTTTTCTCATATATAAAATGAGCTAGAGAAGGAAGCAGCAAACTGCTCCACTATCTTTGCCAATAAAAGCCCAAGCGTGGTCACAAAGAGTCAGATATGATTGAAATGACTGAACAACAGTTCTCAATACTATTTGGAAGCAGATTTCATTGGAAATGGGCTTGGTAAATTGTGAAACTTTATATCCTCTTTCTTTGAAGCCATGGGAGAGATGAAGAAAAGTTTTCAAATGAAGTTTGAGTGTCTTTATCATCTTTGCTACCATCACTTAATGTCTGAATCTTCTTTCTGAAGCTTTGGTCTTTCCTGGAAATACTGTTCTTGAGAGCACACACAGTGTTCCTGTTGGAGGACATCAGCTGGGACTGTGATCTGGAGATAAGGGTTAGCAGCAAGGATGAGTTGAAGGACCTCAGTGGGGTCAGTGTGCTCTGAGATGAGAGTTAGCAGGGGGGATGGGATGGATGATCTCAGTTGGGACTGTGCTTTGGAGATGATTATCAGCGATGCCACATGAGCTGACTTCATTGTTGGAGCACACTGTTCATCCCAGTCCAGTCCTTAGACAAAAGTTTCAGTGTGGTATTGAAAGTGAGAAGGGGATATCAAGTAACGCTCTGTGAAATTGTAGCAGCTGAGTCATGGTAATCTAGAACACTCCTCTCCTGTCTTCCTATATAGTGTTGTCTAGCAGTGACCTTTAGTACTCTATCTCTTGAAGAGCATTATCCTTTGTTTCCTTGGTGTTCTTGTGTCATCTGTGTTTAGGTCCTATCTTTCAGGGGAGGTAGTACGTGGAAGATTTCCAAGAGGGAAATAAGGAGTGATAAGTTATCCTAGAGATCTGGGCTCATAGTCGCTTCTCTGACTTTTTACATCTGAGTTTAATCCATATCACTGGGAAAGATATTGCAGCAGTGGACATCTCCATGGCAAAATGTGACAGTCTTTGTTTTCTGTGCTATGTTAGTTGACTTTTGTCTCCAGTCTTCAAAGCATCAGGGAAAGGATATGAAGGAATGTAGGGATGAATGGGCTCTTATTGGGATCTAGAAATTTATATGGCACAGTCATTTAAATATGAATGCTGAAACCAATTTTAATTAACATTTTTATAAAAGACTTGAAATTTCAAAGTGAAATATCTCTGTGCAAGTGACTCTAAGCTCATGGAAGCATAGACTTTTAGAGCTACTGAAGCTTTTAGAGGTTGCCTTGTTTCTCCTTCTATGGATTAAGATATTAAGGGTCAAAGGGATTGAGTGACTTGTCCCAAGGTCCCATAGCTACTTAATAACAGAGCCAGGACTAGAACCATTGTCTCTTGACTAGAATTCCTCCCATTTAACAGTGCTGCTTCCCTCCATATTCTGGGATGGTTTAGAAAAAGGTTTGGCAAGGTTTAGAAAAAGTACGTCTCTGATGGACTCTTATGAAAAGTGAACATTGTTAAGTTTATGAGATGTAAGAAACTGTGTTCTTCTACAATATGTCAGCATCTCATTGAAGAAGAGATAATGAGTCAGATGAAATCATGGACCTGAACTAACCAGGCAGTTACAGTTATAAACAATAATTTCCATTTCTATTGATCTTTACATTTTAACCATGATTTCCTTCATAACAACCCTTTGGAGTAAGGAGATGAGGATACTCAGGCTCAGAGCATTCAAATCACTATGGTCACAGCTTGTTAAGTGTTGGGAACTGAAAAATTGAATCTCAACTCAAGATTTAACCCTTTTTCTACCCTAGTACTGGAAGACTGCTTGACACATTGTTGGGATGTTACTGATGAGATTCGTGTTTTGTTTTATTGGCTTAGGTATCTTCCTGTTTGTGTTTTATTGGCTTAAGTGTCTTCTAAGATTCTGCAATTTAGTGTTAAGTTCAGAGAGGTTCATGACCACCTAGCCATTTGACAACTAAAATTTTTAATGATAGCTAAACAGCATTTACTAAGGCAAAGAGAGATTTCCATAAGTTGACAGACATAGTACCATTGAAATCACAGATCCTTGAAGTATACAAGAACTCTGACTTGTACAGTTCATCCATTGGAGTTGAATTGGAAGAGAGAAATCACCATCTCACATCCTCTTAATTAAAAAGACTGGGTAGTTAGTGGAATCTCCCTAGCTACTTGAAGAAAGGAGGGACCTTGGCATATTTGGAATTAATGAGCTAATTTTGTGGGATAGTTTAATGTAATAAAAATAGAAAAATGTAGATTTCAGAAAGGAGAATTTTAAAAGTCAGAAGAATTCGGGTTTTCTTTGCCTTTAGAAGTCTATACTCAGCCATGTTGTTCCACAATTAGTGATTCTTGGTGGATTATCAATAGACTGAATTAAAGTGATAGCTAATGAGCGTATTTAATTAGAGTGAAGTACAAATAGAATTTGTTTTAATATGACATGAATTTTAGATGTAGTGCCAAAACACCCTCCAAGCTCTAAGCATTTGTTAGTTATATTTGCTAATGCATTCACTGTGGCCATCTGCCAAATTAAAGTAATTTCTAAAACAGTATTAAACCATGCTCACCCTAGTGGAACTAAACATGACACTTTTCGAAGAAAATAAAATTTAGGATAACAAAATCTCACTCAGTGTCCTGTGAATGTCAGTTTTAGGAATCCCTCTTGCCTCACATTAGTAAAAGAGATGAATTTTGAGGAAAGAACTCTTCCATGATCACTGACTCACAGAATTGCTATCATTAGCATTGTAGAAAGCTATAGTATAGTAAAAAGTTTATTCATTTGTAAAGAGCAGATGGGTTCAAATCCTGATTGTGTAACTCTTTGTTCGATGTGACCTTTAAAAAGCAATTTCGTTCTGTTGTTTCTGTTTCTTCATTTATTTTTTTTAAAAAAGGAAACAGCATAGTTTAATGAATAAAGCACTGGACTTGAAGTCAAGAAAGGCTAGATTTAAATCTCACCATAGATTCTTTCTGGTTTTGTTATCCTGGGCAAGTCATTTTTAACCTCCGTGAGCCTCAGTTTCCTCATCTGTAAGAAGGAGATAATGGCATCTTTCTCACAGGGTTGTGATAAGTATCAAATGAAGGAGTGTATTTATTATTATGATAGATATTATTACAGTATGAACAGCTAGGTGGCACAGTAGATAGAGCACCCAGCCTGGAGTCAGGAAGACCTGATTTCAATCAAATATGGCCTCTGACACTTACTAGCTGTATGACCCTGGGCAAGTCAATTAACCCTATTTGTCTCAGTTTCCTCATCTGTAATGTGAGCTGGAGAAGAAAATGGCACACCATTCCTGCATTTTTGCCAAGAAAACCCCAAAATGGAGTTACGAAGAGCCAGACACAATTGAAACAACTGAACAACAGCAACATTATTATGATGAGTAAAAAGTACTTTCTTTATCCACTTCCTGGGAGTTATTGTGAAAACCAAATAGACAATGAATGAAAAATATTTTGTTAATTGTAAATTGCTACATAAATGTCAATTTCTAATATCATTGTTTGTTAAATCCTAATGTTGTGCTAGGCACAACCACCAGAATATAGGCATACCAAGCATAGCCTCCAACTACTATGAACATAGATTATGCAGACACACAAGAAATGGGGAAATGTATGATTAAACATTTCGTTTGAATTGTGTTGATTTAGAATTTTTTTTACTCTTTTTTT
>CM053593.1:308038764-308084379 GCA_028646575.1 Pseudocheirus occidentalis
GGGGGGGGAAAGAAACTAACCAAGTAAAGAAACACATTACTAACTTCTGTGATATGGAAGAGTATGACATTTTGAAAAACAAAAATGATTACCTTCATACATTCAAGACCAAAATATGTCCTTCCATTGTAAGAGGAAATCAGGAAAAGGGATATGAAAGAATTAACTTAAAATCCCTGAAATGTCACTAATGCATCAATTTTCCATAGATAATAATCTCATCTGACAGTCTCCCTCAGCTCTTTGATGTGCTGTGTCCTTCAGAACCTCAAAGAACTGCTTGAAAAGAGCATGAATGACTAGCATATCATAATTACTAGGTATTTTTTATTATTCCTATTAATATAGTGTCTAAAGATCTATAAATAATTTTTCTCAAAACTTGGACTAGTTTTAGCAAGGTGCAAATCCACTTTGTGCCATAGGGAATAATTTGCATTTGTTTTTGTAGGCTAACAGGATCACACAGGAATTCATTTTTGTTTGAATCAGTCTCTAAAGAATAAAAATACTCTGAACTTAATTTCCCTTATGGAAAGTATAAAATACATTATCAAAGAATTTGCTTCTGGAATAAGCAGACTTTCTTCAACTGTGCGTGATAATTACAATCGCCCTTTTAAAAAATCAGTTAAACAACTTTATAAAAATAATTAGAAGTCATTGGCATTATTTGTTTATATGAGACCATGCCTAGCCTTCCCTCTGTTTTCTAGTCTTGCATCACCAACTGCTTACCAGACATGTCAAACTAAGTCTTCCATAAATATCTCAAACTCAACATACTCAAAACAGAACTCATCATCTTCCTGCCTTAAACCCATTGCTCTTGCAAATGGTTTTTTTGGGGGGTAAAATTTCTGTGGAGGGCACTATTATCCCTTTAGAATTCCAAGTTGACAAATCCAGAATCAGCCTTGACTCTTTTCTCTCCTTCAACCCACACATACAACCAATCACCACATCTTATAAAATTTCTAATTCTACAACAACCCTTGTGTTCATCACTTTCTCACTGCTTAAAGGGTTACCCCTTTACTTTTTAGGCCTTCAATAACTCCTATCTGAACTAATTGCAACAACCTCCTAATTGGGTCTGTCCACTCTACAATCCATGATTTATAGCTAAAGCATGATTTTCTTTAAAAATAAAAATAAAAAACTTTTTAAAAATGATTTAAAAAAAAAGATTGACCACATCACTTTTACTCAGCAAACTAGAGGGTTTCACTTACTCCCAAAGAATACAATACAACGTTCAGTACTTAAAATACTTTCCAGCTATGTCTAAACCTACCTTTCCTGCCTCATTATGCATTACTCCACTTCCCTTTCTCTACAATGCAGCCAAACTGGATTTCCTGTTGTTCCTTACACAAGACACTCCATCTTCTGTCTGCTTGTCTTTACTCTGGTCCAAAATCAGTATGCATCTGGCTCCTCAGCTTTGTCATTTAGGATTCATTGTTTTCTTTAAGACTATTCTACACAAATCCTTTCCTGGTCTCCCTCCCTTCTCCTGCCCTCCCTGCCCCATCCACCAAGATGAATATGTCTTCCCTCCTAAAACTGCCTTGTAATTATTTAGTTTATATTCTTCATATGTTTTTATATGCAAAAATGGTCATTTCTGATAGAATGTAAACTCCATAAGGATAAGATTATTTCATTAGTGTCTTTGTATCCTTGACATACTGCCTTACAGCTATTAAGCACATAATAAATGCTTGTCAGTTGGCTGATGCTTTAAAAATGTTTTATATAATCTGATTATATAGGAAATCATTCTACTCTAAAATGCCTATGAAAAAGTATGAATCTAGATCATTTTTTCTCAAATCAGTGCCTGTGATAAAGTCTAATTTCAACATTGCATCCCCTGGGAACCATAGGATTGTACTGTCCTTGCCAAAAAAAAAATGCTGATTTTCCACTTTCTAGAAGTAGCTGTGGGTTGCTTCTCTCTAAGTGGCAACACTAGCATTTGTTAACAATGAGGAGTCTGTATGCCATAATGAAATGTCTTCAATAACACCAGTTCTTTCTAATTAATGCAGCCAAAATAAAATGGGCATTAAGATGAAATTGCTTGTGAAGCTTTATTTTATTTTCAAGAAGATAATTATCCTCTAATAATTAAATAATTAAAATAAGTGACCTCCATTATCTATTGGCATAGTCAATTCAAATATATAGTCCAAATCTTAAATGTTTACTTGACCAGCTGAAAAGCAAACATATAAAATATTAAAATTCAGGGGTGACTGGGTGGCGGAGTGAATAGAGCACTGGCCCTGGAGTCAGGAGGAACTGAGTTCAAATGTGACATCAGACACTCAACACAAAAACTAGCTGGGTGACCTTGGGCACATCACTTAACCCCAATTCCCTTACCTTTCCCCCTCCCAAAAGCAAAAACGACAACAAAAAATATTAAAATTCATCCCTATTCTTAAAAAGTAAAATTGAACAGTCTAGGCAGTAAACAAAAATTACTCAACCCAGAATCAATTATAATTTTGGTAAAGAGCTTCCCCTTTTAATTTGCTTTTTTTTAAAGGTTGCAAATTAGGTAACTCAATTTGTTCTATACCATTCATTTTCCATTAAAATAATCTAAATATATATTTTATATTGTCAAATATGAATAAGAATTATAGACTTATTTCAGTTTTGGAAAGGATTTTAAAGATCACCAAGTCCAACTCCCTCATTTTACTAATGAAGAAACAGAGGCCCAGATGGCTTACTCACAGTTATACAGCCAATTAATTAGGTGAGAGATTCAACCAAAGTACATTTTTCAGTTAGCTAAAGCTTATTCTTTTAATTGCCAAACTTTTACATTTTAACTGTTTTTGAGGAGAATATATTTGAAAATGCACTGACTGCACATCTTTAAAAATCAGCTGGAAGACCCCCTTCTCCATGAAGTCCAGCCCATTCAAAGGAGCTTTCATTGGCACATGGGACTTCTACCTTTCCCTCTGCCCTGACTCATCTTGTATTATACTAATTTGTGCACATGTGGAAAACCCTCTCTGTCTTCTACTAGTAGAAGCTCTGTGAGGGCTAGGATCTTGTCTCTAATCTCATGGACCCCCTATCTAGCATACTTTTCTTCATATGCTATAATAAGTATTCAGTGAATATTAAACAAAACCCACCCTGTCTTCCTAAACATTGGAGACTAAACATGTTTTGAAGGCTCAAGGTAAATTTTTATGAACACCAGTAACAATATTGGAATGTGAGCCCTCAGGGACTTTTGAGAAATACATGGGGGTTGGTCCCTATGCTAAACAGTCCCACTCTACCCTGCTTTTATAATTCTTCTGTCTCCTTTCTCCATTGTTACTTCTCAATGCTACAATAACTGTTAAAATAAAAAGAAGAAACTCACAATGGAATCCCATCAGATTTTATAATTTTGTGATCCTATGAAGTTAGCATATAACAAAAATAATTGCCAAACTATTCTGACCCCCTGGTCACATTACAGGTTCTTTTTAATAAGAACAATCAATCAAGAAGCATGTATTAAGTGCTGATTATATAAAAAAGCATGAAGCACAACTTTTAAAAAGTAATCATGACTTTGGAATCAATCCAGGCATTTTCTTATTGAGTGAGTGATTTTATTATGATCTTATAGACTTGGAGAATAATAAATGTCAATGAGCAAAGGAGGGGCTGCGATAGTGCTATCAGATTTTTAATTTCATTCTATTTGATTGCTACAGTTATCCAAAGGGAATATTCTAGCTAGCCCTCCCTCCCCTCACTGCAATTTTAACACCTGTTCATCCAGCTGTTGCAGCTTTTATAAAGGTCTTTCTTATCAGTAGTTAAGTCAACACTCTCCTTTTATTCAACTAGTTCAAAGCCCACAAAGTTGTCTTTAGTGAAATAATTTTTATTATTTTCCAGCTGTATGAAAGCAGATGCTGTAGGAAACTATCAGGAAAAAGTTATTTTCTCCCCATCTTTCCCCTACCCACCACCCCAAAACAGCCTTCCCACTGAATACCCTCTCCTGCAATCTGCTCTCTCCTATACCATCTGCCATTACCCCTCCAACTTTCCCTTATGACAAGATGGATCTCCATACCCCAGTGCCTGTACTGACTGATTCTTTTATTAAGACATACTAGGCCACCTTTTGCTTCAATTCTTACCTAGCCTTTCAGTACTAAATGGACATTGCCTCAGACAAATTGAGACCTGGGAAAGACCTTCCCATTGCATACAGGGCCATCTCCAGTTGTCCTGATCTATACCTTGCCACCGAGCTCCAATGACTCTGGAGGAAAGAGTGAGGCTGATGACTTTGCACAGCTCTGCCTCACTTAAATCCAGTTCACTTGCAAGTTAAGACAGCACCCTCCTGATTGGTCCTCTTAGAGAGCAGAGGAAAAATAAGTCTTGGCTCCAGAATCAATGCCTTATTCACTATGCCATCTAGTTACTATTAGGAACATATTCTAGACTAAAAGTAAGCAGACTTAGGTCCTTGCCCTCCACCAGTCACCTAGCTCTGGCATGTGGAATAAGTCACTCCCTTAGAAGCTATCTCACTGTTTGCAAAATGGAGATAGTATCTGCTCTAACTCATATAGTTATAGTGAGAATTTGATGAGATAAAGGATGTAAAAAGATTTAAAAACTATAATGTACTTATATAGAAATATTATTAGCTATTTTAAAATATGCATTATCTAGTTTTTTTAGAACAAACATGTAAGAATTTATACATGCAAATGAGTGTTTGTTCTTTGTAGTTACCTTAAGGGTAACTTAAGTTACCTTAATATTTACTCTAATGATGGTGCCAGTGCTAACAACATTCATGAAATGCCTCCTTTGGAAATGCCTTCACAGACCATTTATGAGACACATGATTCAATTCATTCTTTTTTTTTTTTGAGGAGGCAGAGGCAAGGCAATTGGGGTTAAATGACTTGCCCAAAGTCACACAGCTAGCGTCTCAATTCATTCTTAACAAATATTTATTAGGTATTTTCTATGTCCCAGGCACTTGTCTAGATGAAAAACTGATCATTTCTGACACCAGGGAGAAAATAATCCAAGAAAGGAGATAGGAAGTATATGCAAAAAAGTGTGACACAAAGTAAAACTGTAATGAGGCAAAGAAGAGATTGAGAAAATGGGCTATGGGAAAATTTGATTAGAAGGAGATTACTTTTAGCTGGGGTAGGGATATAAAAAAAATGCTGTATGGAGAAGGTAATACCTGAGGTAGGTCTTAAAGGAAGGGAGAAATTTCAAGAGATAGAGAGAGGGTGAGAGCAAGAACTAAGTCTGAAAAAAATATGTATATATAACACACTTTTAAGTTTAATCTGAATTATTAAAATTTCCCCTAGCACTTTCTCTTTTTAAAATTTATTTTCTTCTTTACATCATTCATTTCCATGAGATTTTGAGTTACAATTTTTCTCCCCATCTTTCCCCTACCCCCCACCACAAAACAGCAAACCCACTGTAAAGCCCCTCCCCTAATCTGCTCCTTCCTAGGTTCTCCCCCATAGCTCCTCTAACTTTCCGGTAGGGCAGGATAGGTCTCCCCAGCCCAATCTAGCACTTTCTTAAGTCTGGACAATCAACAAATAACAAATCAAGCCCTAATTTGTAGTGTTCCTCTATTTCTGAAGTGTAGCTATTCACACTGAAAATTTAACAATCAGGTCTAGTTAGCTGGTAGGAACTAGCTTCAGCACATCCTTGAGCAAGAGTATGTATTAGGCATGAGTGTGCATCCATGAATGGAGAGAGGTGAGGAAAGTCAGGAAGATATTAAAGAAAAGCTAACAGTTAAACTGGATTCTTATTAATAATATTTAATAATTATATTCAGTAATGACATTATTAATTATATTTATGTAATACTTTAAGGTTTTCAAAGGTCTTTGCAAATAATATCTCATTTGATACTCACAATCCCCCTGGGGAGTAGGGCTATAGAAGACATGAAAGGGAATATAATGGAATTGGAAAAAAAATATGTTTTTTGTGTCAAACAGAGAGATTCCTAGTTGATTATAGCAGCAGTAGGGAGTCCCTAGAGTTTATTGAGCAGGGGTAGGACATGATCAGATCTTTAGGAAAAAATCACTTGGGCAGGTGTGTAGAGAAAGCAATGGAGAAGGGAGAGATTTGAGAAAAGGAGATAGATGCATTTGGCCATTGCAATGTCACAGGTGACAGTCGATGAGGGCTGGCATAAAAGTGATGGCCATGGGAATAGAGAGAAGGGAATGATACAAGAGCTGTAAAGGTAGAATTGGTAAGACTTTGCAGATAGATAAGAGTTATGGAGAGTAAGGAGAAGGTTGATGCCAGGGCTGTGGACCTGGATGACTGCATCAGAAACAGGAAATTCTGAAAGTGGGATGAGTTTTAGAGGAATAATGTTGAGTTCTGCTTTCCTTGTTTAAGACATCTATGGAGCATTCAGCTTCAGTAGGCAGTTGGTGGTCCATGACTAGAACTGAGGAAAGAATCCAACATACTTCTGACACTTACAAGTTTAATCTTAATAACAATTTCCCCATCACTTTAAGTTTAGGCAATCAATCAAACAATAAATCCAGTCCTGATTTTTAGTCTGATGACTAAAATGATTTCATAGGTAGACATGCTCATACTGAAAATCTAACAATCACAACCTGGTTTATTATATCCCACTGAGAGACATCTTCCTAGAGTTGATAATTGAACTCAAGGGAGCTAGAGTTCCCCCAGGTGATAGGTAGAGAGAAGACAGCCAAGAGCAGAGTCTTGCTGGGTTTATTCACAGGTAAGGAGTGGGATTAGGATAATGATGAAGATTGAGAGGGAGTAATTAGACAGATAGAAGGAAAGCCAAGGTAGAAGGGGGAAAGTGTCTAGGAGGGTGGCTAGCAATGTTGGAAACTACAGAGAGATCAGGAAAGATGAGTGGCACAGTGCTAATACTCATTCATACACTGCAGACAAGGAGTCTCTGGAGATGTAATAACTCACAGGCAATCTCAGATTAGTGTATTCCCTCCCTAGCTGAAATGCAGCTTTTGTTTTTAGGCTCACAGTCCTTAGGAGGCATGATTGATCTCAGCTTCTTGAAGGTAAAGATGCTGCTTCCCTAGCACAACATTGCATATAAACCATGCTTAATACATGTTTGTTGAATAGAATTGAATTAAAGAAGGGAGAGAATGTGGTTCTCTAGGTTCTATTGAGAAAGAGGGTGATGAAGATTGAACTTTGAGGAAGAGGGGGAAGCAAGCTTTCCTGAAAGATTGGAAAATACATTCCTTTGACAGAAGTTGAATATGTGAAAAGTGGTAAACCACTCAAAGGCCCCTCAGAATTTCTGTCAGTAAGGAGCTAATAATAGATTTGTTTGATGGAGATAAGAGGTAGTTGAAGATGAAAATCACTTGTGTAAGGAAGTGGCATAGGAGGTGGAACCTTTTAAACTCAGGTTCATGATTAAGTTCAGTTTGAGAAGTAAACAAAAGTCACTCATGGATCTAAAAGAAGGAACTGCCTGATGAAAGGATTCTTTGGTGTCTATGCACATCAAAGATCAGAGAGGCTCAATTGGAAGGCTTTCTTTCAAGGTGATTGCTTACAATCAAAGGTTCAAGATCACTATACTCTGAAGGTACAGCAGAACAGGAATAAGCTAAAAATATTAAAGAAAAAAACCTGGCAAAACAATGATTTCTTGTGTAAAGAATGAGAGGAGGGAAACCTCTTAACAGCTACATGAAAATATGGTTGTTGAAAGCTGGCATCAAGACATGGACATATTTTTAAAAACAGAATGCATTTTGCTTTTCTGAACTCTCTTTTCTTGTAGGTGGGGTTGTGGGCTGTGGCCCAGGGACTGTTGATAATGGTTGATGCTGTAGTTACTCTGTATACATTTCTGATGGGAAATTACTTTTTGCTAGTCTGACAACTTGCTGTGATGCTTCAGGGAAATGGAAAAACAAAAAGGGAAAGTCTACTGGGCATTTCACACAAATTGTGCTAAAATCATGTGCATATGAATAAGGTATTTGAATAGTTTATTGTGGATTTGGAAAGACTGCAGATGAAATGTGTTATAATAGCAAAGTCAGTGTTATGCAGATTAGCATCTAATAGGGCTAGAAGAATCATCCCAGCTGTGATTGCACTTTCATGTATATTAAGGACTTCATACTCCCCTTCGTGTATTCTAGGCTCCAACAGAGCTGCACAACTAATTGTTTTCCAGTCTGTAGGAGGATTTTTTCATGCTGGCATATCTCAAATTGTAAATTGTAGCTTTTGAGGAACATGTCATCTTTTCTCCATTTTACAGTGTCTTTCAATGGACAAAGAATTTCTAATAAAGCTGCAAAAATTGCCAAAGTAAGCCGGGCTAATAAATTTCACAAAATTATCTGAGATATCTAATAAATATAGTAAAATGAAGCTTAGAAAAGAAAAAAACAGTGGATTTCCTCAAATTCCTCTTCCCTTGTTTCTATTATCTGCTCTATTCAAAAGGATTAAAATATGAAGAATAAAAAAGGACATTCTGTCCTGGTATACAAAGGTAGCCAGAAGTATCAGTAGCTAGAAGTCAGAAATTTCTCTCCAAAAACATGTTGGGTTGTATGTTTTTAAAGATATCCATTTTAAGACTTTAAGGCTTGAATGGATCTGTGATCTCATAGTTAAGGATCCTCCATTTTTATGAGATTATTGCTCATAGTGTCCAATTCATCTTCCACTGAGGAGCTACCCTACATTCCTTATGTATTTTTTTCTAGGTCTTTGAAAGTTTTGTTGGCACCCCAGTAACACTCAAGCTGTCCATCCCTGGCTAGGTATATAATCAGTCTATTTCATTTATTAATCATAGATCTCCTGAATGATACATTTTTCTTATAAGTTGACCATGTACTTCAGTTAACCAGGAAAAAAAAAGTTTAGCTGTTCTATGGTAGGTACTGTATTGAGTCCTGACATTATAAAGACACACACCCACACCCACCCACACACACACACACACACACACACACACACACGCACACACACAACTAATTCATGCCTTCAAGGAGCTTACTTTCTAATGAGTGAGATAATACATGCTTATGCATGTTATATGAGATATTTACAAAATAAATACAAAGAAATATGAGGTAGAAGGAGGGAATCATTATTACTATCTGTTGGAATCAGAAAAGGTCTCATATAGAAGATGTCACTTGATCTGAGCTTTGAAATATAGTAGGGGGGTGGCTAGGTGGCACATTGAATAGAGCAGTGGCCCTGGAGTCAGGAGGACATGAGTTCAAACCTGGCCTCAGACACTTAACACAAAAAGCTAGCCATGTGACCTTGGGTAAGTCACTTAACCCCAACTGCCCTCCAAAAAGCAAAAAAAAAAAAAGATAATAGGGATCCTAAGGCACAGAGATGAGGAGAGCGAGCATTCCAATGATCAGGGCCAGCCTATGCAAAGGAGCACAGCTATAAGATAGAAAGCCAAGTAAGAGGAACAGCAATGTCAACTTGGATGGATTGTAGATTGTGGGATAGCAGATTAGTGCATAAAGATTCTGGAAAGGTAGGCTAGAAAAGTTATGAAGACCTTTAAAGACCAAATAGAAGCTATATTTTTCTTAGAAGTAATAGGGAGCCACTGGATTTTTTTTGAGTAGGAGAGTGACATGTCCAGAATGGGATCTGAGGACAATCACTTAGGCAGCTGTAGAGGATGAATTGGAGAAAGAAGAGACATGAAACAAGGAGAACAATTAGACAGCCACTACAGTATTATAAGTGAGGTTTGATGAGGGATTGAACCAGAGTTGTGGCCAATGGAGTCTAGAGAAGGTGATAGAGATGTGAAAAATGTTGTAAGAGTAAAAATCAACAAGACTGTCATAAGTTTCTCCACTGCTTTTCAGGGTACTTGTGATAGTGATTAATAGTAGACTGTGGTCTTTGTTATTATTATTACAGTAATAGTTAACATTCATACAGTAGAACTTAATGGTTTATTAAATCTTTATATGCTACCATCATATAGCATAAATATAAAAATCCTTGTGTTTATAAGGCGTGTGTGTGTGTGTGAGAGAGAGAGAGACAAAGAGACAGAGAGAGACAGAGAAAGAGAGACAGAGACAGAGACAGAGAGACAGAGAGAGAGACAGACAGAGAGAAAGAGAGTGACAGACAGACAGAGAGAGAGAGTGAGCGCACACAAGTTGGGATTATTGAAAGTGCTGAATGTTTTGCCAGCTGCCATCTGGCTGCCCTTTTCTGGGTACAACAAACACTTTGAGCATAAAAATGATTTAAACCAAGGTTGGTTAAACAACAATTAAATAGAATCTCTTCCAACTAGTCAATCATATAACTTTCAATTCCCATACCCCCAAATATTGACCGTATCATGTCAATGCTATGGCATGCCCCTATGTATTTTCATAGTGGAGAGGATTCAAAGCACAAAGCTACAATTGAAATATTAATGAAATTTAATTTAAAAATTCACCACCAAGTGCTTGAAAGAAAAACTGTTTTACTTTCTTTATGAGTATTTTTGTGCTAGATATTGTCTGAGATCTCAACTATTGGTCATGCACATTCCTTAGAATTTAATAGTTCTACTTTTTTCTATCTTAGACTCAAGTAGTAGCCTTTGAAAGAATGAATGATTTGAGAAACTCGTTTTCTCAAATCAGGGGGGAGGAAGTGTTCACCAAAATCCAGCAGACTTTTACCCAAAATAAATTTTAGAATAATTTAATTCTCAAAGTTACGGTAAGCTAATTTCCTGAATTACTCTGCTCCACCCCCCCCCCCAAAAAAAGGCTTTTAGAAAATGCAGATACCTGGAAGCCAGAGTCATAAATACACACACACATACACACACACACACACACACACACACATATATACATATATACATACTCACACATATATGTATATACTCTGTAGGAAGAAAATCTAAATTCATATTTGCATCAAGACCAAAAGCTATTTTCCTGGCATTCAGAATACTAATTTGAGAAACTACATCCATGAATTCTAAATGGAGTGGAGTCTATTTAATACCAACTTGCTAAGTGAAAAAATATTCCTTAGGGTGGTAGTTATGGGAGTACAGAAAGGGGGACAAATTCAAGAGATGCTGTAGAGATAAAAATTAAAAAGACCCATTTTAACAATAGTGAGCATTACTCTGAAGGATAGAGTTGTCTTTTTTGCTTCCTCCTCCCTGCTGCATAGCATCAGACACCATCAGAACTAATCCATCCCAGACTCTTTCCTTGGAAGAGAAAGGGAGGGACAGTGGAATTTGTTAAGAGATTTTTTCTCCCAACCATAGTCATCAGCTTATCTTTTCTCCGGAGATTTAATCAAACAGCTGGAACTCTATTACAGCAATTGGCCGCCTTTTTAGCTAAGGGTCAATATAATAGTGCTAAATTCTTCACAGTCCCTTTCTTTACCTTGCCGCATTTATAACAAATGATACATTATTATTAAAATCACTATAGTTTGGAGCTCCCAGTTAGGAATATTCCTAATGTTCAACAAAAGTTTAACTGATCGGTACAATTCAAATTTGTGTTCATCTCTAGTTAACTCCTGGCTTCTTGATGTTTCCTCAAAAAAGGATCCAGGAAATATTCAGATGAAATGCAATTTAGATTAAATATAACGACTAATTTTGGCTCCAGAGAACAGATGGTGAAACATATTTCCCTTTTCTTGGTGGAAAGGTAGGGGACCACAGGCGAGGAATGTTGTATATACTGTCAGATAACAATCGTTTTATTTTACGATTTTGCTTAATCTTGTTTTATTTTTCTTTTCTTTTTTATTGAGGGTCTATAGCAGGAAGGGCATATCAGAAAATAAATGTGATGTAAAAAAAACCCAAAGAAACAAAAAAAGCATCAATAAAACATTTTAAAATGTCCTACTGCAAAAGTTCTCTTAAACATTGTAAAATTATGAATTTGATGATCCTATGCCAATAAAAGTTACGTCTTAAAATCATAAAATTGTTAACATTATTGGTCAAAGGATCATTTTTTAAAAAGGAGTTCTGAATAAACTAAATAAAATCCTTTGCAAAACGCTGAGCTCCCTGTAATTAGAAGTGGGCAAGTACAAGTTGCATGATTACTGTCAAGAATATTATAGAAGAGATTTCTGCAATGGGTGAGAAGTTGTACTTAATGATCTGTAAGAGCCAATAAGAATGATAAAAGTAATGAACTAGAGCTCTAAACTTCAATGAACAGCACTTGTTACTGTGGCCATAAACCCTTGAAATATTTTTATCTTTTTTTTAAATCACTGAGTTTTGTAGAGGAGGTTTTGCTTTACACAGCTGTATGCTTATCTCCAATGGTGATTTTTGGGAACATATTTAAACATTATATTTTTCAGCACTGAAATTTGCAAAAGAGTTTCATCTTGTATAGTAAATTCAATATTCACATAGAGAAAGACAAGAGTAGGAAGGCCAAAGCAATATTGGTGTTGAGTCAATTAGAATGGAATCAAATAGAAATAAAATTCATTTTACATAAATAAGTGATATAAGAAGATAAATTCATGTGACTAAATTACATGATTTTGAATGAATTTTAATAAAGATATATTAATTTTTAGTAGCCAAAACTGTCATACTTAATTCTGGCTACAGTATTACAGAATGATGTGCAATGATCAGCTTTTCTTATGTTCACTCTGAGAGAATGCAAATGACTTGAGATCAAGGATGTTTTAGTGTTCATCTTTGTGTCTCTGGTACCTTCATTTCAGAGGTTGCCATAGTGAAGGAGTTCATTACCAAGTGACCATTCTACTGATGCTGATTCATTCTTTGTTTAGCTAGTCTGGTCTTTATAAAGTCCTCCATTGCCATGACTGTATTCAAAACCTCTCCAGAATTATAGAATGTGCCAGGGTTTGTCATATGCCAGCTTAGTTTCCAAGAATTCTTGGCTCATCTCCACACCCCGGTAAAGTATCAGCATTGGACTTTGTGGAGATAGTGTTGTGAGATGAGAAGGTATTAAGGAAGACCTCGAACATGCTAGATGCACATACCACATGAAGAAATGATGGGAAGACTGACAAGCATTGCATAACATGTACAGATATTGATCTGAGATTGGGATCTGAATTACTTGAAGGAAACATGAAAATCTCTGAGATTCATTTGAGCATTTGTAATCACCAATAGATACTAGATAAATGCTGCTTAGATTGAGTTGACTATTAGGAGAGGACGCACTTGAGGAGGTAAATATTAAGCATATAAAAGGTAGAAGATTTAGATGAAGGGTTCTCTGGGTTATATTTTAAATTTTATTGATACTTTTTGGTTTTTTTCTATCATTTTATTTACTAATACATCCTCTCATTCCAGTGAACCTTCTTCTGAGATGTTTTTTTTTAAAGAAAGAAGCAAAAAGACAGTTCAGCAAAATCTTCTAAGCTTATTTAAATGAAAACATTTATCAATAGCAAAGTTAATTAATTGGTACAGTATTGGGCCTTGACTTTTTCAAGACCAAATGAAGCAATTATAAACTTAAAGGTCAGACTTTTCTGGTACCATAAGAATCAAAAAGTGGATGACTGGATAGGGAAGTGCTTTTGTAGGTCACCAAGAATCATTCAAGGATATACAAAAACCTAATGAGTTGGAGAAAATTCATTTAAATAAGTTACAATAAAACACTAGCAAGAAGGACCCATAAGAACTATAGAAATAATAAACTAGGGCAATAAAGCCCTATAGGGCAATATCTATGTTCTAAGAAGTGGGAATAATCATATGAAATTGACACTGAAATTGTGGGTGGATGTGAAAGCTAGCAGGAAGGTAAGTGGAATTATATAAAATCAGACAATGTGGTGGACAGAGGATGGGGATTTTCAATCAGAAAGACCAGAGTTCAAATGCTGCCTCAGGCACTTATTAGCTATGTGGCCCTGGGTAAATTATTTAAACTACATCAGCTTCAGTTTCCTCATATCTAAAATGGGGATAATAATTGTATCTGCCCCAAAGGGCTGTTGTGAGGGTCAAATAAGATAACATAATGTAAAATACTTAACAAACTTTAAAATTCTATATAAATTCTAGCTATTATTTTAATACTTACTGGAAAAAAGTGTCAAGCAAGTATGTAGGAGAGGAGCACTTTCACTATTCAATGATAAGATTCATTGGATTAATAGAATCATTAAAGTATCTTAAATTTGCTAGAACAGCATTTTTTGTCTCACTACAGTTTTAAAAAAATTCATTTTATTTTCTGGTCGCTATGTGGAATTGTTAAGGGAGTTGTGCACTGGAAATGAGGGGTGGGGAGAGAAAGACTATGTAGAGAATCTTGGCTCAGTCTTTCTATGAATTTTGCCCAGGATTACCAGATGTCCCTTTTTGAAGAATTGATTCCATTTCCAAAGAAGTCTTTGGCTGACAAACTGTCCCCTTTTTTGAATGTGGAGACAGGAATGAGAAGCACCCAACCTTCTCTCATGAGAACTCAGCTTCCTTACAGCTTTAGAGGATTACTATGGGATTCAGTAGTATACCAATGATCTCTTTGGGGTATCATCATCAATTAGAAAAATTCAAGATGGGAGACAAAACACAGCAAACAAGTATTATTTCCCTAAGAAAAGAGGGGGGAAATGTCCATAAATGTTCATGCTATCAGATGAATATGGGCTTTGCCTCAATCTGAATTATCTCAAGACCAGGCTGATCAAATGTCATGTTTGTATGATTGATCTTTTTTTTTTTCCTTCAAGGCTTGGTAGCATAATGGATAGGGCACTAGGTCTGAAGTCAGTAAGACCTGAGTTCAAATCTATGCCTAGATATTTACTGGTTGTGTTATCCCAGGCAAATAATTTTAATCTTTATCTTCCTCAGTCCCCCCATTTATAAAATAATAACAGCACCTCTTTCCCACAGTTGTTGTGAGGATCCAATGATTATTAAAATGAATTGTCTCTAACCATTACATGTTAATCCTACCTTGGACCCTGACTCCCTCAGCTTGTGTAGTTTATTCGTAGAGTTACCGGATGCTGAACTGATAATATAGAGCCAATAACAAATCACCTGAAGGATCGTTGCCATATGTCTGCCATCTGGCAGGCCAGGAGTTCTAGTGATAGATTCAAATGAGAAATGATGTAGTTTATATGTGATTTGAGAGGACTGGAGACTTTTGAAAAATCATCTTTTAGAGAAGGTTCTTTTTCAGGTACAAGATGAATCAGATGTCCTCTGGGGTCCCTTCTAACACTTTGATTTCTGTGACTTTATGATTCTTATGTTAGCAGTGTCTTCACTAGGTGAGTGATGTATGATGAGTTCTAGGTTAGATGTATGATCTTTATTCCTTGGCCATCAGTCTCACGAGCTGCATACTTCCTCAGCCATTGACCATGTTTTGAAAGACATAATCCTTTCTACTCTAAAAGTTGCCACTTTCCAGTTCTGGAGCCCTAATCAAGTCAATAGTGTCATTGCCACTGGAAAAGTTATGCTAATCTACTCCTATAGCTCCACTCCCCATTCCTGTAACTTGCCAAATCAAAATGCTTCCTCCTTGGCTGCCACCCCCTAATATGTGTTGCTTCCTCTTATTATAATGTAACTATCTGGAAGCAAGGACTGTTTTTACTTTTCTATCTGCATTCCTAGGGCTAAGCACACGATAAGTGCTTAATAATTTTTTTCATTCATTCATTCATTCATTCATTCATTCATTTGGACAGCCCAGACTCCTGTCACAATATCTCCTTTGTTGCTTCCTTCCCACCCACTTCCCCCTTCTTATAAATGCTTCCTAGAAAACTCCTTGAATCTCTGTTCTACATAATCATCTCTCCCAGTGATCTTATCTGCTTTTACAGATTCTGTCATTCTCTAGTCCAAGTGGTTAACTCATATCTTTATCTCCAACCTGAACCTCTCACTTACATAACAGGTTGATAATAAGAACTACCTACAAAACAATCCTACTTGGAGTATTCCTGTCTCCATATGCTCAAGATGTTTGAATTTGACAATTTTCAACTCCCGAACTTACTTCCCTTCCTAACTGCCCCTTTCTCTCAAATGCATCATCATCCATTCTCAAAATCTCCTAGATTATAGTGTCTTTTAACTCTTTAATTCTCTTCCACTCCCAAATTAATCATTGAACAATTGCATTCCACGACCTCATAATTTTACCACCAGGACTAGGTACATTGGCATCTCCTATTGGTTTTCTATTTTGATGACCAAGGTCTTTGAACCAAGACCCCCATCACCCTAAACCAGGCGCCAGAGAGGGAAAATATGGAGGGATTTTACCTCATTAAAACTGCATGAAACATTTCTTTTAGGTATTTTAAAGTGTCATAAGAAAAGATCTGAAGTTTAAAAAAAACCTAGGAGGGGGGAAGCATTTTAATCTTGATCCTATATACATATGGACATGGAACTAAGACAATCTTTCTTAGTCGCTTCTCCAAAAGCTGACTGACCTTCTTTTTTCCTTGTCTTTTCCTCAGTGTCTGTTGACTCAGTCCTTTTTGGAATGCATGCTAAGTCATACTTAGTGTTTCTAACTAATATGATTTGGTTTGGCAAGACTTTTAGATGTTTCAGCCCTTCTTAAATTTCCCTGACTGTAACAGTGACTGTGAGAGCCTCATGCCTGCAGAAGATAGCTTCACTTCTGCCTCCTCTTTCTCCCAGCTTTTCCTCCTCCCCCCATGTCCGCAATTCAGAGTTTATTTAGGCATGGAAGAAGTTATGGTAGGTGCTCTCACAGCCTGCCTTTAACCACAGATCTATGGGAGCTTGTCTTTCCCTCATGGTTCCATGACCAAAAAAGTTGCTTGCCTATGTTTCCTATAAAGAATTCTTCCTGTGGGCTTTGGGCTTCCTCCAGTGACTCCAGAAGCCATTTATTTTTGTTTCCTGTAGAAGGCAATAGCTCCTGCTGCTGAAAGCTCTCTCTCACCCTTGACCTACCTAACCTCTTTATCCTGGTTACTAGTTATTTTAAAATAATTTTGCTCTCCAGGCATAAGGATTTGATTTTGCCTTTACTGGAGAAGTTGGCTTTTCTATATCATTGTCCTAGATCAGCATTTCCAAAAATAATTTGACTACAGAACCCTTTTGAGCTTGAAGTATGTTAATACAGCCTAAAGAAATGGAATATCCCCAAGACAAAAATTGTGTTTGTGTGTGTGTGTGTGTGTGTGTAAATATGGAGATTGAGGAGAATTTGGAGCAAATTAGAATTAAACCTATTTCTTATTTTGCTAAGTGAATGATTTCAAACTTAATTTTGAAAAGCAGAAATAGTACTTGAATCAAAGTTTTCTCATGAAGCTTTTATTTATGTCATTATATTAGAGGGACATATTTATATTAGCGGAACAATAAAGTCCTGCATAATACAGTTAAGGAAAATATATCTCTCTAAAGGCTCTATGACCTCTGAGATTATTTTTAAGCTTTTAACCTTTTAAGTTTTGTTTCTTAGAACAATCTCACTCTGCAGATTTTTTCCTAATCTCATCAGATTTCTGCTTCTAGGATTCTCATTCCCAGGTCACTGGGAAAGGTTAGGTAATATACAGATTGAAAACATGGGCACACCTTACTAGAACAGCTGATTATTCCATACAGTCCTCCTTACACTTTTGATGACTTATTCTCAGATATCTCAACCATATTTTCTGGATGTCCTTATATGCACATCGAACAATCCCCCTACCATGATAAGGGCTTTCAAAATGATACTTAGATTTGCCCTCTCAGTACCATTGTTATCATCTCACTCCTGGATAACTCAGTTTTCTTCCAAATTAGTCTACTTGACTCAAACCACTTTCTCTTTCAAGTAACTGTCAGTTTCACTTTCTAAAAGTATTTTTATGTCATGCCTCTACTTAGAAAAAGCTCCTCACTGGCCACCAGATCAAGTCCCAAATCATTTGCTTTGCTTTCATGCTTTCCTCTCATGACTTGGCCTCACCAAATCTATCTAATTTTAGCAATCCTCAATTTTAACAGACCATTTTCCTCACTGTCTTTAACATATGTACTCACTTTTGTATTTGTGCTCTTTGATATTATCCCTTTCCCTTTCTTTTCCTTACCCCAAACCCTGAATATCATCTTCTTCCCTTTTCAACCAAAATTTTACTCTTCCAGCAAGATCCAGCAAAATCTTTAACTCTACCTTTAAATCTTTCTAGGTAATTTCAATTCAAAGTAATTTTTCTCTTCTTCAAAATACTACCAAACTTTTAATTAGTACCATATCATTAAGCACTTAGTGGATTAATTTTCCTCTTCTTTCCTTCCTTCCTACATTCTCTTCTCTCCTTCACTCTTTTTCTTCCCTCTTCCCTTTCTTCTGCCTTACCCTCTAAAAAAGAAAAAGAACTCCAAAATAATGATAAATGTGAGAACAAAGCCACCTTTGCCCTATGGTGTTAATGGTGCTAATGAAAACAGAAGTGGCAAGCTCCCTGGGAGGTTGTCTCAAATTCTGAATGTATGCAATGGCCTCATGCCCCAGATGGATATTTGGAAGACAATATCAAAGGCAAAGTCCTGCTGCTGCTTTTGTCTGGTGACTTTTTAAAGCATCTATTTCAATCTTGAGTATTCCAAAAATGGTTACAATATCATAGAGGGCTACAGTCTATTCACTGATTTTGTAGAAGTTCTTGAACAGCAGCTATTTCTATCTGAACTTGCCTCACCAAGCACATGGGATAACCAGTGATACAGCATAGCTACTAAGCATCTGTTCTATAGTGACAAATGAATCAGGTAGGCATCTGAGTCCATTGTCTGCCTTGTGTCTTCGAGGAATGGGGACAGTATACTAGTTTAAAGGGCTTATAGGTACATCAGTTTAGGGCTGGAGGAAAGAATTGGAGCAGCAAACCTTAGATAGCCAGGTACAGTGTTGATTCTATATCAGTCACTGAAGTTAAGATAAAGACTAGAGTTTTTGGAGAAATGGATTGAGAATTTTAAAACCCCCCACAGAACTGTGGTTTAATTAATTTCAGAAATTGCCATTAGACATTAACAATCCATGGGATTGTTAGTTCTTTGAGAAGGGTAGGGACTGGGTTTTATTCTTGGTTTTGCCCTACTTTGTATCCCTAGCACTTAACACAGATACAAAGGGATACAAAACAGATCAATACCTACTCTAAAACCTAAGGTCTTAGAAAGTTGTCTCAGAGCACTAAAAGGATCAATGCTTTAGTCTAGGTCACAATGTTAAGATGTGCCAGTAGAGGGACATAAGTCTACATTTTCCTACCTCTTGGGTTGAGTAGTGCCAATAATTATGTCCTCCAACACACTCATGGTCCTGACGTATCTCCTACTCCAGGCATTTTCACTGGCTGTCCCCATGCCTGGAATGCCTTCCCTGCTTATTTCTAACTCCTGGTTTTGCTGGCTATCCTCAAGTCTCAGCTAAAATTCAACCTTCTGTAAGAAGCATTTTCTAAGTCCTCTTTAATCTTAGTGTCTTCCCTCTGAAACTACCCCCAATTTATCCTGTATCTACCTTCTTTGTGCAGAGTTTTCTGTTTGTTGTCTCCTCCCTTAGAATGTGGACTGATTTTTGCCTTTTTTTGTATCCTCAGTGTCTAGGACAGTGACTGGCACTTAATAAATGCTTGCTGACAGACTGCTCTAGTACTGTCTCCCCAATTACAATCCTAACTCCTAACCATCCCAGGCACTTGCACCTTCAGAGAAACTCAATTAGGTATTTTGAATAACATTTGCTTAGCTCCGAAACCCAATTTAGATCCTTCATTGTCGTCCTTGAAGTGGTTATCTTTCCCCTACTCCGGTAGAGATGAATGTGTGTCTTGACCTAGGTGGGATCTGATAAAACAGTATTGATTTTTAATGGTTTGAAATGAACATTAATATTCAGTTAAAACCCTGAGCACTAAGATATTTTGACATGTAACCGAAGCAACACACAAGCAAATGTTTGTTTCTCCCCAGTTGCAACTAAAATTTAAGCAAATAAAAACTATTCTATACTGATAACTTCATATTAAAGTTATAATTCATCTGGAAGAGAAAACTTCTCTAGTATTACACTGAACAACACATTTTGAATTGCTATGTACTGTGCACCAAAATCAAGAACATGAAGGCCAGGGAAAGAAATATTAAGCAATTACATTTTCTAGGAAACTGAATCAGATGTTCTTTATAAGGTTATGATTTGCTAGTTGCTTGCTATTGGTATCACTCTAAGAGGACCTCTCCTTGACCACAACATTATATTTCCCATCTCAATGTCTTTGCAAAGACTATCCTCTATGCCTGAAATATACTCCCTCCTCATCTCCCTCTCATAGAAACCATATCTACCTCCAAAGTAGAGTTCTCCTAAAGGAAGCTTGGCCTTCCTTTGGGAAGCTAGTATTTCCCCCACCTTTCCTCACAATTTTATTGTATTTATTTTGTCCATATTTTGTATTAACTTGTTCTGGGTTGGCCCTGACTCAGCCTAATGCTTTGGCAGTTTAAATTTAATACTGGAACAAAATGAGACAATCACTGGATATTCAAGAGGCGGGAGAGACTGAGAGAGATGAGGGAGAAGAAGAAGGAGAAAGAGGAGGAAGAGGAGAAGGAAGAGGAGGAGGAGGAAGAGAAGAAGAAGAAGATGAAGAAGAAGAAGAAGAACAAGAACAAGAATTTGCCAAAGTGTGAGAAACATATTCAACAAAGGTGGGTATTGAGGATATCTCAAGTTGATTCAACTGAACAAAGTTTCCCAGACTATTATTTATCCTGATTCACCAGCCAAGCATCAAAGCCTAAAAATTCTGTCACCCTGAACCAACAGAACTGTCCAGCTGAGTCAAGTAGCAGACTCCTGGAACTCCAACTAAGGGCAGATACACAGACACAAATCCAGATCACAAACTTGAAGACCTACAGATCAGGAAGGCAGCTATTAGACTCTGCCCTGGATCAGGCTGCTTTGGGAGCACTGAAAATTTACAAGTCCCCAGACAAATGTGTCCCTGATATCCAGAAAGAGCATAACACTCAATGCCCTAAGAAAGCAGCTGAAGGACACAGAATGACAAGAGCTTATCTCAGTTATTCCCTCAAGAAGTGAACAAAGTCAGGAGTGGCTAGGTGGTGCAGTGAATAGAGCACTGGCCCTGGAGTCAGTAGGACCTGAGTTCAAATACAGCCTCAGACACTTAATGCTAACTAGCCATGTGAGCTTGGGCAAGTCACTTAACCCCAAATGCCCTGCCTTCCCCCTCCAAAAAGAAAAAAAAAAGAAGTAAACAAACTCAGGTTCTGACTTAAAGTATGAAAACAGGAAGTAGACTGAGAGAATGACAAAGCATAAAACCAGATGTGGTGGTTAAACCATAAAACCATAAAACATACGTGTGTATATGTGTGTGTGTACACATATACGTAAGTATCTATCTATCTATATGCAAAACCATAATACAAACTAGAACAAAGCAAAAACTATAGCTTGGTTATAAGTGCAACTGGAATTCCTGAAAGTAATAAATGAAGAGCTTTTTTTTCTTAAGAATTAAAAATTATTGGGGAGGCTAGATAGTGCACTGAATAGAACACCAGCCCTAAAGTCAGGAAGACATGAGTTCAAATCTGGTCTCAGACACTTAACACTTACTAGTCATGTGACCTTGGGCAAGTCACTTAACCCCAGTAGCCCTGCCTTTCCCCCTGAAAAAAGCAAAAAAGAAGAATTAAAAATTATTTTATAAATAATATGGGAGCAGTAGAGGAAAACATTAGAAAAGAAATGAGATTTATGCAAGAAATCACAAGAGAAAATACAATATTCCAAAAGGCAAAAGATGCTGACTTATGGCCAAGAATAACTTACCCAGAAAAAACCTAGTAAAATCCTATAGGGGAAGATGATGTATTTTTAATGAAACAGAGGACTTCTAAATATTTCTGACTAAAAGACCAGAGTTACATAGAAACCCTGAAGTACAAATACAAGAACGAAAAGAAAAATACAAATGTAAACATAATGATCATAAAGGGTTAAACAAGAATATACTATGAACATTCCAATATGGAGAGATATAATATGTGTTCCCTCAAACCCTCATTATTATCATCAGGTATAGTAAAGGGAATGTAGACAGAGTGTGGAAATGTTTCTGTTATGTTTTGAGGATCTTAAAAGAAGAACAGAAAAAGAAGGGGGAGAGGAATACCCTTGGAGGTAAACATGGGGAAGAAGAATGGGAAAATGACCTCATAATTAGGGTGCCCAAGTAGAATCTACACCAATGAGGAGGAAGAGGTACTCATCCTCACTCTCATCTGAACTGGTCAAAAGAGGGAAGAATGCATATATACAATTAGGTTACAGAAATACATTTTGCTCAACATGGAAACAGGATAGAAATTGGAGAACAGAGAGAAGAGGAATAAGAGAGAGGGTACAATGAGGGAGTAATCATAAGCAAAACAAATCTAAGGGTATACAAAAATATTTATAGATGCTCTTTTTGTGGTGGTAAATTACTGGAAGGCAAGGGGTGTGCATTGCCTGGGGAATTGCTGAACAAGTTATGGTGTGTGAATGTGACAGAATACTATCATGTAGTAAGAAATGTGAAGGGATGTTTTCAGAGAAAACTGGGAAGACTGGTATTAACTTCTGCTAAGTTAAGTGAGCAGAACCAGGAAAACAATTTGCATAATGATAATATCATAAAGACAAAAGTCTTTGAAAGAGTTAAGACAAAATGATCGATTACAGTTCCAGAGGATTCATGATGAAATATGCTATGTACCTTCAGGTAGGTAACGAATTCAGAGTGTAGGCTGAGGCACATATACACACATATACATAAATATGCACACACACAGACATGCATATAGGATATAGACAATGTGGGGGTTTGTTTTGCTAAACTATATATGTGTGTGTATACATATATATATACATATATATGTAATTAGGGTTTTGTATTTCTTCTCAAGGGGGGGTGCAGGAGAGATGGAAAAGGAGAGAAGACAGATTTTCATTCATTAAAAAAATAATTTAATTTTTTAAAAAAGATAAATGAATGTTGGGCTTTGAAGTCAGGGTTGGCCCGGTCGAAAAACCTTACCATTGGATATCGCTAGGTCTATGGTGTGAGACTTAAATAAGATAAAGACTGTATAGGATTTTGCAACCTTGTATAAATATAAATAAAGTGCTAAATAAAATATTGTTACTAATGTTCATCTCAAATACTTGGTTTTTTAAACTAAAATTTGCCGACAAAAGCTCTTACTCATTACATTATAGAGATATATTTCATCAACACACTTCATCGACTCAGAATTTGCAACCAATTTTAAGTGTTTCTTCCAGAGTCTTAGAAATTACTAGATGGTTTTGCCTCAGATGATACCATTCCATAATGTTATTTTGGGTAAATACTACTTTCCAGAAATCATAAACATACCAGTTGTCCAATTTTTAACCAGGATGTAGCTTTTCATTTGGTGAGGATCTTTGCCAAATACCACCAAAACCCAACTTCCTGTGGCTTCTCAACCACTAGCCATCCCAACCCTGGATTAAACAGCAGAACAAACAAGGTTGGCTAAGTCTGAAATTTCACCTGCTAGAAATATCAGGAAAAAATTTCTGAGGAAGCACTAGTCATATTTCTTCCTGTTTTGCCATCTAAGGCATTATTCTTCTTTGTCTTCAATATAGTCATTGGTAAGGATTCAAACCCAGTGTCTAGATGAAAGAAAGACTAGGCTCCCAACTCTATTAACTCATTCTCTCTCTCTCTCTCTCTCTCTCTCTCTCTCTCTCTCTCTCTCTCTCTCTCTCTCTCTCTCCCTCTCCCTCTCTTTCTCACACACACACAACACACACACTAACTTAATAGTGTCTATGTTTCTTGCTTTCTCAAAATTCAATTCAGTAAATTTTTTTCATCATTCTCTTCAAAACTAGCACTAGTGTTAAGGAATACAAAGGAATTATGAGGCCATTCTTGTCTTCAAACAGCTTAAACTCTTTCTGAGGACATGAAGATTATACAAACGTAATGTAAAATGATGTGCTAAAGTGGATTTCATGGGGCACTAGACTTGGCAACAACTTTGTAAGCACTAGTTATTATTCCTTCCTTAGGAAAAAAGAAAACAACTATGGTCTCTTTCTCTGTTACGTTCAACACTAGACAGTTTGGAGAATGGTGATACATAAATGGTGTCTCTAGTCTTGTCTTCCGCCTAGCATCTGAATGACTTTGGGCAAGTCACTTAGGCTACCTCAGGTCCACCTTCCTTATTTGAAAACTGAAGGGTTTGAAATTTATAATCTCTGAGATTCCTTCTAATTGAATTACGATTCCATAACTTGTTATGTGGAGGCAATAGACTGTAGTGGAAAGAACACTGGATTTTGAGTGGGAGCATGTGGGTTCAAACAATAGCCCCGGGATGGTAGCTTTAATCCTAGTCACAAGGGCAAGTCCCTTAAGCTTTCTGGGCCTCAGTTTATGAAACGATGAAGCTTGATTCAATGGCTGGGGATATACCTTCTAGCCCTGAATCTATGACATTCTGTTCCTAAGTGTGAGTATGTATAGTGTAGGAAATGTGGTCCATGGTGTCATGGGCCATCAACAAAAGAGACAAATCAGGAGTGCAGGAGTTATTGACAAAAGCTTCACTGGGTGTGTGAGCTGGACCTTGAGGTGGGAAAGAGGGACACTCAAGGCAGAGGGAATAAGATTAAGAGCAAGACTGAGACTAACGAAATAAATGTGGGATGCACAGAGGACAGTGAGGATGCATACTTGTAAGGGGCAGAGGGTAGACCACAGACATATGGGAGACATCATTCCATAAATGGGGAAGCTGAGGCCCAGAGAGATTAAGGGACTTACCTTTGTGACTAGGATTAAAGCTACCATCCCAGGGCTATTGTTTGAACCCACATACTCCCACTCAAAATCCAGTGTTCTTTCCACTACAGTCTATTGCCTCCACATAATGAGTTATAGAATCGTAATTCAATTAGAAGGAATCTCAGAGATTATAAATTTCTAACCCTTCGGTTTTCAAATAAGCAAGGTGTTTTTGCTAACTGGATCACCACCCACATTAGTATTCTATTTGTCCACCCTTCTGACATTTTTTTTGGTAACAATAACAGACATTTTTAGATGAACAGTGCTATGAGGTTTTATAGTTCTCACTGATGAAAATACATGCTAGAAGCAGAATTCTGTTAACCAGATCTTAAAGATTTCCTGAATGCTGCATGATATTCCAAAGGTACAAAATAGTAATGCCATATGGCACTGTCTTCGACCCTCATTCACTTTTATATACAAAGATCACTATCAGCTTTTATTGCTTATACCATGAAGCAAACTTCATTATTACTGGATTATATATTATAAAATTTCCTTCATTTAAGAGATAGAAAAGAGAAAAGAAATAGAGAAACAGAAAAAATAGAGCAGAAAAAGAAAAAGCAGATTCCTGGATTTGCAGCTCCAAACTTCCATGATCTAGCACTGGCATGAAGACTAACCAGAAATGTGACTTAAGGCAAGTCCATACACATCATGTTCAAATGAAATGTTACTAATCTAACCAAATGGCACGTACAAAACACTGATTTTGTTTCACAGCTTGTAAAGTCATCACTGTGATCAAATTGTGAACTACGTAAATCTCTGGGGAGGGAGAAAGCTAATGTTCAGCCTTCTATCATTCATTTGTACATTTAATGTGCAAATGTCCTGGTTTCTCATGAAGTCAATATTAAAATCATCACTGGGGGAAGAAACAATTCAGTTGAGAAATACAGACTTATATTTTTGCATCTTGAATTTGTACTTTAAGAGAAAAAAATACCCCACTGTTGAAAGGACTCCCAGGGTACTAACTAGTTCCTTATCTATCTGGGTTTTTTTTCATCTTGCTAAAAACAAACTGTTTAAACTCAGCACTTTATGTTCATTGAATAAAACAAACTAGCCTATTCCCAAACCTGCACATAAAAATGTATTCTTTGGTACCTATAGTTAAAGTGGTTTCTACTTATATGATTTAAATTTCTTATCTGTAAAGTGAGTAAAATATAAATTACTCTTAGAACACTTTAAAAAAAATTGTGAAGTCAAAATGTAATTCTTCATGCCACCGATAACTACTGGATGAACATTGTAATAAGAAAGAAATTGTCAAAAAAAAAACCAGGCAATGCAAAGAAGAAACAAAGGGCCTGGAAATCTATTGCTGTCCACTACGTGAACAATATGCCAGTAACTGAGAACTGACTGTAAAGATAAAAACAACCAGCAGTCAGTAGGAAGCATGAAGGTAGTTTTCGGAATTTAATTTACTCAGCTCTCTCCCCTTCTCTCTACAAAGCAAGTATCACCTATTCTGTGAATCAAAAAGTCAGTAGAAAATGCTCATTCTTTAAAAAGATCTAAATATGTCTAATTGCCAAGGTCATTTAGTGTTGTCCTCCAGCCCTCAGTGCCCCCTCCCCCTGAAAAGCTCTGGCCAGAACAATCTGCATGTCTTTATAGGAGGTAATAGGAAGCAGTGGAGATGGGGTAGAGGACAATCTGACTTGTACTAATCTACTGTTTTTTTGTTGAGTCATTTCAATCTTGTCCAACTCCTTGTGATCCCATTTGGGGTTTTCTTGGCAAAGACACTGGAGAGGTTTGCCATTTCCTTCTCTAGCTCATTTTATAGATGAGGAAACTGAGGCAAACAGGGTTAAGTGACTTGTCCAGAGTCACACAGGTAGTAAGGGTCAGAGGACAGATTTGAACACAGGAAGATAAGCCTTCCTGATTCCCAGCCCATGTTCTATCTACTGCACCACCTACTTGCCCGACCTATTCTTTTAACTACTGTTTAATTTGTCAAGGGGGAAAACGTGAAATAAATTCCACCTCGGTCGTCAAAGTGATGCAGCAGATAGATCACTGGTCTTCCTGAGTTCAAATTTAGCCCTAGACACTTAATAGCCATGTGACCCTGGACAAGTCACTTAACCTCAGCCTACCACAGTTTCTTCAACTGTCAAATAAGAATAATAACAGAACCTACCTCTTGGGGTCAGCTTGATGATCAAATGAGCATATATGCTCTTAGAACAGTATTTGACATATAGTAGGTCCTTAATACTGCTTACTCCCCCTCTTCCTTTAACATATAATTCTATAAATGTTGCTTCTAATCTAGCAATTTTTTCTCTAAATTTCACATTACCAACCAGAACATTGTGTATTAAAACGAAGGCTGATTCCCCCACTAAGCTAACTGAAAAAAAAACCCACCCTGATCAAGTCACACTGTCACACTGGTATCACAGTTATAACTCAATGAAAGCATAATGAAACCATGGACATATAAGGTGATGTGATTTAGAAAAATAACATATTAGCTCAGCAAATGGAAGAGAGAAATGATAACCAAGAATTTTGGGGGGGAGTCTGAAATATCATTCCATTAAAGAATATTCTATCTCCCTGAAATAAAATGTCATATTTCTTCCCCATCCACATATTTGCCAGCATGTTCATACTTGGTGTTACTTCCAACTAATAAACTCATCTTGTTTTGATTCACAGAAAGCACAGAACATATTGTCAGCTGTAAACCAAGATAGCAGGGCCCAGATACAAGGTACTCTTGGCTTTGAAGCATCCATATAATATTTGCAAATACTAATTTCATTGCTATATCAAAGTAACCCTCGCTGAAGCTACCAAAGGATATTATTCTTCCTAAAGACAATTTGGGGGCCACCTAGGAAGTTTTGAGGTTCAGATTTAGCTATTCTTAGGAAAAAAGTGAAGATCATATTTATTATGCACAAGTGATCAGTTTTCTTTCATATTGCTTATTGCTGTGGTTGGAAAACTTTTTGAGGTGTCATTAAAGGTCCTCATTTTAAAATACTTTACTGGAAGTGGAAAGAAAAGTTGCTTTTTGAGGCAAAATCAAGGGAAGAAAGGCAAAAAGGGGCAGTGGGTACATGGGAAGCCCACTCATGGGTGATGTCCATGAATCTTAGAACAGCACTTTATCCACTGTGTTACCTAGCTGTCCCACATGACATACAGTAGATACTCAATAAATGTTACTTGAATGACTGACATTAAAAGAATTAGAGGAAGGCTTCCATATAGTTGGATAAATATCCATGGGGAATTTATGGAAAGACAGACAAGAAATCACAGATGGGTTTTGATATACATACATTGAAGTAGTACCCATCTTGATAAAATCATGAATCTATCAAAGCTCCCTTTCCAGGGAAATATGAAAGTCGGCTTCACACAAACACACACACACACACACACACACACATGCATTCAGAGGTGTATTGGAGTCAGCTCATACTGGCCCTCAAGACCAGATAGTTAAATTTATTTATGCCTCATAAACGACTAAACACTACAATTCAGGGCTTGATGTAATATTCTGTTGATTATCAGGGACTGGGAAATTGCAGCCTCGAGGTCACATATGGCCTTCTAGGTCCTTGGGTTTGGCCTTTTGACTTGAGTCCAAGTTTTATGGAACAAGTCCTTTTATTAAGGGTATTTGTTCTGTGAAGTCTGGATTCAGTCAGAGGGCCACAATTGAAGACACAGAGGGTCATATGTGGCCTCGAGGCTGCAGGTTCCCCATCCCTGATAATGAAATAAGTGAAAAGAGGTTAATAATGCAGATTAAACTTTTTTTCCTGGAGAGATGGTTGCTAAACATTTACCAGCACACCTCAATATTTATGTATATTGTGAATAAATATGTGTGTTATGCATTATATACACATGTATGTACATGTATATTGTATACATTTATATATATATGTATATATATATATATATATATATATACTATATTTCAGGGACAGATTATAAAATATCCAGAAAATGCCTAACTTTTGATAATTCCTATATATCTCTGCACCCTATTCCCTACTAGGAAATATTTAAAAAGTGTCTGATATTGAGGATATTTTTTATCTCTAGCAAGCATTCTGTAAACTTGAAGAAGTTAACAGCTGTCAGGTAGAGGTTAAAAGAGAAAAACAACTGCTCACCTTTGGACAATTATTTACAGAGAAACAGCCCCAGCTTTTAGTACAGCTTCTGATCCATTGTGTTTTTATTAAATGCCTAGTGAATTGAATCAAATTGAATTGAAACAAAAGACTTCCAACAGCATCTCCTATGGAATGGGCCCATAACTCCATATGTACATTGAATGTTTTTAAAATCTTTATTTAGCTATACTGAAATTGCATCATGAATAATATTTATCAAACAAATTAGAAGATGGCTTAAGTGAATCCTGGCAAAGCTTCCAAGTTAAGCTTCCTGAATGAATACCTTCTCTCCATGAGAAACTCTTTTGTGAGCATCAAAAATGGTGTCTCCCTAGATCTTGACAGCAGAATGAGATCACTTAATAGAATTTTCATGTAATAATACTTTAAAACTAACAGCCACGGGAAGGCACCTGGCTGATTTCTGGGTATGTGTTTGCTTTTGAGCACCCCAAACTGACAGATTAAGCCATGAAGCACCTGATGTCTTTTCTCACAACATATGCTTGCAAAAATGGATTTACTGCACTTGGAGCATTGAATTCTAAATACCAAAAGAAAAAGGATTGGGAACTGATCTAAAGTTGGCATTTCCATTGCTTTCTAATCCCTAAAACTTTCATTAAATGGATCATAATAATAAATCAGCAAATAGGTATCCTGTAGCCTGTAGAAATGTTTTGAATTTATCTATATTACTATATGTCATATGTGTGTCAGTGATGTTGAGAATAAACCATGCTTTCATTTAAAAGCATTTCTGAATCTGTATTAATTTTTTGTCATCACTGATTTTCCTCATCAATAATAATTGTACAACTGCTATCATATGGGGAAGGGTCAATTCATATTTTTGCTTTATAAGGGGGGCCTTGATACTTGACAAGGTTGGGAATTACCATTTTACAGAGCCCTTAACATCCAAAGCAAAAAAGGACAATTGGAGAGAAAGAGACAGGAAGATACAGAGATACAGAAACAGAGTGGAAGGAGAGAGAGAAGGAGAGAGGGGAAGGAGAGAGAGAAGGAGAGAGGGGAAGGAGAGAGAGAGAGAGAGAGAGAGAGAGAGAGAGAGAGAGAGAGAATGAGATTGACTGACCTCGTGGCTTTCAAAACCATGATAAGCTTAATTGGATTCTTTCAAAAATCAGAAAATTTTTTCACTTTTATTCCAATCTATTCTGCCAAACACCATTCTTCTCTACCACAAACCTTTTAAATTTAAAGTCTCTCCCCCTCAACCTCCCACCATACTCATGAAATTGATTTTTATGCTGGGGAGTGTTAGAAGAAATGTTTGTAAATGTAGGTCATGGCAAGCCTGTGGAGGGGTTTGAATGACAGGCCAAGGCATCTGGACTTGATCTTGCAGGCAATAAAGCACAAAAAAGCCTTTTGAGAGAGCAAATTAATAGCAATTCTTTAAGAAGATTAATAACAGTGAAAGTAGGTGAAAAATATTAGAGAGATGAAGAGACTAGAGGCAGAAAAATCAGGAGACTACTGAAATAATTCAATGGGTCTAGACCAAGATGCCAGCAGTAGAAATGGAAAGGAATTTCAGAATTATTTTCAAGGAAAGTTTTTAATTAAGAGGACATACTTTTGACCTCAACATTCTAAAACGACCTACATCACTGTGTTAAGCATAGGTGGTCATTCAGCCTTTGCTGAACACATCTAGCAATAAGATCATTTTCCATCAAAGACTTGGTTTTCTAGCTTCAAATCAAGTGTTTCTTTCCACTCCCATGCCTTTCTCCCCAGGCAGCCCTGCGCCCCACTGTAGTATTCCAACCGGGACAGTGAAAATCTGAAATCCATGTCTCACAAGAAAAGAATCAAAGAAACTTTTATAATTATGTTATCTTTAAGAAATAAGTTATTTAGGGGCAGCTAGGTGACACAATAAAAAGCGCCCACCCTGAAGTCTGGAGGACCTGAGTTCAAATTTTACCTCTGACCAGACACTTGACACTTACTAGCTTTGTGACCCTGATCAAGTCACTTAACCCTAATTGCTTCAGCAAAAAGAAAGAAGAAGAAGAAGAAGAAGAAGAAGAAGAAGAAGAAGAAGAAGAAGAAGAAGAAGAAGAAGAAGAAGAAGAAGAAGTTATTTTCAAAAGTGAAATCTTATGTCCTGGTTTTAAAGAGATTAAGTTTAAATGTTACAGCATTTTGCAACAAGGTAAAGGTGGGTGGTGGATAGCCAGTACAACTATGGGAGTTCTGTTAGTAAGAAAAATCTGATATCCAACAACAACAAATAACAACAGCTAACATTTGCAAAGCAAAACCTTTAAGACTGACAAAGTATTTTATAAGTACTATCTTGAGGAAATTGAAACAGAGAGTAAGAGATTTTTTTAGGGTCATACAGCCAGTAAGTGTGGATCCAGTGAGATGATATTTGTAAAACACCTGAAATAGTGATTGGTACATCATAGGAACTTAAAAAATGCTTATTTCATTCAAGTGACTAAGTTGGATTTGAACTCAGGTCCAGCACTGTAGCTACAGTGTGACTTAGTTTCAATCTCACAATGGTGAATTCATAAGAACCCATTTTCTCTTTTCCTTATCCACTTATAGTGGAAACATGTGCTCACTGTTTCTGTGATCCCAAGGGACACCATACGTGTTAAAATATTAAACCTGACTAAGAAACACTATGTGAATAATTTTGCCTCTCTGAAATTTTAATCTGAGAAATGATGTTTGTTTATCTTTGGGAGTCTTCAGGTGCTTAGCCCACACTCAAATTTAGGGTTCTGAAAATTCATTTCTGGCAATAATTATATAGGTATGTACTTTATTTCATTTAACATCTCTTTCCTGCGTTTTATTTAGATTTCACAACCACAGTCGGTATGCCATCACCATGACAGAGTGGTTTGTAAACCCCCTAAGTGCTACTTAGCAGTGCTACCACAGACCAGGCCTGTTATAAGAGACCTCTTAAAATACACAGAAAAGGGCTGTACCTTATTCACTGCCACCACTCCTAGGAATTCCTACCACTTGCCAAGGCAGTGCTCTCATATCTTTTTCACACAGAGAATAAGTGAGAGTTCAGCAAAATAAAAATTATGAAGCACCAACCAGTCTAAAAAAACTATGTTCCAACAATATTTTACTTTGCTTGATCCCAACACAAATATTTCTATACAGAAGTACACATTCAGTTGGCAAAGGTAGAGAAATGAATCTCAAAAAATTCTTCTTTCTTTTCTTTCCCTTTCCCACAGGTAGCTAGGTAGTGGAGGGCCCAGAGTCAGGAGGACTTGACTTCAAGTCTGGCCTCAGCCACTTACTAGTTGTGTGTGAGCCACTTTCACTGCTATCTGCCTTGGTTTCCCCATCTGTAAAATGAGGTTAATAATAGCACCTACATCTCAAGGTGGTTGTGAGGTTCAAATGAAATTATATTTATAATGCACTTTGCTCAGTACTTGGTATGTAGCAGGTGCTTAAGTACTTTCCTTAACCAATGTGTTTATTTCTCTGGCAGAATAAATAGTTCCTTTCCAATTCTTATCTTTGAATATTGTCACTGACTAAGGTTAGTGAATGGCAAAGAACACTCTATACCACTTGCTAACTGTGTGATATTGGGCAAGTCATTTAACTTTTCTAAGACTCAGTTTCCTCATTCAAAATATAAGAAGGGTGGAGGATACGACTTCTGAGGTCTCTTGCAGTTCTAAATTGGTGATTATGTAACTGTGCTGGACCAAAAAAAGGGGCTCCTTTTAGTTCATTACTCCTAAGTGTTCACCACTTCAAATTTCCTTCAGGCTCTTTGGATGTGAGATCTGAGAAAACACATATTTCTGAAATATCTGGAAAAAACCCCCAGAAATCTGAAAACACAGATTCCTCTTTAATATATCCTCATAGACATTTCTGTCCCATCCCTTTCTTTCTCAAGTGTTCCTTTAGCTTGATAAGGCGGCACAGAATGGGTACTTATACACTTACAGTTCAGTTCTTTGTCTGGTTCTCACTTCATTAACATTTCAGTACTTCAAAACATTCACAACTTTGCCAATCAACATGGACAAAGTCTCTACCAATGTAGGTTGCTACCTCTCCTTGCCTTAGCAAACAATCTTTACAAGTTGCTATGACTAACCTTATGGTAGTGAACTTCTCCCACCTGGTTAGATTGGTCCTTGGACAACAGACATAGAGTCCATTACTATCCAATAATTAAGGACCTTCCCACTTGGAAGGGCCTGCCAGAAGTTACGTTCTGTTGGCATAGTCTTCCAGAGCTCAAGACCTCCCTTCAGTAGAAACACTTCATTAATGGAATTTCTTTAAAAGGCATGCTAAAAGGCAATACCTTGGTAAGTACCTTCTTGCTAACACAGCAAGCATGTCAGTTTTATTTCCTGAAAGGAACCTTAAGAACTTTCTATTTTTTGAAGAAGAAGATGGAAGCTGTCTGACTTACTTTATTATAGTTACAAGACAGCAAAATATCAACTCACTATCCTCTTAATTCTGGGGAGTTATCTGTTTTAAGCAAGCCAAATAAATAAATGATGAAAGAATCTACAGAGGCATGTCAGAGTATGCCTTTTGCTATCCAAGTACAAGTTAAAACTAATGAAATGCCAATAGTACAGGTGGGAGGAGGGGAAATGTATTTTTAAAACTTGGCATTGTGGGTCAGATAATATTTAGATAGAAACATAAAGCAACAATTGATTCACCTCATATTATTTCCCTTGCTTCCAATTTTAAGGAGTAAATACACTGGGGCGGGTGGGGGGATGGGGGAAAGAGGAAAGGACAGGAAGGGAAAAGATTCTAGAAGAATAATGTCATCAGATAATTTTCCTTCTCCATAACTCTCCCTTTGATGGGTAAAATATATATCCTCTGAAAAAGGGAGTAAATTATATGAGTAAATTTAGTATGTATATTGTGCCTTGTTGTGTGGATTTTTAATAATTACAAAACTTCAGAAGAAATTTTACTTAGATTTTATATTTTTAAAAGACAGTCATCAATCTTTCCTATATTTCCTTAAAAGCCAGACAAATATATCTCTGCATTATTTTTTTTCTTATAGCTACTTTAAGAATTATGGAATAGAAGCCAAAATACCCATTTAGAGACAAATTTCTGTGACCCTTCAATTCCAAGGCTTATTAATTTATCATGAACAAAAACATTACATATTCAGAAATATTTTTTAAAGAATTTCTTTATCTTCCCTCTCTCCAACATTTTGTCAATGCTCAGAGCATTAATTTAGAAGAATTTTTAAAAAGAAATTCATCAGCCTTTGATGCAATTATTTAAAAGCTGGCCAAATATCTCTCGGTATTATTTTTCTTTTCCTTTCATCTACTTTTAGAGCTGTGGAATAGAAACCAAAATGCCAATTAATTCTTTCCTTCCATGTTAAAGTCTATTGATTTATCAAGAACAGAAACATTTCATATTTACAATAATTCTTTGTGGCTTCTGTCTTCATCTTCCTCTCTCCAATGTTTTCTTAGTGCTTAGAGCATACTGGATATAAATCAAAGTATCACACTAAAAATATGAAGGGAAAGGATTTACACAGAACAAAGATAAGCAGTTGAATAAGTAAAGAAAATACTAAAATAAGGTTTGCCACTGAAATCTAGCTGATCTTTAATTAATAGCAATGATTTCAAATTTCTTAAGCCTCTTCTACTCTGTACCAATAACATACATTATTTATAGGGGGAAAAGCAACTGTATACTTTCCTTCCTAATTACAAAATCTTGACTACCATGTGTGGAAATGACATTTTTACTAGTAAAAATCTGGAGACACAACGTTAAAGCTGTTAGAAAGGCAATGTAGGGAATGAGTGGGGCCATGATAGAGTAAGCAAGCAATGAAGGACATGGTGAAGTCATTTGTTGAAAGTCTATAAAGTAAGAAAGCAATTAAATAAAGCAATCAGTAGGAATTAAGGGGTGCTAGTAAGGGATGGGAGTCTCAACTCAGTACTTCCTTTTTTATATATGAAGCCAAAAGACTCTAACATGAAAGGAAAAAACCGTCAAAATAGCAACCATACCATTTCAAGGAATCCCTTGAGAGGGAGTTTGGGAGAAAAAGCACTAGATTTGAAGTCAGATAACCTATGTTTGAGTCCCAATTCTGTTGTTCATTAGTGGGCCAATCAAATAAGTCCTCTCTCATCTTCAATTTCCTTATCTGTAAAATGGGAGTAATGGGATAATTAGAAGGAACTTCAGAGGCCATCTAGTCCAATCCTGGCATTTTATAGATTAAGACACTGAGGCCTGTGGAGGTAGAATGTGTTGTCCAACATCACACAGGTAGTGAATCATAAGCAGAAATCAAATGTAGGTCTTCTAATTCCAAATCTCATCTTTTTTTACTGTGAGAAATAATTCATTTGGACCCCCACTCTATTCCAGTAAGTATTAATCAGTATGAGATTCTACATAAATCATATAGGGATAGATAGAGTCTTATACTGGGCCTCAACTGTAATGTAATGTTTACTACTTGCTTAACAAGTAATGAGGCTCACTTGTGCAACCATGAGAATGCTGAGAAAGATACCTCCATCCTGTTTTACTCAAATTCCATGTCCAAACCCAGCATGGGCTGGGTTTCACACTTGGGCATCAGCCTCTTCCTCTTCCATATATCTCCATTTCAAGGTTAATGTCTCCACTTTTGGACTTCCAGGTACTCCCTGATTCTAGAGGTCTTATGGGATGCTCAGTGCTGGCCAATTCAATATTTTGATTCCCACTACATGAATAAACAGAAATGAAGCCATAGGGTGTCTTGATGCTTTGTAAAGTCCCCCAATTTATTTTTGTACCTCCAGACCATTTTCTCTTGTTCAACAGAAGCAGGTGGCCATCTCATGACTGCTTAGTTAAGAGAGATGCCCATGCTTCACCCAACCTGTGACCCTCAGCTAATATATCATTTTTGGCACTTAAGAACAAGGTCTATCAGTTAATAAGATTCTGTATCTTGCCATGTCTCTTTTGCAGATTTGGATATCAAACCCTATGAAAACAAGGTCCTAGAAGAAGGGGGCATCTCAGATTGTGAGGAAGATCTGAGGCCCACTTTATTAGAGGAGATCATAGACCTTTTAATAAAGTGCCATTGACTCAGACTTCTGTCTCAGTCTCTTTTATTTTATTCCCCATGTATAATACTACTGTACCATACTCCCTTCCATATCCATACCTTATCTCCCATTTGGATAACTCAGAAGTTTGCTCTCCAACTTAACCTTGAATTCAACTCTGCCTCCTAAATCCCCACTTTCAGTTTGCCTTTTTAACAGATCACTGTTATATAGACAGAGCCCTTACCTCCAGCTCTTTTAGCCTTTGTTAACTCAGTAAAGACCTCTTCAATACCCTCTATACAAGTTCTAGCTGGCTTCTGAATATTCATCAACCATCAACTGGCCTGGAGTGCTGTGCACCACAATCCCAGAAGACACTTAGGCATCAGCCTCTTCCTCTTCCATATATCTCCATTTCAAGGTTAATGCCTCCATTATGGGACTTCTAGAGGTCTTATGGGATGCTCAGTGCTGGCCAGTTCAATGTTTTGATTCCCACTACATGAATAAATAGAAATGAAGCCATAGCAAACTGCAATAGGTATATGTGAGAATAAGAATTTATTTCTAAGATGACTAATATCAGCAGCTAATTTTACCTACATAACACATAGTCAAAATATATAGCCCAAACACTAACAGTTGTCTAATTTGCTTTAAAGGCATATTGCGTATCTGAGAAATCTTCCTTCACAAGTTTTCAGCCCCAAATGACCTAAAAATCAAGAGATTTAACTGGATAATCATAGATACTAAGATGATTAGGCATTGTAGGGTGATCTTGAAAAATTAATCTTTGAAGGCCATGAAACCTGGAGAAAGAATTACCCTAACTTTGATATTTAATAATATGTAATTGTATGTGATGGAAAATCAGTAAGAAAATTTACACTAACAACCATTAGGAAAGAAAAATGCATCTTTTTTATTTCTGCATTGTCTTTCATATTCAAAGACCATATTATTGACAAAATTGCTATTTATATGTGGGAAAGCAAAGCTAGAAGGACTGAGATGTTGACCAACAAGTTACCATCTGCCATAGAAATATGGTGCATTTTTTTTCAGGTTCTGAAGACTCAACAGTTATAACTCTGCCTGTTAGGAATCAGCATCTGGAGAGAGGCTACATTGGAGATTGCTCTTCTCATTCTTGCCTTTGGGTTTCTCCACTATAAGCAATGACAAACAAATAGAAAAAGTTGGACCTCTTCAATGAGTAGATTTATCTCTAATCACAACCAAGTGCCCTACATTAGTTGAAGGTGCACAATCTTTTCCTACACCTCCAATGTGGAAATAAAGTAATCATGTAAAAAACCATCAGATGTAAGAGAGGTTCTATAAACAAGGGTTAATTTAATTTATTTTTATATTTGTAAAACAAAGTTAACACACTCCATCATAAAGGAATAATATAGTTCTGTGAGGTCACTCCAGTACCATCAACAAACTATGGCTAAGAAAAGTAACTCCTGACTCATAAATAAATAATTTTCACCCCCATTAAAGGAGCATGAGCTTTTGGCCAGCATTGGCTCAAACACATGTAGATGGCAACAATTGAGAATGCTGTCAAGCAGATGTTCTTTCTACACTCTGGACCTCTAATAGGCCAAAGAGAAAAATAAACTAAACTCCCCGAAGTTGTGCATTCCACTATCTCAACACAGACCCTCAAATCAGCATTACTCATTTTAGCAAGTTACTGGCCAGACAACAGGAAAGATGGGGTTCTTTTAGTCTTTTTCTGAAAGTAATTGTGCAACTACGGAAGCAAAAACATATGCCCATTTTTAAGCCAACCAGAGTTTTTAACATTACTTAAAATAGCCATGAAATTTTAAAGTACAAATATTTTCCAAGGACAAGCTGATTGTTATGAACTTCCCACCCCACAGACTCTCATACTTAAGACAAATTTAAGGCTTAAGATTCAGAGGCAAATGACTGTCTAGAACCAGGCACAGTCTTGGAAAAGGCTCTAAGCTCCCCACAAAGCATTCTAGACTGCCAATACTCTAGGGATGCCAGTGAGACGCCCATCCTCAGGGTCAGCAGTGTGCTCAATTTGCAAATGTGGCTAATGATCATAGAGAATGGAAATTGAGGGGGAAAATGATAGACTGAATCCTTCAGGCCAGACTCAGTTCACTTTACAACTTGACTAAGCCTTAAGAAACCAGTAGGAGAGCTATCTGGAAGGGCAGTAAATGGTAAATGTTTAACAACTGACTCTCCTGGGGGAAAAATACCTATGCTCCTGACACACTTTTAACTGTAACCTCTGTTATTATAATTTTCTCCATTACTTTATCTGGTTTAGAAAATCAACAAGATTAAGCCCTAGTTTGTAGAGTTTGCTTTCTGAAGTATAAATGGTCACACTGAAAATTTAACAATCAGCTCTCCAAGCAGTTTGAGTTGACTCCAGGACACACCTGAATATTGCAAATAACTTAGGGGGAAGGAGAGTATCACTCCTATGTTCCATGAGTCAAACACTCTGAGGGAATTTCATCAAGTCATTTAATTTCCTTAGTTTAAGTTTCTCCAAATGGAAGAATGATCAGATAAAGTTTTAGTATATTTAACAAAAAAATTAAGAATGAAATAAGGAGGCCCTGAACTGATTGTGGGAAAGGTGCTAAGTCTGAGGTAATAGCACCTGCCATAGCTTTGAATGTACCATCATATTATTAAATGGATATTTTCTAGAGGTAACAAGATGGCCCAGGGGGTAGAGCACTGGGCCTGGAGTCAGGAGGACCTGAGTTCAAATATAGCCTCAGATAAACTTACTAGCAGTATGACCTTGGACAAGTCATTTAACCACTGCCTACCTCAGTTTCCTCAATCCTTATATAGCCATAATAATGGCACCTACCTCTTGGGGTTGTGTGAGGATCAAATGAAATAATGTCTCATAAAATATCTCAAATGTTATTTTATTTGTTAAACACTTAGCACAGTGTCTAGCACATTTGCTGCTGTTGTTAGGTCATTTCCATCATGTTTGATTCTTCATGACCCATCTGGGGTTTTCTTGCCAAAGATACTGGAGTAATTTCACCATTTCTTTCTCCAGCTCATTTTAGAGATAAGGACTCTGAGGCTGGATTTGAACTCAGTAAGATGAGCCTTCCTGACTCCAGGCACAGCCTCTATCCATTGTGACACACGGTAGGTACTTAGTGCTTCCCACGGTAAATAGTCTTTTTGAAAAGTGACAATATTTTCACCAGAGTTGGTCACATCTCTAGTTTGCTCACCACCCACTTAGATTTCCTTTAGCATAACGACAATTAAACCCACATGATTCTGACCACATCCTCTGACCTTATGCTATTAGTTAAAAAACCTCGAGTTCTTCTTTTCCTTTTTTGTCTCTAACCATTTTCTTAAATTTGTGAGCTCATGTATGAGCATTTGTATTTCACCTCCATAGCCATTCTTTTAATAGCAGCAGAGTATAACAATACCTGAGTTAGTTGGGATTCTACAGAATCTGTAGGGATATTAGAGAAAGAAAAGGCAGCTTACCATGAGCTGGTACTAGAGCAACTCTTGCACCTGCTTTTCTTAATATATAGAAATACATATTAGGAATGCATATACATATATGCATATATTCTGTTTATGTACATGCATTTGTAACAGCAGTGTATATGGTCAGGTTTGGGGAGAGGGGTGCAGATTAACTATCAGCAAGTCACTTTACTCTCTGGATCTCAGTTTCCTCATTGCACTTCATCTACCATCCAGCAGTACTGGCCTCCTTACTGTTCCTTGAGCAAGACATTCACATTTCCCAACTCTGGACATTTTCACTTATTGTTTTCCATACCTGCAATGCTCCCCCTCCAAAGAAACCAGGTTTCCTTGGTCTTCTTCTAATCATTAGAATCTAATCCCAGCTAAAATCTCATCTTTTCCAGGAAGACTTTCTATACCCCTTTATTCTAGTGCTTTCCCTCTATTTATTATCTGCAATTTATCATTTTATTCATATATGTGTGTATATGCATACACACATGCATATACACACATGCATATATGTATACATATACACATGTATGATATATAGGTATATATGTGTATATACACGTCTATAAAATTTGCACATAGTTGTTCGCATGTTGTCTCCCTCACTAGACTGTGAGCTCCCTGAGAACAGGGATTGTCTTTTACTTTTTTTGTAGCTTCAGTGCTTGGTGCAATGTCTCACAGGCATTTAATAAATGCTGGATTATTGGTGATAAATGGGAGGTAGACTAGATCATTAGTGTCTAAAAATAGGATTGGATCCTTGTGGGCAGCATATTGACTTAGAAAACTACAAATGAACATTATTTATGTTGTATTGTATATTTATTTAATTAAATATTTCCTAATTACATCTTAGTCTGGTTCTGTGCACATTTGGCAGTGTTGTAAGCCTGGTACAGTCTGTGGCATTTATGACACCTCTGGACTAGATGAAGTCTTTTTTTTATCACTCTAATAATCTGTGCCTTATGGAAGTACTTCTACTGTCATTTTTTATCAACTTCTAATCACATGTGGATGGGCATGAGAAAGAAAAGTGAGGTCCAAAAAAGCATTCTGGCACTGCTAACTAGCTTTAAATTGAAAAAAATTTCAAAATTCATGGCATTTGAATGATTTCAAGGGTTTGGGTCTGTGACTAATTTTCAAAATGACAAATGGAAATATTTAAATTTCAAATATAAATTGACTGTCCCTCATGCATTCAAAGTCTAATATTCTACAGGATTTATTTAATACTGTTCACATGCTTTCTCCTAATTTCACTCTCAGGAGAAAGTTATCATTTATTATTAGCTGCAATTCTCTTATAAATTAGTAAGCACAGGAGTCCTGAACTACAAAGGAGACCTTTTCCCAAATTGCCAAATCTATCTCAATTTGTTCTCATTTAATAGAACAGATAGGAGGTACATCCACAAGAATGTTTTTTTTACTAAAGAATATTTTGATTATAAATAATTAATTTTATCTTTAAAATGAGCTTCACTATGTCTGGGTCCTAAGGATGCTAGGTCTACAATTTAATAGTATAGAGAACTCTTAATATTAAAAACTCCACTAACAGAGACAGGTAATTCATCTGTAAGGGAAGGGGTCAAAAAGTGAAAAGTACAGAAAAAAGAAATCTGACCCTCCTTTTCAGGTGTCAGGTTGTTCATAAGACTAACCCCATTTGACCACATATATGAGTCCAGAACATCACAGCACCTTAGTCAAGAGGGAGAAGGTATGCTATATCAGTACACAATTCCATTGAGCCCATCAATAGTTATTATAGTTTAATGTATACATGAAGCAATATCTACATTAAAAACTGTGGCTTTCAACTTTGGACTGGCTCCAAGGGGAATTTCACAAAAGCCTTAGACAGATGTATTTCAAGATCAATCAAATTTATTTCATGGTGACTATCTAACATTAATTAACTTGGTATAAATTTGTCAGTTTTGGACCTTCTTCCAATCAGGATGGATAACTTAGATTAAAAAGTGGCATAAATGATTTAAAATTCTATAAACTATCATTTTCCAAACTAAACTCTGTAGTATCCTGATGATGGAGTTCAATTGGTTTGAGGGGTTTGTGAAAAAAAATTAATGCTATAGATGTTTTCTTTTCTAAAATACTATATATGCAAAATTATATTCTTAAAAATGCACATGGCCATTTTTCATATAAAATCAACTTAAATTCCTCTATTTTGCTCTATTATTTCCTTGTCACCCCACCTTTTACAAAGGGGATTCACAGAAGTATAAAATGTTAGAACTGGAAGGGAATTTTGAGAACTTTTAATCCAACTCTTTAATATTTTATAGATAATTAGGGAATGGAAAGAGGAATTGACTTGCCCAAGGTCATATTTTAAGGAGTTAAGAAAAGACTTTGGACTTGAACCAATGTCTTCTGACTCCAAGACCAGAGCCCTTTCCAATATGCCAGGGTGCCCAGAAATTGCAAGCCTCAAAGAAGACTATTATCAAATAAGTTTGTCAATTGCTGGTATGTACTCTTCATTTGCAAATTGTGAGGCCAGTAGTAAAACTGGAAGAGGGACAGGAGTCAGGGCTTGGGACAGAGAAGAAGGAAGAAGAGTTAAAAAATAATATTGTTCTTTAAAGTTGAAATGCACATAAAATTAAATGGTAAAGTTACTTTTTAGTACTCTAAAAGGAAAAATAATATAGTTCAAAGGTTTGTGGCCAGTGTATTTCTCTTTCCAACATACTCAGAAGGTAGAAGAGCATGGAATCACAGATTATGAGATTATATAGATAAGATACATAGAACTCTCTCTCCCCCATTAGACTAGCAAGTACCTCTAAAGAAAGGAATTGGTCATCTTTGAATTCTGTCTCCATAAGAAGGAATGCTTTTCAGGTTGGTTTTTTTTCCCGGAGGTTGGAAGTAGAGTGTATTAACATGTGTGATACAGACAGTTGAATGGGAGAAGGGTAGACCAGCCTCATTCCACCACAAGTTGGGAGAGAAGGTAGAGCAACCATATTCTGAGATAAAGAATGGGGAGCAGGGAGAGGGAAAGGTAGTTACAGCAGTGATATACCAACTGGTCACTGGAACAGAACTATTCCCTTCTAAAAAAGAAATGCCCACTGAATGTTAGAACCCTGGGACAAAACCCCATTTGTCCAATCCTAGCTATATGGGAAAGCAGGTACAATGGAGTCAAGTGGCTAGAAAAACAATTAATGAGTTGGAGGAAGCCCAGGAGGATGACCTTGAGATATTAGGAGGGGTGGGATCAGCCATCTAACCTAATGCCTGAAAGGCTTATCCAGTCTTGTTCATATTCTATGGTCAGATCCTACTTCTTCCTTGGACCCTAGTAACCTGGGAAACATTCTTCACTTGTTCCAAACTTAAAAGAGGATACCAGCCCCTGTTGTCTCCACTCCTCCCCACAAAAGAACTATAAAACAAGAATCCTCCTTGTCCACCTTATTTCTAATACTACTCTTTGAAGGCAACAGTGACATCATTTGCATGATTTATACAACTGTGTAAATACTAACAGTCCAAGCCAACAAACATTTCTTATCACTGGCAAAGAATCAGCACAATGAGATGCTCACAGAAGTAGACTATAATCCTTGGTTTATAGTTTATGGTTTATTTTACCCATATCAAAGATTATAATCACAACTTCCATGCTTTGCACTATCACCAATGTAAAAATGAAAGAAAAAATATTTTTTTTAAAAAATCATACATCAACTCAAACAGACAAACCTGCCAAAACTTAACATCGGGTATTCTAAGGGTGTGTCTAGTAGTCCTATACAGCACAGCACAAGCAAACCTCATTTGCTTCTCTGAACTTTATCAAATCTATAATCATTCTCATTATTGTTCATGGAGGGGGATTACATTTTCATCAACAAATCTTGAGTTTTTAAGGTTGCTCCTTTCCCCGCCTTAATTAAATAATCCTGCAGCCCCAAGGGCCAGATACTTTAGATCTCATGGTTCTTTATGTAGCAACTAATTATATATACTTTTTGTGTTTTGGCAAGTGTTTTTAAAAAATGTTTTAGAGCTTGTCTGCAAGACTTTACACATGTTATTGGCATCAGATTTTTTTTTTTGCCTAACTTCACAAAATATTAAGTTACTGAAAAATCATTGCTTCCAAAACGGACCTCTCCCATCAAACTGCACCAGAGCAAGCACAAGATAAACAATGATGAATGAGTTAAAATTGATTGGTCTCTGAGGTCGAAATGTGGAAGGAGCTTGTGGTAATTATGAAAGGAAACAGAGAAGCCTGTGCAAAGACTTTAGAACTGAACAAAGTAAAACAAAGCCAAATTTTAATACACCCCCAAAACTATCTGGAGTATAAATAATCCATGTAGCAATTGTCAGACCATAGCCAGAGAGATTTCACTATTCAAAGTGCAAAAAGAAAGCAGAAACTTCTGGAAGGCAGTACCAATGCCCCTTGACAAAGTCATAATGCCAAAGCAGAGTAGTGGAAAGGGTCTGAAGCAAGGCAGAGCTTGAGCCTCTGCTTTATCACTAGCTCACTCATGGTGGAGCGGCTCCGTGCTTTGCTTTCTTCATTTATAGAATGAGAAATAGAAGTTCCTCAGTCTTCTTGAAAACTGTCTTTCCCTACCTATCATAATCATCAGCACCACATTTATATCAGAGCTTTAAGGTTTATAAAAATGCTATATAAATCACCCTGTTTGATCCTCAAACTACCCCTGAGGTTAGGTGCTATTATCTCTGTTTTACAAATGAGGAAGGGGAGGTTGGGAGATTAAATTACTTGTCCAAGGTAACACAGTTAATAAATTTCTGAGGTGAGGGACAGAGTTGAGATGGCAGCGTAGAAGCAGGAAAACTCTGCAGCTCACATATAGCTACCTCAAACACCCTAAACAAATTTTGGGGCTCTAGAACTCACAAAATTACAGAAAAAATCATCTCCCACTGAAGGCACCTTGGCAGGAAGGGTTCATCACAGCATGCTGGGAGCCCAGTCCAGCCCAGCCCAGCCTGAAACCACGGGTTGGCCCCAGGCAGGCAGGGCAAGCTGCAGCTGGAACCTTCAGAAGAGTGGATCAGTGGCAGCTGTGGCAGTTTCCAGAATTATCAAGCCATAAGAAACAAGGACATAGTGAAAGGTTAGTGGAACTCAGCTAAATGTGGGGGAGAAAAACAGTCCAGCCAAACTGTCTTCAGGGCAAGGAAGCAGCAAAAGAGGTGGCCCAGCAGCTGCTTCCATGTGGCTGCTTCAAAAGCTCCTGGCCTGCAGATTGCAGGGGGATCAAACAACCATTCAGAGGCTAAGTGCTCTTGTGTTGAGGTGCCTGGATCCAGATTGCAGTCTTGGATGGTGGTCCTAGGGTGCATTTTCAGTGAGCCAAAGCTGGTGGGGGCTGCAGTGGCCTCCTAATAGCTCCAGCAGCTGCAAAAATCCCAGCAATTTGGGATAAAGCTTTCCCCTCTGAAAGAAGGGTTACACAGAGCTAAAAAGTCAAGTAACTGACTGGCAACATGAGCAGGCAAAGAAAGCAAAGTAAGAATAGAAATAAAACTTTAGATTCCTTCTTTGGAGACAAAAAGGATCAAAGCATGGAATGTGAGGAAGACAACACAGTCAGAACTCCCACACCAAAAGCTTCCAAGAAACATGTAGACTTCCTACAAGCCATAGAGCAGCTTAAGAAGGATTTTGAAAA
>CM053593.1:308084879-308107619 GCA_028646575.1 Pseudocheirus occidentalis
GGCACTAGGATAGGGAGATCCATCCTGTCCTACTAAAAAGTCAGAAGGCTGATGGGGGAGGACATAGGAGAGAGAAGATTGGGGGAGGGGTTATACAGTGGGATGGCTGTTTTGAGGTGGTGGGTAGGGGAAAGATAGGGAGAAAATTTGTAACTCAAAATCTCGTGGAAATGAATGATGTAAACAAGAAAATAAATAAATTTATTTATTTAAAAAATAAATATCTGAGACAAGATTCAAACTCAGGTCTACCTGACTTCAAGTCCAGCATGCTATCAACTACACCATGCTTTCTCTTGATATTTTATCTCCCCATTCTGTGCCTTTGGGCTGTCTACTCCTTCTCTATGCCTGCAATTCTCATCTCCACTACTTTGAATCACTAGGTTCTTTCAAGGCTTAAGTCACTGGTCATTTCTTACAAAAGACCCATCCTAATCCACCTTTCCCAGTTACTGGTACATTCTCCAAGAAATTGTTTTGTACTTACTTTGTATAGGTTTTTTTTATCTACTCACCTAGGTATCTATTGTTTCCCACCAATAGAAATGTAAGCTCCTTGAAAGTAGGGACTGTTTCTAATTTTGTCTTCATAACCCCAGTGTCTAGAGTACAGTGCCAAGTACAATAGCGCAGCTTCACTAAATGCTTAATGAATGAATATATGTTCTAACTATCTTAGAGGTTTGGTTCAAGAACAAAATCAGGTACAGCATGTGAAAGCAGTTTTAAAAATATAAAACATTGCCAAACAGAAGCTATGATCATTCTAAATATCAGATAAAATATAGGGGCTCACCCCCACCAACCAGAAATATATAGTTCTGTATGGTACAGAGTTCTATGTAGTGTTTCTCAGCACAAGCACGTATCTAGACTTTTCAGTACTCTTGTAAATACTATTATTTCATTGCTCATCATCTGGGATAACTTTGTTGGAGTTTGTCCTTTTTATGCACTGACATCCAAATCTCCTGGAGATGAGACTGAATATACTACTGATGCTTTACTACTCTTGTTATCAATATAATACAACTAAGGGAATACCAGGCATTACCTATCTTTAGGACAGTTTGAGGGAAAATATGACTTCTCTTCTATTAGGACAGTTTGAAGCCTTATAACATATTTCCATTCTCCAAACATGAAGCATTTTGAGTATCTCCTAAGTTCTCACTGCTATGTATATATTGGCTAAGGAGATTAATGAAAGAGGTTAGGGTGAAGAGAGGGAGAGAGAGAGAACTCCATGTATACCAAAGTATATACTGAACCACTTTTTATGCAAATTTATTTATTTTTAGTTTTCACTATTCACTTCTTATAGAACAATAGTATTCTACTACATTCATATGCCACAACTTGCCCCTCAATTTCCAGTTCTTGGCCACCACAAAAAGCTGTTACAAATATTTTTGTACACATGAGTCATTTTCCCATTTTTATGATCTGCTGTAAAAAGTATTTCAGGTGTATTGCTGGGTCAAAGGGTATGCACCTGAAATACTTTTTACAGCAAGAAAGTTAAGGGAAAAAAGTAGATGTCCACAGACTGAGGAATGTCTGAATAAATTGTGATATATGAATATAATATTACTGTACTACACAAAAGAATGAATATGATAAATACAGAGTATAGGAAAACACATAAATTTATGCCAAGTAAACAGAACCAGGGAAATAATATATACAATAATGAAAGTAGAAAGGACAACAAAATGAAGGAAACATGAAATTATGGTGACCAAGTTTGGCCCCAAAGAAAATATGCAAGAATGTACCTCCCTCCCTTCTTTGTAGGGTAGGTGTGGCTGTGGTTGTGGAATTCTGTATATAGTGTTGTACTTGATTGCTATTTTGGTTAGTTTTATTTTTATGCATTTTTATTTACATGGTATGGCTCTTTTAGAAAGGAAAGGAACATTGGAAAATGTAGGTAATGTTAAAAAATATATGGCAGAAATACTATCAGGAAAAGACTCCTTTTCCTCAATCAATAGACCTTGTGTAAAGATGATGATTGAAGGAAAAAGAATTATTCAGAGGAAGAAGATAAACCAAAGCTTGGTTGGCAGAGGCAATCTGAAGTTGTGAACCTATTAGGAAGTTAAGGGTGAAGGACTGCATACTCCTAGGGAAGAGCTAGGAGGTCTAACATGAGCCAAATTAGAAAGAAATCCCCAAGACAGTAATGGGTCCATCTATCTAGTAGGATCCATGTCCCAACTTGGCACCACAGTTACGCTCATGTCTTTCTATAACATCACTGTGATGTAGACAAGTGGCTCAAACTCTCACAGGAAGTTACTGCTATAGAAATCGGCACAAAGGATTAAGAACTTTGTTCTAAAGTCACATAATAGAAAAAGATTGGTGGTAAAAAGATAATTAGGATGTATGTACTTTGTGTTTGATGACTATTGAACCATAAACTCTATGAGTGGAAGGACTGTGGTTTATCCACACTTTGTAATTCATCTAGCACCTAACGTGACAGTATATAAGAGAGGTGCTAATTAAATGATTGTTTAATTATATAGGAAAAAAATAAGTGTGTAGGCACAGGTAGATGTACATGTGAACTAGCAGCCATCAAATTATATGAGTCAACAAACACTTATTAGACATCTCCCCTGTGGCAGGCACTGTGCTTGATCCTGTGGGTACAAAGATAAAAAATGAATAGTCCCTATTCTCAAGGAGTATGTATTCTATATGCACAAGATGTCATTTGAAAATACTATCCCAATCTTTATTTTAAAATCTGGTTCCCTCATCTAAAAAAAGTCCTAAGTATAAAATATTGATTGACACTGCACATCCTTATGATAATTCTGTCAAATGATATGTTCCCTAGATGCTGAGAAGTGAAAGGTTAATCCCAACTGCAGCAACTACTTGGGGGCTTGGGTGGGGTGTGCCTCTGTATTGTGATAGTTTACAGACAGTCCACTGGGAAGAGTTAAGCGTGACATAAGATGGAGGAAATGATCTGGAACTGCACACAGAAAGGAAGTTTAGGGAGTCAGTTTCAAAAGGATAATAAGGTATGAGATCAGAATGCCAGAGTGAATTGGGGCAGCCAAACATGGTGAGAAGACTGAGCAAAAGAACGGCGAACAAGGCCAAAACCAGGTACTTAATCATCAAATTAGGTAAGTACAAGCCTCTAGGAGGAGGAAGATAAGCCAAACTGCTACAAAATTGTAAGTGTCATTTCCTTTTAAGCATGTTTGAGCATATTGGTCAGGACCCTCTTCTCCTGTCTTGGAGGAACCAACCTGCCCAGAAATGAGAGCAGGACACATCATCTTTTAAATTGCTGTAGAAGGCTGTTAGAAGCAGTGTGATAAAGCAACTACAAGGAGATTCTTGGAGTCAAGAAAACTTGGGTTCAAATTGGGTATTTACACAGCTAGTTATGTGCCCATAAGCAAGTTACTGAACCTCTGAGTGAACATTCTAAGAGTAAGTTTCAGAAAACTTGCTGATCCGCCTCAGTGAAGGCTATTTCAACACAGTAAGCTCCATAAGCTAATGAAATCCTGGTTTGAACGCCACCTCCCCAAACTGTTTCTTATGGAGGGTCTATACTGAGAGAAGATCTTCAAGCTTCAGCTATGTCTTACCTCTACAAGAAATCTCTTCTAATCCTTTTTTATCTTAGTGCCTTGCCTCTAAGACTGTCACCAATTTAGTCAGTGTAAATCTTGTGTGAACAGAGTTGTTTGCATGTTGTCCCTTCTATTTGATTGAGAAGTCCCTGAGGAATTGATTGTTGCTTCTCTTAGTATCCACAGCACTTCCTGAAATGCCTGGGCACTCAGCAGGTGCTTAAAGGTACTTGTTAAGAGGATAAGGGAGGGATTTTTAGAGGGGGAGGATGAGGGAATAGGATGGGGATATAGAAGGATGTTTACAGGAATAGGAGGATAAGGTAGGGATCCTTGGGGCGGGGAGTGTAGGTTAAGTAATAGGAAGGCAAGGTAGTGGGGTAGAAGTAAAATAGAAGAGTCAGGAAGGATAGGAAATAAGAGATACATGCAAACATTAAAAAAAAAAATCAGGAGTAGAATTTATTAGGGAAAAAAAGGCAGGGGTAGTATCATGATCTCAGACACAGTTAAAACTAAAATAAATTGAATCAAAAGAGAAAAATAGGGAAACTACACTGTATGTCAGCCATATTCATCAATATCATTTTAGACTATGTAAAATAGCTAAACAATATATGGTTGGGATATTTCTGTGGTGCAGGAAATGATGAGTTGGAATTAGAAGAATATGGAAAGACTTGGACTTAAGAAGGAAGAGGTTATCCACCCTCAGAGAAACAGAGGACAAACATGCATAGTATGGTGTTACATAGATGTATATGAATATATATGTCTATTATGAGTATGATGATAGCTATCTAAGTATACATATGTGTATCTAAGTGTATTATGTATGTATATATGCATGTATATGTTTATAGATGCAAGTTTGTATCTACATGTATGTGTGTACATATGTGTATATGTGCATATACATATAATACACATATATACATACACGTATGTGTATATGTATATATCCATGCTTACCTATAGCCTTCTTGGAGGACAGAGGGAAGAAGGGGGGAAAATAGCAAAGTAAAATGTACACAGCAGAGAACTTAGGAGGAAGCAAAGAAAAGATCAACAGCTCTGAAGACAATGCATTGTTTTTATTATATAGGCTTTCTATAAGTAGAAATTTATTGCTGTGTATTTTGAATCCTCTCTTATGTTCTGCTGTGCACGTGGCATTGCTTTTTATTCTTTTCTTATTTTGCATTTAAGTTTCAATTTTTAAGTTTATAATGTTTCTTTTTCTTATTATGTATTTACATTTTAATAGAGTTAAAAATTTAAAAAAGAAAAAATGAGCACTTGTTGATTGATTGCTATTCTTAGATGAATAGTATCATCTTATTAAATTTTAAAGGAAATAGACACTTATCTATTGAAATTAACATTCATATTCATAAGTAATACAAGATAAATATCTTTATGTTTTGGGGTATTATATTTCTTTTATATCAGACTTTATTCTAGCAGTTGATTTAAATGGTTAAATGCCTTATTTTTATTGTCCTTATGCCCCAGGGCTTTTAGACAAAGGACACATTTAAACAAATGTCCAACAAATATAAGTTACTTTAAATGTAGCCCAAAGATATTATATTTCTTTAATCTCCTAAGCTTTATTTTTCCCACCACTTTTGTAAGAACATTATCAATTTTACCATGCTGTCTGCATTTCAGATTGTTCTGTCTATGGAGGTTTAACGCAAGTCCTTTGACCTTCTATCCTTACAAATAACACTTGATCAGTAATAAAGCTGGCATTGAAAGAAACAAGAGTCAGATTTCTAGACCACATTACAATGCTCTTTTGTGGCATTAGAAACGCAGTAACAAAGTATCTGTGAGACTCAACCTGTCAGACTCAAATTGAACAAATCGTGACTGGAACAGAAGTTAAGCCCCTGTTTAATTCACAAGAGAGAGTGGATTTTTCCATATCCCTTTTTTTTTAAACACGTGGAAGCAGTTGGCAATTTCTTTTGAATGGAGATTCCCCCCACCCCTCCAAAACAGACTAATCTTAGATTGCTAAAGGAAAGAATTTTGACTTTCCCTAATCCAATAATTTCAACTATGCCATAAAAAGCACATGCAGGCACACCCCAACTACCTTCCTTATTTGTTTCCTCAATAACACTGTTGGGCAAAATGACACTATAAATGGGTGGTAGGCTGAATCACAGTGAGGTTTCCAATAGAGATTTTATAGTGGTGTTTTGTTATAATGTACAGGGGGCTTCAAAAGTCTCAGGGCTGTTTTAAACAACTAAAGCTTAATAAAGCTATTAGTAGCTTAAATCATCACTAAGCCTCTTGGGACATCTTGAATTAACAATCTTATTGAAGAACAATAGAGAGGCAGCCTAACCCAGTGGATAGAGAACCAGCCAGAAAGATTTGGATTCAAGTCTTTTCTCTGGCATTTCCAGGCTCTGTGACCCTAAGCCAATCAATTAAACTAACTGCTCTAAACAACTACCTAAGATTGTAAATTGCAGAGAAGATGATGCACCTGTATTGGTAGAAAGAATGTTCTCAACTGCATTTTCCCCATATGAACAAAACCACAACTCTAATCCCAGTTGCTTATTTCAAGAACAAAACAGTTTGGAGCAACCTTATATAGGAGGTTGCTATTCTTTTGTTTCAACAGGAGGATGCTATTCAAGATGGACCCTACAGTCCATTTTGTAGCCTACTCAGAAGAATGAACATACTTATATTTTAAGAGATTTTTGAAAATAAATGAGCCTGCTGCATTCGGTGACATTGCTCCTTGTCATTTTGTGATTTGCTCTTTTTGGGTGGTCTTTCATTTGGTGACTCAGAATCACCTTAGCCTTGGCATTCCACTCTCAGTTGCCTATATTTCTTAGTTTGAACTACATAGAGACTTTGTCTTCCTTCAGGACACAGTGGAAGGACCACCAACATGAAGCTTTTCATGGTTTCCCCTTCCCTATTGCTAGCGTATCCTTCTCCCAGACTACCTTGCAATGAATGACTTTGCACTTATTTATTTTTAGTGAATAGTTTTTGTTGTTGGCTTTATATTTATTTATTTTTAGTCTGAATTGTTAGTTTTTGTTGCTGTTGAATCATTTTAGCTGTGTCTGACTCTCTGTGATCCTGTTTGGGGTTATCATGGCAAAGATACTAGACCAATTTGCCATTTCCTTCTCCAGCTCATTTTGCATATGAGGAACTGAGGCAAACAGGGTTAAGTGACTTGCCCGGGGTCACACCAAAAGTAAGTGTCTGAAGCCAGATTTGAACTCAGGTTTTCCTAACTCCAGGACTGGAGCTCTATCTATTTATGGCATCAGCTAGCTGCCCTTTAGTCTACATCTATTTATTTATATACCTGTTTTCCCAGTTAGAATGCAAACACCTTTCATTTGAAATCCTCTCATTATTTCTATTTCTGCCTAACACCACATTTGGCACTTAATAGGCTCTTAATAAATGCTTGTTGATTGATTGATACTTAGGTCCTACTGGTTTTCTATAGCTTTTCTCTTCATCTGAAGAACTTTAAAATTATGATGATTGTGAATAACATAAAAAGTCCTTGAGATAAGAATCCAGTGAATTTCCATTTAATGGCTCTCTCTGGAAACACACAAACCATATAACAATGACCACTTTAAAGTCAGCCCAGTATGTGTATTCATGTCCTAGACAAAGCAGCCCACGAGAAACCACTCACAGGGAACTCTTTATTATCTGTGTATAGATTGCCTACATCATGGATTATATGCATCCTTTGGGATCTTTAATATCCTTAGAGAGTGCTTGATTTTTTTATATTTTAAAAAATTTTGTTTTTAATTTATGGAATAAAACAATAATTTCCATAATATAGCACAATAAAAAGATGATTATACACATAACTGCAAATCTACTAGAGAATGATTTATTTTAGTGATCTTTTTAATGATTAGGGTTTTTTTTCCTGGTATAAACCTAAGATATTATTAAGGCAGGAAATTCCTTGTATAGAAACTCCATCCATTGATGCATATAGCCAAATAAAGAGTAATGCAATGTCTTAGGGAGTTTTGTTGATGCACTGAGAGATTATTTGATCAAGGTCACACAGGTAGTATGTTTTCAGGGGCAGGATTGGAACTAGTATCTTCCTAATTCCAAAGTTGACACTGTAAGATATTATTACACTATGGTGTGTCTTTGGGGCAGGTTATTTGCTGTTTAAACCTATTCCCTGGTACACATGAGGGTTAACTGGAATCCAGTATTTTCCTCATGTATGTGAAACTGAAAGTTGAGAGGTAGTTGAGCTTCCTAGACAACATGCTGTCCAGAGATGTTTGGATAAAAGAACAACATGCATATAAAGCAGGGAGGAGGGGAGTTGAATAAAAAAAAAGACAAGAGAGCTTTTAAAGCTTTCCATAGTCCATAGGACATGATATCTAAGTGTAATTAAATAAGATACCATGCTGAAGGTCTACTATAAGAGGCACTAACCCATGGTTTTAAGGCTAAATGTAGCTTTTTGGAGATTAAAGTAAGCCTGAAATAAAGAAAATGCTCCCATGAGATACAGTGATACTATGACTAAAAGTAACATTCTATCCTTTGGAAGGCCCTCAATAATGTTACAATGTAAAGAGACAAGGATATTAACAAAAAGCAGTGCAAAAGTTTTCATAGTAACCACATTTTTTTTTGTATAAGAAAAAAAACCCACTGGATTCTTTATTAACGGCACTGATTAATTCTGATTCCTTCCCTGGGTCAGGCTGGCCGATGGTACTGTCCAAGCTTCTATGTGACTATCAGGTGTCATGTTCAATGTCTTGGTATCCATCACAAGAAAGGAGTGAACAAACACTTATTATCTACTATATCCCAGACACTATACTAAGCATTTGATTTTCACAATTCTGACAAATATGTACTATTATTATGATTCCATTTTAGAGCTGAGAAAACTGAGGTATACAGAAGTTAAGTGATTTTCCCAGAGGAAAGAGGACTGATAATATGCTTAAAGTATAAAAAGCTCAAAAACATGTAGAAATATTTTTGGAACAAACATTTTTTTAAAAAAATGAAACAAAAATAATATGGATATGGATAATAATAGTAAAAAATAACTGAATTTAGTTACTTAGTGTGGTAAAATTTACACAATTCATTACATATATAATCTCATGCATGTTTCAGTTTCCTTATTTAAGGAATGAGGAAGCCAGAGACTGGATGGTTTTAAGACTCTCCAGCTCTGGATCTGGGATCCTGTCACTTATCCTAAGTCTTATAGGAAGCTGGGTGGTGCAATAGACAGAGAACTGTGCTGAGCTGGAAAGACCTGATTCAAATCTGGCCTCAGATACTTATCCTGGGCAAGTCATTATTTCCTCAGTTTCCTCAAATGTAAAAAAATAACAGTACCTGCTTTGCAGGGCTGTTATGAGGAAGAAATGAGAGGATTTGTAAAGCACGTAGTAGATCTCACCTAAAGCAGAGGAGGTTCTATATGAACACTTACTTCCTTCTTGTTCTTCAATAGCAATAGACAAATTCGTTAATTTTTAACTGCTCTTTTCCGGAGACTTCTTTTTTGCTCCTTTGGGAGGGCAATTGGGGTTAAGTGACTTGCCCAAAGTCACACAGCTAGAAAGTATATCAAGCGTCTGAGACCACATTTGAACTCAGGTCCCCCTGACTCCAGGATGGGTGTTCTATTCACTGCACCACCTAGTTGCCCCCCAGAGACTTCTTGCTAGAAAAATGACAAAAGGGAACCTAAGTACTGAATACTCAGCATCATGAAGTATAGTTATTCCTTCCATATGTCCACTCTCCCATCGTTGTTTAAATATAGCATGAGTTGCCATAATAAATTAAGTGGGAATTTGGGGGGAGTTTTGCAGAAGCCACAGATGACATGCAAAGACCACCTGATGACACAGAAAAAGTTTAAAAACTCATAAATGTATAAAATCTATGTATAAAGTCATATAACATCAACATATTTTATCTTTTAATATAGTAAATGCCCCATAAAAGAAAAAGAAAAAAATTCAGACTTCTCTGGTATGAAGGGAGGGCCAAAAATTTTTCCATGGCTTTTCCAGATCACAGGGGTGCTATACCTCTAACTCTTATGATGTAAAAGGGACAACTGTAAGCATGTCTCCTTTTTGTTGTCATGATGGTCTTCCTCCATCCATGTCAGTCTTCTCTTTTAACTGCAGCCGTAATAAACATTAGAGGACTAACAATTCCTCCCCTTTAATATTCTCCATTCTTTGGAATACTAGTTAGACCTATGTAAGGTTCAGCTGATGAGCCTTCCACCTCTCTTTGACTTCTTCAAAATATAAAGTATGGATTGATCATAGTTGGGGCCACTTCCAGTCCCAAGCACAACTGGTGAGTATGTTGTAATTATAATTTCCTGCTTCAGGAAGATGACCCTATAAGGTCCTCTCAAATTTGAGAGGACCTATGAGTCTATGATTCTGATTCCCAGACAGTTATATAGATGACAAGGAAGAGATTGATCCATAAAGCCAAACACTACTGAAGAATGTGAAGCCACCTCCCTGTCACATTACGCAAGGGTAAATTTCTTGGCCTCTTTTCCTTTTGTCCTTCCCCCAAAGTACAAGGTATGTTACTATCCAAATGGAATTCCAGTATAGAGTCCTACTGGACAAAAGCCACTCTAATGTGGTGCTATCTGATATTTCAATGCACAGGCTAACCTTTCCAAAAAAAGGAGCAAGTCTTAGTAAAGCTTTTATTTTTCACCCTTTTAAAAGTATATTTATTACTGTCAGTCCTCATTCCAAATTGCATTTGCCACACGATCAATTGCATGATGAAAACAAAACCTGAGTAACAGGATAAGACAACATCAGGTATTAATGACTGAAGGGGAAAAATATAATCCCTCTCTAAATTGTCTTTATCACAAAAATTTACAGTTTCCCTGTGGCTCAAAACACAGGAGTGTGACTGTTCTCTTTGTAGGCAATCAAATTGCTATTGATTTCACAGGGACTTAGGTTGTGGCCAAGGACATTACAGACATTCCTATTGCAGCCTGACTGGAGATTAATTTAAAAGATCTATTTCAAGGTTAGGGTTTTTTTTTTCCTTCAGATTATTGATAATAAAGTTTCAAAAGATTCTTTCATGCTTTTCTTTGTCTGTATTCAGTCAAGGGGTTGAATAGTGGAAACAAAGCAAACTTTCATATTTTTGCAGTGGGAGAAGGCAAACAATATCCCAGAAATTCCTCCACCAAGAAACAAATCAGACATTTGATTTTTCATTTTCATTGATTTGACAAACTGGAGGGGTTCTCTGCCTCCTTTTCTAGAACCAAAGAAAACTGTCTAAACCACTCTGTTGATTTAGGCAGATGTAGACACACTCCCAATTCATTCAAGAGATGAGGTAAGGTATAGGAATGCTTAATATTGGCCCCTTTTACACTTAAAAAATGCCAATTTATTTAATTTGTTCATATGTTAAAAGAAAATAAATCATATTCCGCCTCTATCCAATTTTATTTTGATTACTTACAGCATATTTCATGTGACCACCTTTCATGCTCTTCCATGCTCTTTTAATTTCTAAATAAATGTTTTTGTTTTTATAATTAATAGCTACATTGCCCCAGCAAATGGGGGGTGGGGTGGGAAATCACTGTAGTCCAGCTTCAAATATTGGACTTCTACACATTGTTCAAGGAAAGGGAAAGTCTTTCATAGTGGGAGTAGTGGCATTTTGTACTTTATGCTACATATACTAGCAGTATGAAAAACCCAAGCTTAAACATCATCAGATTTGGTTTTATAGACTGCACAGTGCATTTCCTTCCCTTCCTTCCTTCCCTCTTCCTTTCCTCCTTCCTTTCCTTTCTTTTTCTCTCTACTTTCCTCATCTGCCTCATATTGTAACTATAAATAACTTCTACTCCTGAGAAAGAGAAACAGAAGTCTTTCAGAAGTTAAAAAAAAAAAAGCAACAACTTGAAACACTAGGGAGAATATTAGTTGCTTGCTTATTGAAGGTTTTGAGGGGAATGCCAGAAGGCCTTCATCAGTAATTGATAGCTACAGGCTGTTGGGTTGTTCTCCTTTTCTCACATTCAGTCCCTCCATTTCACTGTTTCAAGACCATGTTGGTATCACCCATTTGTAAATAATGTGTTAATTTTATAGCTCAAGTTATACCTTACCTTTACCCTAACTATTCAATGAAGCCTTTGGGGCTGGGGGGTGGGGTTGGGGGGAGAGCCTGGACTATGATTCCATCAGTGTGGGAGCTCACTGGTTAGATAACTCCCTCCCTCTCCCAAGGCAGATTGCAGCTGTCCTTCACTAATGTTCACTAACGTTCTCCGGGTATGAGTATTATTAGCTCCATTTTGCAGATAAAGAAACTTTGTCTCTGATGGGGTCAGTGATTTGCCTAAGATCTCATAGATAAGTGGCATAATTAGAGCTCAAATGTGGGTCTCCTAATATCTAGCCTGAATTCCAATGCACTATACTGCTTTACTAATCAAAAATTATGTTTAAAGCTATCTATAGTCATATGAAAATATTCTAACTCACTATGTATTGGAAAAATACAAGTTAAAACAATTCCTCATACCTATTAGATTGGATAATAGGACAGAAAAGGTAAAATACAAATATTGGAGGGGATATGGGAAAAATGAGACATTAATATACTGTTGTCAGAGTTGTGAATTGATTAAACCATTCTATAGAGCAATTTGGAATTATGACCAAAGGGCTATAAAACCTTTGACATAACAATATCACTACTAGGTCTGTATCCCAAAAGAGATTAAAGAAAAAAGGAGGAAAAGGACTCATGTACACAAAATATTTATAGCAAATCTTTTCTGGGGATAAAGAATTGGAAATCAAAGAGATGCACATCAATTTGGGAATGAGCCCTGTGACCTTTGGCAAGTCACTTAACCCCAACTGCCCTACCTTTCCCACTCCAAAATGCAAAAAAGAAAGAAGAAAGGAAGAAAGAAAGAAAAAGAAAAAGAAAGAAATGATGAGCAGGATGCTCTCAGAAAGACCTAGAAAGACTTACATTGGTTGTTGCAAAGTGAAATGTAACCAATAAAAAGTAATTGCAAAATTGCAGGATGATCAGCTATGAACGACTTAGCTGTTCTTAGCAATACAATGGTTCATGACAACTCTGAAGAATTTAGGGTGAAAAACGTTATTCATCCCCAGAGGAAGAACTGACAGTGTCTGAATTCAGATTGGAGCATCTTTTGTGGGCTTTTTTCCACTTTATTAATTTTTCTTGAGGTTTTAAAATCTGTTTTCTTTCACAACCCAACTATTATAGATAGGTTTTGAGTGACTACACATACATAATCTATATGGAATTGCTTGCCTTCTCAGGGAAGAAGGGAGAAAATTTGGAACTCAAAGTTTTTTTAAAAAAAAACTTTAAATTAAAATTAAATTTAATAAATAGTTTAATTTAATTTTCCACTTTATTTAATTAAATTAAATAAAAATTAAATAATAAATACAATAATTTTTTGTTATTAAAATAAGAGATATCTTTGGCAAAACTGTAGTAGTTCCAAATCTGTAATTCAGACTTCTCAATAATAAATATTAGTTTTATCTAAACATTTTCTAAATGATTAATACTTTACTGAGCAAGCATAAATAATATAGCAAAACAAAATATATAAACTCTAGAGGAGTGTGAAATCAAAGAATGATTCCTCAGCCATTTATTTTTGTTCATGTTACAGTCAGATAAGGTAGCCTCTGAGGTCTCTTACAACTATGATTCTATGATTCATTAACCCATGGTCACATAACAATTGTAAGAACTGAGGAAGCTAAGAGATATCATAAAGACATTGTCCTGGTCCTAATTGAATTCACAATCTACAGAAATATGCAATATATACATAATAAATATACGCTATTATAATATATAACAAATTATAATACTATAAGAAATATAATAAAACTTGTTACATCTAATATCTAATAAAATATTATGTAATAGAATATAAGAGCATAAGGCAGTTATAGGGTACTATAATGTTTGGAGAAATGTATAGCTCATTTGTGACAAGGATCAGAAGATTTCTTGGAGGAGGTGGTATCTAAGCAGCATCCTTAAGTATGGGCAGGATTTCAGAAGGAAGAGTCATTAGGGCAAGATCATCATTTATGGGCATTAGGAAACACAAAAGAGGAAAGAATCACAGACAGGGATGCAGGTGATGAATTGTGTCCAACTTTTCATGACCCTACATGGAGTTTTCTTGGCAAAGATACTAGAGTCATCTGCCATTTCCTTCTCCAGCAGAGTAAGGCAGAGGTAAAGCAACTTGCCCTGGGTCTCATAGCTAGTCAGTATCTAAGGCTAGATTTGAACTCAGGTCTTCCTGACTCCAGGCCCAGCACTTTATCCACTGAGCCATCTAGTTGCCTCTGATATGGATTTAGGAATAAGCAAGAAGTTCAATTACAGTAGATCATAGAACACATAGTGTAAGATAAATTTGGAAAGGTAGCTATGTGCTGATTGTGGAGGACCTTGGATAGCAGACAAAGGAATCTATATTTTATTCAGTAGTTGTAGAGTGGGCTGGGTTAATCTAGTGGATACATAAAATGGTGAAAACAAATTATTATATGTTATTACATATAAGAATCAAATTATATGCATAGATAATAGAAAACCAACTAGGTTTTGATTAATCCAAATAATGAAACCTCTGAAGTTGTGCCGACATTCCAATTAACACTCTTTGAAGATAAAATTCTATCAAATATTTTAATTGGCATCAGCCAATATAAATAGGTAATGTGAATCCAAATAAAATGCAATCACTTCAGGGGTCATTATTCACACTATTCAGGAACTAGTAGTAATGATTGCTGACTTTTATAAAGTACTTTAAGGTTTGCAAAGGGCTTTATACAACCTAGCTCATTTGATCCTTCTAAAAACCCTTTGAGAAAGAGTCCATTACTTGTCCCATTTTCCAGATGAGAAAACTTAGGCTTCAGGGAAAGTTAATTGACTTGTCTAGTAAGTACTACAGGTTGTATTTTAACCCAGTTCCTCCTGAATCTGAGTCACTCACTCCCATCCTGTAAGGTTTTCTGCCATTATTCTGAGCAATAATAATCCATTTCCTATGAACTCAAAAGAAATTATTTTACCCACTTGGCCATACTAAGTGAGGACTCTTCTACCTGCCCTGTTAACTGGTAGAAAAATTTCTGAGGGAAGCTTCAAAGTTCACCTTGATAGTTTGCAACTTCTCTTTCAGTTTGGCTACCAGCCTAAAAACTTTTTAGGCTCAAGAGAATCAGAGCATTTGCCCCGGGGTTAAGAGCCAGCCACCCACATTTGAAACGTTTATGTCTGAACCTGCAATTTGCTGGCCACCCACACTCGCTCATTAAAATGTTGGAACCAAATTTGCTTTGCCAGCTTAATTATCAAAGCCAGGAAATCTATTTCTCATGGACTGAAATCCTGATGGTTTTCCCCCAGTGAAGAAGGGAGCCCTGCCCCCTTCTCTAGTTTGGTGAATGCACCTGTCTACTTTTAATGAAAAGTAAGATTCTCACAAGTTGGATACACATGGGGAGCCAAATAAAGCACCATTCCAGGTGTTTCCTTCACCGTAAGTCACACTTAGTAAATATAGTAAATTAAATTAGTCAATTTCTGAGGTCTGAGACACATATTTTGCCTTAAGACTTCTGCTTCTTTACTTTGATGTTCCATTTTGAATAATGAACATGTTTTAATGTACTCTACTCTCAGTTTTTTTCCACCTGTAGCTAAATGAGAACAAACTCCTGAATGACTAACTAAATACCCAAGATGTCCAGTGAAGTTCTGGGAAGGTCTTAGAGAAATAACACTGGTATAAATCCAACACCAGGTCTGTGTTTATACAATAACATATTCTTGGCTCTGTTGTCCATATGGTAAAAACTGGTTTTAAACCAACAAGGTTAAAAAAAATAATTTCAAGGAATTAACTTTAAAGCCATATCATGCATGAAATACTGTGTTGGTTAATGGGGAAGCAAAGTAGAAAGGATAGGGAAGAGGAAATAAGAGGACCTTTCCAAAACTTTTTATAGATATCTAATTGAGACACAAAATCTATTCAATTCAACACACATTTATCAAGCACCATGTACAAGACATAGTACAAGACACAGACATAGTAAAAAGAAAAAGAAAATAGTCCCTTCCCTCAAGGAGATGATATTCTACAAAGTGTAATATAACACATACCATTCCACGTCAGTATCATGTAATTAATTACCTCATAGTCAAATGCTATTGGTATCCCCTTTCCCAAATCAGCACAACCTTTAGCCATTGCTTCTTTTTTTGCCCGAGAAACACCTTACAAATTAGAGGAAAGACTGGAGGATGCTAAAGAAAATAATATTTTAATAAAAATATAAGCTTTTGAAGCTCTAGATTCTGTTCTTGGCTTCTTTAGGGGCTTATGCTGTCATTAAACTTTCCTTCACTGTTTTTATCTGCAAACCTCTAGTTCTAAGTCTATTATTCCAAATTTAAAGGAACCTTACAAGAAAATATATTAATATTTATCTTTGCCATTATAATAGCAATTGTTATGCCATTAGTTTGTTATGTGTATATATAAATGTAGACATTTAGACATGTGTTTCTCTTTCACACACAGATTGTCCCTGTCCAGTGAATGAGAGAGGAGGTGCAGAAAGGAAGTTGGGAGAACATCAAATTTTCGCCTATTTTAATTTTTTTTCTGAGAAGAGATGCACAGCCCCACCAAAAAGAAGAGGAAACTCTTGTTCCTCCTCCCTGCTAAGCTCATGGGCCCCTCCCCATTTCTAGGATGGAGAATTCAGGCTAATTAATTCAGGCTAGATGCTGGAGATACAAAAACTGAAAAAGCATTCCTTCCCTCAAGAAGCTTACCGCTCCTGTTCCCTCATTGTTAAACTTTCCAACATGCAACTCTGTTGCATCATCTCCTCTTTCCTACTCCTTCAGCTTCCTCCTTCAGGCATTTCTTCTTTCTCATTTTAAATCTCTTCTTCCCTATCAGCTCCTTTCCCTGTTTCCAGAAACATTCTCAGATATCCCCATCCTAAAAAACAAAACAAAACAAAACAACAAAACCTTTTCCCTTGACTCTTTAAAAATTAACATACTATTTCTCCCTTCCCCATTCACGCCCAGCTTCTAAGAAGTGGAGTCTGTCTTCATTGTTCCAATTTCCTCTTTACTATGCACTCACTTCTCAGTCCCTTGTGGACTCCTTCCCATCCCCAACACTACTGAAATAACTCTTTCCCAGGTCACTAAGGATTGACTGCCTTATTTTTCTCTTCATCCTCCTTGTTCTCCTTTCACTATTGATCATTTCTTACTTTTTAATGGTCCTTTTCATAATTTCTATGATGCTACACTTTTCCTACACCGTCTCTTCCATGTGGTGCAATAAAAGAATATTAAATTTGGAATTAGAGTTTGTACTCTACCACTTAAACCATATTATTTTGGGCAAATGACTTAACCCCTCTGAGCCTCAGTTTCCTCATTTATAAAATTAAAGGGCTGGACTAAATGACCTATATGGATCTCTGGCAGCTTTCAATGTAGAAGCAACTAGGAAGCACAGTGGATAGACCCTGGTCCTAGAGCCATGAAGATCTGTATTCAAATATAGCTTCAGATACCTACTAGCTGTGTGCCCCTGTACGAGTGGCATGACCTCCATCTGCTTCAGTTCCTTCAGTTGTAAAATGGGAATAATAAGATTGTTGTTAGATGAAATGAGATAATGTAAAGGTCTTAGCAGTAGCACTGCCCCTGGAGTCAGGAGGATCTGACTTCAAATCCAGCCTCAGATACTTAACACTTACTAGCCATGTGACCTTGGGCAAGTCACTTAACTCCAATTGCCCTCCAAAAACCAAACAGAAAGGTCTTATCGGAGTGCTGGGCACATAGTAATCATTCAGTAAATGTGTATTGTCTTCCTCTTCTTACCAATTTGACCATATCTTTGTCTTCTTTTCTGGCTCTTCTCTTCACTCAAAGTGTGATAGTCCATCAAGATTCAGAGTCTCTGCCCACATTTTCATTGCTTGAAATCTCTCCATTTCTTTAAGAATGATTTCAGATACCATCTCTTTCATGAAGCCTTCCCAGGTACACCCCTTCATCCCAAAAGTTTATTTTCCTCCTTGAATTTCTTATAACACTCTACTTTTATACCTTTTATTTATCATTCTTTCCCTCACACAAATAATATGAATACAATTCATCAAAGGAACTCCCACTATGAAAACTCCCTACACTAAGGAGACTATACCCCTCAATGATTTAGAAGACCAGAGGAAGAGAGATTTAGAGGTAGAAAAGGAGACTTTAAGGTAATCCCATACAACCCCCTCAATTTATAGGCTTAGTGGGCTTAAATAACTGTGGAAATATAGGCATTGGAGTTGCTTAAAAAGTGGAAAATGGTTAAGTGACTTCCCCAGGATCATAAGACTATTAAGTACAGGAAATGACATTTGAATGCAACTCTTCCAGATTCTAAGCCCAGTACTTAGATCACTATACTCTGCTGCCTCTTGTGTCCCATATATCTTATGGGGAGCTAGGTGGCAAAATGGATGGAGTTCTGGACTTGGAGTCAGGAAGACCTGAAATGAAATCCTGTCTCAGATAATTGCCAGCTATGTCCAGGAAGACAAGTCTGAGTCTCAGCTTCCTCATCCTTAAAATGATGTCATGAAATAAACAGAGTTATAATGGGAATCAAACATAATAATAGATGTAAAAGACGACATCAAATATTATCTGAAATCATTATTTTTTTTTTTTTTGCTTTTTGGAGGGCGGTTGGGGTTAAGTGACTTGCCCAAGGTCACACGGCTAGTTTTTTATGTTAAGTGTCTGAGGCCAGATTTGAACTCAGGTACTCCTGACTCCAGGGCCGGTGCTGAAATCATTATTTATATGTACAACTTTCCATTCTATTTTGCATCCCAAGCCCCTAGTACAATGTCTTGCACATGAAATAAACATTTGTTGAACTTATTTAAACAACATGATTAGCACTGTGGTCCAGCTACATTAAAATAGGCTTTTGTGGGCTACTCTAGGAATCTAACAATCTTTTATAACACTGTTTCTCTAGCCAAATAACCAACTTAAAAGTGAACTCTTAGAAAACAACCTGTTTGTCCCCAATTGATAAATGGTCATATGATATGAACAGGCAGTTTTCAGAATAAGAAATCAAAACTATCAATAGCCACATGAAAACGTTCTAAATTCCTATAGATTAGAGAAATGCAAATTAAAACAACTTTGAGATCCTACCTCATGCCTATCAGATTGGCTAACATGACAGAAAAGGAAAATGACAAATACTGGAAGGGATGTGGGAAAAAAGATACCTTGATGAACTGTTAGTGGAGTTGTGAACTGATCCAACCATTCTTGAGAACAATTTGGAACCATGCCCAAAGGACTTTAAAACTGTGCATGCCCTTTGACCTAGAACTACTAGATTGATATCCCAAAGAGATCAAAGAAAAGGAAAATGGAGCTATATGTATAAAAATATTGATAGTAGCTCTTTTTGTGGTGGCAAAAACTTGGAAATTAAAGGGATGCCCACCAATTGGGGAATGGATGAACAAGTTGTAGTATGTGACTGTGAAGTAATTCTACTATGAAAGGACAAGATGATTTGAGAAAAACTTGGAAAGTGTTATATGAAGTGATGTAAGGTAAAAGGAGTGGAACCAGGAGAACGCTGTACTTAGTACCAGCAAAATTGTAAAGATGACCTTGATCAAGACAATAAACCAAGACAAGCAATGAAGGACACATGATGAAAAATCACTACACCTAATAATACACCACTCACCCTATAGAATTATTGTGACCTGCAATTGAGACAAGTAGATAAGTCCACAAAGCAATGTCAAAGCTATTTCTACAACTATGCAATCAGAGACCAAGGGTATTCATCTTGTATTTCACTCATGGAAAAGTTTTATTGTGAGAAAAGGAAAGTGATGAACCAAGAAGGGATTTTAGAAATCTGAGAACTGTCTTCTTGTTTTTCTGAGGCTTTCTACTAACTGCACAGAACTGAATAAACTCTCAACCCAGCCACCAGTAGATCAGGTCAGCTGCTTGCCTAATAGCTTACAGAATTATAAAACTCCTGTTACACATGGAGTTTAGATCCAGGCTGTCATAAATCTACAGTTGATCTTAATTCATAGACCTTTTTTTCTTGGACATGATTTTGCAAAATAACATTAAGCATTCAGACTCTTTTTTTTGTCCCTATTTGCAGCTACCTGCCATATGCACATGCCTCTACAGGAATGTATGACTTGACATGTTTCCTTCTGAATCAAATATTCTCTATAGGTACTCTGGCAGCACTTCTAAGACTTAAAAAAAATGCAAAAAACCTCAGGCCACCCACGTCATTTGGGCTGAACGTGTGCTAATCCTTTCATGGCTATCTAAAAAGTCCCCAGCCCCTTTTTTAAAGAGTCTATCTTACAGGCTATAAGCACTGACTTTTTCTCTGTTGACTCAAGGTACCTCATTAATGCAAACACTGGGGTAGTTATAAACTACTGGGCTCCCTGCCTTATGATGATGTTATTTAACTTGGTGAAGATAATTTATTGAGCCACCTCAACATGGAAGGTGCTATAAAGTTTATTAAATTTTAAAATGATGGAAAGCGCATCATGTAAGTGCATCCAGATGTATTTCTGGGAAGGAAGAATGAAACTGTTTTCCACAGTTATTCACACCAGTCCCTCATATTTTTATCTCACGTAAATGGCAAGGGAAGGTGTGAACTCACAATATGCAGGATTCATTTATAACTTAGTAAATTAGTTCCCAGATTACAATAAAGGCTTTAAAAGTCATCTGGCACAGTTATATAGCCTTTTCACCACATGAGGTTATGATACCTATCATTTTCTCTCAAAATGACAGAATGCAACTTGATGCCACAGGAGGATAGTGGGGCAGGGGTAGAATGGGCTATGTATGGGCCATATTACAAACTGGCCAAATTTCTTCTGAATTACAAAGTCAAAAGGAAAACTGTGAAGCTGTTTCTATTACGAGAGATTTGGTAGTGGCTTACTTTTGTTCAGGATAAAGTTGAAAGAGTAATCAGGTTCATAAATACCAGCTACTTACTATTTTTGTGACCAAAGGAAGGTCATTTAACCCTTTGGATCACAGTTTTCTCATCTTCAAAAGGAGAGATTGGACTAGGTAACCTTTAAATTCCAGAAAGTTTTCAGTCTTCCTTCTTTTCCTCCAACTCTGTAACTCTGTTTCACAAACCTTTTCCCCAAAGTATGTTCCATTAAGAATCCATCATCTAAGTCTTCCAACTTCTATCTGCCTTGCAAAATTATCTGAAGATTTGAATTTATTAAGTCTATCCACTTACTTTTGAGATATGAGTGAATGGCCTTAAAAAATCCAAAGCTCTTAACTTTGACTGAGCATCAGCAACATGAAAAGGAGCTCTCTCTGAAGGATTTGATAGTTTCTTTTCATTTGTTTCAACTCAAAACTGGAAGAACCAGGGTTAAAGTAGGTAATTTATGCTCCAGAGTGCTATCAATCTATAGTACCTGTTAAGAAAACAGGACTTTGGAGCTGGAAGGGACTTCACCACCTCATCTAGTCCAATCATCTCATTCTATAGTTAAGTAAACTGAGGCCTAGACAAATAAAGTAACTTGTCTAGGGTTACATAGGTAGCCAGTGCCAGAGGTGGAATGTAAACCCAAGACTTCTGGCTCAAAGCCTTGTTAGCATTCTTTCTGCCACATCATATCACTTGTTTTCATTATTACTTACAAGAGCACCAATTTAGATGACAACAGATTTTTTTCCTATGGCCCCCTAACCCTGAGAATGTTTACTACAAGTTATATAGCTTTAATTGAGATAGTTCATTTACTTAACTTTTCTAATTTAATATGATGGCATAACGCCATGCACAAGCAGATTCCCAAAAGAATGCTACAGATTTCTTTTTTTTTTTTGCTTTTTTTTTTTGGAGGGCAGTTGGGGTTAAGTGACTTGCCCAAGGTCACATGGCTAGTTTTTTGTGTTAAGTGTCTGAGACCAGATTTGAACTCAGGTACTCCTGACTCCAAGGCCAGTGTTCTATTCACTGCGCCACCTAGCCGCCCCTACAGATTTCTTAACAGCTTTTACGGTTTGGATTACATAGTATAGTGAACACTCCATTTATTCCATTACAAATCAAGGCAAACATTCACAACAAATCATAATATAATATTCACAACATTACATCTTATCACAGAAAATCACAATATAGTGTTCACAACAGCTTAACATTAGAATGGCCACACAGTTTTCACTGTAGTGGCTGCAGTATTTGGAACAAGGAACAAAAGAATAATTATCTGGTTTCCCTAAAGAGGAAACCCTTCTTACTTAATCTTTAGTCAATTCAAAATGCAATAATCAATACTTAATCATTCAATCAATTCACAATACAATAATCAATCTTCCACTCATGGGGCAATCATAGATTAACTTAATCAGTCATTTATCTAGATCCACAATTACTAAATATCATTAATCACTAAGTACAGTCATTAGAAAATTACACAAACCCTCCACCCCTCAGTCTCTAGTAAACTTCAATTTTATCACATGTTCAATATCCAAGGGGAGGCCTTTTCTTCATCTTGACTTGGGGTGGTCTCTCAGATTCCCTGGATCCCCTTCCATAGTCCCAGCTCCTTCCTGAATCTACCAAACAGTCACCTGGATTCAAGGGCTGACATCTCCCAGGTTCTTGTCCAGTCCTCGGAGCAGTCCCTAGCACACACTGAAGTTCACAGGGTCTTGCACACTTCATACCCTTCACTACTTCTGTTGCCGGGAACTCAAGGATCAGCCAGGCCATGAACAAACAAAGTCTTATCCTGGTCATGCTTCTTCAGTCCTCCAGCAGTTTGGCTGGCCCTAGGACCCAGTAGAAAATTCAACCTTC
>CM053593.1:308107719-308125219 GCA_028646575.1 Pseudocheirus occidentalis
TCTCTCTGTCTGTCTCTCTCTCTCTCTCAAGAAAACTCTAACTTACTTCTTTAGTCCAGTAGCCCAGCTCTGGAACAATCCTGCTTCTTCCAACAGGAGCCACCAGGAGGATCATTCTGATTCTGTCTCTCTGACTCTAGAACTCTTCCTATATATACACACCAGCCTCCTGTCTCAGCCAATCCCCTATTGCCATGTCAGGACAGGAGAAGAGCTCACACCATTTATACTTAGCCATAAGTTATTAAGTGCTAATTATCTGCTAAATTGATTACTGTTACAGATGGTAATTAATGCTAGATACTAGTCTAAATATAGTTATGAAGATACACTGCTATTACTGCTATAATTAGAAAGAGTAGTGTACTCTTTCTGTCTCCATCTCCCTCAACACTTACTCATTAATCAAACTCTTACAATATGGCTTCCATCTCTACCATTCTACTGAAATAGCTCTTCCCAAAGTCTTGAATAACTTTTTTATTGCCAAATCCAATTACTTTTTTCCCCTATCCTCATCTTTTTTGACTTTACTGTAACAACTGACATTTTTTTGAATATCCCTTTCTTTTTGATGCCTTTGGTTTCCTTGGCTTCTATGATTCTGAAGTCTCATAGTTCTCCTACTTCTTTAAGGACTTCTCTCAGGTTCCTCATTCTCCTTCTTGCTCCCTCTTCTCTCTCCACATTCTTTTTCTTGATGATCTTATCTGTTCCCATGATTATCTCTGTTTATGTGATATCTCTCTCCTTCTTTGCTCCCCAGAAGTCTAACTCTGTACTTACAAATGAATGTTGCTATATCTAGCTCAACAGTCCATCATTTCAACATGTCTGAAACTAAAATAATCATTTAAAGGCAATACAGTATATTGGGAAAAAAGGCTAGATTCAGCATCAAAGAACCTGGGTTCAAATCCCAGTTCTACTATTAACCCCAGCTATGACTTTGAGCAAACAACTTAACCTGTCCAGGTCTCAGAGGGTTAGACTGGATGACTTTAATCCTTTGGATCACAGTTTTCTCATCTTCAAAAGGAGAGGTTGGACTAGGTAACCTTTAAATTCCAGAAAGTTATCAGACACCCTCAGAGAGGGTTAAACTAGATGACTTTTAAGTTCTCTCCCAGCTGTAAATCTATGATTCTTTTGATTTTCCTTTATAATTCTCTCTCTCTTCCTAACTTCTCTGTTCATGGTATCCTCCCAGTAACTCAGTCTCAAAAGCTCAGGATCATTTAATTCAATTAAACTAATATTTATTGAGTACTTATTCTTTCTTGTTCTTTACCCTACATGTCCAATAGTTTGCCAAGGCAAATCTCTTCTTATGTCCCAATGTAACCTCTCTAGTTTAGTCCCTTATCTCTCTTTGCCTACTTTAATAGCCCCCAAATGCTCTCCTGGCTCTGTGGCTACTCCCCATCTCTGCATATGAGATAATACTAATACTGATGTTACTTCTAACAATAACTAACATGGATGTAGCACTTTAAGGCTTGCCAGTTACTTTATACATATGATCAAAGTTCATCTTCACAACAACTCTGAGGTAGATTCTATTATTAATTATCATCATTGCACTGATGTAGAGCTTTAAAGTTTACAAAGTGCTTACATATATTATCAGCCTCATTTTATAAATGAGGAACTCGAGTCTAAGCGAGATTAAATGACTTGCCCAGGGTCATGCAACTAGTGTCAAAGGCAGGATTTGAATTCCCTAGCTCCAAGTCCAGCATACTAGCCACTCTGTCAGTTATCCATCTAGAGCTATGACAAAAGCAAAAAAAAAAAAACCAAAAAACAAAAAAGCTGCTGGACTGAGTGAATAAGATGACAGTAATGGGCAACAGAGAGGAGGCTAACCTGTTCAACTCGCACATTGCTGACTTTCAAAATTTCCTAAGCATTCCTATTGAGTACGACCTTGTTACTCTTCTCAAAAACCTTGGAACCCTGATGTATGCCAAATAGTAGAAAGCATATGAGACTCTGGAGCCAGGAACCTGGATTCGAATTCTGTCTCTGATTTTTACTACATGTGGCCTTGCACAAGTTGCCTATTAGCCTCCCTGGGCCTCATTTTCTTCATCCATATGAGGAAACTGAATGATGGGATCTGAATTTCCTTTCATCTCCAGTTCCATAATGCTACGACCTCGATTCTGGCATTCAAGGCCTTCCACAACCTGACTGCAATCTACCTATACACCTTTATATGACACCACTTTATATTTCCACTCCAACTAGGTTTTTCTCTGTTGTCCTCTTTTCCTCTGCCCTTTCCTATGTCCATGCCCTTATTCATGTTACCCATACACACAATGTATTCCTACTGCCCATTCAATGACTGTTGAAATGTCTCTCTTCCACGGCTGTTAGGTGGCATAGTGGATAGAGTACCAGAATCAGGAGGACCTGAGTTCAAATATGGCCTCAGACATCTATTAGCTGTGTGACCCCAGGCAAGTCACTTAACCCTGATTGCCTCTCCTCCTCCTCCCCAAAACAAGTAATGTCTCTTTCTCCTAAAGGTCAAACTCAAAAACTATCCATCTTTTCTATGAAACCCTTATATGCCTTTCTGTGAAATATCTCATTACCACTTGATTCTCCTTGCCCCCTGTCATATTTCTATTTATTTTTTATTTGTTTGTTTGTTTGTCTGTCTGTCTATCTAGTTATTTATTTATTTATTTTGATTTTTTGCCATCTTACCATACTTCTTCCCCTCACATTCAACGAGAAGCTTCTTGAGGGCAGTAATTATGCCTTTTTTTTTATTCAGCCCTCCCCAGCACTTGCACATAGGAGACAGTTGATCCATGTTTGTTGAATTAAATTGTTGCTATTTGCCTGTCCAGGTGCTGTAAAGTATCAGCACATCGGTTTGTGGAGTGACCCCTTAATCCCTTAGTACCTATGATGAATATGATCTTTGACATACAGAGTAAAGATGAAAATGTGAGGATAATTGGGCAGAAATAAACACTAATGTGAAAGTGACTTTGTCTTTTGAGTACATTTGAGAGAACAAGCAATTGACTTATGGACTCTGTTACCATATCATCTATGGTAAATTAATATGGACATTTGACTCATATCATATGAGGTAAAAATGTGTGTCTTATGAATAGAGATATAGCCACGAGCAAACCATTTAACACTGATCCAATCCAATAAGTATCTGTTCAGCTCTTAATTCTGTGCAAGGAAGTATGCTAGGCACCACGGTGATGAAGAGAAAATGGAAAATAGCTCCAGGCCTCAAGGAGTTTACATTTTGCTTGGGAATGGAGATGTGTTAAAATATAATAAGTAAACAGGTAGGAGAATGCATCATAATTTGAAGAGGAGAGAGATCACTAACAATTCAGGGGACTAGGAGAGGCTGCTGTAGAAAGAACCACCTGAGCTGAATTTTAAAGAAATCTAGGGGTTGCCAGGGGCCTGGGTAAGGAAGGAGTCCATGCCAGACATGGGGAACAGCCTATGCAAAGGCACAGAGGAGAGAGATAACAGTCCCAAGTTCAAAAAAACAGTGAGTGGAATGGCAGTGGAGGAAATTCCAGTCGCTCCTAATTCACAGGTTCATACAAATCAAAGGTTATTAACACAAAGAAGTAAATATCTGGCTAAATTTTTCATTCTCAAATGGCAGTCTTGGTATTTGATTGTGATGGAATACTACTGTGCTATAAGAAATGGTGGGCTGAATGATTTTAGAAAAACATAGAAAGACTTGCACACAATAATGAAGAGTGAAATGAGTGGGACCAAGAGCATATTCTATACAGTAACAGCAATATTGTTTTAAGAATGACTTTAATAAGTTATTTTGACTATCATAAATACCCAAATTAATGATGTTCTTTTTAGAATATATGAAGAAAAATGTTACCTGCATAGAGAAAAAGAACAGATAAATAGAAGTATGAATAGAATAAGTTTACACATATGTATGTGTGTTTATACATATATGCATACATATATACAGAGAGAGAGAGAGAGAGAGAGAGAGAGAGAGAGAGAGAGAAAGAGAGAGAGAGGGAGTATACCGGTATTCTTCTCTAGGATGAAGGGAAGAGGGAAGAAAAGAAATTTGCATGGTAATTTCATTGTATATTTGAAAGATATAGCAAATTGTGCATAGCAGATTTACAGTTTTATGTACAATCATCTTTTTTATCGGAGTGTGTTATGGAAATGCCTGTTTTATTCCATAAATTAAAAATAAAATTTTTAAAAATGTAAGTCCATAATGTCTGTAGTTCTATGGCATGCCAGTTGCCATGTTGTCTCATGGATAGATGGCTGATTTGTGTACAGAAGAGACTTGGCTTCAGCAAAAATTAAGGGAGGAGCCCAAAGCCCTCATTTTGACCCTCTGCTGGTGAACTCTTGGTGTCCTTGAGCAGTCAGACCCAGACATAACCAAAAGCCTGTAGGGTTTGATTTTACCCACACAATTTTACTTATAATAGCTAGGCAGTAATTACGTTTATGGGAAAAGTATCCCAAACTACTGTGGTTGTCCATTTAAAAAATAGAAATAGAACTCTGCCTACATACAATACTTATTTAACAAAGAAAAAACAAACCTGGAAACAATTTACATCAATACAGATAAAGCATCTCTATTAAAAGTAACCATAAAAATCTATAACTAAGTGATTGAATGACATATTTCTGGGGACTAAATTTGATGACATTTACTCCTCTCTTACTACATAGTGATACCTCAAAATTTTCCAAGAGCTGTTGCGCCTCAAATCAGGATAAAAATAAAATACCTCTTGTGCTTCTCTCGTTCTCTCTTCCTGGACTCTTCCCACTAAGATGGCCAACTATAAGGTTGATATTTTGGCCTCAAAAATTATAGTTGTCAAATTTGCCCTTGGCTACTGAGTTTTCTGGTCTACCTACTAAAAGAGGAAAGTGTCTCCTATCATTGACTCTGGTGGTAACTTAGAAAGAAAAATATGGTGATGAAAGACAGCTGGCTCTTTCTGATGGTATAGAGTACCCACTTCAAATCAAATCAAATTAAATCAAGCTGTAAGAGTTGCCAAGCCAATTCTGAAAGGAAGCATGGTATTGTGCATAGGACACTGGATACAAAATGAGAAAGATCTGGTTTCAAATCCGGCTTCAGAGATTTACTAAGCCATGCGACTCTAGACAAGGCACTTTGCCTCAGTTTCCTAATCTGTAAAACAGGTCTTTCTAACTCCAAATCCAGATCTCTGTCCATTCTGCCAAAGCTCGAAAAACTGCAATACAATTGATGTTGTTGTTCCGTCATTTTAGTGATGTCCAATTTTTCATGACCCCATTTAGGGTTTTTTTTGTTGAGGATACCAGACTGGTTTGCCATTTCCTCCTCCAGTTCCTTTTACAAATGAGCAAACTTATGAGAGAAACAACATCAAGTGATTCACTCAGGGTCACACAGCTAGGAAGTGTCTGAGATCATATTTGAACTCAGAGCTTCCTGGCTCCAGGCTAAGCATTCTATTCACTGAACTACTCAACTGCTCTAAGAACCCCCAAAAGATAAGTATCTCCTATCTAGAAACTCCATTTCACAGATGGGGGTAAACTAAGAGATGTAAAAGTACTTTCTCAGGTTCACTCAACTGAGTGGCAAAACTCTCACCCAGCTGATCTAAATGGGATAGGAAGGGACAAGACATTGCTGGTAAGAGACATATTGGGCTATATCCCAATCCATGTAAGCTTGTCTTGGATGTCCTTATTGTTGTGGTTTTGTGTAACATGTTTTTTTTCCAGTTTTATTGACGTTTTTTGTTTTTGCATTACAAACATTGACAAAGTATTCCCACTTTGTTAGAGATCTCTTGTAACAAAGTAAAAACAATTAAGTAGGATTAAGAATACTGTGATTTCATCTCCATGTCAGTCTCCTACCCCTATTAGTTTAAATCAGGTCACACCTCCCTTCTTATTTAACCAGGCACCAAAACTGGACGTATATTCTTGGTGGGAATAAGTGAGAGCCAGAAAATTGCCTATAACCTGGGCAGTTATTTTCGAAGCACAGACTTCAGGTTTATGAAATAAAGTGACCTTCCTGCCTCTTTGAGGTTAGGTGTAAAGGGGGAATGCCAAGTATCCTCCAAGTAGAGAGGCAGGCTTTGGAGGACAACATACCACACCCAAGGTCAGGGACCAGATGTCCTAGGAAAGTGGGGGGGGGTGGTTTAAGGGTAGGAGGAAGAATGGGAGATTAGTTAGCAAAAATGAGTCCCAAAAGGCCAGAGGCAAAGGGTGTATCTGTGTAATCTAGCAGAGGGCAAGTGCAGTGTACTGGGGAGGGTGCAGGGTCAGGGAGAAAGAGCAAAGGCAAATCAAGGTCAGCAGCCAAACCAGCAAGTTAGCAAGAAGGATGAAAGGCAGGGATGAAGAGCAGCTTCCAAGGAAATAAACAACTTGCTTTTCATAAGTTGGAGTCTTTACTGACTTTGATGCTAGGGTTAGCGTACTAGATATTTGGTGGAGTCAGGTTCCAGTTCAACCTCTGAAATTTAAGAGTAGTTAGAATTTATATAACATTCCTTCCCTCCCGCCCCCAACCCAGGGAGGTAGGTGCTATTAGTATTGCCATTTTAATGAGAAGGAAACTGAAGCAGAAAGAACTTAAGTGACTTGCTCAGGGTCACATGGCTTAATTTCCAAGGCTGAATTTAAGGGTCTTCCTGCTTTAGGTCCAAAGTTCTATCCACTCTATACACTACACGCTTAGCTTCTTCTACAGACAATGGGAACTGAGGCAAATCACCTAGAGACAAAGTTACACAGAAGTTGCTGAAACCTCTATCCATAAAGAGGAATGTCTACTCTGGGAGCTCCCTTTTTACAAGTTCCACTTAATTTGCTCAATTATTACATCCAGGAAATAGCAGCTAGTTCCCATTAGGTTAACAGATGAACTGTTATCTTTTTCTTCCAAACCTTGTTCTGGTTCACTTGTGTCTGACTCTTCCTGACCCCATTTGGGGTTTTTTGGCAAGATATTGAAATGGCTTGCATTTTCTTCTCCAGCTGATTTTACAAATAAGGAAAACTGAGGCAAACAGGGTTAAATGACTTGCCCAGGGTCATGCAGCTAGTCCGAGTCTAAAGCTGGATTCGAAGTCACACAGCTAGTCAGAGTGTGAACCTGGATTTAAATTTAGGTCTTTCTGACTCCAGGCCCAGTGCTCTTCCACTGTACCTCCTAGCTGCCCTCTTCCAAACCTACACCACCTGAGAGACATTATGGCTAATTTGCAAAGGCAGGGCTAGAATACAAAAGAGCTGTACATAGAAAGAACTATGAAAATAAATAATTCACTATTTCCCATCCCATGAGACCTTAAAAAAAATAAGATTTGACAAGTACATGCTTAACGAAGACCCTCACATTATATGATGAAATTGAAACCATGCACTTTAACTAAACTCATTGTTATTCATTCCATTTGATAAGCAGGCTTCTGGCTATAAAAAAAGACAAAATGCTGCTTTCAAACGAAGCCCCTGTACAGTAGTAAACATTGACAAAGAAAAAAATGCTTTCCCTTTGATTTCCCCTAATGTATATTTAAGTTAGCAAGGAAATATTCCTCTAGGTTCTGGGAAATTTAAGCCCATTTATTTTTACTTGAATAAACTCTAATAATTCTAAGAGAGATGAAAGAAAAAGGAAGAGACAAGTTAGGCCTGTACACCTGCAGGAGGATTTGGCAGACAAAAACTGTCTTTCCATGGGCTCAAGGAACTTACATCTAAGGATGAAAAGGTAAAATTCTACCATTATAAAACATCTCTGCTCACCGCAGACCACCTTGGAATCAGAGTTAGTGCTTTCATCCAACCTTAGTCAGTAAGATTTATTTTTTTTAAGTAGAGTTTAGAGTACCAAATACCAAATGATTTTAGGAGAAGCATAAAGGGTAAAAAAGGGAAGAAAACAAACATCTAATGCTAGATTGTGTGTGGCACCAGGAAATTTCAGCAGGTTTCAATTTCCCCTGAACCCTGTTTCATTTGAAAAGATGAACCTCCCAAAGGTATAATCCCTCTTGCAAGAAGGTCATGCAGCTCTTCAAGAGAGAAACTGTACTGGTAGGTTTTCAAATGAGAACCTTTCCCTGCCCACCTCCCACCCCCATCATTTATTTTTACTTGCAAGAGCAAAGGTAAGTTTTGGAGATGCCTGGGTTTCCTTCCTTCCTTTCTTTCTTTCTTCTTTTGACTTTTCCTTATGCACTTTTCATAAGTGATACTTGCTCTGGTTTTCTAGAATGTGGGTCTTTTTCCAGTTGATTTTGGACTTCTCATCATGGAATCAAATGTGAAGGCAATTTATTCACTTCCTAGTCTTTTTTAATTACTGCAGATTTATGGTTATTTCTAAGCAACATGATAAACACTGAAGTATGCTACCTTCCGATTCCCATAAGGACTTTTACATAAATATTAAGAAAAACTTCCTTAGGGTCTTTTAAAAAATAAACTGCAAAAATTAAACAGGAAACAAATGAAAATTATTTGAAGGGGAAAAAAGAGCTTATATATCATTTAATCCATCCCCCTCATTTTGTAGATGTGGAAACCAAAGAAAGACCAAATAATTTGTCCAGGATCACACAGCTAGTTAATAACAGAACTAAGATGGAAACCCAGGTTTTAGGATTTTCAGACAGGTGTTTAACTCACCATACCAATAAAGCATTTTTTTTCTACTAAAGGCAGCACCATCTTCCCACCCACAAGAATCAAAACCTCAGAGTCATCTTTACCTTTTCCATCTTGATTACCTATCATTTAAAATCTGATTCTGTTGGGGTGGCTAGGTGGCACAGTGACTAGAGTACTGGCCCTGGAATCAGGAGGAGCCAAGTTCAAATCCAGCCTCAGACATATAACAATATCCATATGACCTTAGGCAAGTCACTTAATTACCCTGCTTTCCCCCCTTCAAAAAACAAAAAATAAAATAAAACTAAACTACCTCAAAAAAAAAAAAAGAATTCTGATGCTGTCAATTCTACTTCCACAATGGCTCTTGCTTTGGTCCTATATTTTCCATTCCCATAACCCCCACCCCCTTTAGGGTCCTTTAGGGTGTATCTAATCAAGTGCAGTTCTTTTATTCACTTATCATGTTTTTCATTATTATTTTGCTGAGTAAAATCTCGGCTTAGGGGTGGATTATATGTCACTTGTGTGAGGTTTCATCTACATCAGTTTAAAGAGGCACCCAGATGGTGAAATAAATAATGTTGTGCTGGAAGTCAGGAAGATCTGAGTTTAAATCTGACCTCGGACACTTACTAGCCATATGAATTCCCTCAGTTTCCTCAGATGCAACGTGAGGGTGATAACTGTTTTCATTGAGTTGTGAGGATTAAATTAGATAATATTTGTAAAATAACTATCACAATGCCTGGAGCACAGTAGACATTTAATCCTCTCTTCCTTCCTTCCTTCCTTCTTTCCTTCCTTTCTTCCTTCCTTCCTTCTTTCCTTCCTTCCTTCCTTCCTTCCCTCCCTCCCTTCCTTCCTTCTTTTCCATTAGATGGATGGCCATAGCAACTAATGAAATAATCTACAAAACCATGGAAGGGAGACAATGCAATACAGTAGGAAAAACATTGGCTCTGGAGGCTAAGCATCTTCATTTCAGTCCTGTCTCCCATGTTAACCAGCTGGGTGACCTTGGACATGTCACTTCATCTTCCTGGACCTCAGTTTCCTCACTGTAAAATAAGGAGGTTGGACTTCTAAGTTCCCATTTATCCCCATATCTGTGACCCTGTGGCCTGCATCTGTGGGGGATATGATGCAATTGTAAATCTCTGAAGTACTGAAAGTTAATAATGTTCTCCTCCTTAGCCCGAGTTCCACAAGAGTAGTATCTATGTCTTATCTAAACTCTGCTGCTCATCTAATTACTAGAGCAATGCTTTCACACAATAATTATTAAATAAATGGATTAATTAATGTTCTCCAAAATACTTAGTACGGTGACTTCCTCAATAAAGTTGTTAAATTGAGTCGAATTCATTGTTCATGGAAAGTAGCTCTTTAACTCAATTCTTGAAAAAAAGGGGAGCTAATAGAAACTATAAGAAATATACACTGACATCCTGGAAAACATATTGGAAAAATATATAAAAGTAAGAATTTCATGGTCATTCATTTCCCAAATATAATATTAAGACTTATAATAGTAATCGTTAAATCAACTTCCTTTACAAAAAGTTTATGGTCTTCATCTAAATCGCCAAGATAGTGCCAATTGTCCTTTAAGGTATAATTTTTCAATAATAATAGCTAGTAAGAATATGTCATTTTAAGGTTTGCAAAACACTTTATAGATCTCATCTCCTTCAGTCCTCATCACTAATCTGTAAAACAGGTGCTTTTATTACCCCCTTTCCACATATAACGAAACTGAAACTAAAAGATGTTAGTGGCACACAGATAGCGTCTAATACAGGATTCAAATTCAGACTTCCTCACTTCAAATCTCTAGCACTTTATCCACTATGCCACCTATGTTAGCTAAGAGATAATACAATTTTGCTATGGGAAGTCTCTCTGGAAATGTACAGACTAGAAATACATACATTTCACATACATACATGTATACATATACACACATATGCAGACATGCCTATACCTACACCCTCCCACACACACATAGATAGATTGACAGATAGATAGATAGATAAATAGATAGATAGATAGATAGATAGATAGATGGATAGATAGAGACATACAACCTCAATATAAGCAGGCATCACAATAAACTCAATTGTTGCAGGTGTACGGGGGCAAGGTCATGATCACACAGTCCTCTATATCTGGGAGGGGCTCAATGCCAAATGTAAGCAATCTCAAAGACTGAGTGGTACTAGATGCCAAGTAATGCTTAAGTGATCATACAGAGGAAAGAGAGACTGTGTATATAGGATTTTCAGTGAAGAGAGTCACAGGAAGTCAGTCCAAGGAAAAGTGGAGGCAAGATGCAATCAGCAACAGGCAAGAAAAAGAATTTGCCTGCCCAGGGTTTGGTGGTCTGTGGGTTGTTTTCATGCTTAAGCATTTCCTTCTTATTTTCCTATTCTCAAATCCTGCCACCCCCACTTCACCCCACCAAGTCCTGCTAATCCTCTGCACCTGTGTTTACTGTGGGGGGCCTCCTCCCCGCCCCAGCATCAACCACACTGTTCAAGGGAAGGGTTCATTCCTTAATAGAGTTTTGTAAACAAGCTGAAAACATTAATGCCATATGTTGCCTGTCCCTGCTTTAGCAAAAACTGGGAAGGGAGCATAGCACTGTGACAAAGGTGAAGTTCCAGGAACATAATACAAGCAAGGTTTTGCCCCAAAGGCAAAGTCTGAAAATTGCAAGCTCTGTTTGTCACTGTCCACCAGCGTCTTTGGGCTTTCACTGTAATCATGAACTAGCTGCCCAACTTTGAACAAGGCATTCAGTGTCTTCTGTTCTCAACTTGGTAATCTGTCATCTGTCACAAAGTGTTATACGAGATGAGAGCTGAGGTTCCCTTTCAGCTCTAACATTCCTCAAGCCCATGATTCTAATTACCTACCATTAAAAATAAGTAGATTATAAGACTAATAAGAATATCCCTCATTGTCACTTCTACCCCTGTGTGTTATGCCCTACTCAGCTGCCTACTTTGCTTACCCTTAGACACAAGTTGGAATGCAATAGAGTTCTCCTTCCATCAAGCAATATGATAACACAAGATTCATTGGTAAATGACGAGTGAGTCCACATTTCCTGGTGGTACTGCTCCTGTCACTTAGAAGCTTGTACACTATAAGAAGAGACACATGACCTAACCAGTTTTCCCTTCTGCATTCCCCTTTAGGGAAAAAGCAAGGCTTTTTAACTTTGGGGGTATTATTGTAGTTCAGTTGTTTGATTATGTCTGACTCTTGGTGACCCTATTTGAAGTTTTCTTGGCAAAGATAGTGGAGCGGTTTGTCATTTCTTTCTCAAGTTCATTTTATAAATGAGGAAATTGAGACAGACAAGGTTAAGTGACTTGCCCAGGGTCACACTGCTAGTAAGTATCTGAGGCCAGATTTGGACTCAGGTCATTCTGACTCTACTATTCCACCTAGCAGCCCACCCTGGAGTATTATAAACCCTCTTGACAGTCTGGTAAACTCTATGGACCCCTTATCAGTACAATCATTTTAAATGAATAAGTGGAAATACATAATATAACAATAGAAACCAATTCTATTGAAATAAAGATAGACATTTTTCTACCCAAGTTCATAAACCCCCTGAAATTTATACATAACTCTTTGAGGGTCCATATACCCCAATTTAAGACTTCCTGCCTTAAAGAGAAGCATGTCCTCCACTCTTCCTTCCAGATGTGAGCTCTTGTTGCTCCTTAACTCAAAAATATCCAGTAGATCCCTATTAATTATGAAATAAAGTACAATTATTCCCTTCATATTTCAGAGGTTAGGGACATATCACCTCCAAGATCTGGGAAAATCCACATAAAATTGTTTTGGCTCTTCCTTCATACCAGAGAAGCAATCTGAATTATTATGATACTAAAAGATAAAATATGTTGATATTTTACAATACTATACACATATTTTATGCATCTTTCTAAACTTTTTCTGTGTCATCTGCTGGCCACCATGTGTTGTCTGCAGCTTCCACAAAACTCCCAAAATTCCCATTTAGTATCTTAAGCTGACCCACAGTATATCAAAAGCACAATGGGGAAAATTGCAATGTGGAAGGGATAACTGTATAAACTTCTGACTCTGACATTCAAGGCCCTCTGTAATATGGCATCAAACTTCCTTTCCAGTACAATCTTATGTTATCTCTCTTTCATGGTTCTAGTCAAACTGCATTGTTCATACCATCTCATATCCCACCTCCAACCCACCACCCTGGAATTTCCATCTATTGAACTCTCTCCCTTCCTTCAAGGTTATACTCACTCTTCATTACCTCTATGATGGAATACTATTATGCTATAAGAAATTAGGAGCTTCAAGAAAACATGCACAAAATAATGAAGAGTGAAATGAGTATGATGAAGGGAACTCTGTATACAGTAACATTAATGGTATTTTACAAACAACTCTAAGTGACTAAGTGATTTTGACTATTATAAATATCCAAATTAACCACAAAAGACCCAACAAAGGAAGATGCAATCTGTATCAGAGAAAGAACTGATTTTAGAATGCATAGAATGCTTTTACATATATATATACACACACACACACACACACACACACACACACACACACACACACACACATACATATTTGTGTCTAATGGTAGTCATCTCTAGGGGGAGGGGGAGGAAAAAAAAGAAAGTTACATGACAACTTTAATATATATCTAAAAGGAATAGAAAAATTGTACATAATAGATTTGCAGCTTCACGTACAATCATCTTTTTCTATAATATTATGGAAATGCATATTTTGGTTCTTAAGTTCAGAATAAAATAAAGTTTTAAAAATTAAATTAAGAAAAAACATGAACCATCCCCTTTCCCCCAGGCAGGAGAAAGTGCCCTTGCCCTTTGCTGATTTCTATAGTTTATATACTCACTGGATTGTCTTGATCTTACTCTCTCCTAGCATTTAAAAATATCAATTATGGGCAGGACTTGTGTTAAAGCTAGACTTTTATTTCCCAATATTTGCATAGTTCCTCGCCCATACACGCTCTGCTTAGTTGAGTATTGAGTTGAATATGGCTACCACATTAAGTATGTTGTATTCTGAAAGGAGTGGAGAACTGTGTAAGACACAGAAATCCTGGCATAGAGGTAAAGATATGGGGATGTGCACATCTTGTTACTTAGATCATCTGGACTAGTCCCACTTCTTTACAGACAAGAAAATGAAGACCTAAGCAAGTTAAAGAATTTGCCCAAGGGAACTCAGCTAATAAGCGATAAAATCGAGATTAGAAGCCCAAGTTTCTGACTTCAGGTTCAGGATTCTTTCTAATATACCTGCCTAGGTCCCTGTGCTTTGGGGCAAAAACAGGGGGTAATAATAATAAACAACTATATGAATTTATGTCATTTGATCATTACAACAACCCTGGGAGGCAAGTACTATAAGTATTATTAATATTATGGCAGCAAGATGGTAAGGTGGAGAGTGCTGGAACTGGAGTCAGGAAAGCCTGAATTTAAACCCAGCCTAGACACTTACTACCTGTGTAACCCTAGGCAAGTATCATAAATTCTGTCTGCCTCAGTTTCCTCATTTATAAAATGAGGATAATAATTTAACAGGGGCAACTTGGTGGCACAGCCAAGACTAAAAGTCAGGAAAATGAGTCTTCCTGAATTCAAATCTAGTCTCAGACATGTACTAACTATGTGAACTTGGGTAAGTCACTTAACCTCAGTTCCTCATCTGTAAAATGAGCTAGAAAAGGAAATGGAAAATCACTCCAGTATCTCTGCCAAAAAAATTCCAAATGGGGTCACAAAGAGTCTGATACTACTCAAAATGACTGAACAGCAATGAATAACGTAAGACCTGCCTCCCAGTGTTACAAAGTTGAAATGAGACACAATTTATAAAGTGTTTTGCAAACCTTGGGCAGCTAAGGTGGTGCAGCAGATGAGAGTCCCAAGCCTGAAGTCAGGAAGACTCATCTTGAGCTCAAAACAAGCCTCAGACACTTACTAGCTGTGTGATCCTGGGCAAGTCACTTAGGGCTATTTGACTCAGTTTCCTCATCTATGAAAAAAATAAGCTGGAGAAGGAAACGGAAAAGCATTCCAGTATCTTCCTGACCCAAATTGGGTCATGAAGAGTCAGAAATGACTAATACATGTGTATGTTGCAAACTTAAGGTACTATATAAATTCTAGCTATTATTAATATTGTTGTTATTGTTTCCCCCATTTAATAGATGAGAAATTGAGGTTAGAAGTAGTTAAGTGATTTGCCCAGGGTCACATTGCTATTAAGTGTCTGAGGTGGGATTCAAACCCTAGTCTTTCTGCTTCTAAGCTCCAGTATCCTATTCATTATGTGACTCTGGACTGTAAAGGCAGAATATGCTGCCTCATCTCTTACCCAATGATTCATCCCATGACTTGTGTCAATGTTTTGCATTTGCTGACTTCCAAATGTGCGCATTGCCTACAAGTAAGAGGATTAGGCTCAGTACAATACAGTGATCACTGTATCTGTTGGACATTTTGTCACTGCTTTTATACATTAAACCTTTCTATGCAGGTAAAATTTGCAGAGGTTGTGCTCCACTGGGATGGAGGTTACTTAGGGAAACCTTGATGCCATAGTGAGAGCATCAGAGGAGCTTTGTGGACTTGTAATAATGGCACATAAATAATGCCCTATATTTGTACCATACAGTGCATGAAGTATGCATGTGCATACAACATACACACGAACATATGCACATACACACATTAATGTCTTTGATCTGAATGGTAACCCCATGGAGTGGCAAAGGCATGATTTTCCCTATTTTATGGATAAGGAAAGGCACATAGTTGTGAACAGTTAGCAAACAGCATGCTCTCTCTCTCTGTCTCTCTGTGTCTCTCTGTCTGTCTCTGTCTCTGTCTCTGTCTCTCTCTCTCTCAGTCTCTCTCTGTCTCTGTCTCTCTCTCTCCCTCTGTCTCTCTCCCCTTTCTTTCTCTCTTTCTGCTCCCTCCCTCCTTCCTTCCTTCTTTCCCTCCCTTCCTCTCTCTCCCTCTCTGTCTGTCTGTCCCTCTGTCTGTCTCTGTCTCTCTCTTTCTTTCCTCCTTCCCTCCCTCCCTCCCTTCCTCTCCGTCTCTTCCTCTCTCATTCCTCTTGGACACTACCACTGCAGGTAAATGGAACCATATGGACAGCTACATTTGGGAATAGAACATTCCATACTAATGTCATTATATCTCATTAAATCCAAAGTACATTTAAACGGAAAAATGGTATTTGTAGGTACAAAGTCCACTGTTAATAAGAATATCTAAGGATGGGAAGGTCAAGACAATTTTAAATTTGGGACTCTGGGGGTCATTTAACCCAACAGATGAGGAAAGTGAAGCCTAGAAAGGGAAAATGGCCTTGCCAAGGCCACACAGCTAGTAAGTGACAGAGCTTGGATTCAAACCCTAGTCCTCTGGTTCCATACCTAGTGCTCTTTCCATTGCACCAGGCTTACCCCATCTTATAGAGCCAGTGGTCCCTTGCTCAGATGTTCTCTTCCAAACTCTTCTACTCAAAGCCCAGAAAAGTCTAGGTCCCCTGAAAGTCAAATAGGCATTCTATCTACTCTCTATCCTTTGGCACAGGAGGAATGATTCTGAGTGGCATGGAGAATAATTGTGTGACTTTACTAGTTTTTAAACACACAAACATTTAAAAATAAGTCATGTTTGGAACCCTTGTGATTGTTCAAGAAGAAACTCTATGCCACATATAGTGTGAAGATGCCTTGCCCATCCTCTTGACATTTTCCTGTATTTACTTTGAAAATGCATGTTGCTCCCTCTGATCAAATGTAAGCTCACTGAGTGCAGTGCTGGTTTTATTTTTTATCTCAGTATCCCCAGTGCCTAGCACAGTATTTGACAGATAGTAGTTGCTTAACAAATGTTTGTTGATATTTTGGTTGGCCAGCAACTCAGCCTCCCTACTCAGCCGCCTTTCAGTTTCAGCCAGTGATTACATAACATTTTTAGATCAGCATCCCTTTTGGAAAGTTGGCTGACAGAGGAATATAGGGGAGTCATCACAGGCCTCCAAGAAAACTGAAGGAGTCAGCGAGTCAAATTGACTGCCTGCAGTCAGGTTTGTGTTTCAGCTACTCAAGAAAGATGTTGGTCTACATAGAAAAAGGAAGACAGACACTTATGTCAGGTGTGAAACTGCTGTGTCCACACATTTTCTCTAAAAGTGGATTCACCAGAAAGACTTTGTGAATGGTCTGGTTAATGTGTTAAACTCATGCAAAATACTCTGCTGTATTTCCCCATAAAATGTGGCATTGGAGTGAAGCAGTGAGTTTCTCTGTATCTGTGCACATACACACACTTGGAATGCATGCCTGCTACATAGTAGACATTTAATAAATGCCTATGTATATGGATATTTATTTGGAATACGTTCCTGGAACATTGTAGCCACTTAGTAAATCCTTGTTCACATATGTTTCATAACTTTAACATGTGATAGATGTGTGTGTATGTATAAGTAAGTGAGTATATGGGTGTGTGTGTGTAGAGATAGATACAGAGAGACAGACAGAAACAGAGACAGTGATAGAGAAACAGAGAGAGACAGAAAGACTGACAGTGGGAGAAGCGATTGGACTTATTATTTCACTAGTAGAGAAAACTCTCAGATAAGGAAACTTCCTATACCAATGAAGGTCATTACTTTCTTCACAATTTATAATTTTAGAAAGCTGACTAGAAAACTGAGA
>CM053593.1:308127719-308132204 GCA_028646575.1 Pseudocheirus occidentalis
TCCAACCCTCTCCTCTTGATTTCAGCACCCTGGACATAACCCTGTTTGCCTAACCTTAGTTAAGTTTCTGGTGCAACATGGAAAATAAAAAAAAAAAGCTCTGTCTTAGAATAGAAAAAAAGGAAAAGAAGGAGCAAGAAATTATTTGCTCCTATACTACCTGGCCAAATTTAGTGTTATTCACTCCATTCAAGGTGGTCTCTTTACTGTTCCTCGAACAAATCAATTTTCACCTCCACATTTGTGTGTATGTATGTATGTATGTGTGTACATGTATGTGTATGTGTGTATATATATATAAAATTAAATGTATATATTGTTTTATATACGTATTGTGTATGTATACAGTACATATATGTGTGTATACCCTTCCAAATCCTTCAAAGCCCAATTGAAATCCCACATCCTCTGTGAAGTTCTTCCTGATGACTCCTACATCACATAATATAAACCACACATTTTTTTGTTTATATACCCTCTTACACTGCCTTTAAAAAATGTATTTTCTGTGTCTCTTTTGTTCCTCCAATTAGATTATAAACTTCTGTAGGATAAAAGTCTCATCATATTGCTTGTGAATCTCAAAGTGCCTTATAAATATTTTATTATCATAATTTTTACTCTATATCCCCCTATATCACCTAGCCCAGTTTTGAGCACATAATAGATTCTATAAGAATGACTGACTGATATACACTTTATTTTCTAACTCAGTAGAATAAGTATAATAAAGCCATACTTCTGAATAAGCCTCGGCTTCCTTATTAGAAAGGTGCTTTGAAATCAATTATATGACAATAGCATAGGCATTGTGCCCTTTTCATTCATGAGCCTTGACTTTACTTCAGTGGACTTGAGATCCAACCCCTTCCTCTATGTTTTCCTTAGTTCCAACTCCATCCCCCAGTGTGGCTAGTTTTCAGAGACCTCAGGACCATTTCAGGGGTGTAGGGAGGATGGGTCCTAGGATGGACATCCTGGGGAGGTGCTAATGCGCTAAAAAGAAGAGATGAATATTCAGGACACCTAGATTCTAATATTAGATCAGCCACTAATTCTGTAGGATTCTGAGCAACTCATTTTCCTGCTTAGTTTCTTCACATGAAGAAGGAATTATGACACAGGTAGTTTAGTTCACAGGGTTGTTATGAGATGATAGTTAAGAAAGCACTTGAGAAAGTAATTTTTGGAGTCAGTAAATAAGCATTTTAAAGTCCTTACTGTGTACCAGGCACTTCTAAGAGCTAGGGATACTACTACTACTACTACTACTACCACCACCACCACCACCACCACTATTAACACCACCACTTCCACTACTACTGCTACTACTACTACTACTACCTATTACTACTACTATTGCTACCACCACCACCACTACTATTACTACTACTACTACTACTACCACCACCACCACCATCACCACCACCACTATTACCACCACCACCTCCACTACTACTACTACCACAACTACTACTACAATTATTAATAATAATGATAGCATTTATATGATGTCTATTACATTCCAGGCATTGTTCTAAGTGCTTTACAAATAATATATTATTTGTTCCTCACAACAACCCTAGGCTATTGTTGTTACTCAGTCATTTCAGTTGTGTTCAACTCTTCATGACCCCATTTGGGGTTTTTTTTGCTTTTTTTTTTAAATCAGAATCCTTTTTTTTTTTTTTTTGCTTTTTGGAGGGCAGTTGGGGTTAAGTGACTTGCCCAAGGTCACACAGCTAGTTTTTTGTGTTAAGTGTCTGAGGCCGGATTTGAACTCAGGTACTCCTGACTCCAGGGCCGGTGCTCTATTCACTGCACCACCTAGCCACCCCCTCCATTTGGGGTTTTCTTGTCAAAGATACTAGAGTGATTTGTCATTTACTTCTTCAACTCATTTTATAGATGAAAAAACTGAGGTAAAGAGGGTTAAGTGACTGGCCCAGGATCACATAGGTAGTAAACATGTGAGGCCAGATTTAACTCAGGAAGATAAGTCTTCCTGACTCCACACCTGGCAATCTGTCCACTGTGACACTTGGCTGCCCCATAACCAAGGGAGACAGGTGCTATCGTTATCCCCATTTTGCAGTTGAGGAAACTGAGGCAGACATAGGTTAAATGATCTGCCCAATGTGACACAGATTGTAAGTATCTGAGGCTAGATGTGAACTCTGTTCTTCCTGACTCCAGGTCCGACTCTGTATCCAGTGTATTATCTAGCTGTAAAGATAGGCAAAAGACAATCCCTGCCCTCAGGAAGATTACAGTCTATCAGGAAGTATAAGAGTGGATATGAGCTAGAGTAAATTCCTTGAACTCCACCTGATCTATGATCATATACCAGGGTTATCCCTAGGGTCCTACAAAGTAAGCATGGGTGTAGAAGTACAAGCTAGACAGAGTCAACCAGTAGTCCAACTTTCTCTACAATGTGTGTCTTCATTTTTATCTGTTCCTTCCCCAGCAAAAACCAGTTGGCAGAATATTAGCAGATCCTGGTGTTCCCTGGAAATACATGAGTCATACACATAGTCTGAATATATATATATATATATATATATATACACATATATATATATATACTTAAATACACACACACATACACACACTATATATGACAAATGGAAATTTTAAAATATGTAAGTATATGAATGAATGGAAGGTACATATCATATAGGCAATCCCATTTCTTTTTCCCATGCCTTAGTTCATGGTTTCTTCCTTTGTTCAGAACACCTGAAAGTCCTTCATTTTCCCCTCCATGTATCTGAATCCTATCCATCCTTAAAGCTACAGTTCATATCTTACAAATGTATTCTTAGTTCTCCAAATGCACTTGCTATGAGATTCTTTTAAAAAGCCCTACCTGAGTATTTGAAGTATATATCTAAGTCTTAACTGGGGCAAATAATAAATCCTAGAAAGCAGTTGCATGTATTTGAATTTATGGCACTCTAAGTTATAATTATATAAAATATAGTAATCATTCCCAGCCTAGTGGAAATATGTAGTGCAAATTCTAGTGATGTGACCACTTCACAGGATGTAGAAATGGGAAATAGCTGTAATTCAGTTCACAGAATTTCAGTTAATGCCTAACTTTTCAGATACACATGCATAACACAAGAGTTTCATCCCTATCTAAGTTACACTTTCTCTAACATGCAATAGAAAGCTCTTCATTCAGAAAGTTCACTCCACCCTGGACTGCTTCTCACATTGGAAGTACTCAATGATCCAAGACCTCACTCTCCAATTTGCTGGTTCCTTCCAGAATTTCCAGTTTTAGGAGGTGGCTCAAAACAAAGAGGTCTTCATTTCTCTCCAGGTTATGCTATTAACTCATCTCCATAGGATCTTCTCTAACATGTTCTGGGCACCTTCTCTGCATCCTTTCCCCCCTCCCCCAGCTTTTTAGTTTGCTTTTATTCAATGTATTACCTTATTAGGATATAAGCTCCTTGAGAGGGGAGAGAGTCTTAATTTCTGCTTCAATTTGTATTCCCAGCCTTTAGTGCAGTGTTTGGCACATAGTAAATGCATAAAAACACTTGTTGACTGCTGCCTGACTGAAAAGACCTACATATGGACATATCCTAGTGAAGACACAATCAATGGGACAGAAAAATCTCATCTTTCTCCAAATTTTTGGTTGGGATCCAATTTTCCCTTTAATAGGGACCCAGCTCTCTACTTAGCTTCTCCCAACAACCACAGGAGTAGTTATGTGAAGTCCTTTTTTTAAAGCACACTCAATAAAAATAAACAATTGCCCACCATGCACCCCATTGTTCTTAGGGAGCGGGTAAACCACTGTTACTTTAGGCCTATACAAGATTAACATAACTGTACATATTGTTTTTTGCTGAATAACATATGCAGGTACACTAGGGAGATGGCCTTTTACTTTATTTATAGAAACCACGTCTGTAAGTAAAACAGAATGAATGGCTACATATCAGTGAAAGCAGCCCACAATGAATAGGCAGGACGAATGAATCAATATTATTGCATAAACATTTGTCACACCTGACATAACAATTATACAAATCTAGACTGCAGCATGATTTTATGGCACTGCTGTAACAATAAAATATACAGAATGTGAGCAAGGGCCAAATACTTTGGGATAGACCAAACCAGAGGTTGCAGACTTCTAGGGACCCATGGTTATCATGTTCACAACCCTAAATAAAAGGGAGCTGTGACCCAATGCTAGAGACTGTGAAAGAATCCTTTTACTCTATGAGGCCATTCACTTGTGCTTGGTAGAGCAGACAGCTACTTCTCATGGGCTGTGACCTTGGCTTAAACTGTACCCCTGGGAGATCATATGCAAGCATCTGCAAGAAGACAGAAAGAGAAAGGATCCATCATAGCATCAACTCAGTTGGAAAAGTATCATACAAGTCATTCAGGCTAACCCTTTTAAACTCTGTGTCACAATCCAGAAGAAAATATAAGTTCCTTCATGCATAT
>CM053593.1:308132704-308153491 GCA_028646575.1 Pseudocheirus occidentalis
AGAGGGGATGACGGAGGGGAGGGCAGGGTCTGGGGGAGGGATGCTGGAAGCACACACTTCAAGAAAGGGACAGGGACAGGGTAGAGAACAGAACAAGGGGGGAAGGGATGGGAATGTGAGACATATGATCACTGTCACAATATGTCCACTATGAAGATATCCTGTATAATCACACATCTACAGCCTGTATTGAATTGCTTGTCCTTCCAGTGGGGGTGGGTGACAAGGAAGGAATCGAAAGAATCTAGAATTCAAAGCTCTGCAATACCGGCAACTAGGAATTAAGATATACAGGGGCTGGGGTAGGGAGACCCTCCCTGCCCTACCAGAAAGTAAGAGAGCAGAACAGGGGAGGGGCTTACAGTGGGACTGCTGTTTTAGGTTGGGATAGGGGAATGACAGGGAGAAAATTTGTAATTCAAAAATTTCATGAAAATGAGTGATATAAGCAAGAAAACAAATTTTAAAAAATTTATTAATTAAAAAAAAGCAAGGACTTGCTTTAGCTCTCCCCTAAAGCCCCCCAATTATCTGTAAAAATTACTCTAAACAAGTTCTAGAGCTGAAGAACCTACAAAATGACAGAGTGAAACAAGTCTCCAGAATAAAACAACCTGGAAAATCATCAGGAAGGATCTATTGCACTGTGCTGAGAGTGGAGTACAGTCCAATGTGGGTCACACCAGCATAGATGGGGCCAAAGTGGGCCATAGAGGACTGAATCATTGGCAGCTGTAGCAGTTTCCAGACTTTTTGGCCCATAGACACTAAAGATGGTATAGAAACTCAGTGGGAAAACTCTGTGGGGCCTGGGTGAGAAAAGAGCACAGTCAGGCCCCATTCCAGGGGCAGTGGAGGTGGCAGGAGCAGTGAGGGCAGCAGCAGCAGCTGCTTCCAGAATTCTGCGTCCACAAATGATGGGGGATCAAGTGCCTGACCAGAGGGGGATTGCAGGGATTTTTTGCTGGTGCTGAGGTAGGATTCTCTTATTTTGTCCTGCTTGGATCTGGGTCACAGTCCTGGTCCTGGGGTGAGTGGGAGCACTGGTGTGGCTGAGCTTGTGGCTGCGATGAAGAGAGAACCCTCCTCACAGTTCCAAGGCAGAAAAAAGTGCTTGTGGTCACTCATAGACCAGAGCACAGGCCAAGAAAGGAGTAAACACTTCTTTTGATCATACCACCTTGCAAGAGCTAAAAATTTGCAGGATCATAGAAGTATCTCTGAAAAGAGCTGCACAAAAACCATGAAGCTTGGGACAGTACACCCCCATTAGAAGTAGAGTCCTACCCTGAGAAAGAGTTTAAAAGTCAAGTATTTGGCTGGGAAAATGAGCAAACAACATTAAAAAAAAACCTCAGACTATAGAATCTTACTTTGGTTACAAAGAAGATCAAAACATACACCAGAAGAAGACAACAAAGTCAAAGCTCCTACATCAAAAACCTCCAAGAAAAATATGAACTGGTTATAGGCCATGGAAGAGCTCAAAAGGGATATTGAAAATCAAGTAAGAGAAACAGAGAAAAAATTGGGAAGAGAAATGAGAGTGATGCAAGAAAATCATGAAAAATGAGTTAACAACTTGCTGAAGGAGACCCAAATACTGAAGAAAATAACACCTCAAAAAATAGATTAACCCAAATGGCAAAAGAGATTCAAAAAGTCAATGAGGAGAAGAATGCCTTAAAGAGCAAAATTGGTCAAGTGGAAAAGAAGATCCACAAGCTCACTGAAGAAAATAACTCCTTAAAAATTAGAATGCTGGGGCAGCTAGAGATACAGTGAATAAAACACCAGCCCTGGAGTCAGGAGGACCTGATTTCAAATCTGGCCTCAGACACTTAACACAGGAACAAAAAAGAAAAAAAAAAAGAGCCTACCCGTTATGGCAAACCTTTAATAAACTTTGCTTTTAGAAAAATAAAATTAGAGTGCAGCAAATGGAAGCTAATGACTTTATGAGAAATCAAGAAATTATAAAACAGAACCAAAAGAATGAAATATCTCATTGGAAAAACCTCTGACCTGGAAAATAGATCCTGGAGACAGAATTTTTAAATTATTAGACTACCTGAAAGCCATAATTCCAAAAAAAAGAGCCTAGACATCATCTTTCAAGAAATTATCAAGGAAAACTGCCCTGATATTCTAGAACCAGAGGATAAAATAGAAATTGAAAGAATCTACCGATTGTCTCTTGAAAGAGATCTCAAAAGGAAAAATCTTAGGAATACTGTAGCCAAATTCCAGAGTTCCCAGGGGGTCAAGAAGAAAATATTGCAAGCATCCAGAAAGAAACAATTAAAGTATTGTGGAAGCACAATCAAGATAACACAAGATCTAGTAACTTTTACATAAGTGATTGGAGGACTTGGAATATAATATTCAAGAGGTCAAAGGAACTAGTATTAAAACCAAGAATCATCTACACAGAAAAACTGAGTATAATACTTCAGGGGGAAAATGAATATTCAATGAAATAGAGGCCTTTCAAGCATTCTTTATGAAAAGATCAGAGCTAAATAGAAAATTTGACTTTCAAATACAAGAATCAAGAGAATCATGAAAAGGTAAACAGGAAAGAGAAATCATAACAGACTTATTAATGTTGAATTGTTTACATTCCTACATGGAGAGAAGGTGTTTGTAACTCATGAGACCTTTTTCAGTGTTAGAGTAGTTGGATAGAATATACATATGTACATTAGTGTCTATGGGCCAAAAAGTCTGGAAAGTACCACAGCTGCCGGTGATTCAGTCCCCTAAGGCATATGTGGGGTGTGTGTGTGTGTGTGTGTGCGCGCACGTGTGTGTGTGTGTGTGTGTATGTGGAGGGAGAAAAAGAGGAGGAGCACAGAGTGAGGGGAGTGAAAAAAAGGCAGGAACTAGGGCAGTTAGGTGACACAGTGGATAAAGCACTGGCCCTGGAGTCAAGAGAATCTGAGTTCAAATCTGGTCTCAGACACTTATTAGCCACATGACCATGGGCAAGTCACCTAACCCCTATTGCCTGTTAAAAAAAAACAACAGATACCACATTTTTAGTAATGACATTGACGAAGTGAACTACACCAAAGGGAAGACAACCAAGATAGTGACGAACCTAAAGACTATGTAAGAATTGATTTCATAAAATGATAATATTTAGTCTGGAGAAAAAAAATTTAGGCCATAAATTCAATTCAATATACATTTATTGAGTACACTGTACTAGATCCTGAGGATACAAAGAGAAAAGACAAAAGTCAGGAAGGAAAGAAAGAAAGAAAAAAGGAAGAAGTAAAGGAAGGGAGAAAGGGAGGGAAGAAGGGAGGAAGAAAAAGGAAGAACAAAGAAAGAGTCCTTGTTCTCAAGGAGCTTATGTTCTACTGGAACATGATGGTTAATCTTCCAGTATTTTAAGGGACATCACTAAGGAAGAGGAAATAGACTTGTTCTGCTTGGCCCTAGAAGGCAGACCTAAGAACAATAGGTGGAAGTTAAAGAGAGGCAGATTTCATGACAACACAAGGAAAACTTTTCTAACAATTATTGTCCAAAGGTGGAATGCACTACTTCAGGAGATAGTGAGTTGTCCATCACCAGAGAGTTTCAAATGATGACAGGATGATCACTTGTCAGGAGTGTTGTCATGGAGATTCTTGCTCAGGTATGTTTTGTACTAAATGAGCCCTAAAGTCCCTTCTAATTCTGTGTTTTTGTAAAGTATATCATTATGTATAATTATACATAATCACATTCCAAAGTAGGGTTGTTCTGAATATTAAGTATTACATCCAGATCAAGGAAGATTCCCTAAAGTATCTTAATGTTCAGAACACTGATTTTTCTTATTACAGTTCAGGTATTCTTAAGGGGAGGTAACCTAGCAGTTGTTGCTTTTAGATTCAGTAACTAGATATTAGAGGATGCTCATATTCTCATTTTCAGATACCAAAAATGTAAACCAATAGGCCCTTCATAAAGGTCATCTGCTATAAGAAGAAAAATGAAGTGTAGCTTTCCTTAAGGAAAGAAGGAGAGCTGATGGTAGTAGGGTGACATCTGTCCTAGAGAGACACTACCTTTCTACAAATATGTTTATTTCTTTACTAACTTATAAACCATTTACTACTTCAGGAGCGTCTATTCTAATATTACAATTTGTATATGCCATGGTTAGAATTAGCAGGTGGCACTAAAAATCTTCCAGGTAGGGGTAATACCATACTGATTCATAAATATCTCTGAAGGTTGAAGAAACTAGGAGAAATGGGGCAATAAGCCGAAATGTGGGCAGGTACAAAATAAGGCGTATAGGAATAAGTAATCCTAATGATTTAAGGTGCTAGATGCTGAATTTGGTCACAAGAAACGGAGCAATGTTGGTAACTGTATGCTATTTCCTAAAGACAGCACAATGTAACAAGCATTGCTTTGGTTAAAAGTTTAAAATTTTTAAAAGAAAGCATGAAATAAAATGAAACAGAAATCTTTCTTCTATCCTTGAAGAAAACTTTGGCAAATATATATGGAATGCTACACATGTCTGTGGGAAAATCTGCTCAGACACCTCCTAATATATGGCTCCTTGGTCAGTCTTGTCTTAGTGAACAGCAAAGCAAAGTTCTGTATTCATTATTTAGCAGATCAGAAAACAGTCTCATGGTCTCTCCTTTTTCTTCCCCTGTGGCACCTGTCTCTCAACATATAGCTACTGAAGCACAATCCTGGCTCAGGTGCTTGCTAGTTGTCTGACTCTGTATAACTAATTTCCTCTTTCTGAGCCTCAGTTTCCCCTTCCTAAATCAAAGGAGTTGATTATCTCCAAGGTACCCTTTAGCTCTAAATCCTATAATCTTATGAATTGTTGCTGCTCAACTTGGCCCGGGAATCCATCCAAATTGTCAGAGGAAGGGACACAAATGGTAAGTACTGAGGAAGGAAGAGAACAGGAGTATTCACCAAGCCCATTGCTCTTTATCCTAGAGTCAGTCTAGACAGTGTGGGAGAGGGGAACATGAGTGAAAATGCCAAGAAAAAATCAGACCACCAAAGTCAACCAAGTAATCAAGTGAGGGTTAAGGAAACACAGACGGTCAACAGGGCTGGGATACATTCCCTGGAGCATGTAAACAGCAGATCTATGTTTTGTTTGCTCAATGACTGCTTCTCAAGCTCACCTGCCTCATGCAGGACTGATGAGCATCAACTGACACCAGTAACAACATGCTCATTTGTTTAAAATACAAAGAATACTTTATTTTACAGCATGAGGATACAAACTATCTGCAAACTAATTTAGGCACAGGCAGTTGAGGATTTTACCATTCTTTCCAGTTCCACTTTTCTAGTTCCCCTCACTATGATTGGTAATCCAAAGCCAACATTCTTTTTTTTTCCTCCCAAAACCCTAGATCTTTGGAAAAGAAAGATTCTTTCAGTTTAGGTCGTAGGACAACACTCTTCTTATATTACATCTACTCGACTTCCAACTCAGTAGCTCCCCTAGATTTTGCCATCAGAATATTCTTGAACTCCATCCCCTTCCAGAGGGATCTAAGCTCTTGAAATGTTACTGCTTTTAAAGTAGGGATATTCACAGCTATATGATTCTGAAGCCATGTTTGAATCACCATTTACCATATGACTAAAAGAGACATATGACTAATTTATACCTCAATGAGTAAGAGACACACAGGATTTCAGAATTCAAAGGGTCCTCAGAGGCGAGTTAGTGTAATTCCTTCCTCTTAGAGATGAGGAAACAAGGTCCACAAAGGTTAAATGACTTTAAATGTGTCTAAGGTCACCCAGGAAATAAGCAGTAGAGCCAACATTTGGTCTCAGGTCCTCTGAATGCAAATCTAATGTTTATTCTATTTGCATAATACTACCTCCCACTTTAGTCCAACCTGTACAGGAATAACTTCTATGATACCCCTTTGAAAAGGACTTGATGACCTTCAACAAGGGGAATATCACCGCTTCCTAAAAGCCCATTCCACTTTTGGAAAGCCTTGTTAGGAATATTTCCCCTTATATTAAGCTAAAGTGAGTCTTTCTGTAGCCTCTATCCCTAGTTCCTACTTCTTCCCTCTTGGACAGTGTAGAACAAGTCTATTCACTCTTGTAGGCTAGTAATGTAATATCTTAATTGAGAAATTAGAGGTTTTAAAGACGATAAGTTATACATGAAAGAACTACATTGAGTTGGAGAGCCATGGCCCATAAGTTATTATTTTACATTTTTTCATCAAATTCCTTCATGTAGCAACATGACCTGGTTTTTCATGCTTTCTGAACTCTACATGTTTCTAAAAGTCCCAAGGTTCTTTATAACTCTGCTCTTCCTTCATCTTCACCAACGTCAAAAGCTCAAAGTCTACCTTATTTTTAGGTCTCCTGATCTGAGTCAACCATTAGCATAAAACATTAGCACATCAATTAACAAGAATTTGTGAAACACAATGTGCCAGGCAGACTGCTTTTGTCCACTAGGCAATATATGTGTGTGTATATAAATATATATATATGCACACATACACATTCATGTATATATATATGTGCACACTTATATGTGTGCATGGCCACACATTGCATATGTGTACATACACATGTGTAGATAATATATTACATATATATATATATTTATGTAGGTATGATATATTGTGCTATTTATGCTAGTGCTATCCCTAGTCTTTCCTGAGTTTCAGTAATTCATCATGAAGTGCCTAATGGATATTTCCAACTGGATGTCTCATAGATATCTCTAAATCAACACGTCTAAAACAGAACTTAACTTTTTCCCCCAAACCTACTCCTCTTCTAAATTTTTCATAAATAGGTACGTATATACATATGTATACATGCATATATATATATATATATATATATATATATATATATATATACACATGTATATGCATGGAGAGAGGGAAGGGGAGAGAGGGAAGGGGAACATAGGAGGAAGGAGGGAGGGAGGGAAAGGGAGAAGGAAAGAGGGGGAGAAGAGAAGGAGAAGTAGAAAGGGAAGCAAAATGGATCATTTGCATAACAATGTACTCTGTAATTCAGTTCCACTTTAATCACTCTACCCAAGTCAGACTGAGATTACTATTGTGTCGATAGATTCAGGCTACAAGCCCTACCATACTCCTAAATTCAATCTAATTGACTAAACAATTACTAAATATAGTCACTGATAAAGCTAGAAAGCTTTAGAAGCCATCTAGTCCAACTCTTTCATTTTACAGATGAGGAAACTGAGTCTCATGGAGGTTAGGTGATTTGCTAAAACTCATATAGATAATAGCAACAGAAGCAAGCCTCAAAACCAGTCTCAAAGATTTTGGTTCCAGATTGGAAAGCTGAAACCTGGGAAGGGCTATAAAGCCACCAAGTCTATGATGGACTGAATATGGATTTGTTCACCAAATTCCACAATATTTCACAAATCAGAGGCAACTATTATACTTCAAAATAAGTATTTTTTAGGAGAGATAAAGGGAAGTTTTACTTCACACTTATAATAGGGCCCTTCTCTTCCCCTTTCTCACCATCTCCCCAAACGTATTTAGCCACAATTCTAGTTGACCACAAGGAAACTTTGAGGGTTGATTTCCCACCATGTATGACTCATTCAAAAAGTCTCCTAATTGGGTGTTGACCCAGAAGAGCTGCTAACAAAGGACTTTACACCTGGTAGGAGAGACTGATTTCTGTCCATCATCTCTCCTAGATGCACAATTCCAGGTGCCAAGACATGAGTCTAGTGAGATGGAACCTTTCTCCACCCCAACATAAGAGTGGGTAGGGCCATGGTTTCCCACATGGAGTGTAGGTTCAACTAACCTAGCTTTTATTAGGGTGCCCATGGCAACCTGGTGTGTTTTCTTTCCTTTGGTAAGTGACCTTGTAAATATCAAAAGATCCTAAAATGCCTGTGAATGATGATGACAAGGGCAGAATCTACCAGAGAAACTGTAATTGCAGCATCAAAATTAGGGTATACTTGCAACAAGAATTGTAATTAAAAAAGTCATTGGATTGAAGATGGAGCATAGTTGTTAGATCAAATAATGCCCAGTGCAGAGGCAAAATGCAAAATGGCAAATTAGCATCCTGGCCAAAATTGTTTTGTATCCCAATGAAGCCTGAATATTAGCATTCCAGCTGACTTAATTGACAGTAATGTTATTGAATTTTGCTCTAATCATTCTATAATTTGTGTCATGATTCTTTTATGCTTAGTATTCTCTTTTCTGTGTTAAAATAAAGAACTTGTTCATATCTGATTAATGTTTGTATGTTGAGTACTTTTAAAAATATCCCCTTTCCTAGGAAACCTCTTAAATTTTCAACTGATTACAGTAATACTGTAATTAATAACTTTCTTCATGATGCAGAAGTGAGGATGATGAGCCAATGAATGTAAGAATGAGGAGGCTACTTCCTCTAATTAGGGGAGCAGGCTTACTCAGAGCTGAACCCATGCAAACTGCAATGCCTAGGTAAAGACTAAGGACTAGCACAGGTTACCAGTCCTGGGGTTTCAGCTGTGCAGATGCCTCTAGCCTCTATACTGAACAAACAAACAAACAAACAAAAAAGAGATGAGGATATTTAACCTGGAGAAGAAAAGATTTGGGGGACAACATGACAACTGAATGTTGTCTGTCAAATGGAAAAGGGATTAGACTTCTTTGTCTCAGAAGGCAGAAGTAAAATCGATAGGGAAAAATCGTAAAAAATCAGATTTAGGCTATAAATACAGCATAGTTTCTTAATTCTTGGAACTATCTAAAAGCATAATGGGATACTTTCTCAGGGAGTGGGTTTTCTGTCACTTGATGTCCTCAAACAAAGATAGGAGAACACTTTTTGGATATGTTTGCAAAGGGTTGTTGTTTTGGTATGAGTTGAATTAGATGACCACTTAGGTCCCTTCCAAACCTGAGATTTTGTGACTTGGATGGATCTGAAGATTGCAAATCACTCAAGCCTACTGAGGATCATACTTTGGATCATAGAATTTAGAGCTGGAAGGAACCTGAGAGATTACTTAATCCAACCGCTTCCTTTTACATATATATATATATATGTATGTGTGTGTGTGTATGTGTATGTGTATGTATGTATATGTGCACATATGTATGTATATTATGTATATGTATATACATATATACACATAAATAGATAAAGCATCATTAGGTATGCACTATGCTAAGTATGAAGGTGTAAATGCAGAGAAGCAAGACAGTCCCTGCCTTCATGGCACTTGAACATTCAATAGGGGAAGAAAACACATAAAGAAAAACTACAAAAGTGTGGAATGGGGGAGACGGTTGGCCAGGAAAATGAGGTAGAAGTCTAAGTCCTATCAAGATAAATTTTTAAAAATACCAGTGAGATCCCAGGTTGTTCCAGGATCAGAGTCTAAGGTTCAGGTAGGAAGAAGACAGGAATGTGCTGGAGCCAGCTCTTAATAAATTGTTCAATTTTCAGTGTGAACATTTATACCCTGGCTACTTATCAGGGCTTGATTTACGATTATGTTGATTGTCTAGACTTAAGAAAGCTATGGAAAAAATAGTAATAATGCAGATTAAACTTTAAAATACGAATTGTGTATGAGCTAGTTATAAAACATTTGCCAGAACAACCTTGGAAGGAGGTGGCAGATGATGGCCTAAATGGAAATGGCATGGTGAGACAGAACTGTCTGGGAATGAAAACGTAGATCTAAGGAGATAAATTGATATGCCTAAGATGACATAGACAGTAAAATTGCAAAAACTCAGGTCTTCTGATTCTAAACCCAGCTCCTCTTTCTATTTTTAGCTGTCTACTTGCAACCACAAATTCTCTCTGATTTATAGAGCTCTAACAGTTTTAATTAAATACTGCAATAAACCACTAAAGAGACACTAATGGTCATATGAGAGGTGATAATAAGCTGGCCAAAGAAAGTTAATGCTTCCTTTTGTAGACTGACTGTAGCAGCATGGGGTAGTAACTGAGTCACTGAGCCTGACCTCAGGTGCTGGTCCTATAGCTTCACTATATTTGTGACCTGGGGCAAGTCACTCAACATGTCTTGATCTCATTTTCTTCTCGTGTTAATTGAAGGTGTTGTGCTAGCTTCTTTCAAGCTTTAAATTTATAATGATAACAACAGATACAGCTTATATTTATATAGGGCAATAAATAACTATCTCAGTTGATCCTCAAAGCCATTCCATGAGTATTGTACTGTTTTATCCCCACTTTACAGATGAAGAAATTGAGGCTTACAGTGTCTTGCTTGGAGTACACACAGCTAGTATCTGAGGTGGGTTCCAAGCTGTAGTCTTTCTGAGTTTGAGTTCTGAGTACTCTATTCATTGTGTCCTTCTCATATGCCTCTCAACTGTATCAGATTTGCAGTCTTGAGACTTTGGTTTAAATTCTACTTCTGGCTCTCCTTGTGAGATTATAAGCAAACCATATCCCCTGGCTTGGCTTCAGTTTCCTTATCTATAATATGAAGGATTGGACTAAATGACCTTTAAGGTCCCTTCTAACTATATAATCTATGAACCTAACAAGTATTGAAATGTGATAGATTAAGGGTATGTGTGTGTGTATACATTTATATAATAATTGCATACATACATACACAACACATATGCATACATACATGTGTGTGTTTACTTGACCAATGTGGGAATTCATTTTGCTTGACCATGCAGACCATCTCAAACATCTCGTTTCCAAACCAGAAGCACTCATTATTTTTTTTTTAATTCTTTGGCTTTTCTATCATGCTCTCCCCTTTAAATCCCTTTCAGCTTCCTTTTGTGTAATTGTCTTCTTCCATTAGATTGCAAACTCTTCTAAGACTTTGCTTTTTTGTATTTGTATTTGTTCTTAGCAGAGTGTCTCTAATAGTAGGCACCTAATAAATGTTTACTTACTATTGATTATGCATATTTGTTACAAGAGGATTATTTTTATTTTTTCTAAGGGGGTAGGAAGAGAAAATAGATTTTTTTCTTAGTTAAAAAAATTTTTTTTTAGCCAGACTAGAAGTTTTTAAAGAAATCATTTAGATCTTATTGTTTTTAAATGTAAAGATATGGTCTAACTACTGATACCACTTTAAAACAAATCCCATCAAAATTTTAAAATTCCATATCTAATATCAAAAAGCATGAAAAATGTTCTAATAACTAGGTTTCAAATTGCAGTCAGTCTTCAAGAGCTTTTTATGTGGATGCTAATATCTCTATTGTCTATGTTCATGATAAATATCCACTCTATAGTGATTGGATTCTTCAGAGGAGATACCTCCTAAGTATTAGGTACCCCCTAAGTACCCTACCCCCTTAGGCATCTAAGGAGGTATATTTGTGAGATGCCTCCTAAATATACCATTGAGTTTCATCTAAAGTCAGGTAGCATTATAATAGATAATATAGACGTGAGTGGGAATATATACTAAAATAAATAAAACATATATATTTCTGTAATATATTCTATAATATAGAATATGCTGATATGTAGTTATTAAAGTATCTGGAGCCTCAATTTAAGCAAAACTGAGAAGTATTCAGGTGGCTGAAACATAAACTATAAATTCTTGGAGGTGAAGGAGTATGTCTTATCTTGGCCACTATATATATGCCTGCCTGGCACAATACTTTGCATGTAGAAGATACTCAATAAATCTTTATTGAACAGATGGATGATGGATGGAGTGAAATCCCACTGTAGCAAATACAAAGGCCCATCTATTTATTTTGTTTGAATGCTAGAAATCACTTCTTTAGGCTGCAGAAACTAAAATTAAAATAGAACTGACCCCTAGTCACTCTGTAAGAAATTAGCAAATGAAAAGCAGCAAGAAAAAAGAGCAAGGTGTCATGCTACACACTCATTCAATCTCATTCCTTTCCTTCTTCAAGCTTTTACATATTATGTTGGTTTGCTAGGTGGTTATGGAATTCCAGTGAGTTTTTCTTCTCTGGGTAGGGGTATGGATCAGGATGTTTGAGGTAGGGAGGAATGAAGAAACTAAATGGCTAATAGTTGCTGGATGGCAAAGCAAAAATCAGAATACCACTCAGTTCTCTTTTTTTCCATGTCCCCTACAGTATAAACATGATATAATCAGATGTTCTTTTATAGAGAAATTATTACAGGGACATAGCCTAAGAAAGCAGAATAAATCTTTATAAAGAATTAGTTGTAATTAGGCCAACAGAATACCATAACTATGTTGGAAATAGTTTTATAGCCTCTGTTTTAATGGTAGACAGACATAAAACAAAACTCAATGATGCAGAGGACTGACCATATCTAGCAATGAAAAACTTCTTGGTGCAAGGGGGTGGGGATCATTGCCCTCTTGATCTCCACTAAGGGACTTTGTATTCTGGACATAAGACACAAGGTCCAGCTAGGTTTATCCCTGAGTAGCCTGACCTCTAATGAGATGGTTTAGGTTCCGCTTTCTCACACTCTTTGGTTCATTACACATCTTACAGTGATTCCTAAGGAAAAATTGCTCAAGGTTTGTCTGATGATTCTCAAAAGGGGAAGGGGGGAGGGGAGTAGAAAAGTGCTCAATATACAATATGAATAAGGTATAGGACAGGTAATTATTTAAACTCAAAAGAAATGCTAAAGACAAAACACTCACAAACATGTATAATGGGACTTTGCAAAATGTTCAGATCTTCTGATGGAAGCACCCATGTAGGAGATGTCAGGGACCTCCTTCTTGCAGGATTGATAACAGGTGTGGACATTTTGTGTTCACCTCTCACATGAGTGGGAATAGCCTCTGTCCATTGGCTTCATAATTAGGACTGCCTGCATCTTTAACACTACATGACTGAGGCAGCATCCTGTGGTGAAAGTCTAATTTGTTGGGATACCTTGCAGTGAACTAGACAGAAAGGAGTAGTATAACTTTCCCCCTCAGGCCCCGTGACCCTGAAAAACAGACTTGGGATGTGGGCTTTTTTTGTTTGTCCTTTTCAGTTCTAGGTAAAAGCAATAGGATCTCTAATAAGAGAATGTGAGCCATGCATACCTTTCAGGCTGGATTTTGCAACCAGATCAGCAAGGAAACCCTGAAAAGCCAGGGTACAAGATGTAAGTCCATAGCAGGTGAGGTAGGTAGATTAGACTAGGAATTTGGGTAGAACTAATACTATGTAGGAATTGAGTTAAACTGTGAATTTAATCCCCCTTCCCTATCCTGGAAGTGTTGAGGTTTAGGGGGAATTATGCTCCTAAGATGTGGAAAATATATATATATATATATTTGTATGTATGTTCACTTTTGTTATAGCTTTGCAAAAAGTGATCTATTAAATGTTCAAATGGCAGCGCTTGGACCCCCTAAAGTTAAGAGAATACAGTTGGTGGAGGCTTGAGTCAATGGCAGAAATGAGACACACACAACCTTCCCCACTCCTAAGTGCTGAAAAACCCTGGGAGAGGGGTGAAATACAACACATTTGGTCTTCAGGTAGTGGGAGTCGGAGAATCACTCTTATATATGCATCAACAGAAAGACTTAACACAGGACTTGGGAGTTATAGTTATACTCCTCAAGAAGCTGATTCTTAAACTTCATCTGAACCTTAAATAGTTTTGGGGACTGCTGAATGAGCATTTTTACACTTCACTTTTACTCTACAGTTTCTCTCTCAAAATATATATCATCTTGGCGGCAAGGTTAGTGGCCTTATCCTCTTCATGATGGTCATCTGGTCCAACATCACTAAAATAATCAGAGGTGACTCTTCTCCTTGCCATCTGTCAGTTTGGATTAAAGTACTAAAGACTAAGCCTGCATTTAATCCTCAGGATCAATATTCATTCCCCTAAGATCAGAATAAGAAACAAACAAAAACCATCCCAAATTCAAGATCAAGCACATCTAAACAGGATACGGACTTTAGCTAACCTTTGCTCTTGGGGGCTACTGCCACTGGGATGGCGAGAAGGGCAACATGTTCTGCCACCTCTCATAGGAGAATAACTTTTTTGCAAAGAAGTCCCAGGTTAGAGTCCCTACCTGTTTAAAGGTCCACTAACTCATTGGCTCTTTCTGCTCAGTGATTGGTAAGATTACTTTGCTATCTGCTGCACTGAAGCCCATATGACTGTCAGAAGGGATCAGAGGTTTCAATTATCCTCCATGGGCTCAAGCACTGAGCTACTATATTCTGTCTACTTAAAGCAAGAAAAGCACGTACTATGTTCAATTCCCAGTTATACCTGAAAGAAAGGTGCTCCTCTCCTATTAAAAACTATTTGTTTTTCAGTTAATGAAGGTAAGAAAACTTTTTCTGAAAGGCTTGATTTGAGTCCAGAATTTAAATATAGGCCTTCCTTGTACACAGAAGCAATGAATGATGCCAAAGGACTAGCCTTCATGTACAGTTGTTGTGGTACAGTTAGAAGTGAAAAGAATGATTTATTTATTGACTAAATCAAAGATACTGGCGTGATCATGTCAATCCATTTTCTATTAAGAGTAAATATTTCCCAATTGAAAATTAATGTTGCAAAATAACAAAGAATAAGCTTGGACCTCAAAAAGATTATTTTAAAAGATACTGCCCTTAGTCTTTCACAGAGATGAGGAATCCATGGGTTGAGACATTGCATGTATTGCCAGATAATTTTGTATATATTTGTCAGTTTTGCTAGATTTTGTTTTTCTTCTTCTTTTCCTCAAAGAAAACAAATTTTTCCTATGTGGGCTGTCTCTCTGGAAGAGAAAAGATGAAGAGATACAGGGAGAAGTTTAGGCAATGTAAAAACGAAAGATATAAATAAAATTTTATTAAAAAAATAATAAAGTTTCCAAGAAAATGCCCATTTATGAGCTCCTTCAGTTAAAACCTTTCTTCTTCAGTATATCAACCAAACTAAAATGATTAGAGCATCTGGAGGGATGAGAGAAAGAAATGACTCAATGGAAATCTTAAATGCTGAGCAGCTTCAGTGAAGAGAGACTAGAACACTTTGTTCATCTCAGTAGTGACTCTAAGGATAGTACAGAACCTGCAGATATTATCAAACCCCATCCCTGAACTAGAGATTGACAAGTTTCTAAACCATGGAGACCTAGATTCTTGAAAGATAAAATTCATAAAGTATATTTTGGAGCAGGTAGTGGAAAAAGATACTGCCCTTAGTCCTTCACAGAGATGAGGAATCCATGGGTTGAGACATTGCATATATTGCCAGATAATTTTGCATATATTTGTCAGTTTTGCTAGATTTTGTTTTTCTTCTTCTTTTCCTCAAAGAAAACAAATTTTTCCTATGTGGGCTGTCTCTCAGGAAAGGAAATCAACTAGAAGGTCTTCATAAATCTCTAAATCTTCATTTCTATTCTCAGCAACCCAGAAACTTCAAAGTCCCACTTTGCTGAAGGGGGTAATATATCTGAGATGGGATAATGGGAGTGAAAGAGGAAGCTGTGGGCACGATTTGAGAAGGCCAGCCATTCCATTTCCCTTTTTCCCACTTAAAGAGAATTAAAGGATGGATGTAAGGTTATACATGGGTCCCTATCCATCACATTGTAACTATGACTTCCTTGAAAGAAGATTGTTCAGTTAGACCTGGATAACTATCCCACTTCCCAGCCTAACACATATAATTTAATTCAATTCAATTCAATTCGACATTTATTAAGTATTGTGTGCAGAAAAGTGTTTGCAACTGAACTGAATGAGGCTTTGGGGAAAGACAAAATTTAGATAAGATACAGTTTCTGCATTTCATGGAGTTTGCCAATGAGTCAGTTGACATTTATGAAACACCTCCTGTGGACCAGACACTGTATTAAGTGCTAGGGATACAAAGAAAGAGGAAGGCAAGAGATGATTCCTGCTCTGAATCTAATGGGAGAGATAATATGTAAACAACTATGCACAAACAAGTTATATGAAGGATAAACTGGTGACAATCAACAAAGCAAAGGTACCAGAATTGAAAAGGGTCAAGGAAAAGCTTCCTTTAAAAAAATGAAAGTTTAACTAGGACTTGAAGGAATCCAGGGAAGCTAGGAGGTAGAAATGAGATGGGAGCAAATTCCAGTCTTACAGTCTAGTAGGGGGAATGAGATACATGAATTATTACAATAAAAACTAACAAATGGCAATGCTTCAGAAAGGTCTAAGTAAAGTGTTATATGAGGTATAAAGCAGTAGGGAGAGCATCATTATGAACAAGGGGATGAAAAAAGGCTGCATGGAAGAGGTGGTGTTTAAATTGGATTTTAAAGGATGGATAAAGTGGAAACAGACAGATGACAAGGAGTACACAAGACTTCATATTTCATCTTCCATTAGCTGCCATGCTTGTTTTTGACTCCACAAATATCACGCCTCCCCAGAATCACCTGAAATCTCATCATCTTGGAGACCAATCCAGCTTTAATACTGAACACCTTCTCAGCATACTTTACTGCCTCTTTACCGTGATTGGAGGGCTAAATAGCAAAGCAAACTCTTCCCAAAGTCTTCTTTTATAAAAGACTCAGAATTTTCCAACTAAACTTTTAATTTTCCATCAGCTACTTTGCTTGGTTTTGATTTCACAAACCTATCCTCTGGTGCCTCCAACTTTTCTGCTTCCTTTCAAGTATTATCTTCCTTGTTAGATTTTAAGGTCCTTGAGGGCAGAGATTTTTAGTGCTTAGTACAATGTCCACCATATAGTAGGTACTTAAGAAATGTTTATTGCCTGTGATTATGTTACATGAACCATTTTCTCTATTCTAGAGACAAATAAAAGTAGTACAGACAATTGAATGGTGTTTGTTTTCCACTCAGTAGGAAGTAATATTTACCAAGTATTTGAGCAAAGCACCCTAACTGCACACTATAACGATGTTGTTTCTATTTTCATAACATCTCTTGAATATATCACCTTTGCTCCACAATTCTAGTTCAAGCTCTCATTACTTTTACCTGGACTACTGCAAAGACCTTCTAAATGACCTTGTCTCAAATCTCTCCCCACAGCCATCTACGTCCAGACTTCTTACGTTTAAATCTCCTTTGTACTCTATAATCCAGATGTACTAGGTCTTATTTGCAGTTCATCAGATATACTTCATCTACCACCCCTGTGTCTTTGCATTGGCTGTACCAAAACCTTTAATACCCTGCCTTCTCACTGCTGCCCTTTAGTTGCCCGGGTTTCTTTTAAGAGTCGGATCAAATCACACCTTCTAGAAAGCCTTTTCCAGTGTTTTTTTTTTCTCTTTCCAACACCCTTCCCATTTACAATTACTACGGTGATATAGTCTGCATGTATCTTGTATGTTCATAGTTGTTTGCATGTTTCCCAGTTACTTTCCTGGTCTCCTCAGCTGTTAATGTCTTCCCCTTTTAGATTACCTTCATATACTCTTTATATAACTTGTATGTACCTCAATACCTGTATGCTATTTCCCTCATTAGAATTTAAAATCTGTGAGATCAAAGACTACTTTTTTTCTTTAAATACTTAGTGCTTAGTACAGTACCTAGAACTTAGAAAATGTTTTTTTTAAGTTTAATTGAATTAAATTGCAAATGGAGAAATCAAAAAGTTTGAGTTTAAATAAAGTCACTTGTTAAGGTCACCTAGAAATCTGTGGCAAAGGAAGGAAGCCTTAACTTCCTAAAACTATTCTATAACTTCCCTTATTGAATCTCAGGTCTGTGGTTGAGCCCTGCAGTAGTGGACAAATAAACATTTATCCTAATATGTCTCCATTTGGAGGGTGGGGGAACTTTCTGAAATACAAATCCCTCCAATTTGGATGCAGGAGTGTATTCTTACCACTATTCTCTAAAGCACCTTATATAGAGGTGCATTAAAATATTGAATTGAATTAAATAAATTCAATTCAACAACAAATTTAGCAAGCATTTTTAAAGCACTGTGCCAGATACTGGTGATAACAAAAAAAAAAGTAAAAAGGACTGCCAGAAGCCTCCTGCTTCTCAAGCTTATCTTAACACAATTCCTACTCTCTATAAGCTTATAGTCTAGCAGAAAAGACAAGATAATACACAACTAAGTTCAAGGTAGAATGTGATAAATGCAAAAGAAAGGTCCAAATTAAATGCTATAGAAAATTTGAGGAAATAATCATTTATGTCTGTTGATCTATCCAATTATGAGTAGGATAACTGAATGTGTTAGTATTGTGTTCTGAGGCGATGATGGCAATGAGAATGGAAAAGAAGGAATAGAGCACCAAGCTCAAATCCGACCTCAGACACTTAACACTTAATGGCCTTGTGACCTTGGGCAAATTACTTAACCCCAATTTCCCCGCCTGAGGCCACGAAGGTGGGACTCTATCATCACAGGAGTATCATAGGATTGCCTTAGAGTTACAATAGTCTTTAGTAGTCACTTAGTCTAACTTCCTCATTTTATGAATGAGGAAATCTAGGCCTTGAGAAAGGAAGTACTTTCCCAAGGTCACAGATCTATATTCAAACCCAAGTCTTCTCCAAGTTTGGTGCATTTGACCCTATACCATACTGTTACTTAGTAATCTTCCTCATTAATTTTTGTAGAGAATCGTTTTCATATAAATATATTTTACCTTATACAGGAAGAGGACCTTGCAGAATTCTCAAATGTGGTCTGTTTAACAATTTAATTATCATTTAAAATTATTTAATCAAGCAATGCCCTTCAAATTAATCATAATAGTTTTTTTCAGAGATGATTTAAGAAGTTTACATTTTCATCAGTTTTCCATTTACTAGTGAATGAAACAAAATATAAAATCTTTTTTTTAAAAGAAATCCCAATTTTCTTTATTTTCAAGATCACCAATAGAATGAGAATTTGTACTGGATCTGTGATTTCATTGATATAGGAAACTCCTAATGAGGAAAAACATCCTCTACCAATGCAGAACTACACCTAGAGCTATCGGGGGCACAGAGATATATGACTTGCCCAGGGTTATAAGGTCACTACATGTCAGAGGCAGGACTCCCACTGAGTCTACCTGACTCTTTGGTCTCTGGCTACTACCACATGTAGCCTCTCATAGTGAGAATAGGTATTCAAATTTCAACTCTAAAAGAAGAAAGATTCTGAAAAAAAATTTAAGCATTAATAGTCTTTAAAGTATGTTCAGGACCTAAACTGGGTGACATTACATAGGATATCAGACCAGTGCTTAGCACAGAGCCTGGCAAATAGCAGGCACTTAATAAATGCTTGTTGATTTGATTTATTGATTTTTTTTTTTAGTATCTTTTAAAGAGGAATAGGGAAGAGAAAACCTCAACTTTAAAGACAACATAAAATATTAAAATTCTCACTGGATCTAGATTAATCAGATTGTAATTACAAGGAAGAAAATAATTTTGTCTTTCAGAACTGTCAGAGGGGTAAATATTAAGAAATTTTTGAAGGAAGAACCTGTTGTGGACCTGGACATTTTTGATAGGGGTATAGTACTAACGTACTGTTTTGGAATTTTGTCAGACCCCAAAATTTCAAACAAATACCCCAAGTTGTAAGAAATTTTTGACTGATAGTCCATTTATTGAAGGAAACCAAACAGATGTTCTCCTTTTTGGGGAAAGAGGAAAGGCTTGAATTATGCCCCACTCCCACCTCACAACATTCAAATGTTTCTGGCTCTACTCCTAGGACTTCTAGGAATGGACAATTAAAGTAAAATTTTAAAAAACCCAACAACATAAACAACATTAAGATTAATTTTTTAAAGGCTTGAAAACACTAAGGATCCAACTCTTTCTGAAATTCTTAAAAGCTGTTACTTTGGGGTAGATCCAAGGTCAGTAAACTAGGTCCTCTCACTTATAATTTCCTAGACTGCCAAAAAATAAATAGTCATTTGCTGTGACATGCCTCTATTCTGCCTTGTTCTTTCACAACCCAGAGCTTCATCCCCCTTGCTGATCTGAGAGGGGTGAGTCCTCTGTCCCAAGTAATCAGGGATGTCTTGCATCTCAAAAAACCAAAGGCATCATTTCCCATCCCCCTCCATGCTTGGTCCGGCACAGAAACCAAAGTTGAAGGAGGGCACAGCAGCAGTTTCAGCATCTCTTGTTCCTTCCTTTCCACTATGCTCCCTCCTCCGTTTTCCCCTCACCACACACCCCTCCCCCTCTTCTCACTGCCTAAGGCAGAGCACAGAAAAGTAGAGTTCACCAGAAGTAGCAACAACAGCATCTTCCCAACTACTATCACTACTTCCTATCTCCCTTCCCCCTCCTTCCTTGCTTGGTCATTTGTACTAGAGATGAAGGTGTGTGTGTGTGTGTGTGTGTGTGTGTGTGTGTGTGTGTGTGTGTGTGTGTGTGTGTGTGTGTAAGACTTAGACAGAGAGAGGAAGATGCATTTGGCCTTATACCATAGGGTTACTTAGTATCTCTGGTCCTCAGCTCTCTAACCTCCACCCAGTTGCTCCATCACTTCATTCTTAGAGACAAGACAAGCTCCTCTGTGGTGTGGGGAAATGGAGCTGGAAAGGGAGTTGGGGGAAGGTCCCCTTCTTTCTTCAGTTTAAATCAAATTCTTTTGTGCTCTACTTGTATGATCTCCCCTTAGTTGTAGGGGTAGGGGGTTGTCCTAGAATCACCTCACTTTAGATTGGGCAGAGGTGTGTATTTGTATATGAGAAAGGAAGAAAGAGAAAACACAGAGAGAAAGAAACACAGAGGCAAAGGGAGAGACAGACACAGAGGGAAGGGGAGAGGGGAAGAGACAGAGTGTGGGAGGGAAGAAATAAAGGGAGAAAGG
>CM053593.1:308153991-308170546 GCA_028646575.1 Pseudocheirus occidentalis
TCTCTGTCTCTCTGTCTCTCTCTGTCTCTGTCTCTCTGTCTCTCTGTCTGTCTGTCTGTCTCTCTCTCTCTCTCTCTCTCTCTCTCTCTCTCTCTCATTTCATCAGTACATGGAATTCCCTCTACCAATGCAGATTGCCACCTGCTCTATAATATATAGTCTTAAAGAATCATGGACCACTGAGAAATTAAGAGATGTGAGGCACACAAGTATTATGTGTCACATTCAAACCCAGCCTTCTTGACTCCAAAGCCAGCTCTCTATGGACTATGACAATCTGCCATTAATCATCAGGAAGTGATAGAAATGTTTTCAAAGTATCAATAAAGCATTTTTTAAATAGGTGTTGAGACACTTATTTTCAAGATGTAATGACTATCCTCTTATCTATAATGATCATCCCCTTTTAATCATGGAGAGGAAGCTGGGAACTGCAGTTACAAAGTTCTTCTCTACTCTGAGTCACTTCCAGGGAGCTGGCATTAATTCATTTCTGCTGTGTGTTGGTTTTGTTTGTTTGCATGGGTCTTCTAGATTCAAAATAAAACTAGACCCAGCTGTAGATGTCTCAGCTTGTTATTTGAATTTCTTTGCACATTCCAGTAGCATTTTCCTATTGAATGTTTATTTTAATGAATAGAAAGACCAGATGTTCCAGGTATATTGATTGTGTTTTCTCCCCTATTCGAGTGTTAGCTTCTTGAGAGCAGGGACTGCCTTACTTGTCTATTGTGTCCTTCTTAAAATGTGGCACTGAATTGGACACAATACTCTGACTGTGTTCTGACCAAGAGAGAGTACAGAGAAACTATTTCTTCCTTGATCTGGACACTAATTGACTATTACAGCCTATGATTAGGTTTGTTCTTTTGGCAACCATTTCACAGGGCTGACTCATGCTGAGTTTTCAGTCAACTAAAAAGTCTTTGTCTTTTTCACATGACTCTAGCCATGACTCCCCCATCTTATACTTGCAGCATCGGCTTTTCAAACCTGAAGAAGTAATTGTTATCAAATGTTATCCCATTGATTTCAGAACATTGGTTCAATCTATCAACATTTTTGTGGATCCTGAACCTATCACCCACCATATTAGCTATGTTTCCTATTTGTAAATTTGATGAACATATCTTCTATGCTTTTTATCCAAGGCATTAACTAAAAAATTTGAACAGGACAGACCCAACAGGTACATCTACTAGGGCTGAAAAAGAGCAACAATTTTATAGAATCATGGACCTAGAAGGATGCTTAAAGGAAAAATAACATTTCTGATAAGAAGTTGTTCAATGACCAGGGACTTCCTTTGAAGACACTAAGGTATTAATCAACATGCTTCAGATAATGGTCATTCAATTCATTCTAATAGCTATAACACCATACAGCCTACACTCTATGTCTTATCCATGAGACTATTATTTCAACATTGGCTCAGTCAATGCTGAAATCCAGGTCTGTCAGTGATTCCCTACTATTTTAGCTAATCCTGTCAAAAAAGAAAATGAGATTATTATGAAAAGACTTCTTATTAGTGAACTCGTTTTTGGTTCTTTGTAGGAACAGGGATGGAGACTGAACCAATGGTTTTATCAGTATTTTCTGGAGGAGGGAACTGCTACTACCAGGGCAAGTTAGCATTGTCTCTGTCTTACAGAGCTGCCTCGAACACTGAGAAGGTAATAAAGCGATTCAAACAGACATGCAGCTGATATTTTTAAGAGGCAGGACTTAAACTCAGGGATGCCTGTCTCCAAGACATTAGCTATACCCTGCTGACTTTCAAAGGTTCTTTTGATTTAATATAAGGGGACAGTACTCCCAAAAAAGTGGAATATCTCAGTGAGTTCTTCATTGCTGGAGACTTTTAGGTAGAGGCTAAGTAACTACTTGTAGGGAAGTCATGGAATGGACAAAGGTTAGACTAGATACCTCTAAAGTGCTTTCCAAATCTAAGATTCTGTTATCCCTCCTCCCCTTTGCTAGTCATAGCACAGTGGGTAAAACTTGGAGTCAGGAAGACAGGTTCAAATCCTGAGTGTGTGAATCTGTAAACTATGTGTTATCAGCAAACTGTCTGTGCCTCTGTTTCCGTAGCTGTAAAATGGGGGCAATAACAGTAGGATTTAATGAGAGAGTATATCTTAAATGCTTTGCAATCCTTAATAATAAATGCAAGCTTTTGTTATTGTTATTATCATTAATGCTTACAAATCATCAACTAAATAATCCAGTCTATGATTTTACTTGCAGCAGACATAAAATTCAGTGGCCTATTATTTCCAGGACCAACTTTCTTTTGCCTTTTGAAAATTAAGACATTTGCAACATTTGAGAAATTTCTATTTGCCTCATAGACAATTTCTCACTCAGTAAAGAAGAGAAGCACTCTACTTCCGAATCTTGTTCTGACAAACGAGGAAGAACTGGTTGGTGAACTGAGCAGCATCTGGGGAAAGTAACTTTGTCATTCTATGTTTTGTGATAGCCAAGGAGAAGAATGAGCCTATATTTTAGAATTTGGAAGAACATTTCATACCTATTTCCAGTTTTCCAGCATTTCTTTCATCTGAGGTATATCAATTGACAGAAGCAAAGGATAGAAGGGATGTGAAATATGCAAAGTATCTTGCTCTATAACCATCAGTTAACATTAATATTATTCTTATTGTTAGTCTCATTAAAAACTCCTTTAAAATAATGGAATTGTAGGGCTGCCTTGGCTTAACTTTATTGTGTGATACAGTGAAAAGAGGACTGGATTTGGAGTCAGAGAACATAAATTCAAATCCCCCCTCACTTAACTACATCTATGACCTTGAAAAATTCATTTTCCCCTTTCAGAGTCAGTTTCTATAGCTATAAAACAGGAGGATAGGACAAAATAATCATTAAGAATCTTTTCAGAATTATGTGGATTCTCAGTAATTCAGTTTCTTTCAATATTTAGATTCTACCTAATGATAAAATCTTCCTGCCCTCCATCTCCTGTCCCCACACCTGACTACACCTGCTTTGAGGATTACAAAGATAATCACAGCTAGAGGGTATTAACTGTATATATCATTGACTGAATTGCGCATTCCCACTGCTCATCCTATCTCTGCTTTGAATGAAATAACCATGTTTCTTTAGTAAATGTCAATTGAACCATTTCTCTGGAGACTAATTTTAAAAGAATCATATTCATGCTGAAAGAACTACAGAGATTTTTTTTCTTTACTGGAAGGCAAACCTTTAAGTTTTTATGTGCTTTCTTTACCTATAATACAAGATGACAGGTATCTCCATGGGAGAGGAAAAGAATGTGAAGAATCTCCCCTAATTTTATGGGAAGCTGCCAGTAGTAGACACAAAATTGATTGTGAGTATTCTATTATCAGCCATGTTATTATAATAATTATAGTAGTAATCTGTGGGGCCAGATCATGGTAGTGGTAGCTGTAACCTGACATGTCAGAAAGATCCCCATTCCAGAGGTTGATCTAGGCTGTTTTATTTCAACATGTACATAAAAATGATGTCTCCAGATCAGTGCCATTTCTGGCACCAAAGCATGTTGTCCTGTTAGTTATTTTTATTGTTTGTTTCACTTTTGTAAGGGATGTTATAAGAGGGTTTGGCTACATGATCTCAGAGGTCCCTCCCAGTACTAAGACTCTGTGATTCTATGAATTCTCAGAGGTATCTGAGAAGTTTGAGCCCTGGTACAGAGCAGCTGCTCTGCCCCAAGCAAGAGCTGGAAAGTGGGTAAGCATGTAACCCCAGATTAAAAGTAGAGGTTTAACTAGTATTTGTTTTTAATTATTGAATATGGGTATTTTAAACCATTCACTTCTAGCCATCAATATTACTCAACTGTGTTCCTAAAGGAATCTTTACTCAGTTGACTTGAAACTCTTGAGGACAAGTCTATGAAGAACTTTAATGGGGCAAGAAAATCTGGGAGCTCTACTTCATGACCTGAATGACTTGTTAACCAGACTCACAGTTCTGAGGGTAATTTATCCAACCTGTTCCTGGAGTCAATTATTCTTCTTCTGTCAGAGGGTAGTGTGGTATATAAAGTGCTTGACTTAGAGTCAGGAAGACCCAAGTTCAAATCCCACCTCAGAGATACTTGTCATCAGTGTGATGTTAGGTAAATCACTTCACCTCAGTTTCCTCACCTATAAAATGAGTTTAATGCAGCACTGCCTCCATGTTGTGAAGATCAAATGAGATGACATATTCAAATGCTTCATAAATTTTAAAGTACTACTCTACTAGAGAGCCTTGTAATGCACTTGTTTTAGCTAGGTGGCAAAGTATATACAATACTAGGCCTGGAGTCAGCAAGACTTATTTTCCTGAATTCAAATCTGGCCTCAGGTTGCATCTTTAAAAACTTCCCAGACTGGGACAGTCTCTCTTTCCCACACCCTCTGTCCTGCTGCCAAACAGAGGGTGAAGATCACAGTTCACATGCAGTTCAGGAGCCATGGTTACCAGGAACTGCTCTGGTGAGGGGGAAGAAGGGTTTCCTTCCTACCATTGCTCTCCTTTTTACCCCATTCCTAGGATGTCTGTCTTATAAAGTTTCCTTTGTCCTTAGTGTTGGTGCCGCAGAGATCCTAATCCCTCCTATTCATTGAATGGCTTTCTGAGATGGAAGCCTTGTGCCTTCCTATAGTTACCTTTGCCCCCAAACTCCTGATGAGTCTTTTATGCACCTGTGCCCTTAGGGCATCTACCAGTAAAGTCAAACACAGCTGAACTGCTCAACGCCTTCAGCATGAGTCCTCTCAAGGTATACCTGCTACAAATGCGCAGTTATAAATAGGTTTTCAGCACGTTTCAAGTACAATGATCCCTTCATTCAACAGCCCATCAGCAAAAAACCAAGAAAACTAAAAAGAAAAATCTTAGTTTGTAAGTCATAACTCACTATCACACCACATGTTTAATTTATTGATTTTTGCATTTAACCACATGAAAGTGATTTCTTATTCTAAGCTGCTAAGGAAAATAGGACTATCTCTTTCTCCATTAGAAAAATATCTGTCGGGTGTAGCTAGGTGGCGCAGTGAATAGAGCACCCGGGCCCTGGAGTCAGGAGTACCTAAGTTCGAATCCGGCCTCAGACACTTAACACAAAAAACTAGCCGTGTGGCCTTGGGCAAATCACTTAACCCCAACTGCCCTCCAAAAAGAAAAAAAAAAATCTGTCCACTTTCTTCACTCACCAAGTACAATGTATGTTCCATGTGTTCTTGGTAATAAGTTTTAACCACTAATGATGCTCAAGAATTACATATAAATAAACGCTCACTTAACATCTACCTTTTTTGTAACTTTTAAAATGTGCTATTTTTACAAACTGATTAAATTAAAAGTAATTATGGCCTCCATTTTGCAGAATAGGAGTATGTTTGGTAGGATTAAAACATGCTCAAACATGTGTTTTTGAAGGATACAAGATAAACTCTGTACCTCAATGTAACATGTTTTCTGTTTAAATATTTTCAAACTTTTAGCAGGGGAATAACCTTAAATAAAATTGTAAAGTTGTGTGTGGGAGAATAAAATGTGTTAACAGGCTTCTCTCAGCTTTCCACGTGTTCTTTCTATGGTTTCATTTAATCATTCCACAAATATTTTCATAAGATAGGATAGGGGAGCAGTAATGCATTCCCAAACATGCTACTTTAATTTGTTCTCTTATTTCACTAATGTTGAGTACTATAGGTTAAAGAATCAGTTAAAGAATATATTCCTTCATTCATCCAATTCATTCAAAGAATCGCTAAATCACAGAATTCCAGAGAAAAAATTCAAGATTCATCTCTGCCTCCTGCACCAGAAACTCAAGAACATTGTTGTCTTCTTCATGTATGTTCATTGAAAATCTGCCTTGCCAAAGGGAAAATAAAAAGTCCTTAAGTACCCACGGTGTGCCAGGTACTGTGCTAAGCACTTTACAAATTTTATCTCATAGATTTCATTGGATCCTCACAATAATACTATTCTTCCCTTTTTCAAAACTGAGGAAATTGAAGCTAAGTGACTTGTCGGGAATCAAGTTTCTGAGGCTGATTTTGAATTCAGTTCTTTAAGATTCCAGGCCCAATACTCTACCTAACTGCTCTAGACTTTGAGAAACACAAAGATTAATAAAACGGCCTTAAGACAGTTTACAAATTGATAAAGAAAGTAAGACATAATCAAAAAAGCCATAATGCATGATAAGTGCCATGGAGGTATGAAGTGCTATGGGAGTTAAAAGAGAGGAGACATCACTTTGACTTGGTGCAATTATAGAAATTTTACAGAAGTGGTGTTTGAACTAAGTCTTGAAGGAGAAGTAATATTTGGATCAATGTAAATGGACTGGGGGTATGTCCCAGGTGTTGGGAAGAATGTGAACAAAGGCATGAAAGACTAATATCCTGCTGGAATTTACAAAGTATATAAAGCATCTAGCAACATATCAAGATCTGTACCTTCATCAGTGTGGGTCTTCCCTGCACTGGCATAGTTAGCAACTCAATGGCTTAGCAGATTCTTGTTGAGAGATGCCCCCAAAATTCATCAATCTGTGGCCTACTACTCAGCCTACTACTTCTCCAAAGTTAGCCAGGCTTATCCTCAGACAACAGAAATATAGACCATCAATGTATCTATGTTTGTCAGTTCCCATTTCTGGGCCACAAGGACTTCCCAGATAGACCAGAAAGTAATGAAAAAAAAAAGCTGAAAGAAATAAACCTTTTTATTTTGCTCACTTAAGGAAATGCCATCTAGCTTAATTGGAGATGCCCAAAGGAACAAGTCATAGTAAAAAAGGGCACTAATACCTCCCACTGCCCTCCCCTTCCCCTGACACTAGAACAAGAACAGGAAAGGGCAAGGAAAGGATACAACCAGGGATCTCGTCAAGGAGCCTTGGGCATGATGGTCTTAAGACCGCAACAGAGGAGGACAGTTCCACAATGGTCGTAGATTCCTGGTTGCATCTTTATTAAATGCCTCATGGCAACTCCTGGACCAGGGCAACTCAGCTGTTTTAACAAGGAATAGGAGGGTCCTGCTCAGGAATGTCTGATTGGTTTCAGACTTTGGGGTCATAGGCAAGGAGCAGCCAATCGACTAGGACTCCTGAGATATAGGGGATGGGCAGAAGAGAGTGGGCTTTAGTCAGAAGAAAAAGCATAGATGCTTGTTGAAATGAAAAAGACTGGCCCTGAAAAGGGAGAGAAAGGGAGAGAGAGAGATAACATGTAAAGATGCACTATTTTACATCATACATCTCTAGATTTTATTCTTCTTCATTTTACATGAAATTTGTTTTCATATTTTTTTCTGGAATAATTTATTTAAAACGTTGACCCAGTGTTGCAGCCTTTCTGTTTAGAATCATTACTCAGAATAATTACTTTGGCATGGTTATGGTTTCTCCTCATTTAAATCTTTTATCGAAATGTTGATCTGATTGGTATGCATGGATTTTTTTTAAGTCCTAGAGTATAACACACTGTAATACCAAATTCTGATACATTAGGCCATGATAACACAGGTGCTTTAAAAGTGAAACACTACAATAGCTTGTCACTTTAATACACTTCCTTTTTCCAAGGGACCTATCCAAATCTCAGCAAGCTACTCAGACTCAGGAACCATTAAAAGCATAAATGCGCCTCTTAATCACTTCCTTATCTCAAATGTCCTGCCTGTTCTTTGCTTGTAAATGGATGAGCTGTTGGAAAATATCAAACCTGACCTTATTTTCCTATGGGAAGGAAAGTAGTAGACACAGAAAATAATATGATCTGAAGTGAAATACTGTCTTCTGAATAATTCAGTCAAGTTAGTCTTTTGTAAACCTGATTTTGTATATGTTCTTTACAACTTTATGCCTGAAACTTAAGTTCCTGAGCACTTCCTTAATATATCAGATTTTCCTCCATCTCAGATAGACTGATTTTTTTCCTATAAAGTTTGCAACTTATATGTTTTCCCCTTTTAAGATAATAAGGATTACATGATTTCTTTTAAGCACGAAAAAATTAGAATTTGGAAATTGTTTTTTCCTAATAAAAATTTTGTTAGATTATAAATCCTATGAAGTTTAGAACAAAAGCAACAAAAGATATTTGCTTTCACTTTTTCATTAGTCATATAATAGTGGGGGTGGGAGTGGGAAATGAGCCTTATAGAGTTAACAGACCAGGGGTCAAATCCTATCTCTGTGACTCTGTGATAATATTTGATGAGTCATTTATCTTCTCTGGGTCTCAGTCCCTTCATCTGTAGAAGGATGTGTTGGAGTCAGTGACCTCTGAGATACTTTCCAATGCCAATGTAAGCTGCTCATACTTACTACTTTGTGGTCATGGCTGAGTCACTCTTAGTATCCTAGACAACTCTCTAAGACTATGTACTGCATGTGAATTGTGGCTGTAAATTGGTGGTATAAGTTTCCACACTAGGAGTTCCTTATATTAATGAAATACAAGGTCCAGTGCCCCCCGCCAAAAAAAAAAATGTTCAAAGAATGTTCAAAAACTAGTTCCTACCCTCAGGGAACTTACATTCTACTGAGGGGGTAAAACATGGAAGCTAAAAAGGTAAATGCACAGTCATTTGAATGAACATGAAGGGTGCACTAACAACCAGGAAAGGGCAGAAAGGACTCCCTGGTGAATATGGTTCCTTAGTTGAAACTTAAAAAGAAACCAGGGATTTCAAGAGATGGAGAAGGAGAGCATTGTAAGACTGGGGCAACTTGTACAAATGCACAGGGATAGAGATAGAATGCTGAGTTCAGGGTGAAACAAGCTAGTTTGACTGAACTATAGTATGTGAGGAGAGGTACAATGTGAAATAATTCTGAAAATGTAGGCAGAATCCAGATTGCAATTTTATTTTATCCTAGAAGCAATAGAGACAGAGGGACAATTACGTGGTGCTACAGATAGAGTGCCAGGCCTGGAGTTGGAAAGAACTGAGTTCAAATGTAGCCTCAGATACTTCCTAGCTGTATGATTCTGGGCAAGTCACTCAACTCTGTTTGCCTCAGTTTCCTCATCTGTAAAATGAGCTGGAGAAGGAAATAGCAAACCATTCCAGTATTTTTGCAATGAAAACTCCAATGGGATCACAAAGCGTCAGACATGACTGAAAACTAAACGACAACAAAAAAATAAATAAATAAAGAGACTGACTGAAGATTCTTGATTGGGAGAGTGTTATGGTCAGATTTATGTTTCAGAAACATTAGTTTGGCATAGGGAGGATAGTCTGGAGAAGGAAGAGAATGGAAAGTAAAAGTCGATTCAGGAAACTCTTGCAATGGAATGGATAAGAGGCGATTAGAACTTGAATTTAAGGAAGGGCTATGTTAGTAGAAATAAGAGTATGAGTTGGAGACTATTTGTAGAGACAGAATCAGTGAAACTAAGCAACTAACTGGATTTAGGCAGTGAGTGCGCGTAAAGAAGAGGAAAGAGTCAAGGATGACTCCAAAGTTGTAAATCTTGGGCATTTGGGAGAGGGGTGGGTTTAGCAGTGAAAAATAATAGATTCCATTGAAATTTATTGTTCTATTCTATTCTATTGTTGAATTTGAGATGCCTATAAGACATCCAATTGGAGGTGTCCAGCACATGGTCAGTGATGTGGAAACTGAAACTGATCCATCAATCTTCTAGATGGAGATGGTAATTTAACCCATGGAAGCTTGTGGAAAGGGAAAGGAAGGGAAGGCAAGGACAGGAAAGAGAAGGAAAAGAAAGGGAGGGGAGGGAAGAAAAAGTCTGACTTTTAGGAATAGCCAGGGTTAGGCAGCAGGATGGACATGTACGATGATCCAGCAAAGAAGATAAAAATGAGGAGAATCATGGGAAATCCAAGAAAGGGAGAGAATCCAGGAGGAAATGCTAGTCAGCAGTGTCAAATGTTGCAAAGAAGAATAAGAATAAGGACTGACCACTGAACCTAGCAGTGAAGAAATTGTTGGTAACCTTGAAAAGCAGTTTCAGTTGCACAACAAGGTTTGAAACCATATTACAAGGGGTTGGGAAGTGAGTAGGAGGAGAGGAAGTAGAGGCAACAGGTATTAACAGTTTTTTCTAGGAGTTTGGCTGTGACTGGGAGAAGAAATATGAGATCATAGCTTGAGGGAATAGCAGGGTCAAGTAAAAGTTTTTTAAGGATAGAGCAGACTTAGGCAGGTCTGTTGGCAGAGAAGAAGACACAGAAAAAGCCAGGAAGGAAGGAAACAAGCATTTATTTAGCCTCCCACATGTGCCAGGCACTTTGCTAAGCGCTTTATAGATATTATCTCACTGGATCCTCACAATAACCCTGGGAGGTAGGTGGTACTATGCCCATTTTACAACTGAGGAAACTAAAGCAGACAGAGAGATTAAGTGACTTGCCCAATGTCACACAGCCAATAAGTGTCTGAGTGTGGTTTTTAACTTAGGTCTTCTTGACTCCAGACCCCAGCTGTTCCACCTCTTAGATACTAGATACTTCAATATTAGAAGGAATATAATCTACAGCATAAATAAAGGGGTTAAGCTTAACTAAAAAGAACCTTCTCTTCATCAGAGACTGAATGAAGCAAAGATAAATACTCTAACAGGCAAGATAAGAGAAATGAAATCATGGAGGGCAGACTCCTGATCTCCAAATCCCATAGTTACTATGCTCTCAGAGTCACACTCAGTGACCTGAGGACTTTTGAAAGGACACTGCTGGGTTAGATCTTCCTTTCCTGTTTCCCACCTCTCCTGCCCTCTTGCCCTATTTGAGCTGCTGTTGGCCAATCTGCTGCCCAGCCATGTCCACAGCTACTTGCTCTTGAGTTCTTTTGCCTTTGTGGGTACAACAATAGCATGCCACACAACTGTCATTCATTCCATGTTCTTATAATATTTCATTATCTCTAACCTTGCATTGTACTTGGAACAGATCCTATGAATAAGTGTAATGTTAATGAGGCCACAAATATTAAGTGATGCACAAATAAGTTACTTAACTCTTGTTCCGTAGTAAAAAGTTGAAATGGGGCAAAACACTTCCAGCAGAGCCCAGATATCACCAAATAATGAAATGCCTTACTTTGACTTTACAATTGTCCCTTTTCCCTGGCCTTTTCTAAGAACAAGGTGTAGTACTAATGAAATATTTACAATGCCCACAATCACTATAAATATACCTGCATGGTGCTCAATCACAAAATATAACAGACTCTCCATACAGAAGCAAAACATTTCTTCAGACACAAGAAAACCATATTCTAACACCAGGAAATTGAATCCATCATAGCAACATAGAAGTTAATGTACCACAACATAGCAGAGAACCATACCATCCTTTAGCCTTCCCACAAATCAATATTTTACCAATATCTACTCACAAGCCTATCTGTTTCCCTCAGAAACAAACTCTCCTCCCAACCATCTAGCAGGCTCTGACTCCCAGCTTCCTGTGGACTCAGCTCTACCCTTCAGCAAACTCCTCCCATAATGAGCTCCATGTGATTGCACGCAGTCTATTAGTTTATCTTCAAAGCAGGGAAGGTCCTCAAATTCCCTTAGGCTTATTAAGGGGCAGGGAAGATCTTCAAATTACCATTACCATTATACAAGGTTGGGGTCAGGATTAGAAGATTCTATGGTATTTCTAAGACCTTCCCATATTGGGGAATCAAGAAAACTATTTCAGCCAGGCTATTTCAGTGAGTTCTGAGGGGCTTGGGTGGAGTCAGAATCACAGTATAAGTGATTAGAGTTCACTAACTAGTGATCTTAAAACAGAAAAGATTAGGTTGTAGGATTGCCACAAACAGGAACCAACATTGGCAACCAGAATTGCTAATCACAAAGCTGAAGAGGCCTGAAGTAACAATGGGAGAGCCAGATCAAAATCAAAAACACAATCAAGTCTGGGATTGCTAATGCTAGGTGGAAGGCTGAGGCTCAAGAAGCAAAGTTCTGGTCCTGGGTAAGCAATAGGGTGTTAAGTGAGATACAGAAGGATCCAACTTGCTGCACTTGCTGGCCTCATGAATACATTCCAGCTTTAAGCTCAACCATGCACAACTAGGCCCCACCCTTCAGTTTTACCCAAATTTCCTTTAGCTGTAGAACGCCCACCTTCACTGCCACCCTCATTAGCTCCTTTAGCAAGCATTACAGACCCATGCACTAGGTGGATGCCAGCTCAAAAGTGAGCTGCTTATGTACAGATTAGATCATCGATCTCATCTTCAGCCTCCTCCTAGGCTCAACTGCAGCTGCACTCATTAGACCTGTCTCATACTACTAACCCTAATATCTGTGGCTCCATCTACTGAGTCCTGATTTTGGACTAAAAAAAAAATCCAAAGGTATGTTGCAGTGAGCTGTACCTTCAGCAAAAACAGTGGTGAGGGGCAGCTAGGTGGTGCAGTAAATAGAGCACCAACCCTGAAGTCAGGAGGACCTGAGTTCAAATCCAGCCTCAGACACTTAACACACTTACTATCTGTGTGACCTTGGGCAAGTCACTTAACTCCAATTGCCCTGCCTTCTGCCCTCCAAAACAAAAAAAAAAGAGCAGTGGTGAGATACAAGAATTAGGGCTGAGGCTTTCTAAAAATAATTCTTTGCTTAGCAAAAAAGTATTGATCAAAGAATTCCTTTAATATCTGTTTCCCCTTGGGGATAAATAAATAAATATTTATATATTATAATCACATATAATTATCTACATGATTTTATAAATATAATTATAATATATTATCATTTTAATATAATTTATATTATATTGATATATTTTAGATATATATACTACATATTATATATATATATATATATTTTTTTTTTATTTGAAACATGGGCAAGGCCTGCTTTTCCCTTTATTTGTACTCCCAACACTTAGCATAGTGATTTGCACATAGTAGATGCTTAATAAATGTTTGTTAAGTTGACTTGATTCTAAGTTATTTACACAAAACTTTGAGGAAATGTTAACTGGACTAGAATTTTTTTATTTTTCATAAAGGTGTACTTCATAATCAGTGACTACTAGCTAATAAAAAATGAGCATCACCAGTTAGTGGTTAGTGCTTTATTAAATAACTAAAGATACCTTTGGGAGCCGAACTTAAAATATGTACCCACCCCACTCCCCAAAATCCCTAAATCCTAGCTCATTCTTATTAGTTGGACATGCCAAAAATGCTCACATAGCGAGCATCTATCTTGATATAGTAAGTAGAATTTTGCAGAATTATGCTTCATTCATCTAGAAACCACATTGTAAATTTTTCAGGCAGAAGCTAAGTATTTAAAGGAAAACATGAGCAAAAGAACTATTTTTTGGTTAAAATTAAGGAAAAGAAATTTTTTTTCTAATATACTGAAGGAAATGCATAACAGATGATTCTTGGGAAATAATTTTTCATAGATTGATCATAGTCTATTAGAATTTCAGACAGCAAAGTCAGTCTTAATTCAAGTACCTCACATTTCAGGTTAGAATGATGATAGGATTTCTCTTAAGTATTTTTTCAGTGCATGGAATTTTAAAATGATCTTCAAAGAAAATCAATAAAGTGCTATTGTTACAAAACTGAGGGAAGCTGTTTGTGGTTAGGACTCAGGAAAAAAATAAAGCAAAAATGTTTAATGTGACTTGTCACAAGTCCTAAAAATAGTTCCCACAGATTAAATAAAGTTGCACGTTGAGTTTATTATTGGGGTGAAAACCCCTCTCCCAGATTTACACATAAATTATTTAGATTAACTCAGGCCTTATCTTTGTCACTTGGAAAGTTAAAAATTGCATTTAATCCTAGCAAATACCTTAACTTTGAAAATCTATTCTTTAATCTTAAATCTTCAAATAATTAACACTAAAAAAATTCTGTGTCATGGGAGCACGAGGAATTTAATCAACAAATTTGAAAAAAAAATTCCTTTGAAATGGAAAGTATTGTTTTTGAAACGATTTAAAAGACATGTTTAGAATCAAGCTAACTTTGGTAGCTTACTTTGCAGCTTTGTCAATATTGTGGTTTCATCTATAGGGACATTCTCTCCACTAATGCAGATTATAACCCTTTCAGCCTTCATCTTCTTCAATTCCTATGTTATACATACCATTCCATAAATCCTCCATAGAAAGTCTACCTAATATGTGGGAGGGCTTCCCCTATGTCTTTAAATAACTCAGTGGAACTGACCATTGCATCAGTTATGATCCTTCTTTACAACCTGACTAATGATTAATGTGAAGATATTTGTACATCCTATATTCAAGTGCATGCCACCTTGATGGGGGGGAGACACAGGAGGGGAGAAAATCTGAAACTCAAGGGACCGTGGAACTGAATGTTGGAAACTAAAAGTAAATAAACCAATTTAATTTAAAAGAAAAAAATAACTCAGTGGAAGAAATATAGCATTCGGACTATGCCTTTCTCATTTTCACTCATTTAACAGTTTCCTAATTTAACTCATTTTCATAACGATTTTATACTACTGTTTACCCACAAGACATCATCATAGTAAAGAGTGATAAGACATAATACAATGTGTCACAAAGTATGCTACATGCTAAGGTTACAAATAGAAGAAAACTAGACTGCCTACCCTCAAGGAGTTTATATTCTAATGGGAAGGACAATCATGGGAGCTGGAAAGTCTGGAATGGGGAAGAGCAAAGCACATCCTTGTAGAGCAACGGTTCTCAGCCTGTGGGTTATGTTCAATTTGTAACAATGAAAATACATCCTGCATATCAGATATTTACATTATGACTCATAACACTAGCAAAATTGCATGAAGTAGCAATGAAAATAATTTTATGGTTGGGGGTCACCACAGCATGAGGAACTGTATTAAAGGGTCGCAACATTAGGAAGCCTGAGAACCACTGTTGTAGAGGCAAGGCTGCTGGTGAGAGGATAGAGACTAGGAAGTGAATTAAGTAAGGCTTGAAGTGAGTACAGCAGAGGCCCCACATGAAACATGGTGGTCTGAGCAAGGGACTCACCACTTCTGAGAGTGGGGCTCAGAAATGAGGTATCTCCAAGGTGGAGATAAGGAAGGTGACAACACCTACAATATGCCTTCTAAAGCGCTAAAAATCAATTGCAACACAAAGATTTCTTTTAATTGCTACACAAAGATTTTAAAAAGCAACTGCACAAGGACAAAACTGAGAGCTATGACTAGGTTCCAAGTTGCATGGAAAAGAGTAGTGAACTACAGATTCTTAGGAGTCTAGAGGAAGACACAGCATCAAAAAAATTAAAAGCTAGCATAAGTTTATGCTAGAGTGTATAGAGTGAGGCAGATAATTGTCCCACTTTACCTGGGCAGGGTACTATGGTTAGTTCTGGGCACCAGATTTTGTGTGTTCTTTTTTAAAAAAATTTTTAAAGCTTTATTGCTGCAACTCTTTCACTTTATATTACTTCCTCTCCTCCTAAACATGGAACCTTCTCAAAGAAAGAAACTTGGGAGAAACTGGCCAAGACAACAACGGCATTTGACTGCTATGAAATTTGTCACACCTGTTGTCCTACAATACCATCTCTGCAGAAAGGAGGGAAGCTGTCTTATCATCTGTTCTCCAGAACCAAGATTGTCCTTTACAGTTAATCTTAGGTTCAGCTGCTTCTTAGTATGATTTTCATTTACCTTATTGTAGTCATTATATATATTGTTCTCCTGGGTCTTTTTGCTTCACTCAGCATTAGCTCTTACAAGATTGTGCATATTCCTCTGAATTCCTTGTCTTCAATGTTCATTGTAACACAGCACTATTCCATGGAATCCCTATACCACAATTTTACAGCATTCTCCAATTAATGGTCACCTACTTTAGTTCCCGTTGTTTTTTTTGTTTTTTTATACCTTAAAAAAGCAGAAACAAGGGAGGAGCCAAGATGGCAAAGGAAAAGCAAGGACTTGCAGGGGGCGGAGCCAAGATGGCGGCATAGAAGCAGCAAGGTTCCGCAGCTCCCATACAACCAACCAAAATACCCATAAAATATGACTCTCAACAAAGTCTAGGACTCTCAAACTCACAAAAATACAGAAAACACATCTCTTGCTGAAGGCAGCTCGGCAAGAGAGGCTCACTGCGGCAGGCTGGGAGGGAGCCGAGACCAGCCCAGCCTGAAACTGATATGCAGCCAGGCCCCAGGGCTGCCAGGAGGAGCCGAGCCTCCCAAGCCGCAACCAGTCTACAAGAGAGAAGATCTACAACACCTGGAGCAACGCCACATCTACCAAGGTGTGAAAAACAAGGACTACAGAAAGGCAGCTGGGCAGGAGGGACTCATCGTGCAGGCCAGCAGGCCGGAAGCCGAGACCAGACCAGCCTGAAACCTCAACCACGGCCAGGCCTCAGGGTGGTCAGGAGGAGCCAAATCTCCCAAGCCGCAGCATGAGTCTATCTTGGGGAGCAGATCTACAGCACCTGGAGGGATTTTCACATCTAGCAATGTAATGGTAATTAATTTATTTGATTAGATGTTAAGTAGATCCTAGTAACCTAGTGTTAAGTATAGAACTCT
>CM053593.1:308177732-308200072 GCA_028646575.1 Pseudocheirus occidentalis
AGTTCCACTCAGGGGCCTGGCATCATGGGAATTTGCCTTGTCTGCTTGACTGAGGTAATCTGACTCTGCCTCTAAGACCATATCAGATTTTTTGGTTCTCTGGTCTCCAGTAGGCTAGGATTGGAACACCAAGGAGGTTATAGTGAAACCCATTTTTTTTTCACAAGCTAATGTTCCTGGTTTTCCATATTTCCAACACAGCGTAGAAGACAAACAATGTGGTCAAGATAATCACAGCATTGATATCCTACGTCAGTTTTTAAAATGATCCTGGCCAAGTCCTCAGAGGAGAGGTTGGAAGAATTTGTTTCCTATTTACAATTTTTATCATTCAGATAACACTCTGGTATTGGATGAGGCTATGATTTCATCAGAGAGTTCTGATTTCATCTCTATGGATGGAGCCCACTACCCTACCTCTTCTCATTCTGTGGGATTTGATTCAAATAATAACGTAGCAGGAAACTCTCAAATTCTGATCTCTAAAGACTGTAGTATGAGAAGAGCACCGGATGGAGTTAGGAGATCTGGATTCAAGTTCTGACTGTTCCTTATTAGAAGTGCCACCTTGGGGAAGGGATATGATCTCTCGGAGACTGTTTCTTTACTTCTAAATTGAGGATACTTGTTGCCACTTTGTAGAGTTCTTGTGAAGAAAGGACTTTATTCATTGTAAAGCTCTCCGTATGAAGGATAGAATGATATGAGTTGTTACACCAGCATGCTACTGTTTTTAGTTGTGCCTGGCTACATATAAGAAATATGTTTCAGTGGAAGTTTACAAACAAAAATAGGGTCCTAGGACTTCACAGCAGGAGGTGGCTAGAGATTATCTAGTTCAGCTGTTCTCAACCTGTGGGTCGTGACCCCTTTGGGGATTGAATGACCTTTTCACAGAGGTTGCCTAAGACCATCAGAAAACGCATATTTCCCCCTGATAACATAACTTCAGATTTTGTTGCTGTCATTCAGTTGTTTCAGTTGTGGCTGACTCTTTGTGGCCCTATTTGGGGTTTTCTTGCACTGGAGTGGTTTGCCATTTCCTTCTCTAGCTCATTTTACAGATGAGGAGACTGAGGCATATGCTTCAGATTAGAAGATTAAAGGCATCAATAGTGTTAGGCTCTGGGAGCAGCTCACTTAAGGGATATAGTTCTGACAAAGGTGTCTAGCAGCTTCTAATGATTCTTCCTTAGTTTATTCTCACTTTTCTCCTCTAGGCTATAAGAAAGTGTCAGGACAATTTTTTGACACTCTTAATTGAGGGAGTAGATTTGCTCGGAAGCTGTTCTTACATGTCTAGGAAAGAAGGTGTTGAGAGCAAGGGCATATAGAATCTGAAGAAAAGAGTGTGGACAAATGGATTAAGTATTAAGATTGGAGTAATTAGTGGTGGGAGTTAGAGGGAGAGTGATTAGTGATCCATTTTATGAAAACAGTGAGACTATTAAAGAATATTTGGCTAGGTGTTTGGGTACAGCCCTCTGGGCAATTAGCGATGTTATATTTTGGAACTTTTGGTGCAAATATGCAGAATGGGCCTCCATTTAGAGGGGATAGTGAGAATTAAGACAGTATATGCAGATTGTCCTAGTAAACGTATCCATATTTAGTGTATACCAAGATGCGATCCCGAACCCTACAGAAAGGTTTTGGTATCCGGGGATGCTGATGGCAAACCCTATCAGATGTGAAATATCTGAATGGCCCACTAGTCTCTACTTGGGAAAAGAGAAGGCCCAAGGGCACTTGAAGAATGTTTCAGAGCAGCGTATATGTGAGCCTGGCTTAAAAAGGAGTTCAGAGGCCAGAGGGAACAGAGTTCACTTTTGGCGAAGTATTTAGAGAAGTCTTTACAGAAGCGATGGCATTTGAGTTGGATTTTGAAATACGTGCAGGCTTCAGAATTATGTATGAACCACAGGCAAAGGATCTTACTTGAATTACCTCAAAGTGAGCCTTTTCTTTTCTTTTTTTTTTTTTTGGTGGGGGTAAGGCAGGGCAATTGGGGTGAAATGACTGGCCCAAGGTCACACAGCTAATAAGTGTTTAAGTATCTGAGGCAGGATTTGAATTCAGGTCCTCCTGATTCTAGGGCCAATGGTCTATATTCACTGCACTACCTAGCTGCCCCCAAAGTGAGTTTTTTCAATGAAGTATTCATGAGGTGAACCTTTCAATCTAGGGTCACTCTGCCTTACATGAACTTTTCCTATTTGAACCTTTCTTTCCTGGTTTACTCTTCCTTCCTTGTGCCCCTCAGAGGCATGTACCCCCAAACAGAAAAAAAACAGTATGGTTTTTAAGGGCCCATGCATGAAGTCTATCTGACTGTAAGTCCTGCTAATTAAGAAAGTGTCATGGTCAGATTCAGATACATATTCCCTCACACTTTTTGTCATTTAAAGCTCTTCACAACACTACTTCCTTCTCATCTTCCCAGTTTACTGAACACAATAGGTCCCTCCATACTTTTTGCAATCCAGTCATATTGACAGTCTTAATTTTCCTCAAACATCTATCTCCCATTTCCCTACTTTTGCATCAGATGCCCCCCATTCTTGAAATACCCTTCTTCAATTCCATCTCCTAGAATTCCTGATTTCCTTCAAAATTCAAGCACCATATTCTGTACAAAATTTTTCCTGGTTTCTCTCTCTTCCACTTCATTCCCTCTTTCCTAGCTGCTAGTTCCTCCCTCTCCAAGATAACTTTACATTTGGTTTATATATGTCTTGCAAATGTTTATATGTACATGTTGTCCCCCCAATTAGAATGTAAGCTGCTTGAGGGCAGGTTACAATGTCAGTCACATAGGCATTTAACAAATTCTTGTTGATAGTTTGACTTAAAAAAATATTACATATATAAAATATACATAAACATGTCTGTCTATCATCTATCTATCTATCTATCTATCTATCTATCTATCTATCTATCTATCTATCTATCTATCTATCTTCTATCGATGTATCTATCTATCTATCTTAGTATTGATCCTTAATCTTCTTTGTGGCCTATAATCTTTTTTACCTTTAGCATCCACTCTTTATCTAGTACCTGACAATTTTTCTCTACCTGTTCACTTAGACTGTGAGAACTGGACATGACTTTAGTTTGTGAGATCTGGACATGATCTTAGAAATTGCTTTTTAGAGATGAGGGAAGGTAAAGAGCTTGGAAAAATTCAAATAGCTAGTAAGTGGCAGAGCTGGAGACTTAAACCTAGATCTCAAGAGTGGGGCTTTTGTCATTATCTCACACTGCCACTGAATACACATTAGGTATTCTTTGTTGTTGTTTCAGTTGTATCTGGCTCTTTATGACTCAATTTAGGGTTTTCTTGGCAAACATACTAGGATGGTTTGCCATTTCCTTCTCTAGCTCATTTTACAGATGAGGAAACTGAGGCAAAGATGGTAAAGTGATTTGCCTGGGGTCACACAGCTAGAGGGCAGATTTGAAATCAGCTCCTCCTGACTCTCTATCTACTTTGCCACCTAATGTCTGACTTTGAAGAGGTAATATTTTATCAAGAAGACAACACATGACAACATAGGCAATGTACAAAATATATTGGCTATAACACATATACCCACCATGTACCTTTCTATCAACCTCTGGGTGTTATTCTTTATTTTCTGGACACTGTTGTATCTCATGTCTTGCTGCCACAAAGCAACACTAGGAAAATATTGGTATCTGGGGATGGATCTTTGTTTACATAGAAAGTTTAGGGTGATAAAAGGAAGCTTACAATCTAGAGAATGGATCTGAGAAACTAGAGGTAGAAACAACCTTTAGCAAGTAATTGATTAGGGGCCAGACTCAGGGGTAAAGGATGCCCTAAGGTTGGGTAGCTGGGTCATTGGAAGGATGGTGGCACTCTTGTCAGAAATAAGGAAGTCTGGAAAAGAAATAGGTTTTGGGGAAAACAGGATATGTTCTGTTTTGGACATGATGAATTTACAATGCCTCTGGGATGTGCAGTTTGAAGAGGTCACTAGTGATGTGGGACTAGAGCTTAGGAGACAGACTGATACTAATGTCCATGAGTAATCAACAAATTGTTAGATTATGGGTTTTTTTAATTCCTTATTTTGAAAGTAACATCTTGTTTAACTGTCATTGGGGAAGTTACCTATAGTATGTTCAAAAATTCAACAGGTGAGTGCTAAAAAATGTAGTAGGTGCTTTAATGATACTGGTTTGTGGGGTGGCTAGGTGGTGCAGTGAATAGAGCACTGGCCCTGGAGTCAGGAGGACCTGAGTTCAAATCTGGCCTCAGACACTTAACACAAAAACTAGCCATGTGACCTTGGGCAAGTCACTTAACCCCAACTGCCCTCCAAAAAGAAAAAAAAAATGATACTAGTTTGCCTTAACTTTGGTGGCCAAATGGTTAACACATTAATAATTAGTATTTTAGTGAGCTTCATTTGGGGTAGCTAGTAAGCTACCCCAAATGAAGATAGCATTTATGATTTCTACAGGAAGATTCATAGGAATCAGATATTTGAAGGTATCCTGAGGAGAACCAAGGAGATGGTAAGTGACATGAAGTTCTTGACTAACTAGAAACTTAATGTAAAGAGCAATGGGAATTCAAGGCCAGAAGGAGAAGACAAAAAGGGGATCAGCATAGAGAGAGCCTTGGCCTGAGGTTGGTCTGTCCTTGACTATACTCCGTCTTTCCACTCATAGAGAACAAGCTAGGAGGAGTAAACCCAAAGAACAGCATAGTAGGAGGCAGCTGGAAATGTACATTGTTCCTGGGTGAAGAGACCCTGGCCATTGAGTGAAATGTGAGGTTGAGGTGGCGTGGTTTGGAAGTCTGAGAGCCAGGAACAGGGCTGGAAGGGCACTACCATTCTTCTAGTCACCCAGGCTTATTATGATCTCGGGCTCATCTGTGACTTCTCACTCTCAGTCACCCTACATAGCCAATCAAGCTAACTTTGTTATTTCTACCTGTGGGACCTCTTTTCTTACATCACCTCTCCACTCAAAGCCACTATCCTTTGGCCCTCACTACTCTCATTTGCACTATTACAGCAGTCTTCTAATTGGTCTCCCTCTCTCAAGGACTTACTCTAATCTATCCTCTGCTCATGCTTAGAAAAATCACCTTGGCAAGTGAGCAGAGGATTCCATTTCTCCCCCTCCTTCAATAGATTCCAATGGCTCCTTACTACCTCCAGGATCAAATACAAAGTCCTTTATCTGACATTTAAAACTCTTCTTACCTTTCCAGTCTTCTCACATTTTACTTCTTTCCGCGCCCTCTACAATCCAGGGAGACTGGTAAACTTGCTGTTCCTTGCACATGACACAACATCTCTAGACTCTGTGACTTTGCAAAACTGCTTCTCCCCAATACCTGGAATTCTCTGCACCCTCACCTCAGCCTCTTCATTTCCTTGGCTTCCTTCAAGACTTGGCTGAAATTCTGTCATTTGTAGGAGGATTTTGCTAGTTCCTCCAGATGCTAGTGCCTTTCCTCTGAGATGACCTATCTATGCTTTATGTATCTTGTATGAACTTAATTATTTATATGTTGTCTCCCCCATTAGGATCTGAATTCCTTGAGTGAAAGAATTATTTTTGTTTTATTTGTGACTTTCTTGTATTACCAGTACTGAGTACAGTGCTTGCCATACATAGCAAGTGTTTCATAAATATTTGTTGACTGACTGGTTTTTAATATTACCGTGCATTCTATGTTCCCATTCTTTATGCTATAAATCACCTAAGGATCAGAACTGTATCTTGTTTACATTCTATTTTGTTCTATGGCACCTAGCATGTTGTTTGTTTTAAATAGATACCAATAGGTAGTCTGATTTTTAAGCACTGATACAAATTATAGGGGTATAATGTTAAGACAAATCCCAGAATATTGGTCTCACTATCCATAAAATCTAGAAACTCTTAATGAGCAATATATTCTATTAAACTGTTCTGTTGGCAAAAATACACATTTGAATAGTTAATGCTTTGTAGATATTTCCCCAAAAGTACTTACAAAAGGGAAAAATCTTAATTCCTCTGTCAATTCTCCTTTACTTTTTTGAGTATTTCATTGATTCCTATGAGTAAGTATGTAGGGCAGCATTTATAGTTGTCTTAGTTTATTCACTATTTAGTATGAAAAAAACAAACCAAATCATTGTCTTATCCAGTCATTTTTCAGCTCAGTTTTCCCTGGTTGCTCCTCTATGCCTTCAGCTATCTGTGTTCTCCTTCAACCTTTAGTATACTGTAGCTGGCAGCCTGGCCTGGAAGTGTACCAGATTCTAACAGGATGAATATTTCCTTCATGTAATTTGAGTGAGAACCACAGTAAGTGGTCTTGCAAGTTATGCTACAACCGAAGGTTACCAGGGGCAGAGGGAAAATGGGATCCATCATTCCGTAGTTCAGTCCAATCATCACTGACACCCATGTCAACATTTGAGAGTAGAGATGAAAAAAAAAGATTTAGAGGAGAAATAAAGGTAAAAACCATTCTACTTGCCTTGGTTTTGGAGGCAAAGGGAGCAAAAATAGTTAGTATTTTGCTAAAAATAGAATGTGCCTTCTAAAAGGGGAGGCTTGGCATGCGCGCAGTTACTTCTAAAATTATTGGGTCACCATAGTGTAAGGTAATACAGTAATGCAATTAACTGTCTTGTACCATCCCAAGTGCCTGCCAGCAATACATAAGTACATCCCATTCATTATCGCCTTTCCCAGCTCATGGACCTTTATAAACATTGTTTGCTTTTGCAGTCAGCTGTAGCTGTAGCCCTGAGAACTGTCTAGGTATATTTAACCCTGGGTATCGTTCCAACATGCTACTTTAAAAGAAGATCATATTGTTTTTCCTGCTTTCCATTTCTGAAAAGGCTAGGCTTTGGCCATGGAATACTCTACATATCTGGCTGCAAACAGCCTACCAGGAGCCAAGAAATGCAGTGCCTTGCCTAATTTCAGCATTCACTCAAGTGAAATTATTTATGATACTCATTCTCTACTCTTTTTTCCCCTTTTTCTTCTTTTATTTCTTTCCCATCCTGTTCCTTCTTTTTCTTCCTTCCTTCCCTTCTTTCCTTTGTTTCTCTTTCCCTTCTCTTAGTGGCTAGTATCAACCAGATGAAAAGACTATTTGGATTCAGTCTCAGCTACTGATGGAGCTATGGCATGGCTTTGGAAGCTCCTGTCAGGTATGATACAATAAACGTCTGCCTCGAATGTCCAGAAAGGAGAATTTAGTCATTTTAAATGTCAGTAAATCAAGTCCTCAAATGGTGAGATAGCTTAACATTTTTTACATCAGCAGCTGAAACAACATCAATACGCCTTTCTAAAATGACACAGGCAGTCTCTCCACAGCAAACACTTAACCACCTCGGCTGCAGCAAACTTGATTTATGGAGATTTGAGCTAAGAAAATTGCTGTTTCTAACCATCCAAGTTTGCATTACAAATTGAAAGTATTTTCCAACGGATTATGGGGGGAAAGTCTGGATCAGGTTTTATAAAAATGCAAAACAATGAGTAACAAGAAATAAAGTCTCCAATTTGGAAACCGATGGCATTTTCAATTGCCTTCTAGTTTTTTTTTTCTTCCCCACGGGCAAGGCTGAAACTAATGAAAGAAGGTACAGAAAAAATATCACCTAAGGTGGACTCCTTGCTGACAGATTAGAAAGCTCTGGAACACCAAGCCCTTTAGCAAGAACAGAAAACAGGCACTCTGTCCCAAGTGGTAAAATGGAGCAAGCTGTTTCCTGCCCTCCCCTTCCCAAAAGCTGTCTGGGAGAAAAACATAGGATCATAAATTTATAGCTAGAAGGGACCTTAGAGATTCATTTGTCCAACCCCTTCATTTTACAGTTGGGGAAACTGAGGCCTACAGAATTGACTTGCCTAACGTCACCCAGGTAGGAGTGAAAGAGTCAGGATTTGAACCCAGGAACCAAGACTCTAAATTCAGTTCTTTCTCTGCTAGACTGCGAATAAAAACACTCTCTCAGAATAACCCTTTGAGGTAGGGAATGCTAGTTGTATTATCCCTATATTACAGATGAGGAAGTAAACATATAGAATTATGACTGGCCCATAGTCAAACTGCTTGAAAGGTTGGAGCTGGGTCTTGAATCTGGGTTCTTTTGACTCTGAGACCAGTCATCTTCTTGCTATACCATGCTGTCTTTCAGAGTTCTCTACTTGAGTGTCTCTAACTTCCTGAGCACTAGACTGCTCAGTTAAAAATAATTTATTATTTGCAAGTTGTTTTTTAAGAAAAACTAAATGAAGCAGAAATAATGAATAATGGGGTCAAGATGATTACTTCTCAGCAAGTTGGGGATTTCTTCACCATCAATCAACCAGTATGCATTTAATACAGGGCAGTTAGGTGACAAAGTGGATAGAGTACGTACTGACCTTGGAGTCAGCAAGACCTGAATTTCAAACCTACTTCAGAGACCTTGGGCAAGTCAAGTTAACTCCTTTCACCATCAGTTTCCTCAATTGGAAAGTGGGGATTATAATGACATCTATATCCCAAGGTTGGTGTGAGGGTCTAATCAAATAACATATGTAAAGTGTTTTACAAAATCTTAAAGTCTCTGTCTCCCTCTCTCTCTCTCTCTCTCTCTCTCTCTCTCTCTCTCTCTCTCTCTCTCTCTCTCTCTCTCCCTCTCTCCCATCCCCCCCCTCTCTTTCTCCCTCTCTTTCCCTCTCTTTCCGTCTCTGTTTCTCTCTGTCTCTTTCTCTCTGTCTCTCTCTCTTTCCCTCTCTCTGTCTCTCCCTCTCCCCCCTCAATAAATAAATAAATGTATATACTCTATATAAATATAAATTATTATTTACTAAGCAGCTGTCATGTCAGGTATTGTGCTAAGCACTAGAGATACAAAGCTAGAAGTGAATTTCTGCACTTAGGAGCTTACATTTTTTGAGGGCAGCATCGACGGGGAATAGGTTCACAGATGTGAGTAAGTTCTGGATGTATACAACATAATTTTATATTTTACATATAAAATGCACTTATGCATCTTTTTTTTTTTGCTTTTTTTTGGAGGGCAGTTGGGGGTTAAGTGACTTGCCCAAGGTCACATGGCTGGTTTTTTGTGTTAAGTGTCTGAGGCTGCATTTGAACTCAGTTCCTCCTGACTCCCGGGTCGGTGCTCTATTCACTGCGCCACCTAGCCGCCCCACTTATGCATCTTAAAGTTTACAAAACACTTTACAAATGTGATTTCATTTGATCCTCACAACAATTATAGGAAGGAGGTACTAGGAAACTGAGGTTGAAGTGATATGCTCAAGTCACAGAGCTAATAAGTGTCTGAAGGAACTTTGGAACTGACTTCAAGCCTATGCTTTATCTACTTCACCACCTAGCTATTTGTAGGTGAGTTTGGTGGTGTGTAGGAGTATAGATTGCCCCCAAACCATATAGAGGTCTTCAAAACTTGGAGAATGAAGAAAGGTGTCTGAAAGGAGGTGTTTCATAGCAACCTCGGTCTATCTTGGTGACCCCCTAATGTATGCATATTGCTCATGGAAGATTTCACTTAAGATATGTTTTTCATTCCCCAAGTTCACAGATAATCTGAAAAAAGAAAAAAGTCTCCTCTTCTACATACTGTTACTTTTCCGAATATAACTCAGGTTTAAGGAGCACTTAACCTTAGGACTGCTTCCTTCTACAAACTATTTCAAGGACTAAATATTCCTATCATTAATATAACTCTTCAGTCATCTCCCAGTTCCCTATTTTTTCTTTCCTTGCCGTCCTTGGTAACATTCCTAGGCACAAAGCCTTTCCAACCAGAGTTTAGCACATTGTCTCCCCATCTACCCTCAATCCCATCTACCACTTCCAATAGCCCCAGTACCCTGAACATTATGGGATATATAATACTGTGTGAGCAAACTCCCCTACAATTTAGACCATAAAATCATAGACTTGGAAGGCAGTGATAGATTAAGACTCTTTGGGGACTCTAGGCACCAAGATTCTAAGGACCTTTCCTTAAAATTTGCAATTAAAAAAACCAAAACAAAATGAAGCTATGATAATGTATAGGAGAAGATTTTCTTTTGTGAAGGAAACTATAACATAAAAAAAAGGAAAATAGGCTTATTTCCCTGTCATTTTAACACTTTTATTTCTATTTTAACATTAATAAGTACTCCTTGGGGATAAGGGAGTGGGCTATCCCTTCCTATCTGTACTTCTCAGTCACTTTTTTTGGTCTACTGTTTTTAAGTATTGCAGAGTATGTGTGTCTGCCTCCTAAATTGGACCCAAGGGACTTGGTGGTTAGTCAGTTTCTTTCTGTTCTATGTGAGGGGATCCAGGTTTTAGAAGAAAGAAAGGTAGAAAAAAGAGGTGCCATTTGGGTTCCTAGTATACTTATTTATCATTTGCCCATCTTCTTCCCCCTTAAAAGGAAGAATTCTTTAGCCTCTTCTCCAAGAAGAAAGAGATCTGGCTTAAGTGCTTTACTTCCTCTAACCTTGGTGTTGCTGGTGTATATTTGTAGTCTATTGGATAAATCAACACTGAATGAATGAATGAATGATAAAGCATTTTATTAAGCATATACTATTTGCAAAGCATTGGGGCTACAAATGAATAAGTAAGATAGCACCTGTTCTCAAATAGCTTACATTCTAATAGGGGGAGACAAAACATCTGAGATTTCAGCTGTGAATTGGGTGGAGTAGCACCATGATCCTCTGGGTGAAGTGGCAAGGAAGATAGCAGGTCACACATCTTTTTAAATGTCATTTCTATGGATAGAATTGCTATACATTTCTGGTGGTGAAGCATTCGATGGTGCTAAGGACTTTGGTGGTAAGAACTTTAAAAAAAAATAACCTTTTCCCACAAATTCCACTGTCCACCATCCATTCTCCACCCTCCTTGCCCTAAATGAAAACTACTTTTTCCTTTCTCTCTGTCTTCATCTTACCCAATTACAGATGATTCTTTTCTTGACTCATCTTGACTTATTGGAGGAAGGATCTGCACACCCTTTGTTCATTTCTAGACTCTTCTGTCACTTGTCCAACTTTTGAAATCTGCACTGTCCATTTATGTTATCCTATCCAAGCAACCTCTAGGGCCATCTTTTACTTTCTCTATAACTTTGGTGCCTCTTCTTATTCCTTATCTTTATCATTTTCTTTCCTACCAAAATCTTCATTAATGGCCCTTCCAACTCATTGGCCTATACTTCCTCAGCTCTAACGAGCTTCATTTCCATTCTACTCCTGGTGGCTATTACATAATTCAATTCTATAGACACTTATTAAGTGCCTGCTATGTGCAAGGTGCTATTCCAGGTGAAGGAGATAAAGATTAAAAAAATCCGATTCTTTCCTTCTGGCTTATTTGGACTTGGAGACAAAAAAAGTTGAATTCAAACTCTGCCTCTGTTGGTGACTAGCTGTGTGACACTCTGTAAATCACTTAGCCTCTCTCAGACTCAGGTTTTTTACGTAATGGGGATGATGAAAGTACTCATTTACTAGAATTATTGTGAGAATCAAACAAATGGTCAAACTTGCACTTTAGGAAGATCAATTTGACTGCTGAATGGAGAATGAACTGGAGCAGGGAGACCAACCAGCAAGCCATGGCAATAGTCCAGGTGTGAGGTGATGAGATTCAGTACCAAGAGGTATCAGTGTCAGAGGAGGGAGAGAGGTGTATAGGAGAAATGTTATAAAAGTAAAAATGACAAATGACTAGATATGGGATATGAGAGAGAGGGAGGAGACAGGATGAAATATAGATCGTGAGTCTAGATGACAGGGAGAATGATGTTACCCTCAATGGTAATAGAGAAGTTAGGAAGATAGATTCTTAGGGAAAAGATAATGAGTTAATTTTTGAATATGTTGAGCTTAATATTTTTATGAGGCACCCAGTTTGAAGTTTTCAAAAGGCAATTGGAGGCATGGGGCTGGAGGTCAGGAGAGAGGTTAAATTTGGGCAGATACATCTTAGAATCATCTGCATAGAAGTAATAATTGAACCATGGGAGCTAATGAGTTTACCAAGTTAAATATTACAGAGGGAAATAAGAAAAGGGGTCAGGACAGAAATGATCAGAGGTGATCATTCATAGTGAATTACCTGGATAAAGACCTAGCCATATCATGAAAACCTAGAGAGAAAAGAGACAGAAGAGGATAATTGACAGGGTCAAAGGCTACAGAGAGTCAAGAAAGATGCTAGGGGTCAGGTCAGGCATCTTCTATGTGTGAAGGAAAGTTACTACTTTCTGGTACTGCCTATAGCCAACCTCCTCAGGATACAATAGCATCCTGAACCTTCCATTTCCTGTTAGGCATGGTTTGTTCCCTAAGGAAAAGCTACTGGGGGCAGCCTAGGCATCTTCCATATGCCATAAAGCAACCACTTCCATCTGTACCAGCACAAGGCTTCTTCCTGCTGCCAGCCCAAACTCCTAAATGGGATGTTGAGAACCTCCTGTGCAAAGAAGAACACTTTCTATTCAACTTCAAGCCCCCCATCTCCTACTTTGCTCATCTTTTGAGGGTATGTGAGTGGTGCTCGTTGATGAACATTCTTATACCTGGTCATATCTGTCACGTTCCAAATGACTCCAAAATCCTAAAGGTCACCATTCAAAGTTCATCACCCCTACCACCTGATTCCTTATTCCCATTCCCTGTCCTTCCTACTCCAAAGCTGCATCCTAACACCACTCTTCTACTGTGATCTCTGGAATGCTTGTTCCATAGGCAACAAATTTCCCTTTATTTTAAATCTATTCTTTTCTACTCCTTCCATCTCCAGCTTTTACTCAAAGCTGGCTTCCTCTGATGACACAGCCCCTCTAGCTGCCCTTCCCAGTATTGGCTTCACTTTCATTCATTCTCCTCAACTCACTGGTTGAGATGGTAGAATTGGAATTCTCCTAGCTCATCATTGCCACTTTCAGATTTGTCTTCTTCTTCCATCCCTCAGTAACCTCTCTTCTTTGAGCTTCATGCTATTCATGCCCAATCAAAATCCTGATACCTATTGTCTACAGACCCCCATGTCATTCTTCTTCCTTCCTCAATGAGTTTGATACCTGGCTTACAATTTTTCTTTCCTCCTCAACTCCTGCCCTCATACTAGGGGACTTCAACACATATCTTGACTCTCCCTCAAATATATAAAGCTAAGAGCTCTTCGAGGCATTAAGCAAAGAAAGGGTTATATTTGTGAGCCAACTGAATTTAGATAGAATGCTTTTTGACCCAAGTCAAATAGTGGCCAAATGTAAATTTGGGGTTAGAATGCTAACATTTCTAAACCTATTCTCATATAGGGAAACAGTCTCTCATGTCTCATTTACCCTAATCTAAGCTCCCCTCCCCTCCCCATCCTCACCTGTCCAAGAAGATTTGGTTTACTTTAGTTTTCAATGGATAAATTTAAATCATGTGATTAGTATTTATTTAGAAGGGAATTTCTTTACAATTATCTATACCTCTTACCCAGAGACTTTCATAAACCTAAAGAGAGAAGAATTAGCTTATTCTTGTGAATGGAACAGAATGATGAGGTAAGGAAGGGGAAGGCATGGAAGCAAGAGGAAAGGAATCCACCTATTTGAGGAAACAGGGTAGATTTCTTTGTGACAACTCTGTTTTAACCACCTTTGACTCACTCAGAGGGGCCTAGAAATTCTTCTGCAGATGCAGTGAAATTCCTTTATTCTCTATCCTACCACAATTGCCTTTGGTATAATGCCATTTCACAGGAAAGGAATAGAAACAGATTAAAGGCAATGGATGAATATTGCCTAGGGTGGGTTTTTTTTTTTAATCTTGTGTAGGTTTGATTCTGGGATATACTTGAGGAGTTATGGATGATGTATCTTTCCTCCCATATACCCAGGGAATAGATAGGACTTGGGATTCAGGGGAGAATCAAATTCAATATTACAAAAAAAGATGGCATAAAATAGGACTACATTTTAAAATGTAATGGAGGTGACAATAGACCCTGGAAGTTTATATTAGTGGAATGATCACTCTTACAAGTTTTATCACACTAGAAATACTATGAGTATGATCCCAGTAATAAGACAGTGTAGTACAGTGGAAAAAACACTGGATTTGTAAGAGAATATGGCTTCAAATTCCTCCTCTATCATTCAGTACCTGTGTGACTGACCAAGTCACTTAAACTCTCTGTTCCTTGGTTTCCTCATCTATAAAACAAGGGGCTTGAGTTAGATGGTCTCTAAGGTCCTTTCCAGTTGTACAACTGTGATTCTATAGCTGTGTCCATCGTCTGAAGATTAGCCTAGCTAAGAATAGAGAACAATGTGCTGAGAAGCCCAGTAGACTGGTCACTAGGGGATTCTTTTGGCCTCAGAAAACATGTAAACATTACAAAATGGGTCTTATTCCCATACAGTGATCCCCTTTAGTTTAAGTGGTAGAGGGGCATAAAGGGGGTGGGTCAGAAGGTCCTATGAATCCCATATTTCATAGTCTATAAATATTAATGGACATTTTGGTATTCTTAATGAAAGACTCTTGTCCAATGACCAAAGGATTGATACATTCCTGGAATAACTGAACTATACTCATATTGACCTTCTCTTTAGAAGTGAAACCAAAATATATAATGAATTCTCAGTTAAATAGAAAGATGACTCCAAGGCAAATACAGGAATCAGTAGGCTTGGTTTTATCATGCTCACAAAGAGTAACAATAAACACCACCTTACTGGATACTTGGTTGTCTTGTGATGCAGAGTTCATGAGAAGGATAAACAAACAGGTCATCATGAAGGTAATTACAGCTTATGCTCCAACATCTGTCACAGAGAATGAAGAATTGGAAAAATTTTGTGAAGAATTTAACTAACTCTTCCAAGTCAAGTCAATATGTACTCAATGCAGAAGGTGAACAGGCAGGGCTGGAGGGAGAGGACAAAATATGTTGGGAAAAGTCATGATTTAGGGTATGGAAGTGAAATACAACAAGAACCTCATCCCCGATTATTTTGCTAGTTCAGTACTTTTAAGGATTTGTGATTTTATTCATAGGGATATTTCTTACGCCCATGCAGATTGTAATCTCTCTATGAGTTAGTAGGTATTTTCTGAGAGTTATCAGCCTAACTAGAGATGAGCCTTTATAAACTTAGCTTATCTGGTCATCAGACAGCAGCTTGTAGAATCATAGGTTTAGGGAATGTCTAGTCAACTCCTCTCCCATTTTACAGTAAGGAAACTAAATCCCAGAGAGATAACGTGATTACTGAAAGTCACAATATAGTTAGTAATAGCTAGACTTGGAGGTTGAACTTAGATTCTCTGATAACAATTCTATTGCTCTTTCCACTGTTACGTATACAATTTATCACTGGGACCACATTTGAAGTCTTAAAATTTGTATATCACCTCCCTCATTAAACTCTAGGCTTCTTGAGAGTGGGACCTGTGTTTTTCCTTTTATATCTATCTATCTATATATCTATATCTATATATATATATATATCTTCAGTGTTTAGTGAAATAGAAAGTGCTTATCTTCAGTGCTTAGTGCCTTGAACACAGTAACTACTTAATAAATGTTTATTTACTTGACTCTTCCCTTTTAATAATAAATACTTTATTCAAAGGTGCTAGACACAGAGAACAATGATAACATCACCATGAATGAAATCAACTATATTATACTAACTGGCAGGAAACACCTGGTAACTGATGGGGGTCTTGTTTCAGAATCATTTGAGCTATATATGTAGTCAGACAATGCTTGGATAGGGCAAAGGTAAAAATCAATACCAAATAAGAAGAGAGGGATGAAGGTGAGAGGAAAAAAAAATCTATAATTACAATAGTTTTAACTGAATCTTTTTTAAACCAATTGATCCTGAAAGATGGAAAATGGATGAGAGTAAAGACGTGAACTCATTTCTTGGGGGAAATTTAACCAGTATAAAAAAAATCAGAATTGTAATTGGAAAATTACAATTGTAATTAGAAAATTACAATTTTAATTACAAAATTACAAACCTAGCGAAAATTCATTTGCAAGACAGTGGCTAGGGGTATGGAATATGAGTATCTTGGTTGTAAGGAAAGCCTTAAGATTATATTTCAGCCAGTACTTGCCCAAGTATCCCATATGAAGAGCATGATGCAGGTTCTCAGGTCCATTGGAGGACCAATGTGACCTTGGTAGGGTGTATTTGAGCTCAGGGGTGGAAGGTGGCTTGATAGTTCATTCCTGCCTCTACGGCATAGTCAATGGTTGACTATACAAGGAAGGAGATGAAGGAGGTAGGTCTCAGAAGAAGTTTGTGTAATGGGGATCAGACCCCAGGGATGGTAGCCTGAGTCTGGCAGTCCAGAAGACTACTGAGAACTTCTGTTCTTCTGAGAATAGCTAGCTAGCATGATCCTAGACAAATAAATTAATCTTTCTTGGCCTCAGTTTTCTTTTCTGTAAAATGGGGATACATTCTTACAATACAAAGATAGCACCTATCTTTCAGAGTTGTTGCAAGGACAAAATAGCACACCGTATGTAAAGTTTGTTGCAAATCTTAAAGTACCACATTAATGCTAGTTGTTATTCACAAAAGATGGCCAATAGGGCCAGCAAATCATCTCAACCAAAATCATTTGATCAATGTCAAATGGCAACACATAGTATCCAAACATATAGAAAACAAGCTCATTTATGAAACATTGTGGAGAAGAAAGAGGCCTGCTACTTACTATCTTGTGACCTTGGGCAAGATGCTTTGTTTTTCTAGGATTTAGATTTCTATCTAAAAAGCATTATGGAATGCTTCTAGCTTGGTCAGGCATTAAAGGCACCAAGGTCATTCACTGCATCCTGGGTAATCGTCAGTCATCCTGACTTCTGTCCTGCCACTGGACTTCAATGACTCAGGAAGAGAGAGTGAGGCTGATGACTTCCTGTAATTCTGTCTCACTTAAATCCAAATCACATGAAAGTCAAGACATCACGCTTGTGAGGAATATAAATAAATGTGAAATAAAAAACCCACCAAGATTCTTATAGTAATTATATCACAGATTTTCAGCTAAAAGCTTAAAGGTTACTTAGCTCAATACTTAACTTTAGAGATGAAGAAACTGAGACCCAGAGAGGCCATGCTAAGAAACTTGGCAAACTTCAGGCAGGTAGTAAAGGTAGAGCCGGGATTTGAACCTAAATCTTCTGAATCCAACTCCAACACATTTATGACCCACTATCTCTGCGCGTGGCACATACCACATGTTGTTCATTCAGGTCTAATTCTTTGTGACCCCATTTGGCGTTTCCTTGGCAAAGATAACGGAGTGGTTTGCCATTTCCTTCTCCTGCTCATTTTACAGATGAGGAAAGTGAGACAAACAGGGTTAAGTGACTTGCTCAGGGTCACACAGCTAGTAAGTGTCTGAGGTCAGATTTGAACTCAGAAGATGAGTCTTCCTGATGCTAGCCCCAGCATTTTATCTACTGTGTTCCCTAGCAACCCACATACCACACAAAGAAGGATCAGTGGTGCGGAAGATAAACTTGGGAAGAGTTGGTGGCCTTGACTAAATACATGAAAAAGAAATCTATGCTGGAGCCAACACAATTTTAAAGGCCCTCAAGGACTGGTTTTCAGCATATTTCAAGAAGGGGAAAATTCTTAAAGACTGGGAAAGTTCACTACCAAAAATGGTGACGGAGAAGATGTCAGCAACTACTGATCCACAGGGCTATTTTTGCATCTCTATAAAACCTGGATCAGAATAATTTAGGCGTGCAACATAATCTCTTGGACCTAGAGTTGGAACAGACCTTGGAGGTCTTATATTCTAAACCTTTCCTTTTACAGATAAGGAAACTGAGACCCAGGGAGTTAAGTCATTTATCTAAGGTCATATATAGAGTATATGTTCAAGCTAGGATTTGAATTCAGAATCTGAACCATGTTAGATTACTCTGGATAAAATGTGAGAAAAGAAGTCCTATGGCAGATATTTATCTTTACAATCACACAGTTAACAGAGAAACTTAGAGAATATGTGTGTTATAAAAATCCTTTGCCCTATTTGGTCTTAAAACAAAACTACATCAACAAACAAACCTAACCTTTTCCCCTTCCTGAAAATAATCTTATTTAAAGTGAAGCAATGATCTTAACCAACGGAAAACAAAAGATAAAACATTTGGGAAAACAAGAGTTAACATTTAGAAACAGAGCCCAGGGAACCATGGCAAACTGTGACCCTGCCATCTGGCACACAGGATTTCTAACTAAGAGGCTTCTGGGCTTTAGTATTTTGCATTCCCTGAGGAATTGAGGGCCGCATTCATAGGCCTGTGTCAGCCACTGGCATTTTCTCTGGGGACCTACTGTGATCAGTGAATGTGGACAAGTGACAAAGAATGAACAAGAAGATTTATCTGGAGGAGAAGAGGGTCAGAAAGAACTCAGAATGTGAAAAAGAAAGTTCACAAGTTTTCTGGAACAGTACTTTCCTTTCAAAATCTCTGGCAGGGCCCTAACAACAAACTCTCTCCTTTGTAGTCAGGGATTTTAATGCTAATGTTTTTTCAAAGCACTAGATTCTCCTTCTGTATTCATTAACTAGTTTTCATTCTTTTAAAATAGTTTTATTGATTCTCTTTTTAAAAATGTACCATATTATTTCCAAATGATTTCCCACCTCTATCCTTTTTGCAACTGAATACAACTTCTTTGTAATAAACTAGGAGAATCAAGTAAAACAAATGAATACATAAAATGTATGAATCACTCTGCACCTAAAGTTCACTATCTCTCTGGAGGCAAAAGGCATACTCCACTCTGAAGTCCTAAGTGAGCATTTCTCAGGCTTCTCTCTCCACATTTCACAGAAAGAGTCTGTGACGCGTAGTCACCGTCTACAATCCTCTGCCATCTTTTCTCCAGAAACATTGTTCCACGGGAGCAGTGGTAGTTTGAATTCTAGTTCTATTATTAATTGTATGATCTTGGACAAAGTCATTTATACTCTGATCCTTTGCCTTGTCATCTATAAAATGGACAAATACTAATATAGTCATATATATAGTGTTGATAATCACTCTTCAATTCTTTGCTGTCATAAGAAGTGCTACTATATTTTGATATGTATGAAGATTTTCTTGTTATGCATATACATACATACATATGCAGTCTTATAGTGAAGAAAGCCCTTTGTAAATGTTACTGCTAAAATGTCATAAAGAGGATCAACTTTTTTTTTTGCCAGACCTAAGCAAACCGTCCTCCATAAACAAATGAGCCCATTCCATCCCTTCTTCTTCTTCAGCAGATTGCTCCTTTATCTTTCTCACTCATCTTCAATTTCTCTTCAATGGCTGCTTCCAAGAGAACTAGCACCACTGGTGTGAGGGTTTGCCTTACCTCCTTTTGGTGTCCACTTTTCACCCAACTGTCTCTCACCTGTGGCTCTAAGAGGCAGTAGCAGGCACATTGACCACACCCTAGAAAAACCATCATTTCTGTTGATATTCCAGCGGTTCTCAACCTGTGGTTTATGTTCAATTTGTAACAATGAAAATACATCCTGCATATCAGATATTTATATTACAATTCATAAGAGTAGCAAAATTACAGTTATGAAGTAGCAACGAAAATAATTTTATGGTTGGGGGTCACCAGAACATGAGGAACTGTATTAAAGGGTTAGCATTAGGAAGATTGAGAACTGCTGTTCTAGATCTTCGGCTTTTCCAAATGAACTTTCTTATGATTATTATCATATTCTGTACATATAACCCTATGGTATCACCTTTACAGTTTAAATAAACTTTGGTAGTATTTTCACTTTTATTCTTTTGGCATAGCCCAATTATGAGTTATTTAATATTCTTCTAGGTTTTAAAAGTTATCCTTTATATCTTTGGACAGTTAGGTGGTTCAGTGTGTAGAGTGCTGGACCTAGAGTCAGAAAGACTCACCTTAATAAGTTCATATCTGGCCTTAGACATTTCCTAGCTGTGTGAACCTGGGGAAGTCACTTAACCCTGTTTGCTTCACTTTTCCTCATCTGTAAAATGAGCTAGAAAAGGAAATGGTAAATCTACTACAATATAATTGCTAAGGAAACCCCAAATAGAGTCACAAAGCATCAGACATAAACTGAACAATAACAACAAAATTATTTCTTTAAGGATAACTATATAATTGAATCTGTACAAATTTTTTGTGATTTAGTAGGCCAATTACCATATAGTTTATGCATTTTTTTTTTAGCTATTTGGAATGAGGTTTCTATTTCTTTAGTTGCCTCTCTGATTTTTTCATTACTACATAGAAATACAGGTGATTTTTGAGTATTTTGTTGCCTGAGGTTTTGCTAAGACCATTAATTGTCCCAGTTAGTATCTTTGAGGAATCTCTAGATTTTCCATATAAATTGTCATATCATTAGCAAATGATGTTTTATCTCCTCTTTACTTATTCTTATGTTTTAGGTTTTTCCTCTTGTATTACTATTACTGCTAGTATTTCCAGAACTATATTAAATTAAACTATATTTCCAGAAAAAATATTAAGGAAGAGTGGGCATCCTTACTTTATTCCAGTATTTACTGGAAAATATTCTTGGGTAATCCTAATGCATCACAATGCTTACAAAGCTTCAAATAGATTAGATGGGTACATTTTAATAATTAAAAAAAAAGACCCTTCAATGATAGTGCTTTATAGATTTAAAAATTAGCATAAGTGTTTTACTTTGTCAAAGGCTTTTCCACATCCATTGATCCAATCATGTAATTTTCAATATTTTTTGTTTTTAATATTGTGTGGGGTACAGGGACCCCAAACATCCCCTACCCCCCATTAAAAGTCAGAAGTGGCTTGAGGAAAGAACAGGAAGTTTTATTGAATTTTTGCAAGATGAGGGCATCCTTCCACCAGTATGAACCAGTGGAATGAGGCATGCTACAGAAGACAGAATGAGAATTTATACCCTAACACAGTCAAGCCCCGCCCCCCCATCTCTTCTCCCATTGGCTGGGAGGGGGGCTTACAGCCTGGGCATGAAAAAGGACAAAACACGGAAACAGGTTGTAGCCAATCCAAGTGTGCCTATCCTTATTGGATATCCTTATATCACCACCAAAGTGAAGGAGGTGGAAGGGCTCTAAGAGATTCTTAAAATTCCTGAAGGGCTTAAGGTTGATTACAGCAAGGGAAGCTGGGAAGGGTCCGAGGCTGTGTAATATATTAGGAAACCCAGGATTCAGATCTGTTCAGTCTTACAAAAGTCTGTCTCTGGTTTTCAGAATCTCTCTCCCTTTTCCTCGTTCTGAGAAGTCTTCACAGAAGGTACATAGAAAGAGTGTACCCCACTCAATATGATTAATTATGTTAATTGTTTTCCATTAATTATGTTGATTAGTGATGTTAAACCATCCTTTCATCCTTGGTCATAATCATTAATTTATTAAATAAATTGCTGTTCGGTTTATATATCAGGACTTCCTTCCTTCCTTCCTTTTCTTCCTTCTTTCCTTTCTTTTGTTTGTTCTTTTGTTCTTTCTTTCCAAAACCTTAAACCAAGTTCACTGTAAAGTTCTTACATTGGACCACAATAGGTCCCTGTGCAAATTCCACTTAATGGCTGTATTTTGGGCCCTCCCAGCTTAGAGGGAATGTCAAATGACTATTCTTTCTCTTTGGAACAGTTAGCCTGAGGGTCTCCCCAACCCAGCTTGAACTTTTTTGTCTTTTTCTAATTAAAGGAGCCATCCCTTTGAAGAGGGTCCCCAAAGAGGGTTAGGACTGCTTGAGACCCCAAAATACCAACATGCCAGGTCCTGTGGAAAGAATTCCACTCAAGTCTTCTCAGCCAAAGAAAAGTAAAGTTTATTGAAAATTCATTAAAAGTTTGCCATATGGGGTAAACTCTCAAGGAGCCAGTCTATGCGAGGTCATTCCATGGCACTCTCACAGAGCAAGTCTGTGTGCTAGGGCATTCTGTGGTGCTCTCACACACATGGAGGGAAGATGGGATTCTTTTTTTAAAAAAATCAATTATTTTATTTATTTTCTTGTTTACATCATTCATTTCCACCAGATTTTGAGTTACAGAATTTTCTTCCTGTCTTTCCCCCACCCCCATCCCCAAAACAGCGATCCCTCTGTAAAGCCCCTCCCCCAGTCTGCTCTCTTTTATGTCCTCCCCCAACACCCCTCTTACTTTCTGGTAGGGAAGGGAGGGTCTCCCTACCCCTGTACCTGTATATCTTAATTCCCATTTTGCATGTAGTTTTATATATATATATACACACA
>CM053593.1:308200572-308225304 GCA_028646575.1 Pseudocheirus occidentalis
AGGTGTTATTCTCTTCAGTCAGGTTGTTGACTCTTTCTTGCATCATTCTCATTTCTCTTGCCAATTTTTCCTCCACTTCTCTTATTTGGTTTTCAAAGTCCTTTTTAAGTTGATCTATGGCTTGTAGGCAGTCTTCATGTGTCTTGGAAGCATTTGGTGTGGGAGTTCTGACTGTGCTGTCTTTCTCCCGCTCCATACCTCGATCCTTTTTGTACCTGAAAAAGGATTCTAGAGTTTGTTTACTGTTCTTACTTTGCTTCCTTCTCCTCATATTGGCCAGTCAATTAATTGCTTGATTTTTTAGCTCTGTGGAACTCTGCTTCCAAGGGGGTAAGCACTGTCCCAAATTGCTGGGGTTTTCACAGCTGCCAGAGCTAATAGGTGAGTGCTGCAGCCCCCACAAGCTTTGGCTTGCTAAAAGTGCACCCTAGGACTACCACCCAAGACCATGATCTGGATCCAGGCTGCTCAATGCAAGAGCCCTTGGACTTTGATCAGTCCCTTTTGCCCCCCTGCTATCCGCAGGCCAAGAGCTCTGAGGCAGACAGGTGGGGCTGCTTCCTTGCCCTGGGGGCAGTTTGGCCAAACTGCTTTTTTTCCCCCCCCAAATTTAGCTTGAATTCCACTGACCTTTTCTTAGCCTTATTTTTCCTGGCTTCATAAATGTAGAGATTGCCCCAGGTGCTTCCAATCCACTCTCCTGTAAACTCTGGCTGCGGCTTTTCCCTACCACCCTGGGGCCAGGCCTCGGTTTTGGGCTGGGCTGGCCGCAGCTCCCAGCCTGCTGTGATGAGCCCCTCCTGCCGAGCTGCCTTCATCAAGAGATGTGTTTTCTGTATTTTTGTGGGTTTTGGAGCCCTAAAATTTGTTTAGAGTTGTATTTTATGGGTATTTAAGGTGGCTGTGTGGGAGCTGCAAAACTTTGCTGCTTCTATGCTGCCATCTTGGCTCCGCCGGAAGATGGGATTCTTATATACAGAGGAATCTAGGGGTGGTCTAGAAGAGGAGTTTAGGGAGGGGCTTCAAGAGGAGTCAATGAGGTAGGACTCCAGTAATGAGTGTGGGGAGGGTTTTCAGGAGGAGTTAATGAGGTCAATGCTTTGAGGTCAATGCAATGATATTTTGATAGGTTCCAGGGTAGGAAGCAGATGGATAATAGAGGGCCAGGCTAGTAACAAAGGTTTGGACCCAGCCACAATGAAATACTTATGGCCTCTGAAAATGCCTCATCAAATGGGAAGATTCAATCAGACTTCAAGGGGTTTCCCAGAGCATGTACCTCAAAGATTCAAGGTGAGCTCAAGGTGGGGTCCCAGAGCCCAAACCTCATCACCTTGATTCACCTCTTAAGGAAGCCTATTCACTGAATGGGCCTTACCTCACTCTGGGTCTCCCATTGCATCTTGAGTCACCTCTGGTCAGGGATGCAGGACTCTGAAGGAGAAAGGGAGGCTAGTGACCTTGCACCCTCCCTCCCTCAAATCAAAATCAACTACAAGTCATGTTGTTGAGGTCAGGGAACCATAAAATGCTGAGGCTTATGGTTTAGGGGTGCATGAGACCCCAGAATACCAACACACCAGGTCCTGCCAAATGAATTCAACTCTAGTCTTCTCTCAACCATAGAAAAGCAAAGTTCATTAAAGATTCCCCATAATGGGTAGAATGTTAAGGAGCCTCAATATCTGAGATGCTTGTATTGGATAAGCTGGCCAGAATGATTTATCACAGAGTGAGTCTGTGCTAGATAATTCTTGGCTCCTTCATGGAGGCAAGATGGGTCTTATATACAGAAAGGTTGTGGGAGGATGTGTGAGGGGTGGTCTAGAGGAGGAGTTTGGGAAGGGTCTTCAGGAGATGTCAGATGAGGTCAGACTCCAGTAATGAGATATTAAGAGTGGGAAATAGCTGGGGGCTACCTGGAGATAACAGACTAGGGAGGGCCAGGTTAGTCTAAGGGTAACAGATTTGGCATAGATATTTTGAGAGGATCAAGGGTGGGGGTAGCTGGACAATGGAGGGCTAGGCTAGTAACAGAGATTTGGGCCCAGCTATAATGAAAAGCTTATGGCCTCAGGCAAATGCCTCATGTGGGAAGAATTCAAGGAGAGCTCAAGGAAGTTCCCTGAGCCTGTACCTCATCAATGTTATCATTTCCCTGATGCCATGGTCCTCTTCAAAGGACAAACACCACCACAACAATTAGGAATATATTTGTTTCATAAAAGGATTCTGGTAGGGTGCTTTCTTTCTCAATTTTTCAGAATGATTTGTGTAGTATTGGTACTATGGTTCTTTAAAAAATTATGAGAGTTCTCCCGGAAATCCATCAAGACCAGGAGTTGTCATTGTTAGTTCCTTCACAGCTAGTTCTATTTCCTTTTCCAAGATCAGGTTGTATAAGATCTCTGTTTGGTCTGCTGTTAGTTTTGTTATTTTATATTTTTGAAGATATTCTCTATTTCTTTTGTTAGCATATAGCAATGTATACTAGGTTTTGATTATCCCTTTTTTTCTTCTGGTTTTATGTGATTTTGTCTTGCTCATTTGCTAGTTTTTAAACTTAATTTTCTTCCCTTTTCTTTAAAAACAGAATTGGCTAAATGTTGATCAATTTTATTAGTCTTTTCAAAGAGTCAATTTTTAGTTTTACCATTTATTTATTTCAATCTATTTTTCCTCTAATTTTTAGCCTCATTTTATGTTTATTTTAAATTTGTTTATTTGTTGACTTTCTATTTCAAAAATATGTATTTAGTTTATTAATCTTTTCCCCCCCCCCCCATTTTCTTAAGGTATGTTTGTAGAGTCATGATGTTTCCTCTGAGGACTACTTTACCTGCATCTCAGAGATTTTTGTATGTCTTTTCATCAATTATAATTTTTTTCACATAATTATTAATTTCTAAAATTTATGCTTTTGACTTTGACCTATTCATTATTTAGGACTTTATTGTTAAGTCTGTGTTTTGTTTGTAATTTCTGAACCAAACTTCATTTTGTTAAAATCTACAAAAGATACATTTACTATTCCTGCCCTTTTACATTTGTTTGTGATATCTCTGTTTCCTATACAAATTGTATAAAAGTTCCACATGGTCCTAAATTACATTTATACCTCTTTAGAAGTCCAATTCAGAAGATACCATAGGTCTTTTAGCTTTAATTTTTCCAGCAATGCATTCAGTTTCATATTTTCCCTTTTGTTTAGACTTATCCAATCTGTCATTCTTTTTTCTTGTATTGTTAAATTCGCTCATATTTAAAGTCATGTAAGTTAGGTTTATATTTTCCTCCATTTCTCTCCAATATTTTTTTCCACATTAGTATTCCCCCGCCCCTTTTTTTTTTTTTTTTGGTAAATATAGTATTATTTCTCTTCAGATATTTTAGCTTAATCTGTTTTAAGGCAAACTTATCCTCTTTGGCTCTCTTCCTCTCATCCTTAAACCCCTCCTTTTTTTGTTACCTTTACCCTAGTTTTATTAGTTCCTTTTTCTTGCTCACATTTATCTAATTATTTGATTTTCCTTTCTCAATTAACTAGTCCTTTGGTTTTCCCTTTGAACTTGTTTTTTTTAGTTAATTTTATAATTTCATTTTTTGTGCCTTTTTGTAAAAAGGGATTTCTTTCCCTCATTTTCTTCTTTATTTATCTTTCTTTTCTGTCTATTCTATATTCATTTAATCCCCATGGAATTAAAGCTTCTAAAGTACCTATTTTGGCTTTCTTCTTCTCAATGGTTTCTATGTCATTGCCTGGTAGAACTTGTCCTTGGCCCCTTTTTGAATGTTGTGCCTCACTCTTAGAAATACCAATTCCTGCAGGAATTTCTGGAAGGAATTTTCCTTTCCCCTGATTGTGCAGTTCACTATTGATCTTTGTCCTCCCCTTAGTCTTTTTTTTTTTTTAACTTGCCTCAAAATCTCCCTAGATTCATGCTTTCCCACTTTTCTGGCTGCCAGTTGCCCACAGAAACTCTGATTGTACTTGTTCTGATGCAGGATGAATGGCTTCTCTTAAGTATCAAATCTCTGCAGATCATACCTATTTTAAGGTCCCCTTCTTATTTTATAGAAGATCTCCCCCCAAAATAAAAACACAATCCTTGTACCAAATAAGCCTAGTCAAGCAAAACAAATCCATGTTTGTCATGTCTAAAAATGTCTCATTCTGTACCTTGAGTTTATCTCTTCTCTGTTAGGAGGTGGATAGCATGCCTTAATCTTCAGTCCTCTGAGGCTGTGGTAGTTCATTGTATTGATCATAATTCTTAAGTCTTTTGAAATTGGTTTTTCTTTTTTAAAAATAGATTTTTATTGCTATCTTTTGCTTTCACATACCTAGATTTCTTCCTGTATAACTTTTCATCATCCTCCCAGGCAGCTATCCCTTAGAAAAAGAGGAGAAAAAGAAAGAAATCTCAGCAAAACTGATTAATATATTGAAAGAATCTGATATTATATGCACATTTTCTCACTCATAGACCTTATACCTCTTCAGAGGAATATGGGGAAGTGTATTTCCATATCTCTTCTGTTAATTCCAAGTTTGATCTTTATTATTTGTGGTGCTTTTTCTTCAACTTTTGCATTCATGTAGTTATTGTGTATATTGTTTTCCTGATTCTGTTAACTTCGCTTTGCATCAGTTCATACAAATCTTTGCAAGTTTCTCTGTATTCATCCATTTTATTGTTACTTACAGCTTGGCAATATTCCATTGCATTCACGTACCATAATTTGTTTAGTCATTTAGTCATTTCTGAATAATGGGCATATTCTTTCCTTCCAGTTCTTTGATACCATAAAAATATGCTACTATACAATGTTTTGGTGTATATGTGATAAGGTGTAGGCTCTGGGACACTGCCCCCTTCCCCCTTTTGAGCTCTCCTTGAATCTTTGAGGTACATATTCTGGGAAACCCCTTGAAGTCTGATTGAATCTTCAGGAGGCATTTGCAGAGGCCGTAAGTATTTCATTGTGGCTGGGCCCAAACCTCTGTTACTAGCCTGGCCCTCCATTGTCCATCTGCTTCCCACCCTGGAATCTATCAAAATATCAATCCATTCTTGCATTGGCCTCATTAACTCCACCTGAAGTCCCTCCCCAAACTCATTACTGGAGTCAGATTTCATTGGCTCCTCCTGAAGACCCTCCACAGGCTCCTCCTCTGAAAAAACCCCTAGATTCCTCTGTATATAAGACCCCATCTTCCCTCCATCTCTGTGAGAATGCCACAGAATGCCCTAGCAGAGACTTGCTCTGTGGACGGCCGTGGAATAGCTTAGCAAGCTCCATAGAACAACCTAGCATAGACTGGCTCCTTAAGAGTCTACCCCATATAGCAAACTTTCAATAAACTTTACTTTTCTTTGGCTGAGAAGACTTGAGTCGAATTCTTTCAGCAGGACCTGGCATGTTGGTATTTTGGGGTCTCAGGCAGCCCTAACCCTCTTTGGGTACCTTCTTCATATGGACTCCTTCCTTCCTTCCTTCCTTCCTTCCTTCCTTCCTTCCTTCCTTCCTTCCTTCCTTCCTTCCTTCCTTCCTTCCTTCCTTCCTTCCTTCCTTCCTTCCTTCCTTTCTTCCTCCCTCCCTCCCTCCTTTTTGGGATTTATACTAAATAATGGGATCTCTGGATCAAAGGATACAAATTGTTTTTCTTTATGTTATGTCTGTATAAATTGTTCCGTTTTTGCTCACTTCACTCTGTATCAATGTATACAAGCCTTCTCTAGTTTTTCTGAAAGTGTCTTTCTGATAACTTCTCATTATATTAAATGAACTATAATTTACTTAGATATTCCCCAACTGATTGTCACCACCTCTTTTAGTTTCTTTACTATTACAAAAGACCTATAATAGATATTTGCATATCTATGGATCTTTTTTCTATCTTTTTCATCTCCAGGATATAAGGCTAGTAGTGATATAGTTTGGACAATCATATGTACACATTAATGACTTTGGGGGTATAGTTTTAAAGAGCTCTGTAGAATGAGTAGATCAATTACAATACCATCAGCTGCAATCTTATATGTAGGTCTTTCTTCAGCCCCTTCAACAACTATCATTTTCCTTTTTAAAGAAATTCAGTTCAATAAACTTTTAATAAGGATCTTTTATGTGTCAGACACAGTACTAGGCACTGGCAATATAAATAAGAAAAAGAAAGACAATCCCTACCTTCAGAGGAGTTTATAATTGAATGGGGAAGGTAAAAGACAAATAGAAGCAAGAAGGGAAAGGATGAACCATGGGATACTTGGATGAGGTGGGGGAAGGCATCTTGTTTTGTGGATTTGAACCCCAACAGAGCTACAAGGTCCAAGCTTTGCCCTCAATAAAGGAAAGTTCTGGGTGGAATAATTACCTTTCCTTGCCTATTTCCAGCCCTCCAGTCTGTTAGAAAAGGCTGAGAAAAGTGTGAAGGGATTCTGTATCTTTGCCACTCTAATAGATAAGAGGTTTTGATATGCATTTCTCTAATTATTAGTGATCTGGAATATTTTGGACATGATTGTGGATAATCTTGGATTTCTTCTGCTTGAAAATTGTTTTTTTGTTAGTCATTTACTTATTGGGGAATTGATGAGGTACAAGCTCTGGGAACCCCCTTCAACTCAAATTGCATCTTCCCATTTGATGAGGCATTGGCCTGAGGCCATAAGCCTTTCCTTATAGCTTAACCCTAATCTCTATTACTAGCCCAGCCCTCCTTTGTTCAGCTACTTCCCACCCCTGATCCTCCCAAAATAGCTATACACCCTTAAACTAGCCTAGCCCTGCACTGTCTTGTCTTCAGGTAGCCTCCAGCTACTTCCCACCCTTAATCTCAGAACTGGAGTCTGACCTCATTTGACTCTTCCATTTGACCACCCCTAGATTCCTCCTACAACCTTTCTGTTCATAAGACTCCATCTTGCCTCCATGAAGGGAGAAGGCCCAAGAATTATCTAGCACAGACTCACTCTGTGTCAGATTATTCTGGCCCGCTTGTCCAGTACAAGTGCCACAGATGCTGAGGCTCCTTAAAAGTCTACCCATTATGGGGCGGCTAGGTGGTGCATGAATAGAGCACAATACCTGGAGTCAGGAGGAGCTGAGTTCGAATCTAGCCTCAGACACAATACAAAAACTAGCCATGTGACCTTGGGCAAGTCACTTAACCCCAATTGCCCTATCTTCCCCCCTCCAAAAAGCAAAACCCCCCCCCCCCAAATCTACCCATTATGGAGAACCTCTAATAAACTTTCCTTGACTTTGTCTGAGAGAAGACTTGAGTTGAATTCATTCAGTAGGACCTGGTGTATTGGTATTTTGGGTCTTGAGCACCCTTAACCCTATACCTCAACATTTTATAGTTCCCTTGACTTTCATTAGAGTAACTTGTAGTCTTACAAATTTGAATTCGTTCTTTATATATTTTGAATGTTAGGCCTTTATCAGAAAAATTTACCCAGGGAAAATTTTTATCATAATGTTGTTAGCCTAGCACAATTCAATTCAGTAAACTTTTTACTAAGCATCCACCATGTTCAAAAAAGTATGTTAGTTGCTGGGGATATAAAGACAGATGTGCCACAGATCCTGCTCCCAAAGTGCTTATGACCTAATAAGGGAGAAAACAACCAGGATGCAAAGGATTTGAGCTGAGAGGAGGCCAAACAAAGTACTGGGAGAAATCTGAGGAGGCAGCATTCATTTGGGCAAGGGGTGGGGGGAAGGGGAGAGGGTCAGAGGAGATAGCACCTTAGTAATAATGAAGAGGTTCCCAAAGAGGGTTAGGGCTGCCTGAGACCCCAAAATACCAACATGCTGGGTCCTGCTGAAAGAATTCCACTCAAGTCTTCTCAGCCAAAGAAAAAGTAAAGTTTATTGAAAGATATGGGGTAGACTCTTAAGAAGCCAGTCTATGCTAGGTTGTTTTATGGAGCTTTCACACAAAGCAAGTCTATGCTAAGCTATTCCAGGGTGCTCTCCCAGAGAAAGTCTCTGCTAGGCCATTTCATGGTGCTCTCACCCAGATGGAGGGAAGATGGGATCTTATATAAGAGGAAGCTAGGGGTGGTTCAGAGGAGGAGCCTGAGGAGGGTCTTCAGGAGGAGCCAATGAGGTCTGACTCCAGTAATGAGTTTGGGGAGGGACTTCAGGTGGAATTAATGACGTCAATGCAAGGGTGATTTGATATTTTGATAGGCAAGGGGTTTCCCAGAGCATGTACCTCAAAGATTCAAGGAGAGCTCAAGGGGGGATGGTCCCAGAGCCTATACCTCAGCAATAATACAAACTGACTTTTATATGGTGCATTAAGGTTTGCCAAGCACTTTATATATTGTCCTCAAGTGTTTCAAAGGTTGTCATGTGAAAGAGGAATTCAACTTGTCCTGAGCCCCTAGAACCCAGAACAAGGAGCAAGGCATCAAAGATTCAAAGTGGAAAATGCAGGTTTAATGTCAGGAACAACTTACTAGCAATTGGAGAAATTCCTTAAGTAGACTTCAATGCCTCAGGTGGTAAAGGTTTTCTCTACATTTTCGCTGTAGATCTTCAAGCAAAGTTAGCTACTTGACCATTTGTTAATATCTTTTAAAGCTTTCTTTCCTTTTTCCTTTCCCTTCCCCTTCCCCTTCCCTTTCCCCTTCCCCTCTAACCTTTTTCTCTTTAATTTCCTTCCTTCCTTCCTTCCTTCCTTCCTTCCTTTCTTTCTTTCTTTCTTTCTTTCTTTCTTTCTTTCTTTCTTTCTTTCTTTCTTTCTTTCTTTCTTTCTTTCTTTCTTTCTTTCTTTCTTTCTTTTCCTTCCTTCCTTCCTTCCTTCCTTCCTTCCTTCCTTCCTTCCTTCCTTCCTTCCTTCCTTCCTTCCTTCCTTCCTTCCTTCCTTCCTTCCTTCCTTCCTTCCTTCCTTCCTCCTTCCCTCTCAGGCCCTCCTGACTCCAGCCTGGGTGCTCTATTTACTGTGCCACCTAGTTGCCATTATTTTCTGGGTATATTGCAGAAGCAAGTCTTGTTCATGGACAGATTAGACTGTAAGGTCTCTCTCTGAAGGCCTTTCTAATTCTGAAATTCTCTGAATATCTGTATCACTTTTGGACTTCTAAAAAACCCTATGAGGTCAATATTGCAGTTATTATTTGTCTCATTTTATTGATTAGGAAACAAAACCTAAGAGACTTGACCGAATTGCCCATATTCATACATATCAGAATCAGAATTAGAACTCAGTTCTTTATAACTCCAAATATAATATTTCATCCATTATGCCACATTGACCTTACTCAGTCTTAAAGGCAGTAAGGGACTCATGCAATGTTATGATATTTGGGTTCTTTCCCTTGGGGGAAAAAAGCTTAAATTAATTTAATTTAAAACTAATACATTAATTTTTAATAAATTAATTAAAATATAGAAATAGTAATTTGGGTGCCAATGAACTGTATATTGCAGAGTTAGCAGGATATATCTTATGGATCTATTAATTAAAATATAGAAATATATTAATTAAATATAGGTTAATTAAATTATTAATTACATATAGATTAATGAAACTATAGATTTATTAAAATATAGAAATAGCAGTTGGGGTGCCAGTGAACTGTATATTGCAGAGTTAGCAGGGTATATCTTACAGATCTATTGGCACCTTGCTGTAATGCTCTTAAGGAATTTGTATAAGGCAGGTCATTGTTTTGGATTGCAGCCAGGGAGTTTTAATTACTGCAATACCCAAAGGATCTCATTATCAAGTGAATTTGACTATGAGGCAGTCCCATGACAAGGAAACACACTTACTCCTTTTTGAGGCCACTGACTATGTAATTTACTCATTAAGATGTAATTTTCAATTAACAACATTTATTAAGTACCTACTATATGTATGTAAAGTATTTTTACTTTATTTCTCTCATTTTATTTAATTACTTCAGTATATAGTATTTTACTCTTGGCTTGGAATTAATATAAGCAATTAAAATGTATAATAAAATCAAATCTGGTTTTGCTAGACTGCCTGCATCCTCTCAGCTCTTTTTCCTAATTTAATTTTTAAAATTTAATTTGATTTAAATTTGCCTTATTCTGAATTAATGATAACAATTCTATATTACTCTGCTACAAACATCCTCCAATTCTATCAGAGTGTCCTTCTTGCTGCTCCTCACTCGTGATATTCCATATCCCGTCTCCTCTCCATACCCAGAATGCATTTCTTCATCACTTTGGCATTTTGGAAACCCTCGTTTTCTTTAGACCTTAGTTCAAGGGCCAGCTCCTTCAGAAAGTTTTTCCATGGTTCCTCTAACTCTCAGTGCCTCCCATCAAATTTACCTTGTATTTACTTTGTGTATACTTATATGTTTTTGTTTTTTTGGAGGCGGGAGATCCGGGCAATTGGTGTTAAGTGACTTGCCCCAATGTCACATGGTTAGTAAGTGTTAAATGTCTGACGTTGGATTTGAACTCAGGTCCTCCTGACTCCAAGGCCAGTGCTCTATCCACTGTGTTACCTACTTGTCCCCATTTAAGCTTCACTTAAGGAAAGTAGGCATTTCGTATACAATTATCTTCATTTTACAGAGGATAAAGCAGGAACCATGAGAGGTTAAATGACTTGCTCAGGGTCACAAAGCTAAAAAGAAAAGGAGGAGGCAAGATCTGAACCTAGATCATCTTTTCTCCAAATCCAGGTACATTAGTCTCTATACCATACAGTAGTAATAGAATTAGCATGTTCTTTCATAACTTGAAAAAGCAAAAGTCACTCCCCTCTTTCTCCCACCAAACCAGCGAACCCAATTCAGTTCCAGAGAAAAATTTCATTCAGCACTGGGTAGAACAGAGGCTCTTAAGTGCATTTTCTGCAGTGTCCTGGGCAGGTTAAAGTACCATTGCTATTAGGCTCACTGTCTGGAGTGAGTCATGTATGCTAATCAGGAAGACGGTCAAGGGAAAGGTGAGTATGGAGGCAACTGTGCATGAACAGATAGGAGTTGTTGGTTTGTTCTTGTCTTCTGGTGGTAGTGGATTAAGAAATGTGTCCATATCATATCATATCATATCATATCATATCATATCATATCATATCATATCTGTCTATCTATCTATCTATTTATCTATCTGCCTATCTGCCTATTTATCTATCTACCTATATCTATCTACACACATACATACATATGCATAATTATATACAAATACACACATACAGTGCACATATACATACACACATGTATATATAACATATATTAATATATTTTTTATTCTACACATCATATTACATAATACACACATATATGTTTCTGCCTCTTTTCGTAGGGAAAATAATCCTTCTTGCTTATATCAGAGATAAATGAAGATATTTGGAAATGTTATGGGTCAGGCAAGAGAATGTGGAGAAAAGAATGGCCCCTAGGGCCAGGATGACTAGATTTACAGAGTAGTGTGATCTAGAAGAGCAGGGATAACTTGGGTGGGTGAGATAGAAAGCCAGGTCTTAAGTCCACGGCAATCTAGCCGGGATCACTATCAGTCTGGAAGCAGAGAAAGTCCTTTCTGGATGTGAGGTCCACGGGAAAACAAAGCACCCAATTTGGGCTGTTAGGTTGCTGCTTGGAGCTGTCGTTTGGCCTGCTGTGTGTTGTGCCTGAAGAACCAGCAGAAAGGTTTTGTTTTCTCAAGGATCAGGGGTGCCAAGGGAAATATTTCTAGGGGAGTGGGGGTGGGGTAGGGGAGAAGCCTGGTGGAACTAGGAAGAAAAACCAGACTTTTCAGAGGCCCTGCAAGGGGTAACCTGGATCAGGTAGGGGCAGGACTCAGCCATACTGTTTACATGTCATTTGCCAGCTTGTCTGGAGTTTGTATTCTGAGATTCCTCACATTCTAGAAAACTAGTTTCTTGTACTCTCCACAGCTGGCTGAGGAGACATGTATGAGGCAGTTGTTGAGAAGGGATAGGGCAGAGACCTAAAGAGTAAGGCTGTGTTCTTAAGTCTTTCACCTGAGGAGCTTAGAGATGGAAGATGGGGACATTCCTGCCCTGGCTGCCCCTGGAATTTTGTTACAAATACGGGTAGTTGGAGACAGTGAACAGGGAAATGAGGGTAAAGGTATTTTTGTTTCTGTAACCCTGATCATCACATGGGTAAAATAGATGGGAAAGGAGTAAAATATACCAGGAGGAGGCAATATGGTATCTCAAAAAGGGCTTCTATACAGCTCTCATCTTTGCTTAGCCTGGTGGAGGTTTTGTTTAAATAAATTAGCTCAGGGAGATTACTTTGCTGACTACCCCCCTCCCCCACCCTTGTTTCTTCCTACCCTCTTTTTGGTACCAATTCAATCATTCTCTTCCACTCACAAAACCATTCATTCATTCAATATCTCATAAACACCTTTTATGTGTAAGGCAGGCACTGTTAGATGTATAGGTGACAGAAAAATAATAATAAATAACAGCTAACATTTATATAGTGTTCAAAAGTAGGCAGAACATTTACATATTTAGCTCCTTTGGTCTTCGTAACAACCCTGTGAGGCAAATGCTATTATTATCCCCATTTTACAGATGAGGAAATAGAATTTGAGAGAAATAAAGTACCTTGCCCAGAGTCATGACATTTTGAATTCAGGTCTTCACGATTCCAAGACCAAGACCAACATTCACAAAGACAGGCATTCTTCAAGTTCTTTTTCTTTCATTTTCTCACTCTTACTTTATCATTTCTTTCCCTAATTCTAGATGCCACTTCAGCTCATTTCCTTCTACTTATTTGCGTAATGCTCTCTTTCTTTGTCTTTAAAAATTTTATGTTTCAGTGTCAATATGTACATATACACATGTGCACATCTGACTGGCACACATGTACACATATACATGTACACACATTATCTATCTATCTATCTATCTATCTATCTATCTATCTATCTATCTATCTATCTATCTATCTATCTATCTATCTACCTATCCATATACACAAGGTTTCCCAAAAATCTTAGTGCAGTTTAAAGGGTTTTTGTTTTTCTTCCATAGCTTAAAACCACACTAAGACTTTTGGGACACACTGTGTACATGCATGTCTATAGAGAGGAAAGACTGTGTATGTATGAGTATGAGGTTGAATCTGGATTATTGACTGCAGTCTGGAACCCCCAACATGAAGATTCTATGACATTTGCTGGCTATGGAATCCTGGGTAAGTCATTTAATCTTTTGGTGATCCAAGTGACCCTGGAAGAGTCTAAGTTGTCGAACTTAGAATGGTTAGAGGGGGTTTCCTCATTGGGAGGTCTGCACACAAATATCCATAGGTCTGGACTTACAACAAAGACATGGCTACCCAAATGGGTGAATTCAGCCATTACTGAGACCATTAAGTCTAAAAGGTTATTGGATTTGCTTTGTTCTTATTTACTCTTCAAGGGTCTCTGTTTTAAGGAAAAGCATGGCCAATATAGCTAAGAACAGAATCATACAAAAGCAAATTCCCCTTTCTTGCCTGCTCCTCTGACCCTCCTCCATATCCACAATCTTTCCAGTTCATAGTGGTGGCACTGTGCCAGTCTCTGTCAACAGAAAGATAAAAGTTCCAAGGAGATAACTAAGAGCAATGAGACAGAGTCAGAACAGTGGTTCTCAAACTCTTTGGTCTCAGGACCCCTTGACATTCTTTTTTTTTCTTCTAATTTTTAATTTTATTTATTTTATTCTGAACTTAAGAAATAAGACAAATACTTCCATAATATAGTAGAATAGAAAAAAAGACGATCGCATACAAAACTGCAACTCTATTATGTACAACTTACTATTCCTTTTAAATATGTAATAAAGTTATCATCTAACTTTCTTTTTTTAAACTTTTTTTCTTGTTACTTTTTTTCCCTCTCCCTCCTCCTTCCCTGCCTTAGAGATGGCTACTATTAGACACAAATACGCATATAGGTGTAAAACCACTCTATACATAATCCTATTTATCAGTTCTTTCTCTGGATGACTCCTTGACATTCTTAAAAATTATTGAGGGCACCAAATAACTTATGTTTTTATCTGTTAATATTTACTATATTAGAAAGTAAAGCTTATAAACATTTTAAACAATCTATTCATTTAAAAATAATAGTAATAAATATATTACATGCTAATATAAACATACTTTTAAAATAAAAAGTAACTACGTTTTCTAAAACAAAAACAATTTAGTGAGAAGAGTAGTAGTGTTTCGCATTTTTTTGGGTAGTAAATCTCTTTGATGTCTAGTTTAGAAGAGAGCTGGCTTCTTATATTTGTTTCTTCGTTCAATCTATTGTGATATAGATTAATATTGAGGATAAAATGAGAATATTTGTTAAGCATTTTGCATAGTGCCTGGTATAGTAGTTGTTATGTGAATGTTAGTTATTATTTTTATGTTGTTGTTACTGTCTTGATTGAACTATTTGTATAAAATCTGGTCTCATGCAGACATATAGTTTGAAAAGGGAAGAATATTTTAATGGACAAATAATGTTTTAGTGTTATTATGAAAGCAGTTTTAACTTCAAACATTCTCTGAAAAAGTTCCAAGAATGTCCAGGAGTCCTTGGACTACACTTTGAAAATTGTTGATGTAGAATAAGGTTCAGGACAAAACTTCTTCTTAGTATACTATCTAGAGCTGGAAGGCATCTCAGCCATTTAGACCATTTTACATATGAGGAAACTGAGTCCCAGGAAAGTTAAGTACCATAGATAGGATTTGAACCCAAGTCCTCTGACTTCAGAGCTAGAACTCTTTCTACTGTATCACAAAGTAGGTAGCTTGTCACTATCACTGTCTTTCCTCCCCTTTCAGTATTACTATTAATATTAAGGTATTTGTTCATTTACAGAAGTCACTTCTAACCGCGGCTCTACAATAATATTCTCAACCTCCACTGCTCGATCCTATTTACTAAATATAAGCTCTCCCCTAGATTCTTTCTTGTCTGTCCTTTACTCCATCTTTCTTTTTCCTCCTCCCCTCTCCTCTCCTCTTAATCCCCTTCTCTTCCCTCCACTCTTCTCCTTCCTTTGTTTCTGTTTGCATCAACAATTACCTGGTGGACATCACCACCTAGACGTTTCATAGGCATTTCAAACTCAACATGTTCAAAACAAAACTCATTATATCTCTTTCTAAGACCGTCACTCTTCCAAACTTGAGAATAAGATGTATTGTTTCAATTTCTTTTCATCTATCTGACTAATAGATTTGCTTCTCCCTCCCCCCCCCCCCAACTCCCACTGGAGAAGGTATTTCCAGGTTGCCTCCTTGGAAGATTCCTGTTGGCCTTTCAGCCTTCCATCAAGAACTAGTCCACAGAAAGTCCACAGAAAGGGCATAAGAGAGAAAGAGAAAGAAGGGGAAAGTTTTTTCCAGGACAAGGGTTTATTTTATTTCCATGAATTTTGATGATGTTCTGTTTCTTGTCCCTTCTGATGGAGGGTGTCCTAACTTACAGAGCCAGTTCTATAGGTTTAATGTATACTGAGAAAGAATATGTTCTCTCTCAAGGTCACACAGTGACTCTCTGTTAGAACTCAAAATACAACCTGTGAAGCTTGCTTTTCCTTCTTCTATGCTGTATTTCAGCTTACGCCTATCAGACTCCAAGCTCTTGAATTTCATTTAGGGCTTCAGCTCAGGTCAGTTGATTGCTTAATTGGTTTCAGTCTGTATAGATGACTAGCTCTCAGCCTTGCATTAGGGCTTTGATGAGGCTGGACTTGGACCGGAGTCCCTGTGGTGACACCTTAGCATACAGGACTGAGAAGTTTGTCAGACAATCTCTCTCATTGCCACCCTTCAGATGGAGATTATCAAGTGAGTGAATGTTCCTCCCCATCATCTTTGGTAGCTGTCCAGAAAGAAATCAAAGTTCCCTTTGCTTTTCCCACAAAGAGTAATGGGGAGCCCTCGTGTTCCAGCCAACAATCTCTCTTCTGAATAAAACAAATAGGTCTGAACGTTGGCAGTTAGCTGAGCCTTTGCTTAAGACATAAAGGCAGTTCTGTCTGCCTGCAGGGTAAATATACAGCAAGCATTTAACTCCTTACTAGATAAGTCACACTGAGATGCTTTGAGAATAAGATGTATTCAGTTTCAGTTTATTTTTGTTTATCTGATTAATAAATTTGCTCCCCGCCAACTCGCTCAGCCCTTGGAGGGAGTATGGAATGAAAAAGCTTCACAGAAAGCATTTGAAACAATGATCCAATTAAAGAAGTATACATTTTAAAAAAGAAATGAGGAGGTGGGGTTGAAATGCCTCCTAAAATTGTGCCTCCCAGGAAAGGTAGATTACTAAGAAAAGTCACGTACCAGGTCCTGGTTCAATTCAACAAACCTTTACATGACACCTAGTATGTGCTGGGCTTTGTGTAGATGCTGGGGAATACAGAGGGGGGAAAAGAGAGCTTTTCTTTTTATTAATGGTTTTAAAAATTATATATATATATATACACACACATGTATATGTAATACATATTTATACATATATGTATACACAGATTCTTTTCTTTCTTTTTATATTTTTATTTTCTTTTTCTCAATTACATGTAAGTGAAATTTTAACATTAATTTAAAAAATTTTGAGTACACATGGATATATTTTCAAGTAATAAAAAACATTTATTTCCTCTTCTTCTTTGCCACTGGATGAAAACAAAAAGAAAACCAGTTTTATTAACACTAAGCATAGTGAAGCAAACCCAAATTCTCACATTAACCAACTTCAAAAATATGTCTCAATTCTGCATTCTGAGTCCTTTATTTCTCTGTCAGGAAGTGACTAGCACTCATTCACCCATCAGTGTTAAATCTTTCAGTTACTTCCTCCCCTTCTCCCCATTTTGTCATATAAATTGTTCTCTTACTGTTGATACTACTTGTACACTGGTAGGTAGAGTCTGATGGGGACAAAGGAGAGATACAGACAAATTACACTGAGTAGACCAGGCTCAGCTGAACTGAACAGGGCCAAGGAGAGAAGTTCACACATCACTGCCCTCCAGGTAATAATTTATCTCCAAATTCTACACAATCTGTTCCTCTGTACTAGTCTCCATTAGTCACTGCATTTGCAAATTGTTGCGAATTCTGCAAAAGTTTTCTTCCCAAGGGCCACACTCAGACATAAACAATTGCTGGATGAGCAGCGAGTGTATTACCATGTGATTTACCTATCATTCATGCCTTCCTGCATAAATTCAGGCAGTTTTCTCTCTCTTTTGTATTTCCCCACAGACTAGGTCTCTCCCAGCTACAAGCAAAGTGGCCACTAAGTGCACCAGTCCCAGTGCTGATATGCATGGAACTTTGACCTGCTCTGTTTCTGTGACCTGGGCTTTATGAGCGCTGTGCACTGAGGGAAGCTTGGAAATCTAAGAGGCAGAGGTGAGGTGGGAATACAATTCTGCGTGTGGGGCCAGCCTATGTAAAGCTACAGCTATGAATGAGAGATAGAATATCATTTGTGAAGAAGAGCAAGAAGGTCAGTCTGGCTGGACCATTGAGTCTTCACAAAGAGAACAGAATTGTGCAACAAAAATAATGCTAGCTAGCATCTTTCCATCCTCTCCTTCCCCCTCTCTTCCTCTCTTTCTCCTTCTCCCTGTCCCTGTCCCTCTCTCTCCCCCTCCCTCCTTCTCTCTCTCCTCCTTGTCCCTCTCCCTGTCCCTCCCCTTCTCCCTCTCTCTCTCCCTCCCTCTCTTTTTGTGGTTTGCAAAGTGCCTCAATATATTTTCTCATCCGATCCTCCTATGAGGTAGGTGCTATTATTATTGCCAATTTACAGAGAAGGAAACTTAGGCTGAGCAAAATTAAGTGACCAGCACGTACCCACACGGGTTGTAGGCATCTGAGTTGGAATTTGAATTCAGGTCTTTCTGACACCACTTCATTGTCTACCTTGCTATCTTATGAATCTCATGAGAAATGCCATTCATTTATTACTTCTACTTCTTGGATTTCTGAGGCCGATATTGTTAAAGGGTGATTGTACCTAAACTCCATGCAAACATATGAAAAGCATGCCCAGTCCCAGAGGGTATCATTCCTTCCTATTTTACTAGTTAACCAAGTTCTCAGGATTTCTAGAATTAAACAAAGCTGGAGCTTATTATTATCATTATTATTAAAATAATCCTATGGTACTGGTACTTTGAGAAGACCACTGGCAAGGAGAAAAATTGCCAGTTCTAAGTCCACAGACCTCCCAGCTTTGAGGGGTTGTGGAACCACATGATTTTTAAAAACCCCACATGTTCTTATCGCGGGTACTGAATCAGCTGTTTGGTAATTACCTCAGCTATTCTTGTCTGATGGGGAAAGTAAAAGAGAGTTTCTGATATTTGAACTGTTCACTTGAAATGACTAATACTGAGGATATGGGGAATATTAAAATCATTATTTTGGATGGCGCTCTTACATAGGTTTGTGGTATAAAGTGCATGGTTTTACAGTCTTTAAAAAAAGATATCCAGATGCACTTTTTGTATGTTTTAAATTATTTCTCACCACCTCCATGGTAGTAAAGTGAAATCTGATGGAAAAGCTCTATGCAAAATCACATCTAGCTTGTGTGCTTGATTTTATTTGTGGAGGGGTAGAGGTAGGAAATGGTTTCTCCACGTAAGATTTATTAAAAGACCCTCTGTGTCGAGATTGCAGTTGTAGTGACATACAGTACCTTACATACATCACCCAGTTTGTTAATGAGATAGCATCTTGTTAATTTAGAGAGTATTGGTATTATCCCCATTTCTTTGCTGAGGAAACTGAGGTTTCAAGAGGTAAAATGGTTTGCCCAAGATCATGTAGCTATCAGTCAATCAACCCACAAACATCAATTAAGCGTTTATTATGTACAAGGCACTGTACTAGACCAGGGGTGAGGAACCTGCAACCTCAAGGACACATGTGGCCTTCTAGGTCCTTGGGTGAGATCTTTTGACTGAGTCCAAGTTTTACAGAAACCTGTATCTCTCCCCTTCTCCCATCTTCTTGCACATACCACCATTCCACCTGGCACCCATATCTGCTCACAGTGCATCAGAATGTCTCAGCTAAAATGGAGTCTCAGGCATGACTCAGTCATGGGACATTTTCAAGTTCTCTTCCCTGCTCAAACAAGAAGTTTCTTTTAGCTCTTTCGGTCCCTGAAGAATCAAGTTGTTTCACTTCTTAGTTCCTGGGGTCTTACAGTCATTTGAACTTTGATTTTGCAGTTTTCAGAGCTTTTGCCCACACAGTGTTCTGTTTTGAGACTTCCCAGACTGTGGGTCTAAGTTTAGGTTTTGTGAGAAACTTCTGCTTTCCAGACATTTGTAGCTATGCTTCGGACTGAGCCCCTCTGACTCTAAAACTTCCTGAATCATTGAGTCAAGAAATATTTATTACAGGTTTCCTATGCTGGCTGTACAAGGCCTAATGCAGCTTACTATTGTTGGTCAGTCATTATTCAGTTCTGTCTGACTCTTTGTGACTCCATTTAGGGTTTTCTTGGCAATGACGCTGGAGCAGTTTGCTTTTTTTCTTCTCTAGCTCATTTTACAGATGACAAACTGAGGTAAACAGGGTTAAGTGACTTGCTTCGGGTCACACAGTTAAATATCTGAGGCTAGATTTGAACTCACAAAGGTGAGTCTCGATTCCAGGTCCAGCATTCTGTCCACCATGCTGCCTAGTTGCTCTGCAGAAGCTCACATTTAAAGAAAATCAGCAAATGCTTAATGAGCTGTCACTATTTAGTTGGGGAAGATAAGATGGGTAAATATTTTAGATTTTTTTTTTAATATGGGAACAGTAAAGCACTGTTTCTTGAATGCCAAGAGAATGGTGTGGACTGTCAGAGCTCCTAGTGCTCAGAGGAGAGGAGAGGCAAGGAGTAGTCAGGGAAGACTTCCCGGATGTAGGAATTAAAGCTGGGCCTTGAAGGATGGGTAGAATTTTGATAAGTGACAAATAGGGAGGGATTCTTAATCTGGGAAACTGTATAGTGTTTTCAGTTACCTCAACCTACTTCTTGCTGCCAAATCCCATATTTTTAACATTTATATTCTCTCACTATTACTATGTATAAAGTGTGTGCTGGAAGGGTCAGCTCACTCTGGGGAAACATTCTCATTGGCCCTTTCCCTTCTCCTCAAGGGCATTAGTTCCTGTGAGGACAGAAAAGGGCCGGTGAGAATACCCTCCCAGGGTGTTCTGAGACACTCAACCCAGGCTTTGTGTAGGCCTATGTCTTCCACTGACGCTATGTGGCTATGAATCATACACACTATAATCTGTGAAGGATCCAAATTGCAGTTGACCCAAGGGACAACACAATAACCAGATTATTACCAAAGATAACCTGTGTAAAGAAGTAGTACGAGAAAGAAATGGAATAAAAAATATCATGAAAGTCGTCTAGGACTTGAAAAGGAGTTCAAGTGAGCTGTATTAAGCTCTATCTTGCTGATAGAACCTCTTAGAGCCCTACCGGGAGTAATGGTCGAAATATGGACCTGTCCTTCTTCCTCCCAGTGCAGAAGGAGGCTTAGTTAGGGTCCTCTTGTCTGCATAAGTGGAGACAGTAAAGGCTGACAAATGCAATTGTGAAGTCATCCCTAGGATCCATCAAGTAGACTAAAGATACTGAAACCAATAAGAGACAGATGGCAGCCACACTGATGGTTACCCATCACTCTAAGCTTTTCAAAGTACCTTTCTCACAAGAACCCTGTGAGGTAGGGCAATGATAATATATTTCACCATTTTACAAGTGAGGAAACAGGGACCTTGAGAGGTGAAGTTACATGGTTACTAAGGGTCAGAGAAAGCGTCCAAGTCCGTCCAACACTTTTGGTCACATTATTCTGCCTTCTGTCTCACTCACTCTGTCTTAGTCACGATGAATGATTTTGTAATAAGAAAAAAGGAGGACGCAGACTTGATTTTTATAACTGACTCAACCAGTTGATAACTAATTGATACTTATTGTTTATGTAATTGAAACTTTAATGCAAACAAAACAAAACCCAAGCAAACAAACCCCAAGCAGTAAAGACAAAGAAATCAATGCAAGCAATGCAAATAATATCACAGTCACAAAGTTATGTGAGGAGACTGGGAGGAGAGTTTCCATACCATTTGGTCTTCTATTCATAATACTTTGCCAGAAAAACTGAGAATTTAAAACATGCTTTGTTGTTGAGTTGTTCTTTAGTCATGTCTGACTCTCTGTGACCCTATATTGGGGTTTTCGTGGCAAAGATACTGGAGTGGTTTGCCATTCCCTTCTCCAACTCATTTTACAGATGAGGAACTGAGGCAATAGGGTTAAGTGACTTGCCCAGGGTCACATAGCTAGTAAGTGTCTGAGGCTGAACTCATCAAGAGGAGTCTTCCTGATTTCAGGCCCAGGACTCCATCCATTGTACCACCTAGCTACCCTACATTACCCTAAATATACTTAGGAATATCATCTCTTATGTTCACTATCCTAGTGAACAGCTACTGTATTTTCAATGATCCTAAATCATTAGGTGCAGTTGCTGTTATAATTAATCTCAGGGTCTCACTCTGACTTCATTTGGAGGATAAATTAATCATTCCCAGGGAAAAGAGAAACACTGCCATTAAGCTACTGGGGAAGGGCATATAGAGACTTCAGATGCCTCATTATACATTGCTCTGACACCAGAATGTTTTTTTAAAAACCTGCATTCAGTGCTTTCCGGCTACCTGTTTTTTGCTTCTCTCCTCCCTTTTCTCCCCACACCAAAACTTGTACCAATGGTTTTTACAACTTTTAAACCCTTTATTAGTTTTAGGGATGGAGTCTGGCCTCTAGCAAGTGATTTGCTTTCTATACCATTGTTTGCTGAAAACCTGTGGGTTGTAGAATCTGGCAGGACTCACTGCCTGAGAAGGGCACACTGTCTGTCTATCTCTCTCCCGGCCCATGCTCTGCACAGCCAGCCATAGAGGCATGAGGAACACTGGAAGGGAGGCCCCCCAAATGCTGATATTGGCCCTAGAGTTGTTTTGAAAGACAATAACATAGTAGGAAGGAAGAAGGAGATTTCATTCCGTTCCCTGTGAACTTTTCTGTTTCACTCTAGAAACAATAGCAGTAAAAGTGCATTTCTCAGAGATGGGTTTGCACTAGGTCCATAATGGTGGGGTTAACATTGAAAGTGGGTTGAAAAGACACTCTCCTTGTCTTTCCCCTTGATCAAACTGCTTTATTTCGTAACTTTCTTATAGATTCAGAAAAGCATCATTGCTATATTTTGCATATGCTTGTTAAAGTTTTTATCAGAAAACCATTCTTCCTATGAACATGTGGTTAGTTGCATTCTTGGTATGATTTTATTGCAGTTAGGGGAGACAAGATTTTCATCTTTCTCTAGCAGACTGTAGCTTGGGCCTCATAATGGAAGCTTGTGTGAAAATAGGATTCATGAATAGAAAATTACATTAAGCGAACACTCACGAATCTACAACAGCTCCCTACTGCCTACTGCATCAAGCCTAATCCTTTCTGTCTGGATTTTAAGAACTTTCTTAGACTGAGTCTGTTCTACTAAACCAGCCTTCAATTCTGTTCTTCTCTAGTGTGAATTCTGCATGTTAGTGAGAACCTACACACAACCCCTTCCAGCTGAACCAGTCTAGATTTTTGGGTTGCTTCTTCGTGCCAGACCAGTGCTTCTCAATCTGTGAGCCACAGATAATTGTGTGTGTGTGTGTGTGTGTGTGTGTGTGTGTATGTGTGTGATCATGGGACTGTTGAAAAGGGTCCATGAATCTCTCAGTAAACAAAGATTCTTCCTGTCAATTGAATGTTTTACTAGTTTTCAAAGAGGGCAGTTGAGTGGCACAGTGAATAGAGAGTTGGGCCTGGAGTCAGGTAGACTCATCTTCCTGAATTCAAATCTGGCCTGAGGCACTTACTAGCTGTGTGATCCTGGGCAAGTCACTTCACCCTGTTTGCCTCACTTTCCTCATCTGTAAAATGAGCTGGAGAAAGAAATGGTCAACTACTCTAGTATCTTTGCCAAGACAACCCCAAATTAGGTCACAAAGAATTAGACATGACTGAAATGATTGAACAAGTTTCCAAATGAATGTAGATAGTGTTGGTATACTGTAGATACCACTTATGTGAATAAAATATAAATTTACTTAAAAGTGTTCCTTCCAAGGAACCACTGTTCACAGTGATTTTTTTTTTTTGGTCATATCTTATCAATCACTGGATACTAAGAATACAACTCTTACATGGGTGGGAGTGGTCCATATTTGGGTGTAGCCAGCTCAGGCTGGCCAAATACTAAATTTTCAGTATGAGCACCTACATCTAGGAAATCTGCAAGTGTTACAAATCAGGGCTTGATTTATTGTTTTGTTGATTTTTTTAGGCTTAAGAAAGTGATGAAGAAAATGTTAATGATGGAGATTATATTTAAAAGTGTGTCTTCATTTTTTGTTGAGGCATTACCCAACATACTGTTGGGTCCATGAATGTTCCTGATTTTAAAAGGGGTGCGCCAAAAAGGTTGAGAATCCCTATGCTGTGTTCCCTGTTTCTACGTCTTCACTTTCACTTGTGCTTTTCTCATTGGCCATTTTTTCTCTTCTCTAAATCCCATCATCCTTTAAGGACCAGTTAAGATCATAGGATCAAAGATGTAGGACTGGATGGGAACTTGGAAACCATCTATCTTTGTGTCTCTGGTGAAACTGAGCCTTACTTCTTCCAGGAAGCCTTTCCTAAGTGCTCCAGCTGACACTGCTTACTTTTTCCTCTGAGCTTTGACAACCTTTAGACTATACTAAATAATTTCTTACTAAGATATATGTGTGTGTATATATCTCTATTATCTATAGAGATATATATACACATATATAAGGATATAGAAAAACATATACATATGCAAACATATACACACATATATGCATATGAAACAGTATGCCAGAAACCACACATCTCTAAGTAAACACACATCAGTAAATGATAGAACCAGGACTGAAACCCAGTTACCCCTAATTCAGACCCATGGTTCTTTTCTTTATACCATACCACTTCTGTCTTAGGACCTACTATGTGCCAGCTATTCTGGAGGATATAAGACAATGGAAACAGGAATTAAAGAAACCATATATATTATATGGTCTTATCTTATAATTAGGGTTTTTTGTTGTTTTTCAGTCCTGTCTGACTCTATGTGATTACATGGACTTTGTCCATGGCGGGGGGGGATTGGGGTGGGGCAAAGATACTGGAATGGTTTTGCCATTTTTTCTCCAGTGTGGCCCTATTTTACAGATATAAAATTGAAGTAAATAGGGATTAAGTGACTTGCCCAGGGTTACACAGCTAGTAAATGTCTGAGGCCAGATTTGAACTCAGGAAGATGCATATTCCTGACTTCAGGCCTGGTGCTCTATCTACTGTGCCACCAAGTTGCCCCCCTGGCCCCTATCTATCTATCTATCTATCTATCTATCTATCTATCTATCTATCTATCTGTATGTCTGTCTATATCTATCTACATCTATATCTATTCTTCCATCCCTTTTTTCCTTCCTTATACCTTTCCTTTCTTTCTTTCTTTCTTTCTTTCTTTCTTTCTTTCTTTCTTTCTTTCTTTCTTTCTTTCTTTCTTTCTTTCTTTCTTTCTTTCTTTCTTTCTTTCTTTCTTTCTTTCTCTCTCCCTCTTCCTTCCTT